>CM046398.1:43085824-43718324 GCA_025413875.1 Rhododendron molle
ATGAAGATTATTTGGCTCGTCTGTTTATCCCATTGAGAAGGGACGGGGATCTAATGGACCGCGCATCATCAGGGCAAAGTTGGAAGCTACCTGACAGGGTTGTTTTCATTAGCATTCTGGATTTTTTCCAACGACAATGTCAGTTGAATCTTTTAGTGTGAAACCTTTGGATGGTTGTCTTAGTCCACCCAACCCGTACTTGGCAGGTTGAATATTCTTTCAACTGAAATCAATCTGCAGTCTCAAAACTTGATGGGTCCTGTTGAAAAACTATGTGGTTTCGAACCGGATTAAGGCGGTTTGGGAGGGTGGCAAATTTTAAGAGAAAAAAAAAAAGGAATTCTGAATGAGATAGCAAGAAGCGAGAGAAAATGATTAACAAGGTCATTTATAGGTTTAAAGCTTATTTCGGTATTTTTTATTTTTTGTTTAGCTTTTCGTCGTAATATTTGGACAGATGTTGATACAATTTAAATAAGACAGCACTTTAGATAAATAAGACAGCTGTTTGATAACTTTTTTTCTTTTTGCTTTGGGTCATAATTTTGTACTTTTTAAACTCCTTCCGTCGAAATGGATGATTAATCCGAAATATATCACTCGAACCTAGCGAAAATTCAGAAAAGATGAACAAAACACACAATACGAAAAAAAAAAAAAATTGTTTACAAGAATGGATTAACAAGGTCAAGGCCATTTAAACAACATCAATGAATAATTCTTTAGATGATTGAATATTAGAGAAAGTTCAACAAAAAAGTATATTAGAGAGAAATTTTAACAGTAAAACAAAACTAGATTCTAAAAGTTCACAGCAACGTGTGTGGTATTTTTATAAACAAAATATGTAGCGGGTTGAGCCAAGTTCATGGCGAGTTGTGAAAATTTAACCTGCAGCCAACCCAATCTGTCACCTAACAGCTTATCACCTGCCCAACCCAACCGGTTCGAAGTCTCCCAATGGCAAGTGCCAGTGTTGGTCAGTTTAGCGGGTTGGTGTCGATAGCATTCTAAATTTATTGACACCAAATTAAAGAACTAATTGAGATATTTAATTCGGTGTCGAGAAATCTACAAAAATATGCACGAAAGTACTTTATTTTTTGTACAAAAATTGCACGACTTTAGGAACGGAGAGAGTATGAGAAAATTGACATTCAATGGAATGATATATAGTGTTTTGTACAACTATATCTCATACTTGTTGAAAACATCATTGACTTTATTTTTTAAGGTTCAATCATGTTTTGTTTTAGGAGCTCTAGGAGAAACTTCAAAAGTTAGCCTACCATTCAAATTTCTATCATATATCTATCGATCGATTTGAAGGTTGAGTCCCAATTTAAACTCTTAGGCAAGTACCAGTAATTTATGCTGTGTTTGGATGACAATTGTAAAAAATTTGAAAGAATTTTGGGATAACAATGATGGAGAGAAAAAGTAAAGTAATAATTAGAAATAGTGAGTTGAGAGATATAGAGACAGAAATGTGAGTAATGATTGGAGATAATGAGAGTAATAATTAGAAATAGGGGTAATGAGTATTTTTTGAGTTGGGGAATTTTTTTCAAGTTATATATGATCCAAACAAGGCATTAACTGTTTCGAATTTCTGTCCTGAGCATTAGGAGGGCAATTTCTTTTGTTTAGTCTCCGTGGGTTTTATTGCTTGGCAGGTTTCGACAATGAACCTTATGCGGGTTCACCTATGGAAACCATATTACGACTTCCCCTTCCTCTAAATATTAAGGGTAAGTGGAAGTATTGTACTATTGTGTTTTGCAATTTGTAATAAAACAAGTTTATTTATTATTGTTGATAATTAAAAAGACAAAATATGCTCGGTGAACAAGCGTTCAGAAGCTTGTTTGGTTGCCGGAGGAAAGAGAGTTTCTGGAGGAGGTGGGAGGAAAGTCCAAAAAGCCAGTTTTTGGGACTTTATCTTACATATTTTCAAAAATATTTGGATAAAATAAAAAAAAATAGGGTATTCCGATTCCTCTTGTCGAGACAAATCAACAATCTACAAAAGTTTGACGCAAAACTAACAAACGCAGGCAACAAGAAAAAAACCCCAAAGTGTTAACGAGAAGAACAAGGCCTTAGAATTCATGACATTGACTACATTGACTTTTTTGTTTCTTTAGTTTATATAATTATAGAAAAGTTTAAAAGAAATTCAGCTTTGCTCTAAAACCCTGTATACTTGAGCAATATTTTTTTTTGAATCTAGGATTATGATAGAAAATCTCATCATATCATCTTAATATTACGGAGAAAATAAGGAGATGATATCTTCAACAAGGTCCGTCCTTACCTATTTGCCATAATTTCTTTCACGATATATTTAATATTAGTAGATTAATACGTCGGTTCAACACTAACTCAAATTATGAAAATTATGAAAACCTTTCCAAGATTAATGTAAAATTTATTCCCTCCATTTGCAAAAGATAGTCCACTGCACAATACTTGCCCTGCAACTCCATTGATATTCTTTCAGCAACTTCATGCAAATTGCTAGAACCTATTATATTTAGTTCCACTCTTTTCACAATCTTGTTGTAGATGCTCCCTGGTCATATTTTCCCTACTCCCCTTAATCGATACTTCGAGCCAAATGACTATTTCAAAAGTTTTGGCAACTTCATGTTTATTCAAGTTGCACAACCGTCCCGAGGATACCTATTTTTTTGACCTCCGAGCCAAATGACTATTTTTTGTCAATCTCCACCACCGAGCGGACCCATTCCGAGTACATTTCCGATGGTTCCTTCATCTTATTTACTTTATTCTCAAAGTCCTTCCTTATGCAACCTAGCTTCCGAACTGCCTCGTTTAAATCAACAAAATCTCCTCCACATTGTCGGAGAGATCGTCTTTCTCCTTCTGCGGATCCCAGAACACTTGCTTACGTTGGGCCGCATGCACTACTTTTTCATGATTATTCAAGTTGCACATCATGGTTGTTTTCCAATCCCCACCGTCCCAAGGATACCTATTTTCCTGACCTTGAAACTTCCCAGTAAGTCTAGAATCTCTTTGATATGTTTTTCATGTGCCACAAAATTGTTATCTGGTCCCTCTTTGTTCACAACAGGTTTGGGTGGCAGATCAACAAACATTTTATCTATAAGTTGATTCTCTTCCCCAAGACTCTTTACTTTCTTGTGAATCTTTTTGAAAGCTTCTCTGAAATCCACATACGAGGAAGACTGGAAAATACCTTTTCTTTGCTTTGTTTGTCATATTCGGCTCTTTTTTCCTCCACTTTCTTGTCAATCTCCACCACCGCGCCAGCCCATTTCAAGTACTCTTGCGATGGAACCTCTCTCTTATTTCTCGATTCTACATCCTCAAATCCTTCTTTATAGAACCTAGTTTCTAAATTGCCTCATTTAAAGCAACAATTATCGCATCCAGAATTTTGCCGAAGAGCATATCTTTCGCCCTTCTGGATCCAGAACGCTTGCTTACCTTGGGTCATAGCGCCATGCCTCCTGTCGCTATTGCTGAAAATGTAGCAGTAGCAAATCCTCCTATAAAGCTCTTTGATCAATCCACTATGTTGGAAGAGAGGATGATTTTTAGTATTTTGGAGACGAAGAAAGGTAAGGATGGAGGAGGGGGTATTTGTGTCACAATAGAACTCAAATATTTTTGCCATAAAAAATATTAGAACTGACCCCTATTTATACTACTATATGGATGGTTCTAGTCTAAAATATTTCTTACAAGATGTTTCTTAAGAATTCTAGATTTATACATGTGCTCTAGCTAAAAAAACTAGATATCTTGACAAGGAGCTTCTAGATCTTCTAGAAAGTGAGAAATTTTTTGGTGACGGGTGGGTATATTCCACGTGGTACCCGCTCGGTATATCCGGGTCATCCAATATACTTTTGGACTGCTCGGATTGAAATCCTTTCCCTTCACTCACCCTAACACTTCTCTCTCATTTTTCTCTAGCTCTCCAAATCCGAGCCTTTAAAAAATGCAATGAACAGTTCGGATGAGCCAAGCGGGCACCACGTGTTACCCACCCGACATCGAAAAAGTTTCCCTAGAAAGTAGATATTAGGACTCCTCCAAAAATATCTTCAATATTTAGGCTTATCTCTTGGGCTTGTCTAGGGCTTCCAGAATATAATGGATCAAGAACTAAATTATAGTTATGATCCAACACCCTACCTTAAACTTGATTTAGTACCTCCAAGGAGGGTTCTTACCTTGAAGGAAACTTCATGCTTGAGTGGCTTGGTGAGAATGTCAGCAATTGTTCTTATGACTTTGCGAATGTCAATTGAACCTCCTTCTTTGCTACGACCATTTTTTTTGCTCGGCATTTGCTACGATCATGGAAGACCGCATTCTTGGCTAATGCTATTGCTGATTGATTGTCTACAAATACCTCTATTGCTTTTTCTTGTGCAAATTAAAGCTCATGTAGTAAGTTCCTTAGCCATATTGTATGACATATACATGATACGACAGCCACATATTCGGCTTCACAAGTGAAAAGGGTTACAATCAGTTCCTTTTTTGAAATCTAAGTGAATGTTGTGTCACCCATATAGAATAAGAAGCTAGTTGTACTCTTTCGATCATCTAAGTCTCCGGCCCAATCACTGTCACTAAATCCAACAAGTTGAAAGTTGTTAGATGATGAATAAAATTAACAGGCCGAAATCAAGTATAACTTTGATGTAGCGGGGAATCCTCTTAGCCGTTTTTAAGTGTATTGTGGTTGGTTCCTCCATGAATCGGCTCACCAGTCCAATTCTGAATAGTATATCCGGTCTTGTGCCTGTCAAGTAACGTAAGCTTCCCACCAACCTCTTGAAAGTAGTAACTTTTGGAGATTTATCTTGGATATTTTCAAAAATACTTGGATAAAAGTAAAATTTTACATTTTTCGATTCCTCTTGTTGAAACGAATCAATAATTTACAAAAGTTTGACGCAATACTAACAGATGCGAAAAAATTCGAATAAGGACAAAACAAGAAAAAGCCCAAAAGGTTAACAGGAAGGAGAACAAGGCCTTAGAATTCATGACATAGACTACATTAACTTTTTTGTTAGTTTAGCTTATATAGTTATGGAAAAGTTTATAAGAAATTAGCTTTGCTCCAAAACCCTATTTACTCGAACAATTTCTTTGAATCTAGGACTAAATAGAAAATCTTGTCATATCATATTAATATTAGGGACAAAATAAGGAGAGGATATCTTCAACAAGTCTGTCCTAACCTATTTGCCATAATTTCTTTCTGCTTAACTCCGCAATCTACTCTCCAAATATGGCAAAGGGCGAGGTCGTTGATAGCATATTAAACCGGTAAGACCGGATCGTTCCCATAGAGAAATCTTTTAAGCTAATTTGAAATAGATGCAATGAAAAAGGTTTGTGGCTTTCAAGCAGCCAACTTCGATGTTTCAAATGAAATTATGATAAAAACTTGAATTTGAACTAACTTAAGGTGGTCGAGTCAAGAGAGCTCGGTTTACTCACGATTCAGCCAATCAAACGGTTCCTTTATCTAATGAATGAGTGGACCGAAACCGTCCGGATTCCACTAAAAGCATTAAAAGCTAAAGACTATTTGTTACTCAATTCAATGCATTAATTCAAACCGAACTCATTTAACGCAAGTGAGAGACGAAAAAGGATCGTTCGCACGCGTACGATTAATCAAGCGCGTAGCATGGGGCGATAGACTTCATTGATCAAAGAAGTCACCAATCCCATGATCAAATACTAGAAATCATGGGTTTAATTCATTCAACACTTTGAAATCGAGCTAAAGATTAGGCGAACCCATTTAAACGACTAATTCATAGAGTAAACATCACCCCAAGACCGAGCCGATTAACTACTCACACATAATTAAAAGACTAGAAATTATGCTAAGTATTGAAAACATGATTCACCGATCAACACGAAATTAAACTTGATTTCTATTAAGAACCAAACCATACGAACAACTTTAATACTTGAAGATTAACCGTAAAACAATAACTTACTTGAGTTTGGAAGGAATTGAAAGCTAGAACTTGAAGGAAATGACTTAAGAGCTTAAAAACATAAAAGACTAGAAATTGTCAAAGTGTACATCTACCTAGCTAATGGCCAATAATGGCTTACAAAGGTATTTATAGGCCTAAACAATCGGCCAAAAGGTGGACCAAAAGGTCCCCAAAATATCCCAAAAACATATTAGAAGTAGAAACTTTCTATAAATGGAAGGTCCAAAAAGCAGTAAAAATATCTGCAAAAGACCATTGTTATCGATACCTATCAAGAAAGGTATCGATAACCTCAAGCTGAGATTCCTCGTAGAAGACTGGTATCAATACCCTAAGGTCTGGACAACTTCTGGACCAAAACTGGACAAAAGTTATCGATAACCTTTACAATGTTATCGATAACTTTGTGAAAATCTGCAGATTTCAAAGGCAAGCTTCAGCAAACAGCTCCCAGCACTTTACAGTTTCTCAGCACCTTATTTTCATTCTCTAAAGTTAAGTAAAGATTACATTTTAAACCTTTTTTTTACCTTTTCTTTACTTTAGAGAATGAAAATAAGAAAGTACCCCCCATTTGGAAACAATGGCATTGCCAGAATTTCAAAATTCTAATTAAATCAAAATGTCAACCCCTCACTTTTAGTGTAAAATGGAAAACTGCACATTTTTCTCAAGAGAAGAAGGCTCGAAACATGACCTTGCTCTTCAAATAAAACCTTGTAATTTTGTAGTTACTTTTAGAAAAATTCAAAGATCAGTTACCGCCATTTTTTATCTCGAAAATCAAAACTTTTTCAGAAAGTCATTTTTCCATATTTAGACAGATTCTAAGGGGCCGACAGGGTCTTCAGGTACTTGGAAGCACTTGGGCTGTCCATGGCATTGAAATGTGCCTTATTTGCACGTTTTACCTGAAACATACAAAAACCTACCTTACGTACAAAATGGGATAAAAACAATAACATATATGTATAAACACAACATACTAGAGGACTTAAGCACCAAAAATATGAATTATTGGGTGCTTATCACTTTCACGAGATACTAGTAGATTAAAACGCTGGTTCAACACTTACTCTTATTATGAAAACCTTTCCAAGATAAATGTAAGATTTACTCTCTCCATTTTCAAAAGACAGTCCACTGCACAATACAAGAACTCAGAAAAAGTTTGACTTTTTTGACAAGTATAAATTATTTTTAAGTTCTCATTTTGTATAGTGGACAATATTTTTGGAATGGCGTTAACTTTTTGACCACGTACACTATCTATACTTACTGATCTATGAGAATTTGCATGTGCATATATTGTTGGTTAATAGAGTTAGTAAAATTATGGTAAGTTTTGAACACTCTGCTACAAATTTCTAGAGCTGATACTGGTATTTCCAGTGGCGAATGGGTGAGTCACACGAGAATAATTATGTTCACTCTCCTTTAAAGAGGGTGAACATTACCCTTCATGTGATTGGTGGAAATTGTGTGGGTCTCACCACAAACTAACTCATTATTACCAAAAATTGTATTGATACCGTTGGCCCTACACAATTTTCACCAATCATATGAAGGATAATGTTCACCCCTTTGAGGTAGGGTGAACAAAATTATTCTCAAGTAACACATGAACTACACATAAGAACATGCCTTTAGTAGGGAAGTGGCTCGGCTGGTGATACCCGTAGGCTGTTGGAGCAGCTTGAGGAATATGCCTGAGGAGGTCCTATTTGTACCATATATTCACCACCTGTCGATAATCGACCGAAAGGTGGCGTTTATGGTAATGCTTCCTATTTTATTATTTCGTATTAATAATATAACTAGTTTTTATTTCTTTTAATAAAGTGCAAGACACTTGGCATGCTCCTATACATGTGGAAGTTAAAAAGACACTTGTCATTGTCCTACACACTTTGAAGTTGAAGAGGAGTTACTTGGACAAGTGGCATGCTCCTACACACTTTGGAGTTTGTGGGAAGTTATTTAGACACTTGGAAGATGATGAAGAGTAATGAGAAGTTAGGAAGTTATTTCCTACACATTGTATTTTTCTATAAATAGCCTCTTTTGGCTTCATTGTAAACTCCTTCAACAAATCAAAGTCTTAACTTTGTTTTCTTAATTTTTGTCTTCCTAGGAGTAGGATTAAATTAACTCCCTTACTTTCAATGACGATCCGTCCTTCTTAATTGTAATTCTACCTTGGAAAAATAACAAAGTCCATTTGTTATTTTTCTTCCGCTCCATCCCACTTCACTAAACCATCAATCCACACCGCCCACCAAAAATATCATTTGATTCATTCGCCATTTATCTCCGATGAAGTCCTGAAACACGGCAAGGAACCTCAAATCCGTTTGTGGAGACGAGCCGCATTTGCTTTTCTTTTTGTTGTTGGCTTGTTGCTTTTATTTTCGTTCTCCGTCGATTCGCTCCGGAGAAGGAAAAAATTGGTAAACAATTTTGGCGCTAGAAGGAGGGCGACATTACTAAGTCGGAAGTAATGGTGAAATCATATGTGAAAGGAAAACCTTACAAGGTTTTTGACATTTTACGTAATAGATAAACGGCCATTTGTTGGCCCATTGGAACAGTCAGGTTCCGGATCAAATCTTAAAAAAAAAAAAAAAAAAAAAAAAGAGAAAATCGACAGAATGAAAAGAAAGTGTAATGGACAAAATTTTAGCCTTGCATGAAAGGCTTATACAGAGGCCATATATTTGTTAGATGGACAAATGGCCATGAATTAAAGCCACACAGCGGACCCCGAATGTGAAGGGTTAAGGCTTGAGTTATATATAGTAAAAGTTGTTCATTATCTTGAACAATCTGTTGGGTTTGCCTCTCGACACGGTGTCAAATTATTATTATTATTATTATTATTATTATTATTATTATTATTATTATTATTATTATTTTTGACATGATCAAATATGAACCCGAGTCAGAGAGTTCATAAGAAATGAAAGATTTTCAGCCTTTGCATGGAAGGCGTGAAGAGTTTATGGGTTCGAACTAGGCCATCCGGTAAGAATTTTGGCCATAAATTGAACGAATGGATGGCCATCGATCAATTGATAGGAAAAGGCCATTGTTCAAGATTGTTAAAGCTAAGTATTATGAACTATATATTGGCCATTCCCGATCAGGATTTGGAAGGGATGAGTTTTTGATATGGCCAAATTATGGAATAAGAAATAGCCCTCTTATGGTTTCAAATTTGCTTGGGGGGCAAACTCATCTTTAGAAAGCCAAATTATGCAAGAGGCTTTGGTATTGAAACTCAAATGTAGTTGAATTCAACTAGAGTTTTTTCAATTTAGATCACGAATAGTCGAAATAGAAAATAATCCATCCGCTCTATCTATACGGGTCAAGATCAGTGAAAAATTGCCCATGGAATATATGCTCACGCCAAACATGGCTGTATGAATTATGAACAACCATTTGTTCAAATTGAAGTTTATATTGACATTATTCGGATGGATTTCCAAAGCCATTTGTATGGTTTTGTTTGATTTACTGATTGCTTTGGCCACTCTCGGGTAGTTTCAAATACAGTCTTATGACAAAAGGCTTCTTTGTTGGATACTAATACTAGTGGCCAATTGTTTCCGTCGATAATAGGATATTTCCGTCGATTTTAAGCCGTGTTCCCGTCGATTGCACATATGCTTGTGTTGATAGTGGATGAGGCTTTGCTGACAAATATTGGCCCTTGATTAGAAACTTTAATCATGTTTATGGGCCAAAAGTATCCTTCGAAAAATATGTGAAAATCCTTAATTGCCCTGTATTATTTGGTTTGCCAAATGAACTTGGGGGGCAAAAAATTCATTAAGGGGTCGACGTAGAAAATGATTCCTCCCCTCCATCTATAGTGGATAAAAATGGTGAAAACTTAACCATGGAAAATATTTATAGCCAAACATGGCTATAAATACTTTGCGTATTGATTTCTGTCTCGGAAAATTAGTTTTGACGGAATGGCTAAAAATGTTGGTATTTGGTATTAATGCATAGTAGCCAACGTGTGAAGCCAAATGATGCCTATTCATTGGCTGTTGCTTATGACTTCAAAGTTTATTATTGTGGGGATTAGGCAAGGCTTATGGCATATGTGTAGTGCTCTCATCGACTGACCATGCTTGAGAGACACTAATCGACGGAGCAATATTATTTTCGACAGTGATTTTTACGCCTTCGATCAAGGCTTTGTCATATCAATCGAGAAATGAAAGGATTGGTGTAAAATTTATCTACAAGAGTTGGGGGGCAAATGTTTACACCGTAAAAAGTTATCACCCGTCGATATCAACAAAGGGGTGATTTAAAAACTAGTGTAATTATTCACTTGGGTTACGTTAGCACTTCACCCAAATGAATAAGGGGGGCATTGTTTGTACCATATATTCACCACCTGTCGATGATCTAAAGGTGGCGTTTATGGTAATGCTTCCTATTTTATTATTTCGTATTAATAATATAACTAGTTTTTATTTCTTTTAATAAAGTGCAAGACACTTGGCATGCTCCTATACATGTGGAAGTTAAAAAGACACTTGTCATTGTCCTACACACTTTGAAGTTGAAGAGGAGTTACTTGGACAAGTGGCATGCTCCTACACACTTTGGAGTTTGTGGGAAGTTATTTAGACACTTGGAAGATGATGAAGAGTAATGAGAAGTTAGGAAGTTATTTCCTACACATTGTATTTTTCTATAAATAGCCTCTTTTGACTTTATTGTAAACTCCTTCAACAAATCAAAGTCTTAACTTTGTTCTTAATTTTTGTCTTCCTGGGAGTAGGATTAAATTAACTCCCTTACTTTCAATGAGGATCCGTCCTTCTTGATTGTAATTCTACCTTGGAAAAATAACAAAATCCATTTGTTATTTTTCTTCCGCTCCATCCCACTTCACTAAACCATCAATCCACACCGCCCACCAAAAATATCATTTGATTCATTCGCCATTTATCTCCGATGAAGTCCTGAAACACGGCAAGGAACCTCAAATCCGTTTGTGGAGACGAGCCGCATTTGCTTTTCTTTTTGTTGTTGGCTTGTTGCTTTTATTTTCGTTCTCCGTCGATTCGCTCCGGAGAAGGAAAAAATTGGTAAACAGGGCCCACACTATATATACCATACAAATTAATACGAGAAGACAGTAAAATTGCTGCAGCAGGGAACGTAATACAAGAGCTAAAATAGGAATAACTCAACACTGACTACGAACACATCCAAACAAGTTGGAAACTCCATTCCACCAGAATATTTCCACTATTTCGGGCAAAAGCACGGGGCAGAAAGGATCCATTGAAGCCAAAATTCTCAAAAGCTCCCAGGACCGTCTTTTCTTCAAAGAGTGGCATCGTTGCGTGATCTATAAACATACGATGGTTTGAGTTAGGCAGAAGAATGAGATGAAACACGAAGACGCCTCTATTTGTCCGCTGTTCAAGTTCCAAATTTTTTGACGAATTTTTGGAAAACCGTATTTGGTAAAGCTTCCAGTTTTCTGTTTTCAGTAAACACGTTTTTTACTTTTCTTTCGTTGATAATTAAAGCAATAAATATGCTCTGTCCACACGTTTAAAACCTTGCTTTGGAATCAAGCTAGTGAGGGGGTTGTTGCTTAAGGAAAAGAAATGTACAAGGTTAGAGGAGTTATCCGAGGGTCATTAAAGGTGGTGGCTGGATGTGGGGGAGGTGGACTTATTAAGGGGCAAGTAGGGTGATGTGACCCCACATCCTTCCATATTTATTTTCTTAATTAAGGTTTTCTCTTGTTTAATTTAGGAGTGCAAAGTATAGTTCGCACAATTATAGATCTTTTTTCGATGATCCAAGACGTGTATAGCGTAGAGCTTGTCAAATAATTTGTCCATACACAAAATCAAGTTGATTGGACGCTAACAACTCGAAAGAACATTTTATTCATGCAAAAAATGGTTAGACCGTATAATTTTTAAGAGAAAGTATTTT
Source organism: Rhododendron molle (assembly GCA_025413875.1). Taxonomy (NCBI): domain Eukaryota; kingdom Viridiplantae; phylum Streptophyta; class Magnoliopsida; order Ericales; family Ericaceae; genus Rhododendron; species Rhododendron molle. The sequence goes on from CM046398.1 coordinate 43,097,839, forward strand.
GATGGAGTTGTTTCAATTTAAAGGACTAATCAATATAAATTCTTTAACGGACAATTTATATGACAAACCCAATCATATTAACGGTTCGAATTCACGAGGGGAGACATACTTGTGGACAAATTGCACTTGCAGGGAATTTACGTCCTTTTATTAAGTTAGGGAGTAAAAAACACAGAGTGCTTAAGAAGAACAGAACATTAAAACAAAATTCTGGAAAACATATTTCACCGCTTCACCGCTCAAATGAAAGGAAAATCTAGTAGAGAATACATATGTGTGGATATGTTTAAAAACTTTTGGAATGGTATATAATTTTAGGGTTTTTTTTGAACGGCATGTAGAACCAGAGTTGACGGTGAAATTCTTTAAGGTTATGAATGACTTATGTGCTCCCACTATAAGCAATTCCTGAGTTCGCCAGTCCGCTGTTATATTTCAAAAAGGCAGTGATCGACTTGAACCACGATTCACGTGACCTGGATTCGCAGGACATCCATCCTTAAAAAAAATTAAATAAACACCAAAGCTATAGATTAGTAAAACAACCAATATGCAACAATCTTTTTATTACAAACAACTCCAACAAAAACACGTCCAGTCAAAAGCATGGGGCACAACCATCCATAAATCTCATAAATCAAACAATACAGATGAACCAACAATATTGAAAAGAGTCCAAATGTTTTAATGCGGAAGTGAACTAAATTAGGATGAGACACCCTAAGAAGGTCAAACACGAGATATCCCCAAGCTGCCGCCATCCTTAATTATCTAACTCCCCGACTTGTCTGAAAAAAAAAGTTGGATAAAAATTCGTTAGCTGAAAGCTCAGTGAATGAAAATGCATGTATATTTTAATATAAAGTTTTAAAGGAGTGAATAGATTCTATGTTATCATAATTCGGCATACAAGTTGTACTTAAGAAATATAAAAATCTTAATGGTGATCACTAATCGGGAACACCATTAAAATTGAATCACATTAATAAAATTGAAACTTAAATAGATACCCGCTCTCGACACTCATACCCATGTAAGGTAGGTGGTGGTGGGAAGGAGGGACCGATTTGGTGGTAGGTTGGAATCCCAGTTGGGGAGATTTGATTCTAACTTGAATTGAATGTCGGAAAAAGTGAACTGACAAAAACCATGTTTTTATTGATGTATCACGTCCTCACAAGTTTTGATAAAGAAAACAAGACTAACAAGGAATCATGAATAAATTAGGAAACATGAATAATAGAACACACAAAACATGGTAACATGGTACCATGTTACCATGTTTTGTGTGGAGTATTTCATAATATTATGCCAACAACGAAAGAGCTCCCTTTGGACCGTGGAGAGATAAAAACTTGTGTGAAAACAAGTTGAACCACCTTAATTTTTTGAGTTTTCCCTCATAGAATTCTCAAAAACAAGTTTTGAAATCAGACAAACAAACGAGCTTTGTGAAAGATCTTTTGAAAAATTGCTTTTGAAACAGCAACAATAGTACCATTACAAAAAAATGAAACATTACCTGAGCTTACGTAATTTATGAAGTCCTCCTTTGTCCTCTTGATTCTACCACCGCAATGCTGATCCCCACCAATCTTGCCATGCAATATCGACATCCATACGTTTTAGTTTTTTTGCGTTTACTTCGCTGAAAGGAAATTTTGACAAACGTGGACAGTTGAATATCTCCAACTCCTCCAAGGATGGCCACTCCAAAGTCTCAATGGCACAAATGCTGCTTAGGTTTCTCATGTCTTGCAGAAACATTTTCTTCAGTTTCGGTAATACAGGCAGATTTCTACGAGTGTCAGACTCTGAAATTATTTCTTTAATTTCATCGCACTTCTCAATTCCCAAGCACTCGATTTCACAAAGCTGTTGGATGGAGCCATGAGGGAACACCTGCACCAAAATTTGACAACCGGACAGAACTAGAGTCTTTATTTTGGTTAGGCTTCCAGGTTGAAGTGGGCTCTTCAAAATGCTTTCCAACTTTGGTAGATTCTTTATGAACAAATGTTCTAAGCTCGGTAGTACCACACTGTTTGAGGTACCCACGATGGTTTCGATTGCATCACAACCTTCAATTAGACAACTTTGGATCCCGTTCATGTTTGTGAGTTCTGAGTCCGATAGCTGCTTGATCTTGTTGTTGTCAACTAATTCAAAAGCAACAGCTTCAGCAAGGACCTTGAGAATCGGAGAGTTTCTACCTTTAATTTCACAATACTTGACATACCTCACATGCTCATGAAAGTCGGGGAGTTGAGGATGTTCCGGCTTTTTGGAACCAATGTAGAACTCAAAGTTTTCGATGTCTCGGACATTTCTCCATAAACTCCTCTCAATGAAACTTAGAAGGATTGTGGCGTTAGGAACACGGATACGGAGATTTTGATATTTTTGAGATCCAACAACCTCAATGACATCTACAACCTTATCAGGAAAGAAAAACTTCAGAGACTTAAATTCTTTCAACGTAGCCACTTCTTTCATGATATTCTCTTCAACATCATCAGACCAAATTTCATGTGATTTCACATTAATGACCAATTCTTCCAATATAGGAAGTTTTGAAATGACCTCGTAGTTGAAATTTACCTCTTGGGTGGCATTTTCATTTTTAGACGTGGAGAAGGATACCCGCAGTCGCCTTAACTTGGTCAAGTTCTCCATATGAGGCGGTATATTATTGATTCCACTCCCCACAATATCGAGTGCTTCAAGATGTTCAAGTGCAGCCACAATGTGAGAGGGAAGCTCGACCAAATTTGTGCAGTTATTTAGATACAGTACTTTGAGACCTTTCGAAAATGTAAGTGAAGAAGGTAACCCCTCGATTCCTGTATGAGATACATCTAAAACTCGAAGTTTTGTCATGTTCTCAAAGAAAGTCGGCGGGATTTCCTCCAGGCTCAAATTTTTCTGTAGGAAGAGTGTGGAAAGTTTACTGCAATTGGGGGAAGCCGGTAATTGCTCCAATTTATTGTCACCAAAGGAGATTCTCTTCTTCTCGGTCCAGGATTCCACTTTTGGGGGCTGTCTTAATCCTTTGCTCGTTTCCACCAAGTAATTACAATCAGGAACATCTTCTGCTATATATAATGCCAAGTGTCTGATGAATTTGTGCATTGTAACTTGATTCTCACCCTCACCATTTTCAAGTAATGACACATACTTAAGGTGACTCAATACATGATGCCCACATTTGAGCGACTCCATTGTTATGCTATCATCATTGCCAAGGAGATTTTCAGCTACCCAACACTCCAACAAATAATCTGCGTTTATCCAACTGCCTTCAGGATACAATGCACCATAAAGAAAGCATTTCTGACGCTGCTCATCATCCAAGTCATCGTAACAAAATTTCAACAAATTATACATTTCCTTGATACCTTCACGGTCTTTTTCAGGCCACTTCCTCCAATTATTCAATCCATCACTCCAAGCGGTACGGTTATCTTTGAATTTGAATGTACTTGCTACTTTTTGTATCAACAGTGGAAGCCCGCAGCATTCGTTGCACACTCGCCGCGCAATTTTCTTAATTTCTGGATCTCCAAGAACTCCAGAACTTTTTAGAACATCTTGAAACATCTTCCATGCCTCGTCTAGTGATAAATAAGTCACCTTAATTATTTGTTCAACCATTTTGCGACAAACACGGCGCAACCTAGTCGTCAATACTATCTTGCTGCCATTGTTGCTCTCTGGAATTCCAATTTCGGTTAAATTGAGACATTCCTTGACATCATCCAAAAGTAGCAAGAACTTCTTGCCCTGTAACTTCATTGATATTCTTTCAGCAACTCCATGCGCATTGGTAGAGGTAACTTCATCTGCATTGCTAGAACCTCCTGTATTTAGTTTCAGTCTTGTCACAATGGTCTGTAGGAGATGTTCCCTGGTCAGATTTTTCCTGCTCCCCTCAGTCGATACTTCGAGCCAAATGACCATTTCAAAAGTTTTGGCAACTTTTTCATGGTTATTCAAGTTGCGCATCATGGTTGTTTTCCCAATCCCCACCGTCCCAAGAATACCTATTTTCTTAACCTTGGAACTTTCTAGCAAGTTCAAAATCTCCTTGATTTGCTTTTCATGTGCCACAAAATTGTTATATGGTCCTTCTTTGTGCATAACAGGTTTGGGTAGCAGATCAACAAACATTTTATGTTGGAGTTGATTGCTTTCTTCCCCAAGACTCTTTACTTTCTTGTACATCTTTTTAAAAGCTTCTCTAAAATCCACATACGAGGAAGACCGAAAAAATGCCTCTTCTTTGCTTTGTTTATCATATTGGGCTCTTTTTTCCTCCACTTTCTTGTCAATCTCCACCACCAAGCGGACCCATTCCGAGTACATTTCCGATGGTGCTTGCATATTATTTCTCTGTACTTTATTCTCAAAGTCCTTCCTTATGCAACCTAGCTTCCGAACTGACTCTTTTAAATCAACAATAATCTCCTCCACATTGCCGGAAAGATCGTCTTTCTCCTTTTGCGGATCCCAGAACACTTTACTTTGGGCCGCAGCCTGCACTGCTGTCCCAAGTGCTGACGCTGCAGAGGCAATTAATCCTCCTACAGCTATTATCCCTCCGTCTGCCATCAAGAAACTAACGACCTGATCGCAGATAAATCTCTTTAGAATACAACTATTTAATTAATGGTCTTTCTATTGTCAGCAAGTGAGATGACAATAAACACATAAGAAAACAAGAAAAACACGTATCAATCCACTTATCCCTACCATGTTAAGATCATTCACAAGAGTTGGAATTATGGTTCTCATTACATCAATATTTAAATGCCTCGTGATCACGGATAATTTCCACTTTTTGCTTAGTGAGTTTATTCGGCACCTCCATGTTGGGGTCAATTACTACTACCCATAGAATGCAAACTAGAGGCCGGGAACTCGCAAGCTTGTGCAAGTCGAATTTTGTTAAAATACGATCAAACAATAAGCGGTCAAAAATCGACCTGCACATAAATCGCGTGTGCCCGGCCTCTAGTCATCATTTGAGCAACTGATTTGGTTTTTTCCTTATATTTGAGGAATTGGTTCTAAATGCTAAAATGCTAGGGGTACCGATAGGAGTACAAATACTGCACAAACGTCGTGTGGGGCTCACTTTTGGGTCCCACACGAATAATCCACATCATTCATTAATTTTAAAATAATTTTTTGGATACTCTTTTGCAACAAATCAGCTCAATTGAATTTGTATAAGTGGTTGATCCAATATTCCAAGTTTTCATCTATAATTTGGTATCTTGAATTCTGAATGAAAAATTAGAAATTAGATTAACCACTTACACATATTTTAATTGAGCTGATTTTTTGCAGAACCACTTGAAAAAATATTTAAAATCAATAAATCCTTTGGATTATTCGCATGGGATCCAAAAGTGGGCCCCACATGCCGTCTGTAGTATCGGTACCCATTGTAATAACCCCTTTTTTTTTTTTTGTCATACAGTATACATCAGCGGGAGTTAGCAGGGTGTTAGTATGTCAGTTAACAGGGGGTTCAGAAGCTATCTATAGCCCTGAACTCCAAACCTGCTCGCCGTGGGACTCGAACTTAGGTCACCACTGAGGATTGAAATGAGACAACCAACTCGACAAGTTTGGTTTCTCAACTCAATATGGTTATTATTTTTTAGGGATACGTGGAACTTGGGTGAGTGTGTGTGCCGACTATATAGCAACTTAGTCGTGTGTCCAGGTTGGTTTGTTTTGTTGCCAAGTGGAGTGGTGAGTTAAATGGTGGACCGTGGACTCTTCTGTACGCATGCAGCTGTGTATACATGAGAGATACTAGTAGACAAAAGAAAAAAGAACGAGAATTAAGAGGAGTGTAAGGAAAAGGGAATGCCACGGGCAAAAGGGAGATGTGAGGTCTAGCAATCAACGATGAGAGGGTATCCGATTGAGGCTAGATTTAAATATTTAATTATGTGGTTACGGGTGTTGAAGTTTGCGTGTTCAACGGTTGTGATCTTTAATTAAGGTATCCAAGCAAGGAAGTGTATAATATGCTTTAAATCTCTGGAGTATTTTCATGTGGTCCTGTTTCTGACAAATAGTGCAAAACTAGATTGGTTAGTGTTGCGGGTGTGCCAGGATTCGATTGCAGTCCAATTTCGTGCTAAGGCCTGAATGCCTCAAATTTGACTTCTTCTAGAGCAATTGCATACGACATAAGGGGGTGAGGCCGTACGTGGTTCGTGGCTTACTTTTGCGGGATAAAGACTTAAAATTTTCCAACCGTTGTGGAAAATGGAAAAAAAAGAAACAAGGCGCGGTGAAAATTAAGAGAACTTCATTAACGGTTTAACGAAGTTTAGGTACAAGGAAATGAAAGGAAATAATATCTAGGCTGGGTTAGATTGGACTAAAAGATAAAAAAACTCTACTGGAAAGTAAAGATAATTTCAGTAAGCCGTGGGCTTAATTGGTCGGGGACCTTTTCTAAGGCCTTCAATTTTGGTATTTATAGACAAAGTTCCCGGCCTTGGGATGTTTGAGTTACTTCCACTTACCAAATTATGGATGGCTGCCATAATTTAGAATTTGGCCAAAAATGGGTGTAAACAGGTCCTGTTTCGCATTCCTTTTGAATATCCTGTGTTATTTATTGGAATCCTTGAATTCTTTGTTCGAGTTGGGTGATGTGATACACATTAGCGCTGGATGCTATGGAATTGTTTAGTTTGTGACCGAGTGAATTTGGCTACTGTGTTAACAGCCCGAGAAGCTTCATAATAGGTTGGGTGTGGTAGGTGAGGCCGGTCACCGGTCATATACTGAAGAGGGATATGAGGTCATATTATGTGAATTCTTGTTGACTCCGTATTACTAATTGGCTGGTCTCGTTTATTGGGGAGGATATCTATTCTCGTCGTATTGTATTCTTCATGAGGGTTTATATTGCAGGTTGGCGCACGGGACGAGTGTGTAGAGTTTTGGCTTGCTAGTTGCTTGTTTTCTAACAAGGGAATTGTAAATCCTTGTGTTTAGTTTTTACAAGAAATTCCTGGCCAGTCCTATTTTTTTTGTGTGGGTTCCATACAAATCCCCTTTTTATAAGTGTTATCTCATCCAGTCCCTTTTTAAATATGCTTTTACTATTTTGCCTTTTTCACTTTTCAGCACTCATAGATTTCACACCCCTTTAAAGAATTCACACCCCCACAGAATTCACACCCCATTAAAGAATTCATACCCCACAGAATTCACACCCTCAAGAATTCACACATCCAAGAATTCACACCGTCGAGAATTCACATCCCCCAAGAATTCACACCTTTGCAAAAATTCACAACCCTCGAGAATTCACAACCTACAGAATTCACACCCCTTGAGAATTCACACCTCCCAGAATTCACACCCTCCGAGAATTCACACTCATTTGCAAAATTCACACCCCTTCGCAAGAATTCACATCCCCATAATTCACACGTCACCCTCAAAAATTTACACCTCATAGAATTCACACTCCGCAGAATTCACCCCCCCCCCCCCCCCCCCGAATTCACACTCCACAGAATTCACACCGTCAAGAATTCACACTCCGTCCAAAATTCACACTCCACAGAATTCACACCTCCAAGAATTCACATCCCGCCCAAAATTCACACCCGTTTGGAAAAATTCACACACCTTTATAGAATTCACACCGTTTACAAAATTGACACGCTTGGATCCAAGGGTGAATTCTGTCTTTTGAACATGTGAATTCTGCATTTGGGACTTGTGAATTCTGCATTTTGTACACTTTAATTGTCTCAAACCATCAAATCTCTCTACAATAAGAAAATGAAACCACTAAACCACCAAATTCCCCCAAATTCAAAATCTTACCCCATGGATTTGGAATTTTACTTTTCTCAAACAGACAGATACGTGGATGTAGATATATATATATACATATACATATATACACATCACAGATAGAGGGAGAGAGAGGAAATCAAAAAGATTAAGGAATTACACCCTAATTAAATGTACAGCCACAAAAACATGAAATAGCAGAACATGGTGACCAAAGCCAAGGTCTTGACAACGGTAACGAAGATCCAGAGGAGTTCCTGAACATGGCGAAGAAGCAACGCAAATCGTTCGTGTCGGTGCAGAATCTATCGAGTAGCAACAGTAGTAATGTAATTGATTCGAACTCAAAGGAGGAGGGACTGAGATCGGCGGTCGCGGTTCAGTCGGAGTTCAACCGGAGGGCTTCAAAAATCGGGCTCGGGATCCACTAGACGTCGCAGAAGCTGGCGAAGCTCCTCCGCCGACAAATCGGAGAAGGGCGTGACGCCGTGAACCGCGATGGGGTCCAGCGCCTGGTGCTCCGCTGGCCTGACCAGGTTCATGGCGAATATCCCGAGGCAGCGCACATTCTCTTCCCTCGTCAAGTACTCCTTTCCCTCACGAAGCTCTGGAAGCCCTTGATAAAAGGGGTATTTTGGATATTTCAGTTAAAATAGGGCTTATGTGGAATAGAATTGACAAGCGATGGGGTTAGAAGGAAACCCCCTGACAAAATTGGGCCAGCCAGTCAGAACACTAGTTTTTATTACAGGAAATTACAGGCCAGTCCCATTTTTTTATTTGGGTTCCGTGCCAACCCTCTTTTGTCAAGACCTCCCGTCCAAACCCTTTTAAAAGATACTTTTACCATTTTGCCCTCACACTCTCTCTATGTTTAGAACATTTCCTAAACCTCTCTCCGCCGTTGAAAACTCACCTCCGCCATGGATATCCTACACTCAGCCACTCTATTCCCCACGATATCCTTCCTCCACCCTCACCGTCACCGTCCATCTGCATCCGTTCGCCACCTCCGTCAATGCCTCGGCTTCACTGTCAGGTTCCTTTCCACACGATTCTTCCCGCTCCTGCTTCGAGCTCCTCAAAATTCTAGGGTTTCGATACGTTCCTCCCTTCATTTGTTCTCTCTGTGCTGGATTTTTTTCAGGTCGAGCCTACCGTTTCGGCGTTTCCTGATCAAAATGCAAAGTACCACAGAGAGCTTCGAGCTGCCGGGGATGCCGTCGAGCGAGCTTGTTGTCTCTGTGTCGACGTAATTTCGCAATTAAATTTTCTTTTCCAGAGCCCATTATTTGGAAAATTAGGTCAAATAAAACCTACATCACGATCGCTGAGGAATTGGCATCTTCTAGTTACTTGCATAATTCACATGAGGCTTAAATTTCATGGAAACTGAATCTAGTAGTACCATATCATCTATGCCCGTCCTATTTTTTAGAATAACTGTTTTATTCACTATAACGACGATAATAAGATTTTCAAATAATAACTGTTGTGATTTCTTCGGCGCCGCCGCGATTTTCTGTTGCTGAGCAGCGATGAGCTGGCTCGGGTCCCCTAGTTTTTGCTTTAACTCCATAGAGAAAGTAGATAGGTGAAGGCTGATGAGAATAAGGAGGGAGAAATGGAGGGGTCTGAAAATCGTAAGTCGGAGCTAAAGAGTATGTGAGATTTTTATTTTTTTGGGTAAGTTTTTCTGCTGTTAAAAACACTATTGGGTGTATTTGAGTGTGTGCGGCTACACTAGATTAACAAGTAGGTTGTGTGATTTTTTTTATTTTATTTTTTATAGAGATGTGAATTGTGTACAATATGAGTTTAGGGGTGTGAATTTTTGCTTGGGCAATTTTAAAAGTATTACTGCTTCACATTTTCTTATATCAAAAGTATTGGGGGTGTGAATTCTTGGGATGAATTCTTTGAGGTGTGAATTCTTGGGATCTTGGAGTGTGAAATATTGAGTGTGAATTTTTTAGGTGTGAATTTTTTTCTTGCATTTTTTTCATATCTTTTAAATTACACAATTTACATCCCATCTACACAATTCACACCCCCAAATTACACAATTCACACCCTAATGAGCTTGCTACTTACAAAATCTGAAACGAATTACTGTAATTCCTAAATGTAGAATTCGACCCAAACACAGATACGTAACCAGGATATACCCAATTGAGATGAATTTAGATTAAAGCAAATACATCAAAAAAGAAAATGACATAATTCAATCAAGGTGGGTTTTACCTCGAATAATCCAGAAACTGAACCTGAGATTTAGAATCGGAGATGGTTATGTGCAGAAAAAAAAAATTTGAGGGTGTGAATTATTCGTTTCAGAGGTGTGAATTTTGTATTTTAATGGGTGTGAATTCTTTTATTTTGGCGGGTGTGAATTATGCCTTTAAGGGTGTGCATTCTGTATTTTGGGAAATAAGTTGTGTGGATTATGTATGAATTTTGCATTTAGGGGTGTGAATTCTTTTATTTGGAGGGTGTGAATTTTGCATCTAAGACGTGTGAATTCTCTCATTTCTGGATATGAACTCTGTATTTTGGGGATCGAGCAGTGATGTGTAAAAAGACTGAATTCATACTCACAATTTAACAAATTTAAAGAATTCACACCTTCGAAAAAGAAGGAATTCACACTCACAATTTAACAATTCACACATAGGGTGTACGCACTTTCATAGGAGTACCCATACGGTTTAGGCACTTTACACCCTCAAGAATTCCCACCCCCAAAAATTCACACTTCAAAAAATTCATACTTCAAAAAATTCACACCCAAGAATTCACCCCAATCTTGGGAATTCACACCTCATCTTGGCCGATTACACAATTCACACCTCTAAAGACATTAAAAATAAGGTTTTCAAAAGTTAATGAGTAACCAAATGAAGAATTCACACCTAAGTGAAAAATTCACACGTTCGAAATTAATAGAATTCACACTCAAATTTAAAATTCATACTTTAAAAAAAGATACAATTCACACTTATAAAAAGAATTCACACCCTTGAAAAATGAGAAATCAATTGAGAGACTCGTCGTCTTTACTGAACAAATCAATTGAGAATCCGAATCATGCACAAATTGAACAATTCAATTCACACCAAGCCGGTCCCATTTTTTGGTGGGGTTCCGTGTCAACCCTTTTTTGTCAATGTTATCATGTCAAGACCCTTTTTAAAGATGATTTTACTATTTTGCCCTTATCACTTTTTTATATTCCCAGAATTCACACCTCTCTGCAAAAATTCACACCCCCGAGAATTCACACTCCCCAAAATTCACACTCATTTGTAGAATTCACATCTCTTTACAAGAATTCACACTCCCCGAATTCACATCCCATAGAATTCACACACCCCAAAATTCACACTCATTTACTGGCCGGTCCCATTTTTTGTGTGGAGTTCCATGCAAACCCCTTTTTGTAGAGTTATCTCATCCAGTCCCCTTTTAAAGATGGTTTTACTATTTTACCCTTATTACTTTTCAACACTCCTATAACTCACACCCCTTACATCCATAGAATTCACACCCCAAAAATTCACACCTCACAGAATTCACACCGCACAAAATTCACACCCCAAGAATTCACACCCCACAGAATTCACACCCCAAGAATTCACACCCCACAGAATTCACACCTCACGGAATTCACAACCACAGAATTCACACCCCAAGAATTCACACCCCATAGAATTCACATTTTTTTGCACAATTCACATCACTTTTCAAAATTCACACCCTTTTTCAACATCTAGAATTCACACCCTTTACAGAATTCACACCATTCACACTCATCCAAATTACACAATTCACAACCCTAAATTCAGAATTCACACCTCTCTAAAATAATTCACAAACAAACAAACACTTAATCTAAATAAAAACCAAAAAACAAAATCACCCCCAGAATTCGAAGTCCTTCATTTCAAATTTCCATGTTGTTTTCATTATCAATTGTTGCAAAATTCACATCCCAGAATTCACAGCCCTTTGCAGAATTCACACACTCAGAATGCACACATTTTTGAAGAATTCACACCCCTTAACTTACACAATTCACACCTTAAATTCAGAATTCACATTCAAAAAGGACATAATTCACAAGAATTCACATTCAAATGAAGAATTCACACCTTGAAAAAGATACAATTCGCATCCCTAAATGAAGAATTCACACATATTTTAGCACCTGACAAAATTTATAATTCAAGCAAAAACATCAAAAGAAAAAGAAACAAAAGGAATTTACGAGAATGAAAACTAAAATTAGAAAACATAAACCATTAATTCCAAACTGGCTTTGAACAACTACCAATATCCTTGAAAGCCTATCAACGGCAAATAAAAAATCATCGCTGTTTCCACCTGCAGAAGGAATATCATCATCCATACCAGCACCTCTCATGTCGGCACTGCCTGCACCTGGTACATCTTGGCGATGATCCGGTTACAGATGCTCTCGAGCTCCTTCAGTGGATCAACAACCACCGCGACTAGGTAGTAGGTACGCTGTCCTGCAGCTTGATCGACGCTTCGACAATACCGATCTCATAAAGAAGCAATACCGCCGCCTCGCTCTGCTCCTCCACCCTGACAAGAACAAATTCCCCTTTGCCGACGCCGCGATCTGCCTCGTCGCCGATTCCTGGGCGGTTTTGTCCGACCCGCAAAGGAAATCCCTCTACAACAATACGCTCAACATGTGCGGAAAGGTCAATCTCGTCGTCTCGAGGCGCGAAGGGGATCGGGGGCAGAAAAGTTGACAGTGAGACGTGGCGGTGGTAACGGCGGAGGAGGCGGAGACGGCAAGGAGGAGGTGGCATCGTCGAACTTTTGGACGGTCTGTCCATGAGGAGGTGGAGAGAGAGTAAAGTTTTCTCAGATGATTTTCGGTGGAACGTTCTAGCATTTAATAAAGGTGGGGGTATTCTGGGTACCTGACTTAAAACAGGGTTTATAGGGAATGGGTTTGACATGGAGTGGGCCTAGATGGGTAGACACTTACAAAAGTGGACCGGCTTGAAAGAACCCCTTTTTATTAGGGGTGGCAAAGTAAACTCAAACCCACCAATTAAAAAATAGACTCAACCCAACTTATTAATAAGTTGGGTTAGAATGGGTTCAACCTACCTAACCCATTTGTTAATTGGGTTTTAATTGGGTCAATTTAAATGACCCAATAAATCATAAACACAACCCACCAAAGAATATTGACCGGCCTCTCTAGAAAACTTCTGGGCGGATAAATTTGGGCTTCTTCCAAGCCGGCCAGGAATTTTCCCGATAAATTTTCCCTTCCGCTCGGCTCCTTTTCGATTTGCACCAGTTAGGTTCCAGCGTCATTATTTACCAAAAGTGCCCAACCCACTCAACACACGAACTAAGGAAAAATTATCCGCTAAGTTTTTTTTTTTGGTTGGGGGTGGTTTATTTTGTCTTTATTTAAAAAAATTTCATGTTTATTCGTTTTGCGACAAACTTTTTGCCCCTATTGATTCGTCTTGACGAGAGTATTCAAAAATGTAATTTTTTTTTTTTACTTTTATCCAAATATTTTTGAAAATATCAAAACCCAAAAAGCCGGCTTAATGGAACTTAGCTCACACATGCACGCCATGGTTCCTCTCTCTCTGTTCTGTGTTTCAATTTGTTTCTGGAGAGAGAGTGTGGGAATAGTGAGTTGGGGGGAGTGGCTGGTATATAAAGCCAAAGGTTTGCACAAAAAAATATATATAAACCAATGGTTCGTTCGGATGTTGTAAAAATCATCAGTATAAGTAGTTATCTGGAAATGGAATCAACCTTTTGTGAATTTTTACTAATTTCTTAGTTCATTTCAATTAGAGAAATTGAATAAAAAGTTTGGCGAATTTGAAAATTTTAGTTGAATAAATGCAAATAAAAAATAAGAATGATTTTTTTTGTGTTCTTTATAAAAATATTATTGGTATATCTAAATTTTTCATTTTTATTTAAGACAAACAAAAAAGACAAAAATCATTCTTGTTTTTATAATTAACTAAACCTGTGCATAACAAATAAATGCCATTATTCACGAGAGTCCGAACGAGACCCATGTGGAATGTGATAGGCTAGTGGAGAGGAGTGGGGGAAGTGAAGAGCATGGAGACTAGAGAGATAAACAAAGACGATAATATGGTAATTATGTGTAGCGTGGTAATTTGGTCAATTTAGTAGTGTAGGGACGGTAATTTTAGTGTACAGGGGTATTTTAGTCATTTAGATTTACAGAGGAAATATGGTCATTTTAGTGTGTATTGGTATTTTAGTCATTTTAAATTTTAGTATATAATATGTAATTGGGTTAATGGGCGGGGCGGGTTTGATTTTAAATAAATGGGTCGGGTTGGGTATGGGTAAATGAACTCATAATTACTGGGTTTAAATGGGTCAACAACCCATTAAAGACCCAACACACTTACAACTTGCCCATTTTGGCTCAAACCCGCTTATTTGACACCCCTAATTTTTATATTGATTTGGAAGATATTCATTTGGAAGATAAATGTATTTTTATTTTCTAAACCAAACTGTTTTAGAGGTGGTTGTGAAACGGTGAAACCGGGGTCGTCACACCCGTAGTCGATTTTGAGAATAACGTTTATAGCAATGCACCTATAATGCTTCCCTCCATGAACTTCTTATCATCATTACGATACTTTTGATTCCTTTATACACACTAACGCCTAGTTTCCCCAAAAACGACCCTTGGAACTAACTCCACTTCTTGCTTATGAAAGTAAGTTTTACTCAAATCAAGAGAATTTTTTTGTGCCTTTTAAATTTACAACTGTGCCATGAATGAATAAAGCTTTGATGCTTAAAATTTAGGGCAAAGTCCACTTTCACCCCCTGTGGTTTGAGCCATGTGCAGATACACCCCCTGTGGTTCAAAAGTGTGCACATAACCCCCTGTAATTTTGAAAATGTGCGAATAGACCCTCTACCGCCATATTTTTCATCCATTTTAACGGAGGTGTATCTCACACACCTCTAAAATCTAATCTGAACCGTTCACAATGTATTAAATAAAGAATAAAGTATTTTTGTAAAAAAATATCTAGATCAGGCATCAATAACTCAGTGATCTAATTCTTGGTAAATTCAAATTTGAAATTTTGCTTTCATAATAAATTTGATTCGACCATGAGATTTTCATTTTTTGATCGACTTGAATTTTGGAATTGATGTAGTACTCGTCAAATTCTACAATATCAACGGTTCAGATCCAAATTTGGTATATGGGATTGATTGATTAGATTTAAGGAAGAAGAATAAGCAAGGGAGTGGACGAGGGCATATTGGTCTTTTAATATTTTATCCGTTAATATGGATGAAAAACATAACGATAGGGGGTCTATCCGCACATTTTAAAACCATAGAGGGTTATGTGCACACTTTCAAAGTGGACTTTGCCTTTAAATTTAGGGGGCGACTATTCGCAGCCTCGTATTTTTTCCCTTAGCCCACTACATGTTGGTAAATAGTTGTTGAAAATCATACATAACATTTCGGTAAATAGTTATTGAAAATAAGATTATATTTCAGTAACGACATGTCGAAAATATGTTCAACATTCGGTAAACAACTGCCGAACATATATTTTCAGTAAATAGCTGTTGAAAAAAATATTATATTTCGGTAATTGGATGCTGAAAATGTATCTCAATTTCGGTAACTCACTGTCGAGTATAGTTGAAAATTTTTAACGGGTTAAGGGAGAAAATACGGGGCTGCGAATAGTCGCCCCCTAAATTTAAGTTTGTCCATGAAAGCTTTTACTCTGCTTGTACTCATATAACCATGGCTGCGAACGAATAGAGTTGCTTGATTCGGCTCGATTTGAACTCGTTCAAACTCGACTCGTCACCTAACTGAACGAGCTCGAGCCCAAATCTTTAGCTCACTTCATTAACGAGCTGAGCACGAGCCAGTTGGGACTCGGCTAGAGTTGGCTCACGAGCCAAGAACCTTGACCATGTTTATTATCATTTACTAGCCTACCAGCAAAAATAATATCAGAGTCCTAGGCTTTCGACTTATTCTGCCCGTTAAAATATCGCGAAGTCATCGTGTTCCTTTTAGAGGCCCTCTTACACTACAAAACTATCGAGGAGGAACAAGAAGTTTTTACCAAAATCACAACAATGCTACGCACACAACGGTTGTGCAAAACTCTTTGCACAATTGGTCACTACCCGTTAGGCCTGTCAATGGGCCGGATCCGATCCGAATCCGAATTTGATAACGTCGATCCGATAATCCGAATCCGGTAACGTTATCGGATCCGGATCGGATTAAATCCGTTATCAATCCGAATCCGAACTTTAATTTTTTTTTAACTTTTTATAAATTTTTGAATTTTTTTTAAAAAATACAGTAAATTTTTTATTTTGAAAAAAAATGTTTAAGAAGTTGTATTTTTATTTTCAATTTTTTTGTTTATTTTTTTTTTGGAAAATATTTTTTTTGAAAAAAAAATTGTATTTTTTTTAAAAAAATATTTTTTTTTTTTTGCTAAAATTTTTGAAGTAAAAACGTTTTCGGATCGGATTCGGATTTTCGGATTGGATCCAAATTTTTCGGATCGGATCCGGATTGCCACTATCGGATTTGAGCCTTATCGGATTCGGATCGGATCCAAGTCTTATCGGATCCGGATCTGTCGGATTCGGATCGGATCCGGATCCGATCCGGCCCGTTGACAGGCCTACTACCCGTCTATTATTGTAATTAATGGTCAAGATTCGTTCAGGAAATAAATAAATTATTCGCGCAAATAGTTTACTTAAAATTTGGCCCGTCCAAACACATCTGGACGGCCAGAATTAGTTACACAACGATTGTGCGCGTAGCACTTTTTTTCCAAAATGAACCTCTCCGTCTTCCCGTGGAGTCCCACATCTGCTACTCAAGCAATGGATAAAGCAAATTTCAACTATAATACCCTCAGTTCCTTCAACGCTTTAGTAATAGCGGGAAGGTCAAAGAACCGTAAAGACTCGTTTGGATGAGGTATTAGGTCTGAATGTATTATGTAAGAAGGGTGGGTCCACATTGATGTGACAGAGATATTAAATAATAATTGATTTGGATGAAGTATAAAATGAGGGGATAGTTATCTTGTAGTTGAATGGAAGAGAGAGTGGGTATTATAAGGGGGAATTCCACATGGCCGGCTCCCACCTTAGCCATGTGTAAGTCTCCCTTAGAGAGTATTAGGAGGGATTATGGAGGAGGCCGTGTAAGATATCCACCTTAGTTTTGGATTTCTTAAACCACGCCATATGCACGGGCCCACGTATTAGGAGGAGGAAAATCATAATCCTCCTTTACATTGTTGCTTCCAAGCAAGCCCTAAGAGCTCAAGCAAACCTAGCTCGAGCAGGGCAATATATGGTCGAGCCGAGCTCAAGTCGAAAGTCTACAGCTCGTGTCGAGCCAAGCTCGAGGTCTAGAATCTTATATGTCGAGCTTGAACGTTGCAAAGCTCGACTCGGCTCGAATCGTTTGCAGCCCTATTTAAAGCCTCTTCAGCCTAATTTTTTTGATGACTTTTTTCCGCAATCTGTTTTGTTGATTTCTCTCAATTCTTATTGGAAAATAATTTTTTACATATCGTTCGTCTCGATGATAGGAATCATAAAAGTATAAATATAGAGACCAAAATTTATTTTTAAAAAAATCATGTAAGACGATAGAAAAAAAAATCTAAAAAGTCCGTATTTCTCAAATTTCAATCTTTTTGGTCTTTTTTGTCTTCTTTTATTAACTTTTTTTAACTCCAGTATATATTTTTATTCATCTTGTATCCCTCAAAAGATGATGTTAAATCCAATAAGAATTTAGATAAAACATCACAATGGCAAAGAAATTGTCGGGAGTCGGAAGGCACCCTGTAGAAGTATGGGGAAATGGTGGAGATGTTATATATGACAAATTATTCAACTTATTAAAGCCGGTTGGCCAAAAAAAATAAAATAAAATTCAACTTATTAAAGCAGCAGATCAGAAGCCGTACTAAGATCTAGGTAGACTACTACTAACAATTACAGTAATCGACAATCGAAGGAGTGAGAAGATGAGTGCATACCTTATTAAAGCACTGAATACCCAGCTAAGCCCAGATTGAAAATTCCTGACAAACTTTCTATTCGATCATCTTCATTCCAAAAGTTTTTGGCGATCATCTCCGTAGCCGCGCGACTTGGAGTTGTTATTCTTCTTCTTAGGGCAAATTTCACTTGATTGTTCATTTATCACCACATAAGAATGTTCTAAATACCAGCCAATTTTGGCATTTACTACTATTAAGTCTCCTCCCCCTGGCCTGTCTCCAAGAAAGAATCTCCTCCACATTTTCGTGAGAGTACTGATAAGATAGGGTGGTTTGAATAGAATTTCCCCACCACGAAAGTGACGTACTAAAAGAGCTCCTACCAGCCAATTTTGACATTAATATGCAACCAATCTCGTTTTGCTCTGACTTGGTATTACTACTATTAGTCTCCTTCCCCCCTGTCTCCAAGAAAACATCTCCTCTACATTTTTCAAAATAAAAAATCTCCTCCGCGCCGGTTCTCCTCTCCGGCGATTCGGCGGCCCATTCCGTTGGTCCATCATTTTGCAAACCTCACTGCTTCAGTCTAGTTGATCGTGTATTTTATTAAATATTAGGTACGCATTTCTTGAACATTAGCGTGTTATGTTATCAAAAATATTTACGCGATACTTTATGATTTGGTTTTGTTTTCAAGTTTGGCGTCATTCAATTAACTTATAGTATTTGGTTTACGGATTTTTGTCCCGCAGGTAACTGTGAGAAAGGGGTGTAAAGCTCTGCAACTGGAGAGGATATTAGCACAGCCAATCTCAAGTACCTTCTGGTAAAACTACTACTAGTTTTTATGCCTTCTCATTCATGAGATTCTTTCCTATAATATTAGGAGATACGTGAGAGTTTTGGTCAGAAATTATGTCAGTTTATGTGTGTGGGACCCTTGTGCTTTGTGAGAGGGTGTGTATTTGGGTTTGTGATTTTGGATGTGGTTGTAGAATTTTTGTTTCTAATTTACTAGATTGAAGCAAAAAAGAACGAAAGAAAGAGAGAAAAAAAAGAGACCCCATCAACAGCGGATTAGAAATTAGAGAGTCCAGTGTCGGCCCCAACATTTGGGTTGCCTAACCCCAACTTCATGCTTTATTGCCTATTGCTAATCTACTATTAAGTCATACAAAATATTTTTTAAAAAAATCAAAATTACATTGTTCTTTTAACTTGAATAACATTAAAAAAAATCAAAATCAAAATCAATATGTAAATTCCGGTTATAGTGCTTTATGATTATCACAATTCGATTCAAAGAAAACAAACTTCTCCTTGCATTTTTTGAAGCAAAATTTTCAATTGAGTCATCCTAATTTATTTATCTAAGAACTCGGGATCGTTCCGCTGACTTTTGGTTTTTTGATTTTTTTGACTTTTTAATTGATATATGTGAAGATAACGATTATTGACCTATCTTGAAAAGCATAAAAAGTTAAAAAAAACCCCAAATGCCCAAAAAGCTCTTAGTGGAACGGCACCCCATTTTCAACTGAGATCATAGTCAATGTCTTTAATCTCTCTTGGGAAATAATAGTTCAAAAGTAAAAATAAAAACTGTATTAGCTAGTTCGATTTATTTTAACTATGACTTTTTTTAATCAAATATAAGAACATGTCACTTATATATTACGGTTGTGTTCTTTAAATAAAAAATTTCTAACAAATTAATTAGATTTTTGTAATATTGTGAATCGGAAGGAAAAGAAAAAGACATAGGAAAAAAAAGAAAGGAGAAATGAAGGAAAGAGTTGCCGTTCGAAAGACACAAAATGGAGGAAAGAGCAGCATGGGAATCAAACTCAGCTCACACGGAGCTTTGCCCATTTGAAGCGACCAGAACACCAGGGAAATCATTTGTGCTACTAAAGGAAACTTTTTTATATTTATATATATATAACTCAATTTTTTTTTTTTTGGTTGCCCCTGCCGGGGGTTGCCCAAGCCCGACGGCTTGCAGAGCTTACCCTGGGCCATCTCTAGAGCCCACTTACCAAAGAACAGTTATTTGTAAGAAGAAGAAGAAGAGGAGGAAACCCATCATCAGATTAGGAATTAGAGTCCTTGGCACCATGAATCACAGATCAAACATGGTGTATTTCTAAAAAAGTATGTCATGGAACTGAAAATGCATATACATATAGAGATGGGTGTGTGTGAGCGTGTAGAGAGAGAGAGAGGGGCGCGCAGCGCAAGAGATGATGACAAAGAGAGAAGACGAGAGAGGGAATCGAGAGTGGAGAGTCAAGAGAGACCCAATGTCGGGTTTTGGTGTGAACGGGGCAGCAGCTCACGGGAAAACGTTTTTCAGTTGACTTTCATTTTCCGTGGTACCAAACGCCGGAAATGGTTTCCTCCCGAAACAAACGGAGTGTACTCAAAATGTTTGCACAAGGAAATTAAAATCAATCAGTTAAGACTCAAATGCATTATATAAATGTTACTTTTTATTTACTCGACCAATCAGTGTGATGATAATCAGTTTTATTTCTATTCGCATGAAGTTCATGTGAATCGCAGTTTAAAGCTTAGCTGTGATGGGGTCCAAAACAAGATCTAAAGGTCTGGGGGACTTTATCCGGCGTTTGATGGCGGGTGATGAGGAAGGCAGTTTATCTGCGAGACATGAGTCATGGACTGGAGCTCATGAAGCAATATTGGAGCGTTGGAAGTCCAATCCAGAGCTGTCCGAAGGAAAGGCCCCCGTATCTTCTCATCCAATTGAAAAGGGTATCTCATCTGACCAGGTATCACTCGCACCCAGTGTTTTACGCCTTGCAAGAGAAGCACCAGATAAGATGCGAAAAGCTGAGGTTTTGATAAGGAAGAAGGACTTGTTCCATCTTGTCTTATCTTACCCTATCGCAGATTCTACCAAGTATTATGGGGACATTAGTCTTCAAAACAACTGTTTCTCCAAAATGAACCAACTCGTCAGAGAATTGCAGGCTTCTGTATCAGATGTCAGATGTCGAATATGTAAACTTCTTAGAGGAATTTGGTGAGTTGGTCAGTAAGGGAAAACACTTAGAGGAATTACAAAGGTTGATGAAAGACATTGAGCACAATTGTGAGGCAGCTGCAGAAATAGTGGCCAAGTTTGATTCTGATCTATTAGCTTATATACCTCAAGCATATTTTGTACGTTCACATAAGGGGCAGAGGGGCGAGTTTGGGGTAACTCATAAAACCAGTGCTTCATGTGAACCCCCAGACGAAATGGTGACTTTGGCCATCAATTCTGCTATTAGGCAGGTTTCGGCGTATGTTAAGGCGGAAAAATTTCAAAAAATCGGGATTTCTGGGAGCGGTGGGGAGGAAGTAGCCAGAGTAGTCATGGATATAGCAAGGATAAGACAGAATTGCAGTGTGGTCCTCCGCATCTCTGTCTGTGGACACGACCGCGACAAAGAGGTAAAGCAGAAAATCACAGAGCAGATTCTCGTACTTCAACAAATTGGTCACATCTTCAGTTTATCACTAGATCAGTTACTACCTCACAACTTCTTCCTGGTTGTGGAATGCGTCGACGAACAGATGGATCTACATGACTTAAGACTCCCTGATCATGGAGTCGTAGTACTTACGACTCGATCACAAGTGGTCTATAAGATCATGGATGTGGATGTGGAGGTCAGAATGGAGGACATCTGCTACCGTGGGACCTATTCTGTGAGAATGTGGGGCGATCACTTGTTGATTCTTCTTCGGCTCTCCAACAAATGGGCATCCAGTTAGTAAAAGAGTGCCATTGCCACCTACTTGCCGTTGTTCTTCTTGCTAGAGCCTTGAAAGATGTGACTGATATCAGTGTTTGGGAACTTGCACTCCAGAAATTATCATCACACTCATCTGCAATGGAAGAAGGATCAAGCCAAGTCATGAAACATGTGTTGGAACTCGTGTGGGATCAGAAGGATCTAACGACAAAATATTGCCTTCAGTACCGTACAAGTAGATGGAAACAGAGAAAGGTTTCAGATTCACCAGTATCAGAATGGATCTCAAGTTACTTGGTCGAAACAAAAGAAGAAGCGGAAGGCATTTTGAAGGCTCTTATCAGTTCCTTCTTGCTAGAGGATGCTAGCCGCCGTGTTTTTATGCGGAAAGAAACTAAAGTTGTGTTGAATGAGTATTTCACATCCTATCTGCCCAGTCTTTCAATAAGGCGAGGGGGGTTTGGACTGACCAAGACACCAACTGTTGAAAAGTATACCAAGGAGATTGAGTTGCACGACAATGAATTATCTGAGCTACCAGAGAACCCTAAGTGGCCGGCTCTCAGAAAACTATGGTTACAAAACAACTACAATCTGATGCAAGTACCTGAATTGTTCTTTGAAGACATGCCTCTCCTAGTCTGTTTAGATTTATCCCATACCAACATAAAGTCCTTGCCCCCTTCTATTTCCAGATTGGTTTCACTTCAGAGGTTCTATTTGAGAGGTTGTGAACTTCTCAATGTGCTGCCACCCCATATTGGAGCACTCCGGAAACTTGAGGTTTTTGATCTTGAAGGAACTGAAATTATGTATTTTCCTAGGGAAATTGGTGAATTAATTAGTTTGAGATGCTTCAAGGTATCTCTTTGTGGACATGCAAACTACTATGGTGAAACAAAGCAGACAGGCATTGCAATCCCAACAGAGGTGTTTTCATTATTCCCTCAATTGGAAGAACTAAGCATTGATGTGAGCCCAGATGGTGAGTATGATGATGTAAATCCAGATAGTGAATGGTGGGATGCTGAATTGAAGGCAATACTAAATGCACTGAGTAACTCAAACAAGTTGAGGATCCTCAATTTATATCTCCCATCTGTTGAATTAACGCAGCAGATCATGTATCGAAACTTATTTGGTTTTAGATTCATAGTTGGTCGTCGTCCACAGTGTATCATATATCGTCTACCACATGCAGTTGAGGAGAGATTCAATAGATGGGAGAAGAAGAAATTTAAGAATGCCTTAAATATATAAAGGGTGAAGGCATGCCAAGTGGTATTATTGAGGCACTTAAGCATGCTTCTTTGCTCTTCCTGGACCGGCATTGGACTGTCAAGGTCTTGTCTGAATTTGGGCATGAAAATTTGGCGGACGTTGAATGTTGCTTGCTTGTGGAATGTAATGAACTTCAAACCATAGTTGATGGAGACTATGAATGTCCGTCCGGTGGTGACAATAAACCTATACTTCAGTGGCTACGCCACTTGAGTATTCACTACATGAAGAACTTAGAGAGCATTTGGCGAGGCTCAATTCATCAGCATTCACTATCACGTCTAATTTCCTTGACATTCAACACTTGCCCAAATTTGACCACCATTTTCACGCCAGATATGCTTGGTAACCTCTTTAGGTTGAGTGAGCTTATAGTGGAAGACTGCCCCAAAATTTGCAGTGTAGTTACTGAAGCAGATGCCAACGTGTCTGGTCATTTTTGTCGATCATTGTGGAAGATAGCACTCCTTGACCTACCTCAATTGGTTACAATTTCAGGCCCTCTATGCCTTGGTGAAGAAGTGGACAGTCTTTTCGTTTATAGTTGTCCGATGCTCGAAAGTTTGGATACTGCAGAAACTTCTCCAAAATACTGCAAGATCATAGGAGAGAAGGAATGGTGGGACTCATTAAAGTGGCATGATTCCAAATGGAGCAGAATGACTCAGCCAGCATTTGAGGAACTTAGAACAGATGAAGATTTCACGGATCAATTGGTAAGAGATATATACTCGCCGATGGACTTTGACTTTGATAAGCTAGGTAAGTGAAATCTCATAAATCATTGGTATTACCACACATTCTCATAAATCTTGCGTTCTGATCATTCTCTGAATTCTTAATACGCATATTACACTTTCACACATAATAGGTATTACTCATTTGTGATTTTTTCTCTATTTTATTTGTACCTAAGCAGAGGGTGTTGAGTCCAGTACGCTGTGGATGATCAGGCTAGGCAACTAGTCTGACCTGACCCGACCCTGATCCAATCGGGGCGGGTTACCCATCCAATTTTTCAGCACTGCATGGTCAGATTCAACAGAAAATTAAAAGAACTCAATCTAGGTCGAGTAGGATTTGGGAGGTTAATATCCCAACCGTATAACCGCTCCTAAGATTTTTTGTGTAAAATTAAATTTCTACCGTTGTAATTTTATGTTTATTACCAAAATACCACGTTATATATAACTATTTCCCTATTTTGCTTTTAGGTTAACTAATTTTCTCCATTCGGGTCGAAGCGGGAAAATCCGTTCATCAACCTGGATAGAAACGGAGGTACCCACAAATTACTCTGTCAGGATTTGGGGTAGGGTCGGGGCCGTGTGGTATTCTTAGAGTTATAGTAATTTTTTCTTAAAAACTTTGTAATTATATATAAGCTTGCTGCCCAACATCCTTTTTAACTATGAAACACCCGCCCAACCAAGAGTTCTTGGAAAAATAATGCTATTTATTTTTGTTTTCTTAAGGGTCCTGATAATGCCACGACTATATTTTCTAGAACCACTACAATTTATGTTGACTGACTACTATACCCTCACGTTCTTCTCCACCCTTCGATTACCCTTTTTTTTCACCCACTTGCCGTTTCATTCTCCTCTCTCTCCACTGCAATTGAGGAGGCAGCAAATCTAAGGTCACCAATCTCAGTATGCTTTTGTAAATCTCACCCTGAGCCAACCTCTTCTTTCTACACAAGATCGACCAAATTGTTCACAACACGCCTCCGTCCGCCCATGACATCGACAGAGTAAACTTTGAGTCGAAACACCTTTTTATCGTTCTCTCAATTTTCATCTTTTGTCTGAATGTGTGGGGAGAGAAAAGTAAAAATTGCAGATTTTCTACCTCTTCATCTCCATCTTATTGTCTGTAGGAGTGAAGAAATATATATTTTTGGGTATAGAAATTCATAAACCAACGCAATTACTGTTTGCAGTGGTTTATTGCCTGGATTTCTACAAAAAAATTACGGATTGAGAGTGATTATCTGGATGGGTTTATGATAGAGGGATGCAATCCAAGAGCGGCGAAGGCTGATTTCTAGAGAGAGAGAATAACGGAGATAAGTGAGAGGAGTGCCTGTGGTAACTGTGGTGGTAGAAAACGGAGAAGGGAAGAACTCGTAAGGGTTAGCATATGATTTGGAGTGGTTTGCTGTTGTGTGATGCTGATGATCAGTGAAGCCAAGGGAACGGGCCAACAGAGAGGTGGGCTCTGTCACGAGAGAGAGAGAGAGAGAGAGAGAGAGAGAGAGAGAGAGAGAGAGAGAGAGGAGAGAGGTTACAGCCTAAAAACCATTTCTTTTTTCAACGATACAGAGAATATTCTCCTAATAAATTTACCCCCCTCTCTGCTTCACTTTTTAGGTAATGTACCCCCGTTTAAATGTTGTCTTTTGTGATCAAATAGGAAAACGTCTCGAATTGTTAAATAACGCCATGTATAGATTGCATTTGTCTGGTAGAACAATTGTGCAGAGCGCAGATTGTTTATTTAAGTTAAGACTATATACTAATACTATCATGAGCGGATTGTTTTTTTAAGTCAAGACTATATAGTAATCTATATACTATATAGTATAGCAGGAGGACGTTCATGAGAAGGAACGTGGATGCAACAAGTGTCCCATTCAAAATCTTAGTTTCATTTTAATGTTTTAAATTATTAGCAAAAATCTTCATGGTAGTTTTTGTCCCTGAAATGAATGATTTGTTGAGCAATTTTATTTGTCATGGAAGTAGAACATTTATTTATATAGCTACACACACACACATATATATATATACACACACACGTACAGAAGGAATGTTTCCGGTCAAACTAGAAAGTAGTAATCCTTCTTAAGGAAATCAATTACGGATTCAAAGGAATTATTGATTCATTAGTTCTCACGAGATAGCCTCATGCACTGCCAAAAGAATTATGGATTCAACTTCCATTTTTGAATTCTAAAATTGAAATCATAAATTACTCCCTTTCAATCTTTTATATTTTAAGACCAACAAAATAATTATTGATAGATTCTCATTAAAGAGAAAACATATCCTTAGATTATCCTTTTTCAAAGTTTATAACCACAATGAGATCATTTTTTTTGGTAAGTACAATGAGATCATATTGTTCACAATCCTTATCGAGTTTTTCCTTTTCCGTTATAAAATAACCCTCTTTCACCCTACTCTCCCTTCCCATGCAAAATTCTGGTGAGATTTTAACATCTTATTAATTTGATGTACATATTTCAACATATATGTTTTTTTAAAAGAGAAAAACGTATGTATAACGCCAATATATTGTTTGATTTTACTATCATGATGATTCTTTTTCTTTGTCGTTCCTTGCTTTGTCTTCAGTTGTACCATGTGAATATGTTTGATATTTGATTGAATTTTACGTTTACTTGGTGTTCCCCAGAGATTGGTGCTAGCAATCATAATTCGGAAGCTGCTGGTTTTGTTCATCGCCGCCCTCCTAGGGTGGTGCTAGCCACCCATGGACGGCGTTGCCGCCCCACAGCTGGTGGAGCTCCGTTTGTTACATGCTACAACTGTCACAAATTGCTTCAACTGCCTGAAAAATTTTTGCTAATGGATATAAATCAAAAGAAAGTGCGATGTGGTGGATGCTCTACAGTCATCCTTTTCGCAATTATTGACAAGAAACTTGTTTCCGTTTGTACGGAGTCAGAAAGAACTCCCAAGTTAGTTGATGATAGTCCTAAAGCTATAGTAATTGGTGGTACTTCACATTCTCGTGTTCATGCAAACCAGGCTAGAACAAAATTCTCCTCTGATGATTATGATGACTCAAGTTATGATTATGATGACTCAAGTTATGATATATTCTCCTCTGTTGATTATGATGACTCAAGTTATGATACATTCTCCTCTGTTGATTATGATGACTCAAGTTATGATTTTGAGGCGATGGATAGAGAAGTCATTTCTTCCTCAATGCGGAAGCATTTGTCATCAAACAGGTCTGGAGAGATGGGACGCATTCACTCCACATCTCCCTATTGTTCTGAGGATAAAGGTAAAATTGACACTATGTCTGCCAAAGTAGAGTCCAACTCTGTTACCTCGCCGCAAAATTCAATGGAAGAAGTATCATTGGAAACTGAGATGGACGTTTCATTGAATGAGTACTCAAATACTGGGACATTTCAAGAATCAGGGGACATAAGCAGAGAAGATCAACTGAGAGCAAATAAAGGGAATCAGTCATTCTTTGAAGGCATTAGTAAGGAGAGTTTTAAAGACTCTTCTCAATCCAATCTAACCATTGAGCAAAGCTCAACACGTGTCACAATCAATGGAAATCTTATGTCAGATTGTTTGTTAAAGAAGGCTGTAAAGCTTTCTGGACCAATCCATCCTGGACATTACTGGTAAGTACATGCACTCTCTGATTCCATGTGCGATAACTTTGGTACCTACTGTTTGTGTTTTTTATCATGTCTGATTAGGTTATCTTGGCATTCATTGGGAGAAGGATGTGGATAAGTTCAATCCTGTAGACAATCTGCAACATATTTTATTGTGTTTGGCTGTCCATCTAACAAGTCTGATTTGTTTAGACTTGGTTTTGGTCTAAATAAGTCTTTTCTCTATTGAACAAGCATAGATTTGGAAAATAGGTCTGAAAGCTTAGAGATCTCAAAAACCAGATAAATAAAGTGAAAACGATTACCAGACCCCTCCTTGGATAGAAGCTTCGTTTTTGTTTCTTCAAAAAGTTGGTGAATATGCGGTAACTTTTGAGCTCTTTTTTGTCACGTTTTTATGGGATTTTTTGAATTAAAATCAACACACAAAATGCCATCTGAATAGCCATATTTAGGTACGATCTTATTTTGTAATTTAATAATGAGCTTATTAGTTGGTAACTTCGTAATTTGGTATGATCATCGAGAAAAAGAAGTTTACCTTGATAGTTGTGCTATTATTATTTCTCACTTTCTGGCTGCCGTGCTGCACAGAATTGGTTGTTCAGTTTCTCATGCCTGAACGTACGTACTGTCTCTGTTTTCCTTCGCTAGGTATGATTCCCGAGCTGGTTTCTGGGGGGTGATGGGTGGGCCCTGCCTTGGCATAATTCCTGTGAGATCAATAAATTCTCCTACGATAATACTTGTCCACCGATATTTGGTGATAGCTTGTAATCCCTACTGTTAACTTGCTGGTTTCATTTTCTTGCAGCCATGTATTGAAGAATTTGATTATCCAATGCCAGGGAATTGTGCTGGTGGAAATACTGGGGTGTTTGTGAATGGAAGAGAGCTTCATCAGAAAGATTTAAACCTGCTTAGCACGAGAGGGCTACCAACTACTAAAGATAGATCTTACATTGTCGAGATTTCTGGAAGAGTGTTGGATGGGGATTCTGGTGAAGAGGTGGATAGACTTGGCAAACTTGCTCCGACGTAAGCCTCACTTTGCTCGTTTGAAGTATGGAATTTGGTTTTATCAACTGCTTAGGGGAAGGAAAAATGTATGTTCTTACCAAGCTTGACCGATAAGTGACAACCACGTAATTCATGCGGCTTAATTTTACAGTATTACTGGACAGTTTTACTGCAGTGTTTGGATCATGGAGTTGGAGTTGGATATATGGAGTGAAGGAAAAAATGATAAGAAAACCACAAAGAACAAATGAGCTTCATAACTTTCCTATCATCTTATCGTCTCTCATTTACTTTTTCCTTCCCTTCATAACCCCATCCACAAATTCATGATCCAAAACACAGGCTAAACTCTGAATACCTGGAAGCTTCTCCGTTTAGATAGCATACATGTGTGTTCTGGGATTTTCTTCGATCGTTACTAGAAGATAGAATAGGATAAGATATGGGGATCAACGTTAAACGGGACCAGGGTAAAAACAGCTGTTACGTAATGTAACGGCCATTACGTTACGGGTTTTTGAAGGCCTGATATACTTACCGGTGAAAATAACGGCGTTAAGAAAATTCACGTGGGTATTGGCTGACGTAACGGCCGTTACACCCCGTTAGAGGACCGCTATCGCACCGTTACACCTATAGAACACGGAAAACAACTTTTCTTTTATTTTTCCCCCTTTCTCAGACCTCCATGTGATCCTACTGTGTATTCTTTGTAACTTTTTGAGATGCCTTCACGTGCTAAAACAATATTTTGAGAACCAAACTCTCGTTGGAATGACAAAAAAAAAAAAAAAACCTTCAATTTCGTTCTTAAAATGCAAATTTGATGAAATCTATCTTAAAACTACTTGTAATAGTAAAATATTGCTCAAAAACATTCAATTTAGTCATAAATAAGGTTAGAGCATGTGTATCAATGAAATTTTCAGCATTTGCTAGTGCTTGAAAAACATTCAAGAGTGCGATGTCCGATACCGTTACACATTTGACCAATACTCTTGATATCCGATACTCGTGACCGTTACGCCGACCAATACCGCGATTTAAAACCATGAACGGGATAGACAAGAAGTGGACTATAGTTTGGGATTAGAGTAGACCAGAGGTCTGATGAAATGAAACTCTGTAAAGGCTAGCACTGCTTTAGCTTTGAATTGGGAACTTGATGCCTCAGTATGTCTTATGATTTGGGCGACAAAACGATGGGATGAGAATATGGTTGTTTTATGGAATATGAGCAATTAACGTGATTGTCTTCCTCCGAAGTCGTTAATTATTTGTGACCTTGGACCGTGGAGGGATGGAGTTTGACCGTGAATGGAGTGGACATTGAAAAGGCTATTAACAATTTGAATGTTGTGTTAGTCTTGCAATGAGAAGACTAGTATCTCCCTTTTGGGTTAATAAAATTCTGAAGTTGGGTTTCTTACCAATTATTTTGACTTCTTCCCCAGCATTGCATCCTGATGATGAGCAAATTCCACATGAGAAAATTGTGCATCTCAACGTTATAGTGACAATGTTTATGCTTTGACGCTTTTCTAACATGACTATTTTTATCAAACAGAATTGAGAAGGTAAAGCATGGATTTGGCATGAAAGTTCCAAGAGTGGAGTAGCTGCATAAGCAGACTGTTCTAGGGGGCTACACTCCCCACAGTTGCTTCTGGAATGTGAATAATCTTGAAGGTTTGCTATCTCGGAGGCGCAAAAAATACCCTCAGTACAGTTTAGGTCGCGTTGTCAAAAATGAATGGGAACAGGATGATTGGATATGTTACCGATGTCTCGATTCTTGGTTTGTCGAAATGCCCCTTTTAAGCGTTCTGCTCCGGATTTTGGATTTGTATGTCTATAATAACATGAAATTTTCCTAATTGTGATGTATGTTTTGCTGAATGCTACGTGGATTCCTCTCAGGAAAGAAAGTTTTCTTTTGGCATCCCACTTCTCATGTTTATCAAGGGTAATGCGCCATTTGTGATGGAAGAACATGTGCATTGTAGACTAATTAACATTCTTGTGAGGAGTGATTTCATCCCTTGGGGGCATCTGGGTCTGCATGCCTTTTCATATTTTTGGAGGCTTGATAGTTTGAATAATCAATCAGGTTTGGAGAATCTGGTTTAGAAAATGTTGCATTCATCCCTTCATCAATCCTCAATGGGTTTCAGTTTTTGCAATGAAATTCCGGTTTTCTCAAATCAATTTTCTCAATGGAAAAGCTATTTACTGGGGCTGGCGTGGAGTCAAGAACTGAAATTGTGAGATACGGGCGATCGTGCACTGTGGCCATTCAGAGAGAGCTATTTGGGTTACTATTTGACAATCCAATGCAGCACTTAAAATTTAATGTACTAAGTGCTAAATAATTAAATCAATGTGATAACTTTATCTCATTAGACTTAATATTTTGAGTGCCTCTTAAAAGGCAGGTTTAAAAAAAATCAAGTTACAAAAATTAATTAGTCAAGTGTACCTACTTAATTCTAACTGAATTTGTAAGGACTTGTGCACCACCTCAACTATACCACTGCTTGAAACTGTCATCACTTGCGCTGCCATCCAGCACCGTTGTCTCTCCACCACCACCACCACCGTTGTCATCCTTCCACCACCACCAGCACCGTCGTCATCCTTCCACCACCTTCCACCTTTGCTACAAACTACCATCGCCACACTACCAACTACCACTAACACCACCATCACCATCATGTCTTCACCACCACACCACATGTACTCACTGAAATTATCTAACGCACTATAAAGTCTCAGAGGGGGGGTGAATGGGACGACCAATTTAAAATTAACTCAACCACCAATTCAAAGAACTATCCTTTCTCCAAGCCACACAATTCAATTCAACAATATAAGTAAAGAGCGATAAAACTAAAGAACGCAAACACCGAGATATACGTGGAAACTACTTATGGTCAAACACACCCTAAGCATAAAACCACGGCCTAATCTACTCAAATTTCCATAAATCAAAAGGTTAGGCAAAAGACAACAAGTTAAGAATCACCAACTTTACCCCAAGTTACACCTAACTCCGCTTCTTGCCTAGCACCCCGTGCCTCTTCTTGATTCCATGGACTCCTCGAGCAACACCATCTCGCTCTCCGCTCTAAAACGGCTCCGGCATCATCCGGCCATGTAGACTCATACGCATGAAAGTATGGATATTGAAAATGAAGATTTTTTTATGCAAAAGAATCAACCTAGAGAGAATACATGAATCCTCAAAGTATTTCTCTAGATTGAACAAGGATGATTGAATACTAGATTCAATTCATCCAAAATGCAAATGAAAGCCCAAGAACAAAAGAGATAATGCTTTCTCTCTCTAAAGTGGGCTATCTCACTCTCTTCTTACCCTAGAATAATGAAAAACATGTTTATATATGACCAAGCAAGTGAAAATCCGGTAGTGCCCTGTTAAGGCGCTCTTAGCACGCGCACAAGGGCCTTAGTCCGCTAAGGCATGACTAAGGCGCTCTTAACACGCGTGCAAGGGCCTTAGACTGATAAGGCACTACTAAGGCACAAGCACTAAAAAGAGGCCTTAGACAAAATTTTCTTTCAAATAAAACAAGGCCAATAATATAAGGTTAATGCATACATAATATTTCATAAAAGATTAAGACATTGAAAACCTTTAATGATGCATGGAAAAATATTAAGCTAAATGCACATGAGATGCATATAACTTTCCAAGCAAAATGCACGGCATGGCCTTCGGGATCAACTCTTGAACCAACGGGCGGAGTATCTAATCTAGACAAAATAAAATCACCTCCCAAACCCAAATGGAAAAAGAATAAATACAGACTCCAACAGTTTGTCGCATCCGGAAATCGCCAATTACATTAACACTCACCTCCACCGCCACCACAACCACAAACACGTGACATCAATTAATAAAACTGAAAGAGAACAATTAAAAAATAATTTAACTAAAAAGTATTAATCTCTGTATTAGTTGTTTTAGTTCAGCTATTGATAACTTAAAAAGTTCCACCTCCAAATTTCAGCTTTCAATTTTAGTTTTAACAAACACCACCTTATGTGTTTTCCAGAATCTATTCTTTGAAACAGTCTTGATTCTATTGCAATAGGAGCCCTATCCAGGCGGATGGCAAGTGGTATAACAAAGACAACATCGAATTTCCGATTGACCAGAAAGAAAAAACAAAAAATTAAAATAATAAAAAAAAACAAAAAAAAAAAAACATCAGCACCCCAAAAAAGATGAGAGAAAGAACACCCACCAGCAACCAACATCAACACTCATTGCCAACAACCCAAACATATCTTATTCAATTCTCATGAAAATTTACGTCCCAAACAACTTCATAAAACATAGAACTTTTTTTTTTTTTTTAATCGGCAAAAGATGAATTTATTAAAAAAGGGAAAAGGGAAAGGGGATCCAACAAAAGTTGGACAATACACCAAAAGGGCAGAGCCCATAACACCCAACACCCAAATTACACAAAGAAAGCCCAAAACCCAAATCTAGCCTAAGCCTGGACTGGCCCACCCAAACCATCCCACAAAACCCTAACTGCACTGGCAGTCACCACCGTACAAATCACTGGAGCCCAACCTCGCCGTTAAGCCGAGCTAGCCTCTTCCAAATGTATAGACCGGCGGCGGGAACCAGCCTACAACAGTGAAAGCCAACGCATTCAGAGCCAAAGGGCCGACCACCACCACCATCAGCCAAAACCCCGAACAGCCCCTACAACAAAACAATCTTCATCAACGAATCACCACCCTAGAACGACGAAATGCCAGCTCCACGCCCGATTGAGTGCTTAGAAGGCCATCGCCCGGAATTCGGCAAACAAAAGACGACCAAAGCATCACAACCATGAGAGCCACATCCACTCCACCACCACCGGACTAGATTATCACATATCAAAATCGCCATCTTTACCGATCATTTTTGGAATAAAGGACAACCTGCAAAACAGAGTTAGAACAAAAATCTACGCTACAAAACATAAACACCTCCCACCACCGCCCAAACACCCACGCAGTCCAGATCCAAAGCCAACTCCACCAAAACCAGCCACAAGATCGACGAGGAGACGGCGAAACACCCACCGCCGCGCCGACCACCACCATCCCCAAGCTTCCATGGCCATCTGGCCGAAAGGAAAACAGAGCCGAAAACAGAGCCGTTAGGCACACACTCGTCCGTCCAACAACGGTAAAACAAGGTGGGGTCCGAACTACCTCAAACCTCCGGCCGCCATCAGACCCAACCCGTTAGGATACCGAGCAACACCAGCTGTGGTGAATGGAGGGTATCGGAGCAGTGACCAGGCGAGCTAGAGAGGACAGGAATGGCGGCGAAGGAAGGACAGATGAACATCAATTCTGAAAGAAGAGAGGAAGGAGAGAGAGATAGAGAGGGGAGGAGGAGGAAATGAACCCGGGGGAGGAGGGAGGGAGGGCACCTACCTAGAAAACGTAGATCCCACAAACAAATCTCTAGAGTATTCAAGGAACGTAATTGCTCTTGCATTTTCCTATTTGGTTGAAGGATCTCCATCTTGCTTCCTAGGGTACGGTTTTAGGAACAGATCCTGCATATTCAAGTATGAGCACAATATGTCAGATTCGGCACAATGCTCCTTATGAAATTACAGCACCTGACAAACATGGTTGTATGTTCCAACCCTAGCTTTCTTCCTCACAATGAATGAGAGCACAACACCCAAGGCTTAATCTAAACATAATTTTTAGCTTTCTATCATTGTCTCAAGCCAGCTAATGTAGTTAACAAGAAAAACTTATTTTGATGCACAATAAGCGCGACAAAAAGAATGAGTCACACACATGGGATGCTATGCTTCTGAACAACCCTATCAAACTAGAATACCCACCTCTGAAAATTGGAAAAGCTTGAGCCTTGAGTTAATTGTCTAACTCGAATATATAATTCAAAGATTGATCAGGATTGAATGGCATTCCAGCTGCTTACGAAAATAGAGAAATTCGCCAAAAGCAACGAAGCACCTACAGACTTAACTGGTCACCCTACCCGCATTGGATACGTGGCTGCCGAGGACACGCAAGGAATACGCTAGGTGGCGTGTCCTATTAGTAAGGGAAACAATAGGAAACCGTTAGGGATGTACGTCTCAAGTTCGACGCTGGTGGTACATGGCAGAGGTTAACATATAATTTGGAAACATATTTCGGATGTTGAATTATGATATTTAAGAATAATAAGGTAAAATTTACAAATAAACAATTTCAATCCGTTAAAACCCTTGTTTCACATAGTAAAAGGTAAGAATTGCACATAACAAAATTAGCTTTGGTTGTTCTTGGTACGATATCCACATGAATGCCAACTGAATTTATATAGCTATTTTTCCGTACTTTTCGACATGGCCGTGTTGCTATTTTATTTTTATAATTGTTGAGTCCCGTGTCTGTATATTTGCTTCTCAATCGACCAGTAGTTGCCAAGACAAAGTTTGAATAACAAGAATTGCCAAAGCAAAAAATAATCCATCGACCCTATTCATATCATTATCGGTACTTTTTACAGATGCTATGCATATTTTCAAAACTAAATGCACAATTTCGGATGTCAAATTTAAGCTCTGAAGCTTAATGCCAGACAACACTTGATAAGTGTCACACCTCAAAGTGACCGGCTGTTTGCTCCATAATCTGTGATTTCTTTTTCCCTGTCGATTGGGTGACACGTGGCAAGGGCATTGTGGAAAATTAAAAAAAAGACTTTGATTCACCATAATTGGGTTAGTTTGAGTTAAAAGAGAGGGCTAAATATGAATATAGCTACGAAAAGCTATTAGAATTATTTACCCGTCGAGCAACTAACACGTGATATGTTTCCCTTATTAACTTGATATTTTCTGGTTCGTTTTCTCCGTCGATCACGTAACAGGTGTCAAGAGGAAAGGTATTCAGGTTACCCATGATCAAAGTGGCAGTTCTCATAAGCAAAGGGGGTAGTTTTCCAAACGTGGATGCCTCATTTTATGTGGAAGTTAACTGCCAAAATTTGGAAAAGGACTCAACTGCCACCATGGTGGGAAGATTCAAATTCAAATTGAAGGAGGCCTATTTAAGAACAAATCAGTAGCAGTTTTAGACGCACAAACAACGCCAACAGGCCTTTATCTTTTCTTTTCTAGGAGTAGTTTTAACTTGTAATCGTTCATTCAACTGTCTCGGTTGATTGTACTTCTACCTTGAAGATTAATAAAGTTCATTTATTTTTCTTCTTCCATATTCCATCCACTTCATTGTTTGCTTCCAGAGAAGTCCTGAAACACGGCAAGGAACCAAACTCCACCTTACCACACCACATTCCAGCAAACAACAAAATCATTTCCCGTCGATCACCCGTCAATTGGGTAGAAATCTGAAAATTAGGTAACAGTAATCAAGTCAAATTATTTTGTATGTCCATAAGTGAGTTAGTTCAGTTCAAAATGGATATCAACCGGATGAATGAAATTCTTTTGGCACTAATATTTTAAAACTTTTCTAATATTATAAAGCACCGTAGTAAACCATTATAGACTAATCTAGAGAACCCTTAATCGATGCAAGTGTGCAAGCAGAAAAAAAAAAAAGGGAGAAAAACTTATAAAACAACCATATAGATGAAAATTCATGGTAAAAATCAATATTCCCTTCCCGTGAAGTTAGTCCCTTACAAAATTATGTGCAATTTTCAAGTGTAAAAATAATATACTTACTGAAATAATTTTTTGTAAAATATGAATCGATGAGATCTTTTGAATGGTGCAAAAAATCAAAAAAATGGAAATGGAGATGTCCAGGTCCTAGATGGTATTCCAGCAGCCTTCTATTGGAATCAACGGCCCCTGGTGGGTAGGGATTTAATTCTTCAAGGCTATCTTTTCTTCGGCGAGGTTACTGTTGGGGTGCTTAGTTAGATTTTGAATGTAATTGGAGAAGAGAAAGAGGTTGTAAGAAAGGAAGGGATGATTGATGCAATTTGAACAAAGGAGTCAAAGGCTTTTAGCTTGTATTCATTACATCAAAGTGAGTACAACAAGGCTCTATTTATAGAGCACGTTCACCAACATAGAATTCTCTAGAATTGTCTAGCTAGAGATAAACACATGTGCTTTAATTACAAAGATCTGCTAACTTCTAGATTTTTCTAGTTTTACCCATATGCTTAATTACAAAACATCTTTCATGCTCCTTCTAGAATCATCTAGTTATACTCATACAAATATCTTCTAGTGTAATTATTACTTCTACATACTTCTAATTATTTTAAACTTAGATATTTAAATACTCATTCTACATTATTCTAGAAGAATACAAATTACTTATTCTAACAGTTACATGTTGAAGGAGGTAAATAAAACCTTCATTCCCAAGGAAAACACCCCTCAAAATATCCGTAATTATCAAGGATTGACCCGTTACCTGATGTTTGTTGTGTATTGTTGGCTGAATTCTGACTGGGTTATGTTTCTTGATTCGACTTACTTTATCGGCTACCCCAATCTCTCTCCTATCGGTTTTTACTTTTTAGGGACGAATTATTTCGAAAATCAAGCGCGAAGTGAAGGGGGAAGTTTTTTGTGGACATGGGGTAGTAATAAATCCAAACATAATTGCACAATAGGTATGTTAAGCAACCAATATAAGGTCCAGACACCTGTGTTACTGAACACACACACACAAAATAAGGGCACTGGTTAAGATGGGGGTTCCAGCATGAGGATAATCACCTTTTGCCTCTCACGCTATGCCATTGGTTAAGCCAGTACTCAACGGACTCATCCCTTCCATGCAATTGGAAGAGTACTGAACTGGGAGCACCACCAAGCCGGCCTCCAACAGTATATAACCTACCTCCAGTAAAGATCAACGAGTCCAGTCCAAGGTGAGGCCCAGAAAGTAGAGCTTGGAGTAGGCTCGAGATATATATGGGTCAAGACTAGTTTTAATTTTATTTACAAATAATGGCATTTTGGAAAAGTATAATCAGCAAATAAGCAGGGACGGAGCCAGAATTTTCTTAAGAGGGGGCCGGCCACAATATGAACAATAAAATTTTGAAATTCCAATGTTAAAGAATATAAAATATCTGAATGACAAAATAATACCTATTACAAAACACAATATCTAGGTAATCTTTACACACCAAAAACAACTAAATTATGGGTGAAAAAATAAAACTTTTCCAATATGTTATACCCCAAGCATGTAAAAAATGGAATTTAACGATACACTAGATCAGATAGTCATCTATAATTGAGTTGGAACTAATTGTTGCAGCAATTTCCTTCTCATTAAATATAACCAAAGCATTTGTGAGAAATTCATCCTCCATCCAAAACATGTGTTCTGACAATATTTATAACTGAAAATGTTCTTTCTATCCACTTTTTTTATTTACTAGGAGGCCACTATGTATAATTTTGATATTTAAAAAAAAACTTAAATAATTAAAAAAATTCGAAACAACGCGGGAGGCCGTGGCCCCCGTACGCCGTAGTGTGGATCGTCTGCAAATAAGCAACACCAATTTCTTTTAATATATACGGCAAGATTTGTTTTCTACTTGTCTTTTGTAGTCTAAAATACGATATTGAGTTTTCAATTTGTCTAACATAAATAAATTCATATATTTCTATTAATTAAAAAAAATTCCCGTAACTTAGGAAAAGAAATTACGCACAATACCTTGTGGATTGTGCATCGCACAAGTA
Organism: Rhododendron molle; assembly: GCA_025413875.1. Classification (NCBI taxonomy): domain Eukaryota; kingdom Viridiplantae; phylum Streptophyta; class Magnoliopsida; order Ericales; family Ericaceae; genus Rhododendron; species Rhododendron molle. The sequence continues at coordinate 43,135,993 of CM046398.1, forward strand.
CATATACGTGTACATGCCAATAGTACAAATAACAAACAAAAGTCAACCAACAAACAAAAGACAGTAGGCGAATTATTAGGCTTCATCAAACGACTTTAATTTGCTAGCACGTTATACACATACACATACACATACACATACACAAACACTTACACATACTCATATTGTGGGTGAGCCCTACACAGAGTGCATAGTATCCAATAGTACACAAATAACAAAGAGGAGACAGTAGTCCAGCCGCTACATTTATCAAGCAACTATGCTAAACACACATACAAAAAGACTTGCACATCCTCACATTGTGAGTGGGTCCCACTTAGAAGTTTTGTTTATCAAAGCGAAAACATGTAAAATAGCTGCAGCATACAAGAAAATACGATCGAGTACAGAATGAAGAAGAATGGAATAACTTGCCACAGGATACTCAACACCGCCCATGACCACATCCAAATGAGTAAGGGAAACTCCATGCTTGCTAATTCGCATTACTTTGTTGTACACCACATATGCCAAATTATGTTGGCATGGTAAATTATTTTCATCCATGTTTTAGAACTTTATTATAATATATATGATTTGTCATTCATTGAGCTTTCAACCGACGGATTTATTCCAATATCTCTTTCAGGCAAGTCGGGACGATAAGGACTTTGGCGGTATTTTGGATTTATTGTGTTGACCTCCTTAGGGTGATGCATTTTAGTGTGAGGATTTTTATTTACTTGCTTTCGCACTTTGTAAAACATTTTCGATAAAAGTAATTTATTCGAGTTATTGCTGGTACGTGATAAATATGTTATTGTTTGGTTAATGGGATAGTTGTGCCCCATACATATGATTGAGACATATTTAGCTTTGAATTTTGTCACGCCCTTGATTTTCAACATAAGAAGTAATAAATTTCGATAAATGAAATCCTTACAATAATACAAATACTACCCCAAAAGACAATTCTTTCTTACAATCACAAGTTTAAAGATTTCATCTCCGGCTCGAAGGTCCCAAATTGTCATTGTACTAGTATTGAAAGAGAAGATTAAGCGTTTACAGATTCCATTACCAAAATAATTTTACAATAATCGAAATTACAATAACATCTTTGAAAGAGTCATACTAAGGTGCCAAGTAGTTCCCCTTGTTAGCTTTCAAGAGAAATAAAGTCAAACACTCACTCCAAGCACTCCATGTCAATGACCTGCAATATACCTGAAAATAATAGATTGAGCTACACTAGTCCAGTGGAGAAAACTATACACAAGTTATAGGAAAATATGCCAAGTTATGCATCTAGAGAGAGAGAACTACGACAGATATGCCCAAGGTACAAATGATCATCAACAAGCTACAAGTTATAGTCAAAGGATTCTAGACTTCACACAAGAGTCTCTGTCCGCTTACTTCTCAGACTAGATTCGTAAATAAATTCACGTCAATCCACATTAATCTATAACCAATCCCAAATCATCTTATTAATCTTCGTACGATACTACCATCTTCCTCATGTCCACATTTGTCATCATCAATTTCCTTTATTACAAAACCTTTCCTTTTGATTTCAAATCAATTCAAAGAAAACTCAAGACCACTGAAGGTCGAGCTCTGTTGATTCAGGCCGAATACCGGAGTCCGTTGATTTGTGTCCAAATACCAAAAATCGTTGATTCGCTCAAAATACCGGAGGATTTTCATTGAAATCCTTTAACCAAAACCAAAATCGTCTCATTAACTTCGTAAACCAATAGCGTGTCATTAAGAGCCTGAGCCGAAGCTCCTGCCAGGCACTTACTCGATAACGAGCCCTCAAGACAAATGATGTGAGCATCTAGCTCCTGCCAAACATTTACTCATTTAAGAGCCCCGAAAGCATACAATATGAGCATTTAGCTCTCGCCAGGCATTTACTCATTTAAGAGCCCTGAAAGTTCTCTTTGTGTCCATTTAACATTCACATTCATTCCACATTCCCATTTCACAAACATCAAATCATTCAATCGAATCCAAAGCCGTTTAATCAATCACATGGCATTACAAGACCAACAATCTACCATATCGCATATAAGCAAATACACACGTCATCACCGTACCTCTAAGTACATCCCCGCACCGACACAACGTGCTACTCACAAACGATCTCTAGAGTGTTCAACCTACTAGTTCCTATACTTGAATCCCATAGCAAGTGTACCAAGGAAAAATCAAGAGGTTCAACGAGTCATGAAGAGACAAGTTAGTACTTTACCCTTGAAGTCATTGTACCACTCTCATCTACCATTTATACCCACCACGATGTTCATACAACCCACGGTACTCATAACTACTCTACGATACATTTTTCATTTACAACGATACTAAAATTACGCTTAACCAATGCCTAGGGAATGGGAACAATCAATGAGTCATCAAAGGACGAGAAACCAAGCTTAGAGAGGGTTTAATGGTGTTTGATAGGTGTTAGAAATGATCAGGAGTCAAAACGGTGAAGTACGGAACAATTATTGAAAAACTAACGATAAGCTCCTGGTATTGATACAGCCAAAATGGCCATATCGATACAACAGTCAAATCAGAAAATGAAACTACGGTTTTGAATTAGTATCGATACAGCAAAAATCCTGTATCGATACAGAAACGTTACGAACAGATTTTCTGCAGATTTTTGAGGATTCAACTACAACAACAACCAACAATCTAAAGCACGATCAAGGTGCAAAATCAACACATAAACATATAACAAGTGCAAGAAATCTCTACCTCGATTATCTAAGCCGAACCCAAGAGATTACCCGAGCCCTAGAAGTCCGAAAGCAAAACCGAGCGGAAAACACCTCCTCCGAGCTTGAACAAGCACAATCTGAGGTTTAGAACTGCCGAGGGAGTCAGTTTGGTGGAGGACCTTGGTGGGTTTCGAGTTTGGAAGAGAATTTGAGAGTGAGATGGGGAGGGAGAGAGAGAGAGGAAGGGAGGGAGAGAGATCGGGAGGAGAGCGAAGGAGATGGGAGATTTTTAATCTCCTACAACAAACACACCCCTTATTTACTAACATATACACAAAATACACTTGCACTCCCTCTAATTGCAATTCTATCATTCAAACCCCAAATCAATTAAACTTAACAAATTCTATATTTTCCTTCAATTTCCAACATCAAATAATCCTTTAAATAATTTTGGAAATTACGGGTCCTTACAAATTTGATTAATAACGAAAAACAATCATTTGATTTTCGATTACCTTAATTTAGGGAATTGATTTTGCCACTCCCTTTTTTGTTAATGTCGCTCCCCTTTGTGTCTATGAAAGATGATTTATTTTGTGAGAGAAGGGGAGTGACATTAACAAAAAGGGGAGAGGCAAAATCACTCCCCTTAATTTATTCAGGCTACGCGTATCATGGGTTAGGCTCATGGTTCATGGCCGGTGTTACCTAATTTTTAGATTTCTACCCAATCGACGGGTGATCGACAGGAAATGGTTTTGTTGTTTGCTGGAATGTGGTGTGGTAAGGTGGAGTTTGGTTCCTTGCCGTGTTTCGATCAGGACTTCTCTGGAAGCAAACAATGAAGTGGATGGAATATGGAAGAAGAAAAATAAATGGACTTTATTAATCTTCAAGGTAGAAGTACAATCAACCGAGACAGTTGAATGAACGATTACAAGTTAAAACTACTCCTAGAAAAGAAAAGATAAAGGCCTGTTGGCGTTGTTTGTGTCTAAAACTGCTACTAATTTGTTCTTAAATAGGCCTCCTTCAATTTGAATTTGAATCTTCCCACCATGGTGGCAATTGAGTCCTTTTCCAAATTCTGGCAGTTAACTTCCACATAAAATGGGGCATCCACGTTTGGAAAACTACCCCCCTTGCTTATGAAAACTGCCACTTTGATCATGGGTAACCTGAATACCTTTCCTCCTGACACCTGTTACGTGATCGACGGAGAAAACGAACCAGAAAATATCAAATTAATAAGGGAAACATGTCACGTGTTAGTTGCTCGACGGGTAAATAATTCTAATAGCTTTTCATAGCTATATTCATATTTAGCCCACTCTTTTAACTCAAACTAACCCAATTATGGTGGATCAAAGTCTTTTTTTAAATTTTCCACATTGCCCTTGCCACGTGTCACCCAATCGACGGGAAAAAAGAAATCACAGATTATGGAGCAAACAATTACAAATTGACTAAAAAAAGTATTGAGTCTCCCTGTTGTGCGGCGGGCCCCCGAAGGATCCAATCGCAACCCAACGATTATTGATGTTCAGGATATTGGAAAAATAACCAAAACAAACATATGCGAAAAATCAACGGAGAAACCAAACCAAACAAAAAACAAATAAGAGAGACTAGGATTTACGTGGTTCGGTTTATGGCTGTAAACCTACTCCACGGGCAAGCGAACGAGAGACGATTCCACTATGTGAAGAGAACGATGCTCCAAAGAGCTACAATAGTGACGAACAAACAATTAAAGCCCTCACAAAAGAGACTCTCACCAATCCCAAAATACAAGTTCTCTCACCAAAGAGAAAACCTGATTGGAATCTCTCACCAAATACAGACTCTCCCTCATCAATTCTCATAAAAACCCTAGGGTTTTTAACGTGGAGACACAAACGGAACGGAGTTCCACAGACGTGACCGGATGTCACACAGATACAAATGATTCTAATGAAACCCAATGGTTTCAACTAGAAAGAATCGTTGAAGTAGATGATCTTCCAGATGGCTGGAGGCCTATAGAACCCACTATGAAAGGGGCAACCAGATGCAGATGAAGATCTTCTAGACGAACCCTAAAGTTCTACAGATGAAACCCCCTAGGGGCCTCTCAAAGGGATTTACTCAAGAATTCCAAAACCTAATGAGAGAGCAAAGCTATATTTATAGCCACAGATTGCTTCCTAAAGTCAGAATCCTTGCCAGATTATGTTTCCTTTGCATATAGAGTCCAAAACCAAAAAGTAAACTCCAAAACCAATTTTTAGAAAGTCCAAAATATAACCAAAATCGGCTAAAACGCGTAGATTCGAAATCCCACAAAACGAGCCAAAAAAACTACACTCCCTAACCTAATGATTAATGGTGCCCCCACTCAATGAATGAGCTAGAGAAATCAAGCTTGTCAATTTGGTTCTCTCATTTCTCTCCCTAATGGTGACATGAGTTCGAGTCCCACAGGAAGCAGGTTTGGGTTTTAGAGCTATGGATAGTTTCTAAACCTCCCGTTGACTAACATATAACGCCCCGCTAACCCCCGCTGATATATACCGTATAACCAAAAAAAAAAAACGAATGAGCTAGCGTACCAAACCCTACTGCCGAGAGTTGCCTTTTTAAAGTGGAATTCCTAATCTGCCTTTGCACCCACTTTTTTGGCTATTGGGTCCAAACACGAAGACGCCTGTATTTGTCCGCTGTTCAGGTTCCAAATTTTATGAAGAGTTTTCGGAAAACCGTATTTGGTAAAGCTTCCAGCTTTCTGTTTTCATTAAACACGTTTTTACTTCTTTTTTTCGGTGATAAGAGTCTTGCTACCAGCAGGTACACTTTGCAGGGATCTTTGCAGAGATAATCGTGTTTGACCCCATTTTGGGTCCCAAAAAAATCTAGAAAAATATCCATAAATTTTTGAATATTATTTTATTGGGCCCTGTAAAAAATCAGCTCCTGCGGATATCGGTAAGTATTACTTTTGGATTCGTAGGGGCAAACTGAGCAGTTCGCCCTTACGAATCCAAAAGTAATACTTACCGATATCCGCATGAGCTGATTTTTTACAGGGCCCTATAAATTAAATAATATTCAAAAATTTATGGATATTTTTCTAGATTTTTTTGAGATCCGAAATGGGGCTAAACGCGATTGTCTCTGCAAGGATCTCTGTAAAGTGTCCCTGCTCTTAGTATTTTTGTTGCTTAAGGCAAAATAAATGTAGGTCAGAGGAGTTAACCAAGGGTCATTTAAAGGTAGTGGCTGGAGGTGGGGTTGTCATCTCCAAAAAGGTAGGACCAGGCCATGAAATACAAGACCCGAACTTGCAAGACATGCATCCTTAGAAAAGGGCACCGCTATTTGCAACCACAAATTTGCTAAGCGTACCCTATATATAATATGGTACACACCTGTATATAATATGGTCCACAGGGTACACTTAGCAAATATCGGGGTGCAAATAGCGGTGCCCTTAGAAAAATATTAAATCAAACACCAAAGCTATAGATTACTAAGCAACCAACAATCTTTTTATTACAAACAACTCCAGCCAAAAAGGTTCAGTCAATAGCATGGAGTACACAATCATCCCATGAACCAAACAATATGGATGAACCAACAATATTGAAAAGAGTCCAAATATCTAACCAAATGTTTCAATGCAAAAGCGGGGGAAAAAAAAAAACTAAATTATGATAAGACTCCCTAAGGAGGTCAAACACGAGAAATTCCCAAGATGTCGCCAAAGTCCTTATCTAACTCCTTGACTTACCTGAAAAAGAAGTCGAAAAAAAATTCATCAGTTGAAAGCTCAGTAAATGAAAAGGCATGTATTTTAATAAAGTTCTATAGCAGTGATTAGAATAAATTACCATGTTATCATAATTCGCTCAAGAGGTGGCTAGTGGCAGAAGTTCACCTAGGAAGCATTTTTTGGATACCTGAAAAGTTGCACCCAGAAAAAGAAGAGGAATATACCATGAAACTACGTATAAAACTCGATCCCATATTATCCGGGAAAAAATAAAGCCACCTTTTAGAAATCATCTTTTACCCTAGAAAGTAAAGGAAATCAACAAGGTAAGAGAAATATGTTGCACTGTCCTTGATACGAGAATTACGTAAACTGAAACTTAGATATATAACAGCTCCAGACAACCATACCCGAGTCCAAGTAATATAGGTGGGGGTGGGAGGAGGGACTGACCGGTCCTACTTCGAATCCAACTTGGGGAGATTTGATTCGTTTTGAATTCTCTAATTCAAAATGAAAGAGCTTTGTTTGGAAAACTTGGTATGAAACAAGTTGAACCACCTTTTTCCGAGTTTTCACAAATAGAATCCTCAAAAACAAGTTTCGAAATCCGACAAGTTCCTGAAAGACCTTCCCAAAAACTACTTTTGAAACAGAAACAATGTAGTGACATTTTGAAGATGAAACATTACCTCAGGTTACGTAATTTCTGAAGCCATTCTTTGTTCTCGTCATACTGAAACTGCAATTTTCCCCACCACTCCGGGTCTGCATCAATGCGTTTCAGAATTTTCACATTATCTTTGTTGAAAGGCAATTTCAGTAAACCTGGACACTTGAATATCTCCAGCTCCTCCAAGGATGGCCAGAACGTCTTACTGGCACAAATGCTTTCTAGTTTTTCCATGTCAAGGAGAATCATTTTCTTCAATTTCGGCAGCAGAATTCCACCAGCTCCAGCTCCAGATGTTTGAATTATTTCTACAATTTTATCGCACTTCTCAATTTTCAAGCGCTGGATTTCACAAAGTTGTTGGATGGAGCCTGGAGGAAAAACTGTGACCAAACTTTGACAGCCGGTCAGTTCTAGAGTCGTTAATTTGGCTAGGCTTTCAGGTTGGAGTGGGCCCCTCAAAATGCTTTCCAGCATTGGTAGATTCTTTATGAACAAGTGCTCTAAGCTTGGTAGTACTACTCCGCCTGAGGTACCCACGATGGTTTCAATTGCGTCACAACCTTCAATTCGACAACTTCGGATACCGTTCATGCTTTCGAGTTCTTTGTCCGATAGCTGCTTGATGTTGTTGTTGTCGACTAAATCAAAAGCATCAGCTTCGGCAAGGACCTCGAGAATCCGAGAGTTTCTACCTTCAAATTCACAATACTTGACATACTTCTCATACTTGTGAAAGTTTGGGTGTTGAGACTGTTCCGACTTTTTGGAACCAATGAAGAACTCAAAGTATTTGATATCTCGGGCATTTCCCCATGAACTCTCTTTAATGAAATTGAGAAGGATTGTGGCATCAAGAACACGGATACGGAGATTTTGAGACCCAACAACCTCAACGACATCTACAACCGTATCATCGGGAAAGCAAACCTTCAAAGACTTAAACTCTTTCAACTTAGCCACTTCTTTCATGATATTCTCTTCGACATGAGCGGACCAAATTGCAAGTGGTTTCACCTTAATAACCAATACTTCCAATTTAGAAAGCTTTGAAATGACCTCATAGTTGAAATTTACCTCTTGAGTGGCACTTCCAGACTGAGAGAAGGATATCCGCAATCGCCTTAACCGGGTCAACTTCTCAATATGAGACGGTATATTATTGACTCCACTCTCCACAATATCAAGTGCTTCAAGGTCCGTAAGTTTTTCCACAAATTGAGTAGGAAGATCGGCCAAATTTTTGCAGTAATTTAAATATAGGACTTTGAGACCGATAGAGTTTTTAGGTGACAAAGGCAACTTTTCGATTCCTGTATGAGATACGTCCAAAACTCGAAGTTCTTCCATCTGATCAAAGAAAGACTGAGGGATTTCCTTCAGACTCGAATTTATATGTAGGAAGAGTGTGGAAAGCATCCTGCACTGGGGGGAGTCTGGTAACCGCTGCAATTTATTGTCACCAAAGGAGATCATATTGATCTTCTCGGTCCAATATTTCTCTTTTGAGGCATTTGTTAATCCTTTGCTCGTTTTCACCTTGTATTTACCTTCATGATCACCTTCTGCTATATATAATGCCAATTGCCGGATGAATCTGTCCATTTTTACATAATTCTCACTCTCAACTTCTTCAAGTAATGACACATTCTTAAGGCCACTCAACACATGATGCCCATAGATGAGTGACTCCTCTGTTATGCTTTTGTATTTGCCAAGGAGATTTTCAGCTGCCCAACACTCCAACAAATAATCTGCGTTGATCACACTGTCTTCCGGATACAATGCACCATAAAGAAAGCATTTCTTATACTGCTCATCACCCAAGTCATTGTAACAAAATTTCAATAAATCATACACTTCCCTAATGCCTTGGCATTCTTGTTTAGGCCACGTCTTCCAACTATTCAATCCTTTGATCCAATCTTTCTCAGTATTCTTTGATTTGAATGTTTTTGCTACTTTTTCTATCAACAGTGGAACCCCGCAGCATTCTTTGCACACTCGAAATGCAAGTTTTATTATACTTGGTTTTCCAAGAAGTTCAGTTTCTTTTAGAACATCTTGAAACATCTGCCATGCATCCTCATCTGATAAACGAGTCACCTTAATTTGCATGTCGGTATCAAATGAGGCACAAACCCTACTCAACCTAGTAGTCAAAACTATCTTGCTGCCATTATTGCTCTTAGGAATCCCAATGTCTTTTAAATCGAAATATTCCTTGACGTCATCCAAAAGTAGCAAGTACTTCTTTCTCTACAACTCCATCGATATTATTTTGCCAACTTCTGCATTGCTAGAACCTCCTATGTCCAGTTTCAGTCTTGCCACAATGAGCTGTTGGAGTTGCTCCCTGCTGAAATTCTCCCTGCTCCCCTCTAGCGATGCTTTGAGCCAAATGACTATGTCAAATTTTTTGGCAACTTCTGCATGGGCATTTAGGTTGCGCATCATTGTTGTTTTCCCAAGCCCCATTTTCCCAAGGATAACTATTGTCTTAACGTTTGAACTTCCCAGTAGTGCGTCAAGAATCTTCTTGATCTCCTTTCCAGGTTCTCCAAAATTTGTAATATCTGGTCCCCCTTGCTTCTCAACAATTTTGGGTGGCTTGACGGAGTCCGAGGACACTTGCTTCCTTAGATAAAAAGCCTGCGCTCCTGTTGCTAATGCTGCAACTGCTGAAAAAATTACTGCTACCACGTCTGTTCCCATCAGGAAACTAAGAACCTGATCCCAGGTAAATGTCTTTAGAATACAACTGTTTGATCAGTCCACTTATATCTACCATGTTAAGATCATCACTAGAGTTGGAATTATGGTTCTTGTTTTCAGAGATATTAATATGTCCCGTGATCGAGGATAATTTTTATTTTTTGCTCATTGAGTTTATTCGGTACTTCCATGTTGGGTGTTAGTTACTACCTCCCACATAATACAAACTAGAGGCCGTAGATGCATGTGCAAGTTGAAATTTGCATATTTTTTCTAAGTTCAATTGAACAATAAGTGGTCAGAATGCGACTTGCACATGTGCCCCGGCCTCTAGTTATCATTTAAGCAACTGATGTTTTTTTTCCCCTTATATTTGAGGAATTGGTTATAAATGTGGCTCAAACTTTTGTCCTCTATTTAACTGTTTGGGAATAAAATTTATAGCACTGCACCCATAATGCTTCCATACACGAACTTCTTGTTCATCTTTACGATACTTTCGGCTCAATTATACACACTAAAATATGTTTTTTTTTTATCTGCCACTAAAAATATGTTACTCAGAGAATGGTCCACTGAATATGCTCAAATAAGAAAAAGTGTACAAAAATTAGAAAAACTGAACAAAAAATCAACAGGTTACACTTTTTTAACATGGAAAATGATCAAACGAAGCATTACCTTTGTATGAAGAATATTGTAGATGATCTCTCTGAAGTACTCCCCTCTCTCTTTCTCTCTCTCTCTCTACCCCTGCTCAAAGTTTAAGTTCATTATTCAGAAAAAGGAAAACATCTATGGGTACTAACAAACTGATTGTTACTAATTTTTGCAAACTATGTGGTAACTCAAAATTAAAAAGGGAATCAAAGAAATTTATGGGTACAAAATGGCAGATCTAAAAAGAAGCAAAAACGGGTGGTGTTTTGGCAGTTATGGCTTCCCTAGGCTCTGAGACCATTTGTAGTGCTCTAAGGATCAAAACTAGGGAATGACTTCGGTGTCTCCACCCATTTTGGAGACATCGTAATTTTTGGCATAACAAAATCATTATGAGCATAACCAAAACCATTATGAGCATAATCAAAATCATTACAAGCATAACCAAAACCATAACAATGCATAACTTGGTTGGTTATGCCTTGGTTGATTTTTGGTTATGCTTTGTTATGGTTCTGTTATGCTTATAATGGTTTTTTTTTTTTTATCCATGCTTGTAACGGTTTTTTTTATGCTTTGTAATGGTTCTGTTATGCCAAAAATTACAGTGTCTCCAAAAAGAGGGGAGACACCATAGCATCATCCTCAAAACCAAACACAGACAAACACAAAGTTTTACTTGGTTCTTCAACATCCACAGAGCGATGTAAACAAGATAAGTTTTACAAGGACGCCTCGCACAACTCACTTTACTCTCTCTGATTACGTTGCTGACCTGCAAAGACCAGGGCTCAAAGGACTGATTGATAGGCCAATAAACCCGTTTCTGCTCGTCCCCATGCCAGACAAGTCCTTAACTCCGGAGGTTAAGAGAAGACAATTGCTGCTGTAGAGAGGCCCAATGGGAACCAAATACAGCTGAGGAGTAATGGATTCGGAGCCACAATCCCTATCTACCGGTCAACAATTTTGTGCCTCTCAAATTTGCGACTATGTGATTCATGAATGAAGCTTTTATGATTAAATTTAAGTTTTCTCCATGAAAGCTTTCACCCTACTTTTTCTCAAATTGGAGTAGGAGTATGGGGAAAGGGTGCAGATGCTGTGACAAATGATTCGACAATTTCGACTTAAAGCATCAGATCAGAAGATGTACTAATACCTAGGTTGGCTAATCACGATTGATGAGCGAAAAAGTGGCAGCAAATAGCAAGGGAAAAGAAGAAAAGTGCATAATCAAAGCACTGAATACGTAGCCCAGATTTTGAAATTTTCCTGACAAACTTTCTACTCGATCATCCTCATTCCACAAGTTTTTGGCGATCCTGTCTGTAGCCGACTTGGAGTTGTTATTTTTCTTCTTAGGACAAATTTCACTTGCATGTTCATTTATCACCTCATCTCTCTCATACCTTCTGAACTCAACCTCTTGCTGATTTTTGTGGAGACTGGTGGTGAGTTGTGGTGGTTTTTTGGTTTTTATTTTTATTTTTATTTTTATGATCCGAGTGGTGAGTGGTGGTGTGGATACCGAGAACGGTCCCTCCAATGACCGCATTATAGCGTCGGATAAGAGAGGAAAAAGTCAGATGTTTCCCATCAACTGCAACAGCTTTTACAGTGTTTTGCAGATTCCTTACTAATCATTTTCTTCTTGTTGTCGCTCATTCTAACTTGAATGACAAATTGAACCTTCTCTTTTGTTGCTCTTTATATTCTCACCTGCTACTATATTTTAGATACACTTTCCAAGCACGTCATTATCTCATCGCTTTTTCTCTTTTTAAGTTTTGCGTCAATTTTTTAAAATTAGTAATTCATGTCAACAAGAGTAACTATAAAAAAAAAATGTATTATGAACCAAACTTATTTTTTTAAGGCAAGTACTACAAAGCGCTATATAGCGCTCCGTATCTGGGCCCCTTTCAGCAGAGTTTTCTTTCTTTCAAATGCAAAGTCCAGAACAATATTACAAAAGTACTTTTAGGTGATTTTACAAATTTATCCTTATTTTCGTAAGTAATAACAAACAAACCATTAGAAAACAATTGGCGGGTCCTTTTTGCTACTTTCAGGCGCCATTTTCCCTTTACCTTTTCACAGTTTTCACCGCCATTTTCCCTCCACCCTTTCACAGTAGATGAACTCACTCTTCTTCTAAACTTGTTTCTTCTTGTGTCCTAAAAACTCTTGACTAAGCTTGAGGTGCCTGGAAAACTCTTATTAACCCTTTCAACATGGGTTCTTTTCCCCTCGTTTGGTCATTTCCCCTCCATTTCCTTTGTACTTAGAACCCTAGAAGAATAGTGGGTTCCATTCTGTTGTGAATCTCCGGCGAGGGTTCCGTCATAGTCAATGAAAGACTTTCAATGCGGATTTTTTGGACGAACTGGCCAGTTTAGGCATTTGAGGGTGAGACGGTTACTCGGGTTTGGAGTTCAGATTTGTGGATTCGGTAATGGTTCTCTGCTTCTCCAAGATCGATTGATTTTTTATTTGATTGGGTAATGGTCTCTTCTTGATTTGCTTGCATTTGCGTACATATTTGTCTCCATTTTTTTTTTTAATCTTTGTCCTAGATGAATGGGTGTTGATCGATTTGGTGCTATATCCAGTGCAACCTTGGTAGTATCAATTTCTTGATTTTGATTTTTGGTGGTTTTGATTATTGTTGTGATTGTATGTAAGGGGGTGTTCCACTTTTCAAAAAAAGTACTTTTTGGAAAAAGAAGATAATTTCAAGCTCAAAAATCATGTGTTTATGCAAATAATTTTTCTACCGATATAGATCTTGTTTGATAGATCTCATTAAGATTTTTTAAACGGTGAAAAAAATATTTTTCATTTTCATTATATTTGAAAATGAGGGGAAAAGGACCCATGTTGGTGGGGTTAATCAAGAGTTTTCCAGGCACCTCGAGCTTAATCAAGAGTTTTTAGGACACAAGAAGAAACAAGTTTAGAAGAAGAGTGAGTTCATCTGCACTGTGAAAGGGTGGGGGGAAAATGGCAGTGAAAATTGTAAAAAGGTGAAGGGGAAGTGGCGCCTGAAAATAGCAAAAAGGACCGCCAATTGTTTTCTAATGGTTTGTTTGTTATTACTTATTACAAAAATAAGAATAAACTTGTAAAATCACCAAAAAGTGCTTTTGTGATATCATTGTTGAGGACTTTGCATTGGAAAGAAGGAAAACTCTGCCGAATGGGGCCCACATATGGAGCGCTTTTTAGCATTTGCCTATGGGTCTTTCTATTCCACGCCCAGTGGGCTGACGTTTAAAAAAACATTGGCAAATACTTTCGGGAAGATTTCACTTAACTCGATGAAACTGGGTCTCCAGTCTATGGTGTCATTTCAGCACTGAAAAGTGTCAGCAGGAGTATTGTTTAGAACGACAAGTTTAACCTGCTCTTTTTGACCTTCACATGGAGTTAACGAAACAGTAATACACTGTACACCGTTTCGCTGTACACTATTTTGGTGACACAAATGTATGTGTGAAAACTATTTTCCCAGTTTTCACAAAAATAATTGGAGTCGCTTAATTTTATTTAAAATATTTTTCAAAGAAAATCTTTAAAAAATCAATTCAAATAGACATCAGTAAGCGCTTAATCAATTCTTTGCTTAATTTTCTATCAGCAAATTGAGCAAATAATTAATCGAGCGATATTCAACTTAGTTGATTTTTTTTTTTTTTACAGAGATTCTTAAGCAATTATTTTAAACAAATTGAGCATCTCCGATCATTAGTCTGAAATCCTAATGTGGGTCCTGTACAACCTGTAAATATTTGGTTTTACGCGAGATAGAGTACCCATCGATCTATTTTAGGTGTGTTTTGGCACAAAACAAAACACAAGCCAAGTGGCTATTTTTTGTCTTTATTATTATTTTTTTTGCATATATAAATTTTGCGCCGACCTCAAGTAATTGGGATATAAGGCTCAGTTTGGTTTTGTTTTTTTGGTTTTTATATGTTAATTTTGCCCCAAATTTTTGTTTATTATTGTCGGACCACTTTTGCACCATCTCTCCTAAAATCAATTGATGTTATGAAGAGCTTCAATTAAGTCTTTTGTGGAATTTGACATCACACCCGCAAGTCTGTTTTTAGAGCAGTTGCATGAGAGTAACATTGTATAACCAAATCCATGGGGGCACTCCGGACCCAACAATCCCTAAACTGAATAAAATCTTAATTCTTCTAAACCAAGAATCCTAATAAAGGTAGAAATCAAAATCAAACTGAATACGAAAAATTAATAATTCTAACCTAAACGAAAATATTTCTTATCAAAATTTTATTCTAAAACAATAAAAATACAATACAAAAACTCTCCATTTTTGTCCTACATCACCTTATTTAATTAGATTTCAATTAATTTTACTAAACAAAATTTTTGAAATCGTAAAAAACATATATTGTGACATATATACAATCATTTGAGTAATACAAAAAGTGAAACAGAATTAACAATTTGGGACAAAAAAAATATTTTATAGATTTTATATTTAAACTACTGTCCTTTATGCTTTAGCCAGTGCCTCATTTTTTTTCGTTGGCGGTCAAGCTGCCAGTTGGAGGGAAAGGTTCTTCAGCATATGCGTGAATTGGATGGAAGTCAAAATTAGGGGGAAATGCACAAGGCCAATATGGTCATTGTGCTTAGCCGGGTAAACCAGTCCTGCAAAGCCTGTCAAGCATTAAATAGCAAGGATGGTTGGACTATCTTTTAACCGCGCGTACATAGCACTCCCGTCAGCCCAAAGGGCTGATTATAGCATTCTCCTTTGCGTATTGCGAAATGTAAGTTTAAGAGGTTGTTTGCCCAAATAAGCTACTGTGGTTTATTTTTTATCCTTATTCAAATTTTTTTTACATTTTGTGGCTTATTGTCAATTTTTTAGGGATTATTGCTTCGTTATGACGAGAGGAATCTAAAAAAAAAAATTAACATCGAAATCCAATTTTTTGAATAAAGCAGCGTGAGCTTTCAATGAATTTCGTCGAAATTCCAAAAATTGAATTTCGATCAAAATTTTTACTTTTTAGATTCCTCTCGTTATAATGAAACAATAATCCACAAAAATTGATGAAAAACAAAATCTTAAAAAAAAATTTGAATAGGAAAAAAAATGACACCGTTCTAATTCTCTTTCAACCAGGAATTTTTTTAAAAAAAATTTGAGTTTGGTGTGAGTAAGGTGCCACGAGTCCGACTCCTCCCCATCATTGGAGAGAAAACTCTCTCCAATCTTGACTCGTTAAAATTTATTATGATCTCGCGCCAATGATCGAAATAGATCATTTTATTTTGCTGGTTGAAAACATGAAGCATGAAAAAAATCAAGTTTATCGGACATCATCAAATATGATTTTGGAACATATTTGGAACACGTTATCTTGCAAAATATAAGATTGCAACACTGAAACAAAAACCCCTTTCTAAACTTTTTGCAATATAGATCTGTTTCGAAATCATATCAAACGATAATTGATTAAATTCATTTTTGGTATGCTTGCCTCTTTTAGAAAATTAAAAATTATGAACGATTCCGATCATTGAAATGTGATTGAAAAAGTTTTTTCTAAGCGAGATTAGAGAAAGTGTTTTCTTCGATCCATTTGAAGGGATCGAAGAGGAACTGTACTCGGGTGCCACACCATGAAAGTGACTACGCAAAAGATTTCCTACCAGCCAATTTTAAAAGACTTTTGCAACCAATCTCGTTTTGGTCTGACTTGATTCAAGGGTGGCGGCCTGTAGGAATTTCCACACCAAGAAAGTGATTGCTTACCAGGCAATTTTAAAAGACCTATAGAGTCCGTTACGGAAACCTTCTTAAAAAATAAATAGTTATTTCTCTTACTCCTTTTTCGAAAATAATAAGGGTTTTTCACAAAATTTAAATACAAAATTTTCTTTACATTTTCAAACTCAAAAATAATGTAAATGAAAAAAAAAATTCGCACCGTATTAAAGATTTCAATGAGATCTATCAAATAAGATCCATAGTGATAAGAAAATTATTTGCGTAAACATGCACATACACATGATTGCCGTATACAAAAAATAAGGCTATTGCCACCATTGTATTGGGCCGGCAAGCGGAGAAATCGTGCAGCGCGACTGTAAAGACCTTCTCCGACCAGGACGGCCGATCGACCGTCCAAAAATTCTAAAAAAAAAAAACCAAGGGGCAGCGAGAATCAACGGCATCAGAGGTGTGTAGGGCTTGATCAGAGCACCCCTTTTTTAGGGGTGAAAAAGGGTGCTCGGATCAAGCACCCTACACTCCTCGGATCTTGAATTGATTCCCGCCCAATCGATTGTTTTTTTAGAATTTTTGGACGGCTCGGATCGGTCGTCCTGTGGCCGGAGAAGGCCCGGCGAGGCCGCTGGTATGATTTTCCTCCCCGGCCGGTATTTACCTATACAAATTCTACCAAAATAAGTACCCAACTTCTTATTTTCAGGAACACCCCTTCGTATTCAACAAAAAATAAGTTCTTATTGGCTTTCTGGAACACAGCCTTATGGGCAAAGTCTACTTTGACTCTGAATGGTTTAGATCATGTGCGGATGCACTTTTTATGAAATAAAAGTGTACACAAAATATTTGTGGTTTGTGAAATGTGCAAACACATCCCATGCAGTCATTCTTTTAATCCATAAAATAATAACATAATATTAACAAAATTTTGGAAAAAAAATGAGATAAAAATACCCTTTTGCTACCAAAATCTAATTTGAGTCGTTCATACTTCATATACAAATCATAGAATAGAGCATTTTGTAAAAGAAAAATTGTGAAAAAAATTAATTTGATCAAACATCAACAACTCAGTGATCTAATTGGTGTTAAGCAAAAGCTAACTTCAGTGACCTTTTTCGAAAAAAAAAAAAAAAAGGCAAAAGCTAACTAACGCTACGTTGCACTGGTTTGTGTACCTCACGTGAGCGTATTACAACCTTTTAGAGCATCTCCAATCCAAGACCCTCCAAATCTCTATTTGAGATGAACAAATTAATCTATTTTATTTGAAAAGGAAATTTAGAGGATTGTACTATTTATCTCAACTCCAACCCAACACTCTATTTCTCAACTCTAACACATATTTGAAGGGGATCCTCTATTTTTTCCTTCATCCTCTATATTTAGAGGATCAAAGTTTATCCTCCCAAATGGAGGAGAGTTTTAGAGGAAGAGTTGGAGAATGTTTTTCCTCCAAAATGAAGATATAGAGTATGGGTTTGTAATAACCCGAAAATTTAACTAATAAAAATATTCAAAAGAATTATTTATTTATGATAATATTATTTTTCTTATTTAATAATTAGTAAATAATTACAAAAAATAAGCTATTCTATCTAATTAAGCTTTTAAAAATTAATTTAGCATTACATACATACATATAATTGCATGCATGCACGTTTATCCTCTCCCTCACTCTCCTACTCAATTTCTACCTCCTCCATAACCCAAAATTCGTGCGTAATTCGTCCATGCAAAAACCCGGTACCGTTAGGACTCGTTTTAATTCGAAACTCATCCAATTCTCCTATATATACACACCACACCGACCTAAGGGCACGTACATTATTCTACCACCTCACACTGAGAAAGAGAGAAAAACCAGAGAGAAATCAATTACAATCGATAGAATTAAAGAGAGAGAGAAAAGTGGGTTTCGAGGTTCCGTTCGTCCGAAACCCAAATTGATCGTTCAAGTTGTTTACTACAGTCCCAAGGATCACCGTAGATCAAGCAATTCGGTCCCAAGGTCCTCCGATCGAAGGAATTAAAGTCGTCTTCCCCAAAATCACGTTTTCGATCGAAAACGAAATTAATCCCAACCAAGGTATTATAATTCGATCCGAAGCCTCCTCTAAGTATATTTGAGGTTTATAGACATAACCCAATAGGCCCCGTAGTCCCATGCATCGAATACCGTGAGAAAAACGAAAAAAAAACAAGACAGCCCCTGACCTTGCGGCCGCGACCTTCGGGTCTTCTAGCCGCAAGAACCAGAATTCCAACCTTGCGGCAGCAAGGTCAGAGCTGGTCCAGCCGCGCGTATTTTTTTTGTTGGTTTCGAATCGATTTTGCGACCCTTTAAAAATAGATTTTGACTCCGAAATTTTTATCCTAGGTTCCTAATATTCTAAAGTTCATAACTTGTTAGTTTCATATTTTTTTTATTTAATCTACTATTTATTTAATTTTTATTCGTAATCGTGAGATCGTTTGTAAACTAAAATTCGTTACGACCTTTTAAATTACTCTATAAATCCCCAAACTATTTTTCTTAGATTCCTAACTTATTAAAGATCATAAGTTGTTGATTTCATAACTTTTTAATGTTATTTGCTATTTATTTTATTTTTAATTAAAGATATAAACGAAAATTAATAACGACCTTATAAAAAAATATTTTTAACATCGAAAATATTTTTCCTAGACTCCTGACAGTTCAAAGGTGATATTTTATTAAAATAAAATTTTATTTATTTGGTTTACTATTTATTATTATTTAAGCATTGTTCCTTAATAATAATATCTTAAAATATTATACAGAAGGTTTAAAAATCCGAATAATTTTATTTAGACTATTTACAGCCCTAGAATGATATCCTGTAAATATAAATATATTTCCAACTCCTTAATTATTTATCGTCTATTTATTCTTGTTTCGTCTATTAATTTAATCATTTTATTTAAAATAATTCCGTGAGCATCCAAACTCAACTTTTAGCACTTGAAGTTATTATAGGGGACTGTTAGGACCTTTATTAAGGTTATGATATTTATTTTAATATTTTTACCTAATTAATGAATTTAATTAGTATTTAATTAGCTTAATTACTTATAATTAATTAATAAAAGTCTAGAAAATTATTATCTAAGCTTAATCAAATAAATCTTACATTCTTAATTACTTCGTGATCATACAAGATTAAGGGCAACGGCCCAGTCATAAAAAGTTACGTGATTGCATTGCTTAATAACTGTTTGATCCGTCTGTTGTTCGTTTTTTAATTATTATTGAGATTGATATTGTGCCGATGCTTCATTTGACTGTTAGATTGGACCCTAGAGACATGGGGTGGTATGCGAATTAGAAATCACGTAGACGATATTAAGTAATGGATAAATTGTGAAGTTATTTTCTGTTTAGAGGTTGCCTGCAGGCGTGATGTTGTGATATAATGAGATTGTGATGAGAATTGATACTGGCGGGTGTCCAGTGATGAATTGATAGGTAGCGGGTGTCCGGTGATGATTGTGAAAAGAATTGTGATGTGGTTTATAAGATAGGCGAACCATAGTCGTGATCGGCATGATACTTACCCCTTGTTGTAGTTATTGGGGGTGCACACTCAGTACATAACTTAGGTGTTCTGCGACAACAAAGGAAGTGATCTCATGGGGTGAGCATGGCTAGTGGTTGGGGAGGAAAGATCTCGTGGAGAGATCTTAGATTTCAGATTAAGTTAATGGATAGTAATGAATCAAGTTATGTGAATTATCTCTGTTTTACTTTGTCGCTCTATATATATCCTGTTTGCCTGCTAACTGTATTGTATGAGGGGTATTTGGGTTGGATTATAGTTCGGGGTGAACTCTTTCACTCAGGCACGATTTACGGCATCCGTGTCGATTTTCTGAAAACCAGGAAACACAGGATCCAGTGGGCGAAAGTTCTATGTTGAGGAGAATCCGGAAGTGGGAGTTGAGCCAGAATACGCTTGGGACCCATATCAGACTTAGAAGATGGCTCTAATATCTGTTTAGCATATCCCTTTAAAGACTATTTCCAATATTTTCACAATGGTTTGTAATAGATAAATCATTAGGATGAATTACCTGTTTTGGATTTTAAATTTGATCTAATAAGTTTTTCAAGAATTAGTATTTAATACCTCCGATTTTACCTTCGAAAATCGGGGCGTTACAACTTGGTATCAGAGCATAGGTTCAACCCTCGGCCTTGGGTAGATTGGGTAGATTGGGTAGATTGGATAAATTCACGTAGAATTTAGTATATTCTTACGCCTTTTAAGATAACGTTATCTGAAATATACCAAAACCGTTCGATAATTAGATTTCTTCCTTATTTTGTAGATGGACCCCACACTCGCAGCCCAGTTAGCTACAGAAGTGGAAAACCTAAGAGCCTTCATGATAGACACTCCAGATTTTCCGATGGAAGATGATTATTTGGCTGGAATGTTTCCTACTCTCTTCCAGATAAGGCAGGACTTCCAAAGAGCTAGAGTTCTCGCTGATACCATCACCCGTTTCACTAGGGGACACCACGAGAGGGAAGCCGTGTTAGCCTACATCCTTGGAATAGAAATTGGACCGCTAGGAGATCCTGAGGAACCCCTTGAGGAGGAGGAAGATCCTGAAGAACCGCCTGAGGAAGAAGAAGATCCTGAGGAACCCCCTGAAGAGGAGGAAGATCCTGAGGAACCTCCTGAGCAAGAAGAGGATCCTGAAGAACCTCCTGAGGAAGAGGAAGTTCCAGTAGAGCAGAATCAGGATGAAGAGATGGACAATGCTGGGTCTGGGTCAGAAGGAGATGCAGGAAGTAATGCTAACACTGAGGATGAGTTTTTGGAAGACCTAGAGGAGGATGATTATGGTTGGATGCTACCTGTAGATGCACCTAGAGATATGGATGCCGAGTTACAGTGGTGGCTGACAACCCAACGACTTGAGATGCAAGAACCCCTACCTCTTCCAGTCCCCGCACCAATAGAAGAGTCCGACAGTTAGTGTGAAGTCATAGATGCCGATCCTCCACCTCGCCCTAGGATGACTCGACCCGTAGGAATCCCATGGGTAGGACACCATTCCGATTATGACCCTGGCACTATGGTCTATATACAGTTGGAGCCGCTATACCCTTGCCCATTCAAGATTCGAGCACAGTCCGCTTATTTAGGGCCATTGAGGATCATAGCTCCATGCTACAATGGATATTACCTTATGACTGTACCCCGAGGATTCAAAGAGCATTACACCGACTGCATCCACTATTCTCGCGTCACAAGGGCCCGCCCCGAGCAAGAGCATCGTATCATTACTGAGAATGCCGATTTTACTGATCACGTCACCTATGTAGAGGTACCCATCCGCCTAGAGACCTATCACAACCCAAACTCTCACGGAGGACAGCAAGAACAACTTTGGCGAGTGACTTGGCGTTGCTACGGACTTACAGAGGACACCGTTGAGAGGCGGAGTATACTAGAGGAACACTTTCCAGGGCTTTTTGATTGATCGATTCTCTTAGCATCTCTTAGAATTTGTTTTACACAAGATTTTTTTTTTTAGCAAAAACAATTGTGGTAGTGGAAATTAGCTTGACTTTCAGAAGTAACACTTTTGAGTAGTATGTTTTGATAGGAACAGAGGTTTAATTCCTTTTGATTAATAAGAATAAGGTTTCTTTTGATGTTCTGTTTTTCACATATAGATATAGAAATATATATGTTCATATAATAAAACCCCCTTACTAATTTTTTTTAACATAACGGTACCTAGATGGAGGGAGCAGAAAACAACCAAAACAACGGGCAGCACAATGGAAACCCTCAACCAAACGGCCAATTTGGGGCTCCTGAGATAGTCCAACTAATGCAGGCGTTTATCGCCGCTGCAGCTGCCAACAACCAGAACCACGGACCCCCACACACACCTCGAGGGCCAATGACTAGGAGTCAGGCACTGAATGAATTTTGCAAGCGTCGCCCGCCTTACTTTCAGGGAGAACCTAACCCCACCGCTGCAGAAGCTTGGTTGGAAGAAATCAAGAAGATTCTTGAAACCCTAGATATTCAAGAAGCTAGCAATCGTATTGCTCTGGCCACCTATCAGATGCAGGGTGAAACTCAGCATTGGTGGAATCTGATGAAGAACACTCATGACGTGGCGACAATGACTTGGGAAAGATTCGAGAAAATCTTCCTTGACAAGTACTTTCCAACACCTGTCAAACAGGCAATGGCCCTTGAGTTCATGAACCTGGAGCAGGGTACGATGACCGTTACCCAGTACGCAACACGGTTTGAGGAACTATCTCGCTACGGTGCAACGATCATACCTATTGATGATGACAAGGCAAGGAAATTTGAGTGGGGGCTCAATGAGACACGCCGAGCGGTAGTGGCACAGATACTTCCCACTTACTCACAAGTGGTGCAATGTGCGCTAAAGATGGAGAGAGAGAACTTGGATTACAAGACAAGGCGTGAGCAGAAGAAACCAATACCCGCAGTTGGAGGACCTATTCGCAACAACCCTACCAGCAGGAATATCCAAACCTCTCAACCCTACCAGCAAAACTACCCTCGCCCTCAGCCAGCACAATTCAACCCAGTATGGAGGAACCCTAACCCAGTTTTCAATCGAAACCCTAACCCTAATCCAAACCAGATCCAAGTACAAAACCGAGGCCCAAACCCTAACCCTGGACCAAACCGCAACCCTTTTCCCCAGAACCCAAACTCCGACCCCCGCTGTTTTTACTGCCTAGAGGAAGGACATATCAGGAGGAATTGTCCCAAGCTGAACGGCGCTGGAAATTTTGGAGACCGCCGCAAAACCCGATCAGGACCGCAGAACCTGGAAATCAAAATCAGAATCAAGTAAGGCCGGTCTGGAATGGTAATCAACCTGGAGTTCAGAACCAGCCCCGTGGCGGATGGAACCAAGCACCAACTCGCCCTCCTCAAAACAGAGGACCGAACGGGCCAACTCAGCCCAATGCTGGAAGGATGTTTGCACCTTTGCAAAGGAAATGAAGAGGAAATGGATCCGATAATTCAAGGTACCCTCACTCTTTATACTATATGCGTTCAAGCACTATTTGATTCTGGAGCTTCGCACTCATTCATATCTACCGCATGTGTATCTGCACTTGGATTAGAAACCGAAACCTTAAAAACAACTATGCATGTGACCTCACCATTAGGGGGTAAAATTTCGGTAGAACTAATCTGTAAAGGGTGCGAATTAGGAGTATCGAATTTGCGATTAACGTGCGACTTACGAGTAATCGAAATGAAGGACTTTGATGTCATACTTGGGATGGACTGGCTGACTGCACACCGAGCTGTCATAGACTGCCATCGAAAGATGGTGACAGCTTATTCACCAAATGGGACCTGTTTCAAATTTAAGGGGGATAGACAAGACCCTTTCGCACCCCACGCGCACAAAACGAAGTGGCTTAGGACGCTTGCTGGATGGTTAGCAAGTCTCACGTTGGGGGAAACGGACCGGATGGAATTGGGTCTTCCTCATATCGTCTGTGAGTACGAGGATGTATTTCCTGAAGAGTTACCAGGATTACCGCCGTCAAGGGAAATGGATTTCACCATAGAGTTACAACCCGGCACCGCCCCTATTTCTATTGCCCCAGCAGAACTACGAGAGTTGAAAACGCAACTCCAAGAACTTTTAGAGAAGGGTTTCATCAGACCTAGTACCTCACCTTGGGGAGCCCCTGCTCTATTTGTCAAAAAGAAAGAGGGAACGCTCCGGCTTTGTATCGACTACCGCCAACTCAACAAGGTCACAATCAAGAACCGATACCCCTTACCAAGAATAGACGACTTGTTTGACCAACTGAAAGGGTCGACCTGTTTCTCGAAGATCGATCTAAGGTCTGGGTATCACCAATTACGAATTCGAGATGGTGATATACCTAAGACGGCGTTCTGCACGCGATACGGACACTACGAGTTTGTAGTCATGTCGTTTGGTCTAACCAATGCTCCTGCAGTTTTCATGTGTCTGATGAACCAGATTTTCACCCCGTACCTGGACAAGTTCGTGGTAGTGTTCATTGATGATATTCTGATATACTCTCCAACGGAGAAGGAACATGAGGACCACTTGAGAATTGTACTCCAAGTACTTCGAGATAACCATTTGTATGCTAAAGCTAGCAAGTGTGAATTTTGGATGAAGGAAGTCAAATTCCTAGGACACGTGGTGTGTGAGAAAGGAATTTCAATCTACGACAGCAAAGTGGAAGCAGTCATGGACTGGAAAAGACCTTCTTTGGTGTTCGAGATTAGAAGTTTCCTGGGATTAGCTGGTTATTACAGAAGATTCATTCAAGATTTCTCCATTTTGGGAAAACCATTGACGAGACTGACCCAAAAAGGAGTTAAGTTTGAATGGAACGAAGCATGTGAGAGATCCTTCCAAGAACTTAAGAAGAGATTGACTAGCACGCCTATATTAATTGTACCCGAACGGGACGTAGGGTATACCGTGTACTGCGACGCATCCAAAGATGGATTGGGAGCTGTACTCATGCAGAACGGGAAGGTCGTTGCATACGGATCCCGACAATTGAGGCCGCACGAGAGGAATTATCCGACACACGACTTAGAACTGGCAGCAGTAGTGTTCGCCCTAAAGTCTTGGCGACATTACCTATACGGAGTGCAGTTCGAGGTATTCACGGACCACAAGAGTTTGAAATATCTGTTTACCCAGAAGGAGCTAAACATGAGACAAAGGAGATGGGTGGAATACCTGGAGGATTTCAATTTCACGATGTCCTATCATCCTGGAAAGGCAAACGTGGTCGCTGATGCGCTGAGTCGCAAGAACCGAGGACAGGTGGCTAGTTTAGCCGTAAGAGAATGGAAGATGATGGAAGACCTTAACGAATTCAAGCTACAGCCAACTGCAGAAGACACCGACGCTTGTCTCTCCGCCATAGTCGCAACCCCAGTCTTACACCGAGAAATTCTTCTAGCCCAAACCTTTGAACAAGAGTGTGATTTCATCAGGTATCAACTCGCAAATGGAAAAGCAGCAGCTGGATGGGAAATCCATGCTGACAAGAGCCTCCGCTTTCAAGGGAGAATTTTTGTACCTGACATTGGTACCCTCCGGGAAGCAGTACTTAAAGAATTCCACCATTCCAATTTCGCCGTCCATCCAGGAAGCACCAAAATGTACCAAGACCTCCGCCGACAGTACTGGTGGACTGGAATTAAGAAGGACGTGGCCAATTACGTTTCGACGTGCCTCACATGCCAACAAGTAAAAGCGGAACATCAGAAACCCGGTGGAACCCTGCAACCCTTGCCTATACCCGGATGGAAGTGGGAACATATCGCCATGGATTTTGTGACAGGACTACCAAGGTCTCCACAATCGAATACCGCCATTTGGGTAATAATTGACCGTTTAACCAAATCCGCCCACTTTTTACCCATGAAGATGACAGATTCTATGGACTCTCTCAGTAGACTCTACATCCGAGAGATCGTGCGATTACATGGAGTACCTGTATCCATTGTGAGTGATCGAGATTCACGATTTACGTCAACGTTTTGGGAAAGCCTACAGAAAGCTTTGGGAACCGACCTTCGTCTCAGCACTGCATTTCACCCACAGACAGACGGACAATCCGAAAGAACAATCCAAATCTTGGAAGACATGCTCCGAGCTTGCGTATTGGACTTTAAGGGAAGCTGTGAACGACATCTACCCTTAGTAGAGTTCGCCTATAACAATAGCTATCAATCGAGCATTGAGATGGCACCATATGAAGCTTTGTATGGACGACCCTGTCGATCGCCAGTTTGTTGGGCTGAACTGGGAGAAGCAAGGTTACTAGGACCAGAGTTAGTCCAAGAGACGACGGAAAAGATCATAACCATCCGCCAACGGCTCTTGACCGCTCAAAGTCGACAGAAGAGCTACGCCGACAAAAGGACTAGACCATTGACCTTTCAAGTTGGAGAACATGTGTTCTTAAAGATTAGACCACGAAGGGGAGTTATCCGATTTGGAAAGAAGGGAAAGCTATCACCACGATACATTGGCCCTTTTGAGATCCTTGAGAAAATTGGAGAAGTGGCGTACCGCCTGGCGCTACCACCCCAACTGGACCGAGTTCATAATGTATTCCACGTGTCGATGCTCCGAAAGTACATGACGCATCCTTCCCACATCATCAATTGGGAAAACATCGAACTCAACGATGACGTCACTCTAGAGGAACAGCCAGTGGAGATCCAAGATTACAGTGAGAAGTGCATTCGAGGTAAAACGATTCAACTAGTCCGAATCCTCTGGCGACATCGAGGAATTGAGGAATCAACATGGGAAAGAGAGGATACTATGCGCACCAAATACCCAAATCTGTTTCCTCCTAAAGGTACACTTTAATTTCGAGGACGAAATTTTATTTAAGGGGGATAGGTTGTAATAACCCGAAAATTTAACTAATAAAAATATTCAAAAGAATTATTTTTTATGATAATATTATTTTTCTTATTTAATAATTAGTAAATAATTACAAAAAATAAGCTATTCTATCTAATTAAGCTTTTAAAAATTAATTTAGCATTACATACATACATATAATTGCATGCATGCACGTTTATTCTCTCCCTCACTCTCCTACTCAATTTCTACCTCCTCCATAATCCAAAATTCGTGCGTAATTCGTCCATGCAAAAACCCGGTACCGTTAGGACTCGTTTTAATTCGAAACTCATCCAATTCTCCTATATATACACACCACACCGACCCTAGGGCACGTACATTATTCTACCACCTCCCACGGAGTCAGAAAAGAGAGAAAAACCAGAGAGAAATCAATTACAATCGATAGAATTCTAGAGAGAGAAAAAGAGAGAGAGAAAAGTGGGTTTCGAGGTTCCGCTCGTCCGAAACCCAAATTGATCGTTCAAGTTGTTTACCACAGTCCCAAAGATCACCGTAGATCAAGCAATTCGGTCCCAAGGTCCTCCGATCGAAGGAATTAAAGTCGTCTTCCCCAAAATCACGTTTTCGATCGAAAACGAAATTAATCCGAACCAAGGTATTATAATTCGATCCGAAACCTCCTCTAAGTATATTTAGTGTTTATAGACATAACCCAATAGGCCCCGTAGTCCCATGCATCGAATACCGTGAGAAAAACGAAAAAAAAAAACAAAACAGCCCCTGACCTTGCGGCCGCGACCTTCGGGTCTTCTAGCCGCAAGAACCAGAATTTCAACCTTGCGGCAGCAAGGTCAAAGCTGGTCCAGCCGCGCGTATTT
Source organism: Rhododendron molle (assembly GCA_025413875.1). Lineage (NCBI taxonomy): Eukaryota > Viridiplantae > Streptophyta > Magnoliopsida > Ericales > Ericaceae > Rhododendron > Rhododendron molle. Next base: position 43,163,606 of record CM046398.1, read on the forward strand.
TTTTTGTTGGTTTCGAATTGATTTTGCGACCCTTTAAAAATAGATTTTGACTCCGAAATTTTTATCCTAGGTTCCTAACATTCTAAAGTTCATAACTTGTTAGTTTCATATTTTTTTTATTTAATCTACTATTTATTAAATTTTTATTCGCAATCGTGAGATCGTTTACAAACTAAAATTCGTTACGACCTTTTAAATTACTCTATAAATCCCCAAACTATTTTTCTTAGATTCCTAATTTATTAAAGATCATAAGTTGTTGATTTCATAACTTTTTAATGTTATTTGCTATTTATTTTATTTTTAATTAAAGATATAAACGAAAATTAATAACGACCTTATAAAAAATATTTTTAACATCGAAAATATTTTTCCTAGACTCCTGACAGTTCAAAGGTGATATTTTATTAAAATAAAATTTTATTTATTTGGTTTACTATTTATTATTATTTAAGCATTGTTCCTTAATAATAATATCTTAAAATATTATACAGAAGGTTTAAAAATCCGAATAATTTTATTTAGACTATTTACAGCCTAGAATGATATCCTGTAAATATAAATATATTTCCAACTCCTTAATTATTTATCGTCTATTTATTCTTGTTTCGTCTATTAATTTAATCATTTTATTTAAAATAATTCCGTGAGCATCCAAACTCAACTTTTAGCACTTGAAGTTATTATAGGGGACTGTTAGGACCTTTATTAAGGTTATGATATTTATTTTAATATTTTTACCTAATTAATGAATTTAATTAGTATTTAATTAGCTTAATTACTTATAATTAATTAATAAAAGTCTAGAAAATTATTATCTAAGCTTAATCAAATAAATCTTACATTCTTAATTACTTCGTGATCATACAAGATTAAGGGCAACGGCCCAGTCATAAAAAGTTACGTGATTGCATTGCTTAATAACTGTTTGATCCGTCTGTTGTTCGTTTTTTAATTATTATTGAGATTGATATTGTGCCGATGCTTCATTTGACTGTTAGATTGGACCCTAGAGACATGGGGTGGTATGCGAATTAGAAATCACGTAGACGATATTAAGTAATGGATAAATTTTGAAGTTATTTTCTGTTTAGAGGTTGCCTGCAGGCGTGATGTTGTGATATAATGAGATTGTGATGAGAATTGATACTGGCGGGTGTCCAGTGATGAATTGATAGACTGGCGGGTGTCCAGTGATGATTGTGAAAAGAATTGTGATGTGGTTTATAAGATAGGCGAACCCTAGTCGTGATACCGGCATGATAAGCTTACCCCTTGTTGTAGTTATTGGGGGTGCACACTCGGTACATAACTTAGGTGTTCCTGCGACAACAAAGGGAAGTGATCTCATGGGACTGAGCATGGCTAGTGGTTGGGAAGGAAAGATCTCGTGGAGAGATCTTAGATTTCAGATTAAGTTAATGGATAGTAATGAATCAAGTTATGTGAATTATCTCTGTTTTACTTTGTCGCTCTATATATATCCTGTTTGCCTGCTAACTGTATTGTATGAGGGGTATTTGGATTGGATTATAGTTCGGGGTGAACTCTTTCACTCAGGCACGGATTTTCTGGCATCCGTGTCAGATTTTGCAGAAAACCAGGAAACACAGGATCCCGCGGGCGAACGTTTATGCTGAGGAGAATCCGGAAGTGGGAGTTGAGCCAGAATACGCTTGGGACCCATATCAGACTTAGAAGATGGCTCTAATATCTGTTTAGCATATCCCTTTAAAGACTATTTCCAATATTTTCACAATGGTTTGTAATAGATAAATCATTAGGATGAATTACCTGTTTTGGATTTTAAATTTGATCTAATAAGTTTTTCAAGAATTAGTATTTAATACCTCCGATTTTACCTTCGAAAATCGGGGCGTTACAGGGTTGGAGATACTCTTAGCAGTGTGTGCAGTGATACTTTTACCATGTGCACGAAAATGACATTTTTACCCTTTTTTGTTGTTCCCAATCTCTACTGAAATAGTATAATGATAAAAAATATATATATCTCTACTGAATACTCTCTCTCCTTAGATACACCAAAATCAGGATGGTTCAAAAACTCTACCCCCAACTTGTTGGGATCTGGGGACGCAGCGTCCCTAGTCCTACCAAGCGGCAAGAACGGCACCGTTTAGTCTCGTGCGAGGAGCTGTTGTGTTGGACTACAATTCCTTGTTTGCTTGGTCGGCAATTTTGAATACTTTTATTTATTTTTTATTTTTGTTGGGTTCATTACGGATCTTACAAATATGATTCAAATAGCAATTTAATCTTATAATATTTTTTTATGATTTTCTAAAAAAAAAATTAGCTCAATCCGATATCATCAAGGTTGTTTCAGAATTTGTAGAGCGCTCTAAGAATTCTGAAACACCCTAGGAATTTTGAAACAACCCTTATTGATATCGAATTGTGCAAATTTTTTTCAAGAACTCATAAAAATATTTAAAAAATAATTTGCGGTTTGAATCATTGTACGACCGTAATGTGCTCCAAAAAATAAAAAATAAAAAAATTAATTTCTTGCCCATTAAATTTTTTTTTTGTGGTGTCCATTATAGTCCTACTATGATTCTTTTTTTCTTTTTTTTTGATCTGCGTCCTATTATGATTCAAAACGCAAATTATTCTTAAAACATTTTTTATAGGTTCCTGAATTTTTTTTGCATAATTCGATATCAATAAAGGCTGTTTCAGAATTCCTAAAAGGCATCCTTCGAATTCTGAAACAGCCTTACCAATATCGGATTGAGTTAATTATTTTTAGGAACCTATAGAAAATTACTCCCTCCATCTCTAAATAAGTGTCCGGCACGCAAACCTAAGTTTTACAAAAGATGCATATTTTTTGTTAAAAAATTTAATTTTTTTTCACAATCTAATAGAACTCATTGCTATCTATTCATTTGTAAAAAAAATTATTTTTTTAACAAAACAAATGCATCTCTTTAAAGACTTAGATTTGCGCGTCGAACATTTAACGAAGGGAGTATTATAATAATACCTTGCGGTTTGAATCATTTTTTAGGGCCCATAATGGACCCCATAAAAATAAAAACAAGTGTTCAAGAATGTAGACCAAGTGAAGGAGGAATTGAAGTCCAACTTAGCAGGCCCCTTGCATGTGACTAAATGGTGTTGTTCTTGCCGCTTGGCAGGGGACGCATAGTTGTCACACCCCAAAAATGAGAAGTGATCGGTTGTGAACCATGAGACTAACCCATGGAACACGTAGCTAAAAAGAAATTTTATAAAAACTTCCACGCAAAGATCCACCAAACAGTCAACCATTTTTTTTATTCAGGAACATCCCCAACCAATAAATTCCACAAAAAGAAATGGGGCACAAACATCCCATAAATCAGATATTATCCAGTGATTGAACCATAATAAAAAGAATCCATTATCTGTCAAAAGTTTCAAATGCGGAAGCGATTAATAAAATGAAATTAGGATGAGACACCCTAAGGAGGTCAAACAAAATGAAATTCCCAAGTTACCACCAGAGTCCTTGCCTAACTGCCTGACTTGCCTGAAAAAGAAGTTGGAATAAATCCGTCAGCTGACGAGCTCAGTGAGTAGTAAAGCATGTATATTAATACAGTTCTAAAACATGGCCAAAAATAGTTTATCACATTAACATATTTTGGCATACGAAAGTGTGCATCAAACCAATAAATAAAGCCATAAATCATTTACCAAAAAGTCTGAATGGTGATCACAATCCAATCTCCAATAACAATGGGGAACCACAACCAATACCAAATAGTACCAAGTGCCAGTGAATAAATGTCTCAAAATTGGATCCAATATCGAAACTTAGAGTCACCACGAGTATGCAGCCCGTGGAACTTTTCCCTAAGAATGATCTGGTTAGTAACAACCGTTGAGCATTAGGGTCACCGGCCTAATCCGGTCTCTTCCCTAATGGCCAGAGTCACCCGCACACAGAGGATTAATTTCCCTGGACTTCCAAAATATGTTCCCATCAATATCTACAAAGTTCTCACCAAAAGATAATCCGAACAATAAGTAGTTTCACCGATCCGCATGCCAATTTCAAGAACCGAATAAGACAAATACATATTTCCAATTTCAATCATTAATTTTCTAAAACAACAATTTAAGGGATACGGGAAAGTTCGCAAATACGTAACATGTTTAACCACTCACCTAAACCAAAGATAATGCAAATCAAAACCCAAAATTATGCTAACCTGTTACAAAATAAATCACATCTGATTACTAACAACCCAATAATATAACATTACCCTATTGTTACGAGTAAACTTCCCAAGTCTAACTCTTCAAGAGTCTAAGACCCAAACTGCCAACCAAAATCATTTCTGAAACCCAACCCACTTAGCTCCACGCATAAGTACTCCCATTGGATCCACCAATTGCATAAATCCCCAACTCCTCCCTTTTATTGTCTAATCCAACTTTAACAAATAAACTACTAGAACTAGCAAAAACCACTACATCGGATCCCTCTTTCCATATCACCATGCACCGCACACCACATCCAATTGAGAGATACTACATACACTACCATTTATCTACTACATCATTCATTACATTTTTGTGAGGCTCATCCCGGGTCCCAAAAAAATACATAAAAATGTCCATAAATTTTAGAATAATATTTTATGTGGCCCTGTAAAAAATTAGCTCCAACGGATATCGGTAAGTATTATTTCTTGATTTGTAGGGGCGAAACTGTTCAACTGCACTGTTTCACCCCTACGAATCAAGAAACAATACTTATCGATATTTGTTGGAGCTGATTTTTTACAGAGCCCCATAATATATTATTTTAAAATTTATGAACATTTTTCTGTATTTTTTTGGGACCTAGAATGGGCCCTACAAAATATGTAGTGGATGGTGTAGTGGTTGGATGTAATGTATCTAGACTTAGTGCATCCAATTACCACTGCCAAGACACCAAATCCACGCCACAAGACAACTCTGAGCACATGTCGTCGCTCTATTATCCACCGACTCCCATGACCAAAACCAACCAGTAATAAAACTAATAGAATGGGAGGAATATCACAGCAAGTTTACCTTCGTGAGAAGCCGAGGAAATCGTTGTAGTCGACCGCTAGTGCTCTCTCTCTCTCTCTCTCTCTCTCTCTCTCTCTCTCTCTCTCTCTCTCTCTCTCTCTCTCTCTCTCTCTCTCTCTCTCTCTCTCTCTCTCTCCAAGACCCAAAACCCTAACTCTTAAAGCATATATAGAGATATGCAACCTGGAGCACTACCCCACTTAACACACATTGCACCCTAAATTATAGCTAGTAGTTAAATAGAATTTAGATGGATAAATAGAAAAACAAATTTATTTTTAATCCAATTCACCTAATACAAAAATTTAGAATTATCATCTAGTACCACTATTTTAGCCACAATCAATCTCATACTCCAAATGTTACAATTGCGCAAACAATACCCATAGCGCGCTTAAAAATAATTAATTGAGACTCACACCATAACACTTCTAATTAATAATATCCAAAATAACTAATAAAATAAATAAAAATTCTAGGCCGTAACAATAGTAGCATCTCCGAATCCCAACTTGTTGGGTTCAACGAATTGTGAACCACAATTTTTTGATTTTATTTTTATTCTATACTGAAATATCAACTTTTTGGGGTCACAAAAGTCTGCCATCCTTGATTCCGCTGCTCCACTGACCGCTATGCCAAAACTGTGTCGTTTTGGGCACAAGACCCATTTCCCCTTTACACTACAAGAAAATGCGGATTTAGCGACACAACGAAGTACATCGGCAAAAGTGTATATGGGTCGGCAAAGGTTTTCGCCGATGAAAAATTTGGTGTCGGCAAGCTGTCGGCGTTGATATATCGGGAAAGGGTTTCACCGACGTGAATTGTCCTTCATCGGCAAAAGTATAGTTTCAGTGATGCGGGTTTGCATTGGCAATACTTGTCGGCAAATGGTATTGCGTCGGTAAAAAGGGTATTAAATCAAAGAGTTTCCACTTTTGTCTATGAGACTTTTGCATCGCCAAAAGTCAATTTAAAAAAAAAAAAACATGCTGCTTCCGTTATATTTCTGCATGCCCCGTGTTCCGTTATATTCCCGTGTGCCCCGTGTTTCGAACCGTAGACCTCAAGATTCTGTTGCATGGATCTATCTACCAATTGCACCAACATACTCTTCATTACTAACTTTGCAATATTTATTATGTATCACTTACATATGCAGTACATATACAATTTTACACCAGAAACAGTATAATATACATTCTTACATCTACCTAATAAAATACAAGGGTGTGGGGATCACACAAATACAAGTTAAAAGAAGAGCTGAGATTTATTTGAAAATCCAAAGGCTGATGTTTGCTCTTCAACTCTCTTAAGAAAGTACCCACTGTAGACACCCCAATCCGAACCTCGGAGAGTTTTTGTCCGCCCCGATGATGAAATAAAGGAAACGATACCTTTGCGAGCTTGAAAAAGGATTTCCCTAAACCCATGTAAACCAAAAAACCCAAAGAATCCGAAAATCTGAAAAGCCCAGATAAAGGCCAGATAAAGCCCAAAACAAAAACCCAAAAGACCCTGAACCGAAGAAGGAGGCACCGTGCGGAGATTGACTGGAGCGCACGGCCCGCGCGCGGCTAAATCTCACCGCACGGCACAAAAAGCTGACTGGCTCAGAAAGCTGTCGGCCATGCCAGTTTGAGCCACAGCTGATGACTAGCTCAGCCGAAAATATACTTCTGACCCGCCCAAAAAATACCTCCACTATTTGAAATTCAAAATCCTTGGTCTTTGCCTATAAATTAACCCCTCCACTCAAGGAAAAGGGATCCCCTCTTGGCCTTTCTTTTGGTTCTCTTTGCTTTTGGGTATTCTCACTCCATAATCTTTCTCTCTCTAGTTTTCACACCCACTTTCCTACTTCCACTTCCATTTCCAAGTCTTAAAGAATGTCATTCCCAAAAGACATTCTTTAAGTGCTTTCACTCACTCCTTTCTCATCATTGAAGTTGATCTTTCATTAATTTCAAAGCTTCATCACCCAAAATACCTAACCTTCACTCACACCCATACTCTCTTTGTCTCATTCAACCTCCTCCATCTACATCCGTGACGATCCATCCACATCCTTACGTCTATAACCCTTGATCAATCTCGAAACCAAAGGTAAAAACTAGTTTCCTCGTACTAGATTCCGTTACGGTCTGAGGGGCTCTTCTGTCGATGGAGTCTAATCCCTTTTGGTTAGATTCTGACTCGAAATCCATTTTCATAAAATAAAAACAGTACTGTGCTGAGGTTGGGAAATCGCGCAGCCTGTTGATCAGGCGCGCGGCACCCTGACCCTCAGCGCACGGCATCTGTGTATGTTGGTATTATCGCAGGCAGACTATCTGGATCTGAGTTTTCATCTGTTGTGGTTGTCTGTATCTGCTGTTTATTGTTTCTGTTGCTTTAAAAATAAGATCATATCTACAAGCCATGTTTTGGCTCTTTAAAAAGGCCTTCTAGATCATCCCGAATGATCAAATATGTCAAAACTGTTTTAAAACCTTATTTTGAGAAAACAACAACATTTTTGGGGATGATTTGACTGCCATGAGGTGTCTGCTGAGTTTTCTAAAAGATGCATAGAGAAAACAATGAGCTAGATAATGTTTTGAAAGTCTGCAACAGTCTGACAGCAGAGCAGGTACCACGCACGGCATGTTGAGGTGCCGCGCGCGGCAACTCAGGGTGTCGTGAACAGTCTGGCTGAGGTCCAGACAGTTTGCTAGATGATTTTTATTCCATTTGTTCACGTCATTTCATCACGACTGTACAGACAGCACCACATGCACGTCAATGTGATATATTTCCCATGTCTCTTCCCCGTTATGTGCTTTATTAAAGAACTTGATATTTCAAATGATATTGAAGATTCCCCCTTTTGAAAACATTAAGTAGAGACTGGTTTTACCGGGCAAGTGAGATACTTTTTAAAGAAAAACCTTCCCCATTCGTAATGTGGCTCCCGAACCCAAAATCTCAACGTTTTCGTTAGACCGAAAGCCTTTTTGCAAGCAACTCCTCGGTTTCTCGGATGATCCATCTCAAAAATTCGGGTGGCGACTCTTTCAAAAGAAGGGCACGGAAGCCCACACACACTCTTACGAATATATTACAAAAATGCCATCGGTTCTTTTGCGTAGTGCCGTAGGAACGGGCAAATACTAATTAGTGTATATAAGTACTTTATATAAATATATATATAAATTTTTTTTTGAATTGAGTACTTTATATATATTTATAAAAATATATTGTCACCCTGTTCGGCTAAATAAGCCAACTGGTTTATTTTTTTGTCCTTATTCAAAATTTTTTCGTATTTGTTAGTTTTTCGTTAATTTTTTGAAAATTATTGCATTTTCATGACAGGAGGAATCTAAAATGTAAAAAATTATGATCGAAATCCAATTTTTTTAATAAAGACGAAAAAATTGGCTTATTGGTTTATTTTTTTCTTTATTCAAAAAAATTTGATTTCGATTGTAATTTTTTACTTTTTAGATTCATATTTTCATGACGATGCAATAATTCTCAAAAAATTGATAAAAAGGTAACAAATACGAAAAAAAATTTGAATAAGGAAAAAAAAAAAAGCTAGCTGGCTTATTTGTATATACGTACAAATAACACAAATACATATACAGAGACGGAACTACTATGGGGTTTATGGGGGCTAAGGCCCCCAATTGGTTCGGGAATTTTTTTTTTCAAATTTCAATATTAATATTAGTTATTTTTTGATTTGCTAAGAACACTTGGATATTGCATTTTTTATTGGATTTTATTCGACATTTAAATGAATGTTATTAGACGCTTGGCTATTAATATTTGTTGTTTTTTTTTGTATTGGATGTTATTAGACATTTCGTATTGTATGTACTCTCTTTGTGCCACAAAGTTTTTTTTGTCCACAAACTTAGAACCTAAAAAATACATTTAAAAAAATAATTCAAACTCTCTTTTTGCAAATTACTAGAAATCCACGTGTTCTTTAAATTTTTGCAAAAGGTGAAAATTTAACTTTTGCCGATACAAAAATGTCATCGCCGAAAGATTTATCTTTTGGCAATGCACATTCTATCGCCAAAAATTCCCCTTAGGACTATCACCGACACAAAAATGTCATCGCCAAAATGTTGAATTTTTGCCGATGCACATTTCGTCGCTAGAAAAAAAAATTTTGTCGGCAAATATTTCGCGGAAGAATATTTCCTGCCAACCTTACTTTTGCCGACAACATTGCCGATGCACTTGCTTTCATCGCCAAAAAATCTACATTTACCGACACGAACTAGTTTTGCATCGGCAAAAGTAAGCTTTTGCCGACAAAAAATGCATTGCGTCGGCAATCGGGTCGCCTTTGGTGCATTTTCTTGTAGTGTTAATTCCCCTTGATCCCTGTTTGGTGCCAATAAATGGGTATGATAATTGATGATTTTTTGGAACAAAGTTGGATGTTTCATAGACTCCCTAACCGATACTGAATTTGAGCTTATTTTTTTCAAGACCGTAAAAAATGTATTCTAAACAAAATGAGCGGCTCTAATCAATGTTTTGAAACTCGAAACGGGCCTAAAAAGAGTACATGCCCACTAGCACAAATTTGAAATACTCCCTCCATCCCAAATTAGATGTCAATTTTTGATATCCGTGTCAATTTTAATTCCTTATATCTTTCAATATAGATTTTAAAAAATATGCAATATAGATCTTGTTTAATAGTTCTCGATTAGTTCTATTATACAAAGTTTTCACAATCATGAAAAATATTATAGATTGAAAGATATAAACGATGAAAAGTGACTAATTTTAAAAATTGTCAATCTTTTTTGGGACGGAGGGAGCATTTACTTAGTAGCACCTCTGTTTTGGAGGAACTGATGACGAGAGAGAATAAGAGAATGACGAAATTGCGGCAGGTGGTGAAGGAAAGGCTTAATTGCCACTTTGATGGGATGTAGTTTCAAAATCCCCAATAAATGACATCAACAATAATATTGAACAAGATATGGTAACACAACTTCTTCAGATCATTCTACCCTCATACCCACCATCTCCTACTGATGCGCGCGCTCTCTCTCTCTCTTCGTTCCCAATCATTCCAGCTCCTGAAAACCAAGAGAGTCATGGCTATAATACCCAAGACAAACCCATCACCAGCCATTCTACAAGTAGAGCTGGGCAACGGACACGAAACACGATAACACGACACGAATCGGATACGAAATTAGCGGGTTAGAGTTGAACATTTCTAACATGAAACACGAAAATGACACGACTCGAGAACACGAATTCTAAATGGGTCAGGTTCGGGTTGAACACGCGAGACACGAAATTGACACGACTAACACAGTTACTAATCTGTGTCACTTATTAACACAAACATATATATATATAATATGGTATATCTGTAATTCTATATAGAGTTGGGCAACGGACACAATAATACGACACGAACCGGACACGGAGTTAACGGGTTAGGCTTGAGCATTTCTGACACGAAACACGAAAATGACACGACTCGAGAAACATGAATTCTAAATGGGTCGGGTTCGGATTGGGTGGTTTGTGACACGAACCCGACTGATGTGACACGAACACGACCCGACACAACCTGTTACCCAGGTCTACCTACAAGCAGTAGAAGAAATCACTCGAGCCTACAATACCCTTCCTCCAAGACCCACAATCGACGAGGTGTTCAAAATTCAAGGGCTTCGGAGCTGGTTTTTGGGGTGACCCACTGACCCAGGTGGAGAAAAGAGTTGGTTTGGGGATCCAGTTCGGGAAATAAATTGGAATGAAAAAAAAAGAGTTGATGGGGAGTTCTTTGTCTTTGTATAAGGGGAAGGTCGGTGGTGGTGATTTGAAGGGTTTTGTGGGGAGTTCTTCCACAAATAAGCCAACGAGTAATTAGGAACACTTGAGACTTGTATCAATACTGAATTTAAATCGAAAGGGAGTGCAAAATTGCAAATGAATTTGAAAAAATCGCTACTGCTACTACTACTAGGACGAATGATCCAATATATGGAGTGAACTGATCTTCGTGCTCGTGGTAAGCGGTTTAGGACCATAAACTCCATGGACAAGTCATTAATTATAAAAGATTACGTCGAGTAAAAGTAAGGACGATCATTCTATTAACATGGACCAAGTCATATTTTCCTAAGAGAATCTTTTTTCATATGATTAACCATTATCTGATATATAAAAAAAAACAAGTCATTAATTATAAATGACTGCGTCGTGTAGTATAGTAAAGACTAATTATTCTGTTAACATGGACTAAATCATATTTTTTTGAGAGAAACTTGTTCTATATGTTTGACTATTGTCTGAGGTATAAACGAGCAAGTCATTAATTACAAATGACTACGTCGGTTATTAGTCAAGATCAATCATTCTATTAACATGGTTCAAGTCATATTTTATGAGAGAACACTCTCCCTATTATTTGAGGTATAAAAAAACAAGTCTTTAATTATAAACGACCATGTTGATTAGTACTAAAGACCAATCTTTTTGTTGGTATGAATCAAGTCATATTTTATGAGAGAATCTTGTCCCAAATAATTGACCATTGTCTGAGGTTTAAAAAAGTAAGTCATTAATTATAAAAGATTAAGTTGGTACGAAAAACTTAGTGAGCATAATTATCGATACAAAAATTACGAACCAAAAGCATACTACTTCCAAGTCATATTTGTTGATTGGAAAATTTTCAAAATCGCACCTGAACTTTGCTCCAAATGTCACAGAGACACCTGAACTTAAGTTTATTTCAATTAAACATATGTACTAACAAAATTCCCAAATTAAGACCCCTGTCATTATACTCCGTCCCAAAAATTACTGACATGGCATCTCCAACCCGATTAAGTTGCCCAATATACATGTTTCCAAAAGGGGACGATGCACCCAAGAGAAACCTATCACTTTTAAGTGAGATGATGGAACAATAGCCAGACTTTTAGAGAGAGAAATTGAGGGAAATCAATTAGGTTAAGGTTATTTTTCCTCCAAAATGTGAGGTAAAGTGAGGGGTTTGGCTTGAGTGTATCATTCCCTATTGAAAACATGTGCAATGAGGCCACTTAAACGGGTAAAAGATGTCGTGTCAATAATTTTTTGGATGGAGTATAACAGTAGGGATCTAAATCTGAAAATTTTGTTAGTACATATGTTTAATTGAAATAAATTTAAGTTTGAATATCTCTGTAACATTTAATATAAAATTCAGATGCCATTTTAAAATTTTCCTACTATGAAGTGTGGAAAGGTAGATGAGTGATCACCTCAACCAACCTCCCTGAAGAGTTGATTAGTCAATTTCGACTCTCTCTGCCTCTCATCTCTCTACAGTCATCATCGAAGAAAGCATATCCTCCCCCCTCTCCAGGAAAGCATCTCCTCTACATTTTCAAAAAAAAAAAAAAAATTCTCCTCCGCGCCGGTTCTCCTCTCAGGCGATTCGGCTCTCCAATCCCGTTGGTCCATCATTTTACAAACCGTAATTTGTCACTGCTTCAGTCTAGTTGGTCGTGTGTTCTATATATTAGGTACCCTGTACGCATTTCCTGTACATTAGCGCCATATGTTACAAAAAAAAAAAATATGTTATGATTTGGCTTTGTTTCCAGGTTTAGCGTCATTCAATTAACTCATAGGATTTGGTTTACGGATTTTTTTCCCGCAGGTAACTGTGAGAAAGGGGTGTAAAGCTCTGCAACTGTGCGAGGAGACGATAAGCAGATTAGGGCGGCTTTTCTCTGCTAATCAGACAAGAGAGGATATTACAATAGCACAGCCAACCTCAAATACCTTTCGGTAAAAAACACTACTACTGCTGCTAGTTTTAATGCCTTCTCATTCTTGAGATTCTTTTCATTTATATTTTATATTAGGAGATAAGTGAGAGTTCTGGTTAGAAATTATGTCGATCAGTTTATGTATTTTTGTTGGTAGTTGAAATTTGTCCACCGTAGGTAAAGGCAATTGTTGATGTTGTTGGTAAAGGCAATTTTTCTTAGCCCAAGCATAATTGCAAAATTACTTTGGACAATGTATTTTCTTTTAGTCTCTGAGTTCCGCTAAGATTTTTGGCCTTTTTCATGTTTTGTCCTAGCTTCTTGGACTTTATCTTGGATTTTTTTTCAAAATATATTTGGGTAAAAGTCATAAATTTTTACTTTTGTCGATTCATCTTGACGAAACGAATCCATAATTTACAAAAGTTAAACGCAAAACTAACAAACGCGAAATTTTTTTGAATAAGGCAAAACAAGAAAAGGCCCAAAAATTCCAAAAAGCCCTCAGTGGAACTTAGAATTGTTTGCAAATTTATGTTTCCATTCCAAGTTTGTTGATTTACAAGTACTTTTTCAAATTTTTATCACATGCCTGCACCTGCAGGAATTTATTTTATTTTGTGCGGCGATGGAGCTTGTGTCTGAAGAGGAAGAAGAATTATCTGCCCTAGCTGGTCCCATTTTTTTGGAGAACTGGCAAGCATTTCATGTCACAATGCCCAATGGGCAAAAGATTACAACACTATAATAGGATTGAACCAAACTTACCGAACCAGATACACAAGCAACTGTATGCGATAAGTGCTCCAGACTACGGACTCAAGGACACTCTGCCAAAGCAAACCGATACAAGGTGTCAACATAAGAATCCCTCTGCAACTAAGTGGTAAAGGCGGATCCAAAAAAAAACTGGTAGATCGAGGATCCAACTGGAAACCCCAACTCAAACCATGAAAATATTGCTCGGATGTAATCAAAATACAACCAAAACAAAAAAAGAAAAACAAAAGAACAGAAACAAACAAAGTTTATTTGCCCACCTACCACACCCACCAGATCTGGAAAAATCAGATCGGTCCAGACACCGGATTGGGGAAATCAATCGGTAGAGGCCTCTGGCAAAACAGCCGGGAAGGCAAGACCAAAAAATACCCTAACCCAGCCTCAACATTGTTACCTTACTACCGGCTTCAACATTTAGGAAGCCAAGGAGAAGACGATCCAAACCGGGTTCACCCACCACCGGCCGAAACCCTGGTTGCCGTCCACAGCAACTCATGAACCGCACCAAGAAATAGAGTCGAAAAACACGTACACAACGGGGAGGAGAGGGGAGCTGAGAAGGGGAGAGGGGAAAAGAACGACAGGGGAGGAAGGCGGCGTCTCCCCCCACCCCCAAGGGTTTTTCATGAATGAAGCTTTTATGCTTAACTTTAAATTTATCCATGAAAACTTCTACTCTGACTTTTACTCAAATTTAATAGTAGTACGGAAAAGGGTGAATATGCTATGACAGATTATTCGACTTAAAAGCATCATATCAGAAGGTGTACTAAAATCTAGGGCCATTTAAGTGTAAGTACAGAAAATCCAAAGTAACTTCAGTAATTTTCACTGGGGTCAGGCCTAAATCATTAAATACATTCTTTAAGGTAAGTCAAAATTTTATACTAAAAATACTCCTCCACCATTATTAATGAGTGTTGACTGTTGACCACCGACGTTGACCGTTGAGTACATTCACAGACGTTCTCAGCTCTTAGAACATTCTCGGCACACGCCTAGATTTAATGGTAGTACTGACAGCTCTGAAGATTTCGAAGCTGATAAACACGCATAGACTTAGTGGTAATTAATTTTCAGACAATCTCAATTCTGAGAACATTCTCATGCATTCTCAGCAATAAGGACATTCTCAGCGCATGCCGAGACTTAGAGGTAATTCATTCTATAACATTCTCAGCACATGACTTAGTGGTAATTTATTCTTTGACGTTCTCAGCTCTTAGAATGTTCTCACCACATGCCTAGATTTAGTGGTACTTAAAAAGAGTATTATACCTTAACTTAATGGGATTAAGGTGCAATTTTCTGTACCTAGTGTTAAAAGGCCCTAAAATCTAAGTAGGCTAAACATGATTTGAGCAAAAAAAGTAGCAGCAAATAGTTAACAGCTTGAATTAGTAGTCTGGATCTCAAAGTGGCCCCACATATCCATATGTGCAAAACACACAACAATCTGTCCCCTTAGACTTTCTGACCCTGTTCGTTCTGGTATTTGGGATTTCGATTTGTAGGTAATAAATGTAAAAAGAAATAGAATAAAGATTGGAAATAGGGGTAATAATTGAAAAGAAATAGAGAAAAAAATGAGAGTAGTGATATGGTAATGATTAAAATCCAAAATTCTTAAATGAACGGGTTCTCTGTTTTTAATTAACCATGTTTTCTTTCCAGAAAGGCTACCACGTAGACAATATGGGCCCACTATGGGATTCCTACAAACGATCCAAGCCGTCCATTATCTTTTACATGATTTTCTAAGAGATCTTGTAAAAAAATCAGCTCAATCCAATACGTCTAAATGCTTAATCTTTCAAATTTTTATTTAGAATTTAGGATTTTGAAATCTGAAAAAACATTTAGATGATTGGATTAAGCATTTAGAGGTATTGGATTGAGCTGAATTTTTTGAGACTGACTTAGAAAATCATTTTCAATCTAATGGATGGCTTAGATCGTCTGTGGAAACTTCCTAGTGGGCCCCATAAAGCCTTATGTTCATGATTTGTGCATATATTATCTTATCTGTGTGGGTAGCATTTCCGTTTTCTTTCGGTCAAGATAATCAGCTCCAATACAGTTCCTGTCTCCCAAACTGAGTGTGTCAATAATGGATAAAAACTTAGGCTGCAGATGTAAGGAACGGAGCTTATACACAAGCTGCGTATTCAATGGAGGAAAGGGAAACATAAGAGCCATGCATCTTGCCAATCGTCTGAGTGTTTCCTGTCAGTATACATTCTGAAAGGTAATTTGTCTGGGTTTATACAGAAATTCTTTTCAGAGGCTGAATGTTAATTTATCCCCTTCTTTGTAATGTTAGAAATTCTTTTCTATTTCTTTACCACACCAAAATTATTAGCGCTACTGCAAGATTCACTATTGCAGCATTGTCACACTAAAATTTACTATTGTCACTCGAAAAATTATCATTACCACTCTAAAAAATTACTATTGCCACACTATTTCATTGCGGATGAAAATGGTTATTTCTAAGCACAACCAAATTTGAAAATGTAGATGGATATTCCATTCTCATTTCATCTAATTCAATTTCATTCCATTGAACCAAACGTACCAATAATGCACTCGAATTCCAAGTAAGAGATTGATCCCTTTATTTCCCCCTTTAGAAGTATTCATAAGGGTAAATTATATTTTGCCCCATCAAACTATCACCCGGTTACACTATGCCCCCTTTAACTTTTTTTTTTTGCACTTAACCACCTTTACCTACCAAAACCTGGTAACCCATGGACGACATTAACGGTGCAAGCAAAATTCCATTTATACCCCACGGCATATATGCAATTATCAGTTCAGGACAACGTAATAGACGCAAAATCTCAACCTAATCAACGCTATTCTCACTGAGCCCAATCACATATCACAAACCCAATCGATTGAGTTCTGGTTCTTGTTCCAAAATCACAGAAAAATCACTGAGTTCCAAAAAAAAAAAACCAATCACAAACCCAATCGACTGGGTTTATTCTTGTTCCAAAATTACAGAAAAAAGAAATCCGAAATTCATTTATTGTTCCAAAATCGATTGGCCTTTCCCCATCCAATTGGGTTTTCGTTCCAAAATCACAAACCCAGATCAAAATAAACCCAGAAAGAAAGAAATCCGAAATCGATTTGACGATTTCTTTCTTCGACCGGAAATGAATGATTAAAACCCCTTCTCTGGCAACCACTCGTTGATCGAAAGCATCGGCGACTAAAATATATGAAAATGAAGATGGGCACAGAAATGATTAAAACCCTCACAGCCATTTCACCTTAAACTCTTTCTAGCCCCACGCCGCCGCCTATTCACCTCATATTTCTTACCACTATCTCCTCCTCCACTGACCCCACAGCCAACCTTGCAACCAGAGAAACCTAGGTTGGTTCCCCGAAGTGGTCCAGTTCGGTCGAGACCCTCCAGATCCCGACGACACAAGATCGGACAGACATCGGTGAAGATGAATCGAAGCTCCGGCGATGGTAGCGACAGAGTTGCCGTCGCGAAGTGACTCTGCTGAGTCAGCTTCTGACAGAGTTGATGTGGCAAAGTGTTCTGATTTCCATGAGAGAGAGATAAAGAGAGTAGCCGGGCTTGTTGAGAGAGAATGGAGGGCTTTCAATATCCAACGAAGTGAGCTCAGATTTTGGTCGATCTGGTGCAGGGCAGGAGAGGTTGTGACGTTGTATGGATGTGCAGTGTAAGGATGGGTAAGGCTTGGCTGCCTAGGTTTGGGGAGAGACATGTTTCTAAAGTTGGAAGAGGGAGGGCAATAAAGTCCAAAAATTTTAAATGGGTGGGCATGTGACTTGCACATGTCTTTTGCCATCCAATTTTAACAGAATGTAAACGGAAAAAGGATTTTCATTAGTTAGAGAGGGTTAAGTGCCAAAAATAATAGTTAGAAGAGGTAAAGTGTCTCCAAGCCATAGTTAAAGGGGGTTAACTGTAATTTATCCTATTCATAATAACTATATGTACAACTAGTTTCGAAAAGTAGAAAGTTTTTTACGTGCACTTGGATTTTCAGGACCTCTGACATTGAAAAGGTTGGAAAGAAAAAGTAGGACGAAATGGAATGGAAAGAGAGCAAATGACAAATGTTATTCCGTACTGAAATTTGAACATAATTTTTGTTTTATGGCAGAAGTTTCATTTACATGAAGATTTTCCAGGAGACCATCAGGATCACTTCCTACACATGTATCGTCTGCTTTTCCTCTTGCTTTTTTGATCAGCATAAATATTCTTGATAACTCAATAAAGGGACATCGAGGAAAGCAAAGAAGAAAAAATACCTACAACATGTCGTTGATACATGATGCAATGTGTTAGATCCCAAATATTAATAAATAAACACAACTTCCAACATAAAGTTTTTTTTCCTCGGCAAATGAAACATTTTTTTTAATCTCGAAGGGATACATCGAGGAGAAAGTGCAACAAGAAAAACTATCCAACCAAAGTTGGATAGAAAGAAACGCCTAAAGATTACAACTTCACTTTTCGTATCTCATCAAGATACCCTTTGAAGTCCTCCACTGTGTAAATCTTGATATCAAACTTAACTTTCATCCACATAGCCACTCTTGTTTTGATTAAATCTGCCACTTCCCATGCCTGAGGTGATGCATTGTTGAAAATACATCCATTCCTCCCTATCCAGATAGACCAAAGGATTGCAGAGAAACACACCTCCCAGATACACTTCTCCAAGTTCGGAAACCTATTCTCAAACCACCAAGATGCTAGTTCTGCTAATGAAGATGGGCATGCCCATTGGATTCTCCACCAGTCCAGAATATTTGACCAAATTTCCCATGAAAACCGATAGTGTAAGAGCAAGTGTTGAGTAGTCTCCACTTGCTTGCTACAAAAGGGGCACAGAGCCAATTGAGTCTCCGAAATCAAATTTCTATTTAGGAGCACTGACCTTGTTGCAACTCTTCCTTGAATGGCCATCCACGAGAAAATTTTCACCTTCAGGGGGCTTAGATTCTTCCACAGTGAGCCCAGAACAATATTACGAGATTGAGTCTGAGTTTCCCATTGTCTATACACTGAATTTACAAAAAATATCTTGTTTGTTGTCCATATCCACAATAACGAATCAGATTTGGATGGGTCTAGAACCACTCCATGCAATCTTTGCTTCAATTCCTCGAGTTCTTGACTCTCCCGCACACGCAGCCTTCCCCTAAATTGCAGGTCCCAGTCACCGTTATCCCCTCCTACAAAGACACTAGTCAGAACCGCGTCTTTTTTAGTTGATAACAAGTACAATCTGGGGAAGTCATCTTTAATAGCTGTATGACCCAACTATGTATGCTCCCAAAATAGTGTGTCTCGACCTGAATTTACTTGCACTTTGAATCCCTCCCGAATAGAGAAACCAGGGCTCGAATCATTATTGCCCACTAAACAAATGTCCTTCCAAGTATTAGAGGTTGAACCATTGTTTTATGTACGTAAGCCAGCATCTCTGGTCCAAATTATATCTCCCTCGAATAAACTTCCAACATAAAGTTGAATGAGCAAGAAGATAAACCAAAAAAGAGATCAGGGTAAAGTTACCCAAAAAGGCTAATCGTAGTTTGAACCTTGTCTGGCCAGATATCACCAAACTGTGACAGTAAACCCGGCCATCAACAATTGATCAGGTAGAAGCTGGACATCTCAGGACAACACCAACATAGTAGACATCAGCGGCGGAACTACCAAGCAGGTGAGGGGAAGGTGTTAAGGACCCCTCTCCATCCAACTAAAAGGTTGGCCTCTACTTCATGTCATAAAACAGTTTAATGCACTTTGAATGATTTCACATGTACTTTATTAAGCCATTAGCAGATATAAGTGTGAGCAGGAATAACAAGCACGGGGCATGTAACACTCTATCTTACATTAATAGTTTACATAGATGATTTTGGGCATATAACAATCCTTATGGGCTGCTACTGGTACCTTGAGCTTAATCTTTTGGGTCATGTGGTGTGACTTGTGAATCAAAATTAAGGTACTAGGCTAGTAGTTTGCTTGGGGCGTTCAGGTGTTATCCGGGCAATCCGTATATATGACCATGTGGGCCGTGGACTTTGGATTTGGACTTTATAGTTTGATTTGGTTGTTGGTTGGTTTGGTGATTTTAGTGCTCAATCCCTTGCCAGGGCGCGAGGCTATAAAGGTGGAGAGATTGTAACACCCCATCCCACATCAGATATGGATGATTTTCGGCATATAACAAACCTTATGGTGTGACTTGTAAATCAAAATTTAAGTACTGGGCTAATGATCTGCTTAGGGCGTTACAAGGCAGAGTCACTGGTCGTCAGACTCTGGCGATTGTCAAAGCACTGACGATCACTAAAAGAAAGTAACGATCACAACAGTCACTAGCGACTATCACACTAACTGGTAGTCGCCACTTAAGATCGAACGACTACCACATGCAATATACATTAATGTTAGCGGTCGCCACTCCTCGTTACACCAATACAGAAAACACAGTAAATTATGATAAAAACATGGGGTTTTAGAATGGACCGATTATGTGATAATTAATCCGTTGGGGTTATCTCACCTTATACCCTCAAGCTCGGCAGGAAGTTGGGCGCATGGTTTTGTGGTTTTTACGGGCTAAAAGCATGGAGAACAGCTTGCTTGTTTGTGGACTACGGTTGACTGAGGAAGGACGAATACATAGAGTATTCTTGACTTCGGGATTGAGGGAGCTTTTGCTAGATTTTTAAAAGTATTGGGAGATGATTTTTGCCAAGTTTCGAGAAGCTAGAGCATATGGAAAACTTATCAAAGCGTCTCCAATTCGGATGTAGAGGCCTTTTATTTATAGGAAGAAAGTGATAAAGCTTGGAGATTATCAGTGCTGAAAGTGAAGATGGGAGTGGGATCAAGCTTAGAAAAGAGTTTTGGAAGATGTTCCAATAGGTTCACAACTATTCAAGCACGATTTTGTACTCTTAGCCGTACAGAGTCAGGATAAGGATGTTGTTCATCATCAAAAAATGACCAACACAGGGATTAGATATTTGTTAAGCCAAATTAGGGTATCTATAATATTGTCCCAATACGCACATGCAAAGAATAAGGAAATTCACCATTGAGCTATAAGAAATCCTTTTATAGCTTGAAATCCTTAAGCAATACTTGTGTGGAAGACTTTACTTTGAATTTGAATCAATTAAGGAAACCAAAATCCAACCGAGTTTAGACAAGAAAAATCAAATTTGATTCATTCCCACGTAAACTGCACAACCTTTAGTATTTTGGCTGTATCTTCCTCATCTGACCTCAGATTGAAGTGATTCAAATTGGGTTGAATGCAAAGTTCAATTTTCAACGTTTATTGGGTCAAAACATCCCTGCAATTTGACTCTAAAAATTTGTTGCGAGCCAAACTCCCTTTTTAATTATTCAGTCATTAAAAAAAAAAAAAAAAGTGTCTACCGTATCCACCAGCTTCGATCTCCAAAAAACCTATTGAATGCCATTCAAATCACGAAAAAAATATACATACATCGATCTTATGCCTCCATAGGAGTTCACATGTACGTTAATTATTACATCTACGAAAAATAACTGTGGTACCCAATAAATAACAATAACCATAAATAAAATATTGTGGGATCCAATCACACAAAATCAATCAAAAACTTATGTGACCATAATAGTTGGGTAAGAACGCTCCAAAACAGGGTTAACACAGTTCTACATTCTACTCTCTACAATTTACAGATAACATGACCTGTTTAATCCATATGTATGATTACAGCCCACCCTGATACCACTTTTAGGAACCGAATTTCAGAACCCAGTAATAACGCATACGGATTAGACAACAACAAAAAATGCAAAACCCTACAAGGCCGAACTAAGGTTTTACCTTGACTTCCGCGACACGAACGGTGGTTCACTTGTTTTTTTGTTGAACCCAACTGCTACAACAAACCGATTGTTGTATGCTACAAACTTTGCTCAACCTTACGTTACGATCTTCTGTTGAATTTCCCTATACCTCAATCAATCACGTAGCCAAGTGTGGATTCCTATGTGGTCTCTTTGTTCTCGCTCTCACAGCTCACCTTTTTATTCTGAATCAGTGTGTGAGACCTAGAGAATATAATTATGGGCTCCTTGTACAAATAAGAAACCCTAATCCCATCAAGATTATATTTCTTTTTTCAATTTTCACAAATTATATTTCACACCACTAAAGAATTATAATTGCGCTCATGTCCTTACCTCAATTATATTTTGAGCTTCATGTTATTAAAAAAACTTATTAATCACTCCACATTAAGATTATAGATACCGTTGATTAAATTAAATTATCGACAATTATAAAATGAAAATTTGAGACTACCCACTTAACTTATAAGTTTACTCAATGGGGTATCATCAGTCCCTACCGGGACGTGAATTCCATTAATATTTAATAGCTATCATACCTATAATATTTTGGCCCAACTCACCGAGACTATTGATCCCGAAGTGGATCTCAATCTCTAATGAATCAAAGACTATCAACATTAAATAACCCGACCCGGCCACAAGAAGGCGGGTTCCAAACCTGCGCTTCTTCAAATATCCCAATATATGCCTATTAATTATCTTTAGATTAATAGCATAAGAATTTATAATAACCATGAGGTTTTAATTGTCTTATAAAGTCAGTACAAAGATAATTACGTCAATGCGGTCATGTTCATTACATACAAAGTATACTAGTGCAATGAGTTGGAACTAGACCATTCCCCATAATCAAGATAGACCTACTAAAACATTGTTTAATATTCCTACCGATGTTGTGTCTAGTTCCATCTAAGACCGTGAACTATATCGATCTTATATTCCACAAGAACTGATCATCCGATCTTCTGTGTGTATGCCTAACTCTATACACCGGATCATCTACTTTGTAAAATAAAAGACACACATGCACAACTTACAATAATATTATGCAAACATTGTCCATAAAAAATTCTTATCAAAATGGATAAAACTGATTAATAAATAAATTAAACATTTATCCATTACATAAAAGCATGAGAGAGCGTGGTGAGGTGAGAGACCTCACTTGTAAAGCTTCCATTGTCTTAATAATTGCTCCGATTGTCCTTTGTGGAGTACCCAAATTTGAGGAACCATGTATATCTTCTGTTTTGTGTGTGTTTCTTGTGTGTTGGTTTGATTTTGGGCACAAGAAATTTGAACTTCCATAGCAAAGTACAGGGATTGTCTTTCGTTTTACTACCAAAAATATAATTTATAAAATAGGGAATTAATTAATATTCAGAAGAATAGCGGTCAAGTCCGAGATCGTCCACGGAGATTAAAAAGCTAAGTTACGGTACTTTCAATTAATTTCTAATTTAATTCAAAAACTAAAAGGGAGTTTGGATTTGTGATTGATTTGATTAAACTAAAACTAAACTAGAAAGCAGATTAAAGAGTTGTAAACTGATTAGAGAAGGGACTAGGGTTTCCGATTCAGTCTCCCCTTATAATGCAATTGTTTCGAAACCTAGGGTTCATATTCAACATTCAACTAGATCACCGTAGGGTAACAATTCCCATCGATAATCCCCAAAAATATAATCAAGATTCTTACTATCTCAACACGACACGGACCGTCTCATATAGTCTATCTCAAAGCCTATCTCGGAACATTCAAAACCATTCTATGGCAGTGCTTGAAACCATGGATACAAACACATTCGAATCTCATAAAAAATATAAACTCTCATAAAAAATTATGAATCGACCACGTCATACAATCAAGTCGAATATAAAACCCTAGAAATCAACTTGGAGTGACCTCCTCATCACCCTAGCCAAATAGTTTAGCCGCTCATGGAGTGAGAACAAATAATTGTGAAACAAATAAACCCCATTGAACAATAAACTAAAAGCTTTGCAGAAAATAAAAAGATTAAACCCTAAAGCTGTTTTCTTCTTCCATCGTGTTGCTACTGCTCTAGCCGAGGCGTGATGAACAGCCGCACGACTCTATTGCTTTCTGTATGCGTGAGAAAAAGATTCCAAAAAACAGAACCCTTGCTTCCTTTTATAGTTGTTGCTGTAAACCTCTTCGACCAGTAAAAAGGATTCACTGGGCCGTCATATATGCAAGTGCAAACAAAGGTTTGTTGGCCCATTTGTTTCTTTTAATTCAAATACCCAAATGGCCTTTCACTAGCAACACGTGGAAATTATTCCATCTCATTATTATGCTCCAAATATCCACCATGTAGGAATTTGATTAGGTGCTTCTCTCCTTCGTTCATCTAAACTTGGTCCCATCTCTTGATTAATTTGATTGGCACCGTAAAAAATTCTCCATTTAACTCCAAATGCCATCCAACAACTCCGTAGGTTCTGTAACACGAAAAACGAGTATCAAATTCCAAGTAGTGCATTGAAAAGACATAACGAACCTAAATTAGGGAGGCGTAAATAGGCTTATTTAGGCACCTATCAAGGGACTTTAAAGGCGTGAGGCACACGGACAAACGCCCAATTGGCTGTTCCTAGAATTTGCCAAATAATATTCTTGACAAATGACATTCCCAATCTTTGTTGTCTCGCATGCTTAATGATCATCTTTGTTGTCCACAATGGCAGTGTTAACATCATTTGCAGTACTTTACAGTCAAAATTAAATTAGACTCAAAATGATTGCACAAGGAAAATAACAAAGTTGACTCAAATGCGTTATAACTTGTACTTTTATTCACTCAACCAATTATTATGATGATAATCATTTCAATTTCCATTCACATTAAGTACATGCCAATCGCAGTTTAAGGCTTAGCTCTGATGGAGTCTAAAGAGAAAGACAGTTTATCAGGGCATAATGCTTCATGGACTGGAGCTTGTGAAGCAAATCTACATCCTCTAAAGTCCAATCCAGAGTTGTCCATAGGAAAGTCCCCCGTATTTTCTCAGCAAAGTGAAAAGGGTATCGTATATGACCACGAATCATGCACACGCCTTGGAGAAGCAGCAGCAGGGATGATTCGAAGAGCGGAGGATTTCTTAAGGAGGAAAGACTTGCTCTATCTTATCTTATCATACCCTTTACCAGATTCTGCTACGTATCATGAGGACCTTAGATTTCCAATCCGCCGTATCCCCAAAATGAGCCAAGCCATAACACGATTGGTGGATTTCAATTGGAATATACTGCTCCATGATAAAGAATTCGCCAACCAAAAAAACAAAAATAAATATAAAATTGGTCATAAATTATGCGAGATATTTCTCCATAAATGTCGCGATAAATTCAAACTCATAGAAGAGATGGAGGGAAATATTCAGAATGGTGAAAGCCTATTGCCCAAGGTTGATTTTGATCTAGTAGCTTATATACCACGAGCATATTTTGTAAGTTCACATAACAGGCGTTGGGTCGAGGTTGGGCCAATGCATGAAACCAGTGCTGCATGTGAAGCCCCCGATGAAATGTTGACGTTGGCCGTCAATTCTGCTATTCGGCAGGTTTCAGCATATGTTAAGAAGAGAAGTTCAATTAAAATCGGGATTTCAGGGAGCGGAGGGGAGAAAGTAGCCAGAGCAGTCATGGATATAGAAAGGATGAGACAGGATTGCAGCAATGTGGCCTTCCACATCTCTGTCCGTATGGCTGACTCCAAAGCAACGGTAAGGAATAAAATCGCGGAGCAGGTTGACGTACTTCTTCCAAAGCATCAATATTTCAGTTTAGATCTAAATGAGTTACTACCTCACGAATACTTCCTGTATTTGGAATGCGTCGATGGATGGGCGAATCTACGATACTTACGACTCCTTGATCATGGAGTCATAGTACTTACTGCTCGCTCACAAGAAGTTTATAAAGCCATGGATGTGGATGTGGAGGTCAGAATGGAGGACCATCTGTTACCATGGGACCTATTCTGTGAGAATGTTGGGCAATCACTTGTTGATTCTTCTTCAGCTCTAAAACAAATGGCCATCCAGTTAGTAAAAGAGTGCCATTGCCAACTACATGCCATCATTCTTCTTGCTAGAGCCTTGAAAGATGTGACTGATATCAGTGTTTGGGAACTTGCACTCCACAAATTATCATCACACTCGTCTGCAATGGAAGAAGGATCCAGCCAAGTCATGAAACGTGTGTTGGGAGTCGTCTGGGATCAGAAGGATCTAAAGACAAAATATTGCATTCAGCACTGCACAAGTAGATGGAAAGAGGGATTGGTTGAAGGCTCACCAGTATCAGAATGGATCTCAAGTAACTTTGTCCAAACAGAAGCAGAAGGGAAAGGCATTTTTGAGGATCTTATCAGTTCCTTCTTGCTAGAGAACGATGACCGCGGTGTTTTTATGCGGACAGAAACTAAAGTTGTGCTGGATGAGTATTTTACATCTTGTCTGCCTAGTATATATATAAGGCAAGGGGGGTTAGGATTGATCAAGACACCAACTGTTGGAGAGTATACCAAGGAGATTGAGTTGCACGACAATAAATTATCTGAGCTACCAGAGAACCCTAAGTGCCTGGCTCTCAGAAAACTAAGGTTACAAAACAACTGCGATCTGATGGAAATACCTCAATTGTTCTTTGAAGACATGCCTCTCCTAGTCTATTTAGATTTATCCCATACCAGCATAAAGTCCTTGCCACCTTCTATTTCCAGATTGGTTTCACTTGAGACATTCTATTTGAGAGGTTGTAAAGTTCTCAAGAAGCTGCCACCCCATATTGGAGCACTCCATAAACTTGAGGATTTTGATCTTGAAGGAACTGAAGTCATATATTTGCCTAGGGAAATCGGTAAATTAATCAGTTTGAGATGCTTCAAAGTATCTCTTTGTGGACATGCAAACTACTGCAGAGAAACAAAGCAAACAGGCAGTGCAATCCCAACAGAGGTGTTATCGATATTCTGTCAATTGGAAGAACTAAGCATTGATGTGAGTCCAGATGGTGAGTGGTGGGATGATGACGTAAATCCAGCTAGTGACTGGTGGGATGCTGATGTGAAGGCAATACTAAATGCACTGAATAGCTCAAACAAGCTGAGAATCCTGGAGTTATATCTCCCATCAGTTGAATTATTGCAGCAACTCAAGTTTCCGAATTTATCTAACTTTAGATTAATTGTTGGGCGTCATCAACAGCGCATCATATGTCGTCTTCCAAATGGAGTTGAGAAGAGATTCAAGACATGGGTGAAGAAATATAAGAAAAGCCTTCAGTACATAAATGGTGAAGGCAGGCCTAGTGGTATTACTGAGGCACTCAAGCATGCTTCTCTGCTTTTCGTGGACCGGCATTGGACTATCAAGGTCCTGTCTGAATTTGGGCATGAAATTTTGGATAACCTACAATGTTGCTTGCTTGTGGAATGTAATGAACTTCAAACCATAGTTGGTGGAGACTATGAATGTCCGTTCGGTGATGACGAGAAACCTATACTTCCGTTGCTATGCCACTTGAGCATTCACTACATGAAGAACTTGGAGAGCATTTGGCAAGGCTCAATTCCTAATGAGTCACTGTTCAATCTAAGGTCCTTGACATTGCACACTTGCCCCAGTTTGACCACCATTTTCACGCTGGATATGCTTGTTAACCTCCGTTGTTTGGAAGAGCTTATAGTGGAAGACTGCCCCAAAATTCGCAGTATAGTGACTCAAGAACATGCCCATGTGGAATCTGATCGTTTTTTGGAACATTTGAGGAAGATAGCACTCCTTGACCTACCTCAGTTGGTTACCATTTCAGGCCCTCTATGCCTTGGTAAAAAGGTGGACATTCTTTTCGTTTATAATTGTCCAATGCTCAAAAGTTTGTGTAACACGAAAATATCTCCAAACTACTATAAGATCGTGGCAGAGAAGGAATGGTGGGAGTCATTAAAGTGGCATAATTCCAAATGGAGAAGAATGACTCAGCCAGCTTATGAGGAACTTAGAACAGTTGAAGATGTCATGGATCATTTGGCAAAAGATATATACTCGGACCAACTATGTGCCATGAAAAAATATCCAGATTCTGAATCGTCAGATGAATTGGCCGATGAAGATTCCAGGGATGAATTGGCAGAAGATTTATAGTCGAACCAACCATTACAGATGGACTTTTATTGCCAGGTAATCTTATCTTTTCACCCACTTAAGACACGTTCTCTTCTTTGGTTGTAAGTTTGGATACAACTTTCTGAGATAAAAAAGATGTCAGTTTCAATAAAAATTTTGCATACAAAACACTATATAAAATAACAATATTTACTTTGCTTGAAAACTGATCGGGCCTAATTTATTTTGTTGAGCTATGTGATCTATTTACTCACAAATTTGAATGAATGTTAATTCACATTGGCTTTGAGCGACTGATTTAATGCAGACAATATGAAAGAAATATCAAATTATACGCAAAAATATACAAAATTTTAGTGCACTTTTTGAACCCAGGGGTTCGCCTGAAACCCCTAAAACCTTAGTGGAGCCACCCCTGTTCATTGATTAAAGTTTTGACTCCAGAACCGACAATCATAGCTATGCCCTGCTGCCTGCATGCTTGATTGCCTAGATAAGTCTCATGTAGTAAGAGGTGGACAACGATGTATCCGCAGCATATGTGTCCATATAATCAGTCCTTATTCTCACTAGGCTAATTAACTATTCCAAACTGTTTTAATACATTTAGGTTCTCCATGAATCAGAAAGATGGCACACACTTGATGTATCGCTCTGAAATTCACTTTTTCCGTCTATCTTTTCCAAATAATATTCTGATAGGCCAAGAAGCCTTTGGCCCAAGCATCAGGTGTGCACTTAGGTGCCACGAGGTAGGAGTTGAGCGGTTCAACTCCTCTTTCAACGTGTTAATCTAACTATTCTAACAACACTAACTTTCGCTGATCATCAAAAAAATCTTCTGATACATCATCTGCTGTTTTTTCCATTTTTGTGACAGATTATGGTAAGCTTCATGGAAGGCCCTTGGAACAAGGGACTGGGACAAAAGCCAATGAAGATCTTATCTGAGGAACTGCTGCTGCTGGCCTATTGCTCAATATATCAATTAAGCTTTGAACTAGTTGCTGTTTTCCAAAGTTTCTTTGCACTCACTGGGATGTAATAATGCATTTAAGTTTTTATCTGCTGTACTGAAAAACTGATATCAGACATAGCACCCTTATCATTGGGTCCTTGTGTATGTGCCTGTGATGACAATTATGTTGAGTGCTGTTTGTGTTCTTGTTGTTGACTTCTTGATTTTTGACCATCTTGGAATCTATGTTCTGTTTAATTTACTTCCGAGAGTAATAGTACTATTGTAAATGCTTCTCACACAAGTTTATAAGTGGCGACTCTTCATGATACAAGAAAGAGATGCAGAGATTAGTGGCGGCCATAGTGGACGACGACAAAGATTGCAGTCGTTTCTGTCGTCTCTTGATGCGGGAGATTCGATATCCTCGAATCCGTCCATGGTTGACGACGTCAGATTCGTCTTACGGTTCCAGTACTGTGGTTGTTTCCCCAATTATCAGGTGATTGGGAAGCATTTCATCAGTTGAGTGTTAAAAGGAAGGATTTCAACCATTGCACAGCCTGAGTAATATTATCCATAATTGCAGGTACTTGATGAGGCAGCTGTGAGTGGAGAGGATGGATCATGTCTACTGCGAAGGAAACATGGACTGTTCCTAATTTGTTTTTATAATATGTCCTGGTTTACCCCCCAAAAAAAAAAATTTGATGGATACGAGAAACAGATAGGAAGATTAATATTAACGAGCTAGAAGTTGAGCTGCAGAAGATTTCCCTCTGGTTTGGTGTGAATTCTTCCACTCTACGTTTGTGAAGGTTTGGCTGTGTGGATTTGACTAAACACCAGTAGTTATGCAGAGTTTCTTTGTCAGTGTCACTATTGAAGTAGTAATAGACTACTAATAGTTATCTGTTAAATTCAGGACCTGAAATTGGTCGAGGTACGTGCAAGCTGGCGGGACATCCGGTTATCAACAAAAATATTTGGGTCTCTCTCTCTCGATCTTGATCTCGATCTCGATGTTGAGATGGGCAAAAGGGAAAGACATCAGTTTACAACGCCTTGAGTTTGTGTTGGGGCTGATTTTCCGAGCTGGGGATGTTGATGTGCTGATTATCTGACTGCGTTTGCTTTGGGTCTCTAACTTTGCTTTTGGTCTCTAAACTGAACCCTTCTCTCCATTTATTACTCTCAATGAGGGAATCCACCGAAGAATACGCATCATTGTTTTGTTAAGTTGCTCGATTTATGGAATTTATCATAATAAACGTTTTAATGGGCCTAAATTGCACGCCTGTTTACATCCTAAAATATGCCACCCAATGAGAAAATTACACGTGGCATCAAACAATACTTTGGCCTATCAGAACATATCCCATTTTAGTCCGAGATACATGGAATCATAGGGTTAATAGCGATATTATTTTAGTACTAAACGGTATCGTTTTGATGGGAAACGGCGGCGTTTGGGCCTCAATTAAGGGTAATTTAATGGTAATTAAGTTTAGCCGTTGATTACTTATTAAAACTCATTCAATGATGATTAATCCCTCTACTCATGAGAAGTTAAGCAGGGAATCATTTACAAAACCAGGCGTGGTGCAATTACCCACGTTGCACAAAAACAGGAAGCCCACAACCAAGAAAAACAGCCATGATCGGCATTAGCAAACGTAGAGAGAGAAGAATTTTGAGGAAGCGGATCCAAGTAACCGTTCGAAGGCTCCACTCAACCATTTTTTAAGGAGTCATGGGCAGTTCGAAGTAGAACGTGGCTATTAATTGAAGACGTGGAATTCGAAAGCAGGCTCGGCGTCTATAAATAAGAGAAGAAGATGAAGGAAAAGCCCCCGACAAAAAAATCTCATCCACTGACAACTCATACTCAATATGATTGCTCAGGGATTTATCTTAGTTTAGGACTTAGTTAGTTTACTTTGTAAGTTGAAGGCTTGTTTGCATGTAAGACTACTTTCGATTAAATTCAAGTTTCTTATTTCTTCCAGTCTTTCTCTTACCAAAGATTAATCGTTTATAAGCCCTCTTTGATTAAATTCAGTGTGCTTATATTTCTGCTTAGTCTTAGAAAAATCCAAGAGTATTTGTACACAAATTTGCCTTCGATTTAATTCAGGTTTGTTTGTGTTCGATCGTCTCGATTGGTTATAAGTGCTCTTTGATTAAATTCAGCGTGCTTATATTTGTTTCGTTGGTTTTAGTAAGGTCTTAAGAGTGTTTGTATACAAACTTACCTTTGATTAGATTCAGGTTCGTTTGTGTTCAATCATCTTTTTTTATCTGAAGCCAGTCCTTAGTCTTGGTTTGACATTTTAAGGAAAAATCCTCTTAGTTGAGGTAATTGAACCGATAACACAGTTGCCTGATATAAATTAGTTGTTTCAAATCACATTGAAAAGAGTAATTTCATTCGTGAAGTTAGTTCTTTTCTGGCACGCCCGCACACAATCTTTTTCCTTTGATTGAACTAATTCATCCCCAAACAATTTTTTGGCACGCCCGGTGGGACACGAAAGTGTCAAAATGCCGAGGCTTAGAAAGCCAATAGGGACACCTATTAGTGCTTTGGAGCCAGGGGAACAAATTGAGCCAGAGCAGGTTATAGAACCAGGTACGCCTGCTAGCTTAGCTTTTCAACCATTGGCTTTAGAAATGGAGGAACCTCTACATGAGGAGCCTTCTTATGAGATGCCTCCCTATCAAGGGCCTGCGACTTTCCCTTCGAATGTCCAAGAGGGGCAGGCTAGTGGTAAAGACCACGATAGGGATGAGATGTTTAGAGAAATGATGATGGCTTTTAGAGATGGCTCAAACTCAAAGAGCCATGATCAAAAGCATAAAAACTAGATTACCTAACCCAGAGGTAGCAAGGAACAGTCCAGTGAATATTGGACTAAACAACCAAGCCAACTCTAGCACTCACCAAAGTCCCTTCGAAGGAAGGCTTGGAGAGGATGTTGGACAGGGTAAGATAAAGTCTAGACCAGGGAAAGAGAAAATGTTTCCTGAGGACATACCACAATCTTGGTATGAGCCAGTGAAACCAACAAAGCCATTGGAGGTCCCTAGACAGTCTCATGGTATTACTAGTGGGGCCCCAAGAAATACTGGGAATAGACAAAGTGTTAATCCTCTCTTCGAACCTGTTCTGAGGAGATGGGGGGACGACGTAGAGCTCGAACAAGGGTATAGGTCCGAAAGAAGGGATATCAATCCATCAGACTCTCGTCAAGAGTTGCCAATTGCTAGGGACCCCTTTCCCCACCGTTCGAGAGAAAAATCCTAGGCATACACAGCTTCATGTTGCGCCTGAAAGGATGTAACAGCCACCATATGGGAGGTTCCCTAGGGAAAACCAAGGGGATTTCAGTGGGGTTCATGAAGATGATTTGGAAAGGCAATATCAGCCTGTAGCAAATCAAGGACAGAACCTCCTCGTAGATAACCCAGTGTTAAGAGACCAAGTTATGGGTCTCATACAAGAGGTTTGTGGACCTCGAACTCGGGGGGTGCAACCTCAAATCTATCGAAAGCCATATCCAGAATGGATAGACGCAACATTTCAAATCCCTAGGGAATTCAAAATCCCAGATTTTACTTTGTTTTATGGGGATGGAAGGCAGTCTTCCGTAGAGCACATTGCTAGGTGTTCTGCCCAATGTAAGAACTTGGCTCAGAATGGCTTCATGAAGTTGAAGCTGTTCCCAAATTCTTTGTCTGGGCCAGCTTTTGCTTGGTACACTAATCTACCACCAAGATCAATAACCAATTGGTTTCAGATGGAGGAGGTGTTTCATGCACAATTCTTCCATGCGGAACCTGAAGTCTCGATGGCAGACTTGGCTAGGTTAAGGCAGAAACCAGATGAAAAGGTAGCAGACTTCATATCTAGGTTTAAAAGGGCCAGAACCAAGTGCAAACTCCAACTGCCAGAGGCAGAATTTGTGAGGTTAGCACAAGATGGTTTAGAAAGGGAACTTCGAAAGAGGTTCGATTCCACTGAGTTTAGAGACTTTGCAGACCTAACCTACAAAGTCACTAGATATGAGTCATTGTTGGAAGAAGATACCGATAGGCATAATTCTTCTTACGCTACGTATTATAGAGATCCAAACTATGAAATAGATGCTGCAGAAATCATAGAACATGATCCTTGTGTCTGTGAGCCTTTAGTCCAGAAAAATGTTACTATAGGACAAAAATTCAAGCCAGAAAGAAATTAATAAAGTCTATTCTTTCGATGTAACCAAGGTTGAAGAAATCTTCGATTACCTGTTAAGGAAAAAGATCATCAAACTGCCATCAGAAGTTTGCCAACTGCTGAAGAAAAGCATGGGAAAACATATTGTAAATGGCATGATTCTTGGTCTCATTCAACTAAGTCTTGCAATGTTTTTCGTGACAGAATTCAGGAACAAATCAAGAAAGGAAGAATCAAATTCCCTGAAAAGGCCATGGGAATGGATGCCACACCTTTTCCAAAGATCGAAGAAGTGAATACCAGCGTGCCAACTTCATTGGCTCGCACTGTCAAAAAATATTGGCAAGGCAAGGAAGCACCAGTGAATATGACCTCAGTCCAACCCACAAGGTGGAAGCCGTATGCCAGTCATCCTCGAGGCACGGGGTTGAGACAAAGTCATTACAAATCAAGCAATGCTGACTTTTCTTCACAAAATCCAGGGACAAATCATCTACCCATGCTCGAAGCCTCGTTTTTGGAGTGTTTATGCGTGGGATGCAGGGCCAACTATTTGGTCTTCAAGGATTTGGACAGAAAGAAGGTCAGTTTCTTCCCTAAAGGGCAGGGGATGAAGCGAATTGCTCCAGCATCGGCAAAACCAAATGAGAGTAAGCCTTGGATGGCTTCGAAGAGGAATATGCCCTCAAATGCAGTCCCTTATGCTCAGAAAAGGGAAACACCTCCTCTAAAGAAGGCCAATATTGGCCAGATTCCAGAGGCACAGGAAGAAGTTAGGCAAGACGAGTTCACTCTGGTAAAAGGCGTCCCTGATTGGTTTCTGAAGCAGGTTAAGCCTGACCTGTTTCAGGGATACAAGAACCCAGCCAAAGGGGGAAACAAGACCTTTAAGCCACCAAGCTCAAACTCTAGAAATTGGGTGTTGGTACGAGACCCCAAGTCAAAAATCCCACAGATGGTTCCTTTGCTCTCAAGAACACAGAAAAGGAAGCTTCAAAGGAAGTATTTGCTCTTTCAAATGGGAGACTCCTCAACGGGAGAGGAATCCGGAAAAGGAGCAAGGCCTAATCCGAGGTTCAACAGGGCTCAAAGGGACCCAGAGGAGTTTCGAGGTCAGTATCAAGAAGCTGAAGCTGAAACTCTACAGAAAGTGGCTTCAGCAATGCTCGAAGAGGACTTCGATGTGCCTTCCCCCCACTCATTGGCTAGCTACCAATCTGGGTTGTTAGAAGCCTTGTTGGTGGAACAGGAGGGGGCAAAAGGGAACTCTTCTCCCATGGAAGTCTCAGCACAAGAGTCTGAATCCAAGGGAGATGTGAAAGAAGAAGCAACTAACCAAACCAAAGGAGCAGCAAGCATTCAGTTTGGAAGCCAGCCAGAGATTCAAGTTAACATGGTTTATCCGTGTTCGATGGACTCCTTCAAAGTTGGCCAGGCGTCCAAAGATGAAAGCAATGCTTGGTTGGTCAAAGCCAATTCCTCTGAGGGGATGCACAGTGATGAAGAACTGAACATCATATGCAATGATTGTGACCTGGAGGAAGTGGCCCAGATCGAGATGGATGAAAATCCGGTATGTGAAATTGAGCAGAATCAAGAGAGTTTGGAGGTAAGCTCCAAAGAAAGTGCTTGTTTTGTACCAGATTCAATGTCCGACATTGAATACCCGTTGGTAATAGATTTAAATTATGTTGAGCTTTCATATCCATTTAAATTACCTACCAATGCTATGCGACAGCATTTACGACCACTATATATTACTGCACACTTCGATGGAATCCCACTTAACAGAATTCTGGTGGATAATGGGGCTGCAGTGAACATTTTGCCTTTTCAAACCCTGAAAAAGTTGGGTAAAGGAAAAGCAAAGTTGATTCCAACCAGCACATCCATTGCAGGATTCACAGGGGAAAGCCAACATGCCAGGGGTATAATTTCCATTAGATTGGCAGTAGGTGGGATAGAAACAGACACTGCTTTCTTCGTAGTGGATACATATGCTAAATATAATGCTTTGTTAGGAAGAGATTGGATTCACGTTAATGGGTGTATTCCTTCTTCTCTCCATCAGGAATTAATGATTGTCAAGTATGATAAAGGCAAAGAAGTGGGTGTTGAAGGAGTCAAAGCTGATCCACATCCATTCAGTGCCACAGCAAATTTTGCTGAAGCAGAAATGTACAAGTCAGACGTAGTTCCACTGAGCGAACTACTCCAGGCAGCCACTTACCCAACCAACGAGATGGAATTGGGAGAATTGGCAGAGCTAAAATCCAAGCTAAAGCAAGCTGTGATTATGAATCAGACACCCCAAAAGATGATGCTGCTTGGATGTAAATCCAAGAGAGAGGTGGAAGAAGAGGCCAACTCATTGGCTTTAATAAGATATGTTGCTTTGGGGATTGAGCAGAACATACTGGAGGACAACATGTGGGAAGACGTCCTGCAGGATCACAAGCCTCACAAGGAGGAAGACAGTCCAACGTCTCAAGAACAGTTCGAAGCCCAAGATCTTCTGGAGGAAATAAAGTTGGGAGATGAGAGAAATCCCAATCCAGTGTTTATCAACAAACAGCTCGAATCAGGGATGAGGGCTAAGTTAATAGCACTGCTGAAAGCAAATAAAGAATGTTTTGCATGGAGTTATAAGGAACTACCTGGGTTAGACAGGAAATTGGTGGAGCATAGGTTGCCTATCAAGCCACAATTTAAACCTGTGAAGCAGCCAACCAGGAAGATGAGTCCAGAAACTATTGCAGGAGTCAAAAAAGAAATTCAGAGACTTCTAGATGCTGGATTCATTAGGACAGCCAGGTATGTCGAATGGTTGTCTAACGTAGTTCCAGTTCCTAAAAAGAATGGGAGTATTAGGATCTGTATTGATTTTCGAAATCTAAATACTGCCACTCCCAAGGATGAATATCCTATGCCTAATGTGGACATACTTGTGGACGGTTCAGCTGGACACAAGATATTGTCCATCCTAGATGGGCACTCAGGATACAACCAAATCTGCATAGCAAAAGAGGATGTGCACAAAACAGCATTTGCTTGCCCTGGTAATATTGGCATTTTTGAATGGGTCAAGATGCCATTTGGGTTAAAGAATGCTGGTGCCACATACCAAAGGGCTATGAATACCATTTTCCATGATTTGGTAGGAGGTTTTCTGGAATGTTACATAGATGATATCATTGTGAAGTCAGATTCTGATGATGATCATTTGCAACATCTAGAAAGGACATTTCAACAGCTGAAACTGTACCAACTGAAGTTAAACCCAGAAAAATGTGCTTTTGGAGTATCAGCTGGTAAATTTCTGGGTTACTTAGTTCACAAAAGGGGAATACAGGTTGATAAGAACAAAGCAAAGGCCATTATTGAGGCCAAGCCCCCTTCGAACAAGAAGAAATTGCAAAGGTTTCTTGGTCAATTAAATTTCCTTCGTAGATTTATATCCAATACTGCAGGGAAAACTAAAATTTTCTCTCCTTTGTTGAAGTTGAAGGAGGGAGAAGAATTCAAGTGGTCTAGAGAGCATAATGATGCCTTCGAAGCCATCAAGCAGTATTTAGCCAACCCACCAGTGTTGATGCCACCTATTGAAGGGAAACCAGTGAAGCTGTACCTAGCAGCAACTCACGACTCAATAGGAGCATTGTTAGCACAAGACAATGAGGATGGCAAAGAGCGAGCAGTCTATTATCTTAGTAGGTTTTTGAATTCCTGTGAATGTAGATATGCTGCAGTAGAAAAACTATGTTTAGCTTTATTTTATGCTTCCAAGAAGCTCAGGCATTATATGTTGCCTAGAGTAACTTATGTTATTTCTCAAACTGATGTAATTAAGCACATGCTTTCGAAGCCAGTGCTTAGTGGGAAGATTGGGAAATGGATAGTATCTTTAATTGAGTTTTGTCTCGAGTATATACCTCAGAAATCGGTAAAGGGACAAGCATTGGCCAACTTTTTGGCTAACCACCCTAACGGAATCAAAGTGCCTGAAACGCTAGAAGCAAGTCTAATTGATATCAAACCATGGAAGCTATGGTTTGACAGATCGAAGACTGCCCAAATGGCTGGAGTAGGCATAATTTTAGAGTCCCCTCAAGGTTTGAAAACCAAATATGGATTTCGACTCAATGAGAGACAGTGTTCAAATAATCAAGCAGAATACGAAGCTTTAATCATAGGATTAGAGATCTTACTCAGATTAAAGGTAAGTGTTGCTGAGGTCTTTGGAGATTCTCAGTTAGTAATCAATCAGCTGAATGGACAATTTCGATGTACCAGCCCAGCTTTAGCACTTCATTATCAACGTGCTAAAGTACTAACGGATCGATTTTCTATGATCACTTTAACTTATGTCCCTAGATTCTTCAATGAAGAAGCTGATGAGGTGGCTCAAAGGGCATCAGGATATAAAGTTGTGTCAGAAAATGAAAAAGAATTCTGTCAGCTAACTCTGAGGAAATCTTTACCTATGTTAAGCAGTAGGTTGACTGATTTCAAAGTGTTAGAGGTGAATCTCCCTCCCAATCAGAACGAGGATTGGAGGCAAGTGCTCATCGATTACTTAACCAAACCAGATGTTAGGACAGACAAAGCAACTAGGCTGAAGGCCATAAACTACATTATGTACAACAATGAGTTGTTTAAAAGAGGGATGGATGGTCTCCTCTTGAAATGCCTGAACAAGGTAAATGCTTTTAAATTAATGGCCGAAGTCCATGAAGGCATTTGTGGAGCGCATCAAGCTGGCATAAAAATGAGGTGGTTGATAAGAAGATATGGGTATTATTGGCCCACTATCCTCAAAGATTGCATTGACTACGCCAAAGGGTGCCAAGCATGTCAGCGAATAGGGCCACTTAAACATTTGCCAGTTACGGACTTACAATATGTCATAAAACCATGGCCTTTTAGAGGATGGGCTATGGACATGATTGGAATGATTCATCCCCCCTCGTCAGAAAATCACAAGTTCATTTTAGTAGCAACTGATTATTTCACTAAGTGGGTAGAAGCTCAGGCTTACGAGGAAGTCAAGCAAACTCATGTTATTGATTTCATGAAAGGGATCATTTATAGATTTGGAAATCCTCAAACCATAACGGTGGATAACGGTTCAATATTCGAAGGAAAGTTGGTTAAAGCTTTTGCTAATAACCATGGAATTTCTTTAATATACACCAGCACTTATTACGCCCAATCAAATGGCCAAGCGGAATCAACCAACAAGATTATCAAGAGGGGAATTCAAAGAATGGTGGGTAACAACCCTGAGACTTGGCACGAGTTGTTATTGGATACATTGTGGGCTTATAGAAATACAAAAAGGACTAGTACTGGTACTACTCCATTTGCTTTGACCTATGGGCACGATGCCGTTTTACCCATGGAGATCACTGTGAGGTCTCAGAGGGTAGCATCCCAAAATGATTTGGACACCCAATCATATCATCAGGCCATGAGTATGGAACTTGAGGATATTGATGAAGCGAGAGTAAAGGCTTTAAATCAAATCATGCTACAAAAGGCCAGAGTGGCCAGAAGCTACAACAAAAGGGTAGCTCTTCGAAGCTTCGATGAGGGTGACCTTGTGTGGAAAGTCATTCTACCCATTAGAGATCGAAGAGTTAGAACAGATGGATTAGGAAAATGGGCTCCAACTTGGGAAGGACCTTTCCAAATTCACAGGGTCCTAAAGGGCGGAGCTTATCATTTAAAGAATTTAAATGGCTACGTCCATCGAAGGAAAATAAATGGAAGGCACTTAAAGCCCTATATCCCTTCCATATGGGAGTCGTTCCATAGAAGATAGCTGTCTTCGAAGAGGTGAGCCTAGCTCGGGGGGTATCTCTCTCCAAAGGCTTGTCTTGATGTAATCACGATAGAAGGGAAGGTGGTAAGGAGGCAAGAGCTTCGATCATGGGCATCTATTCGATCACCCATTGAACCTTGACCCTCGGTTGCTTCAAGGTGTTCGTGAGTAGCTAAGAAGAGTACGTTACAACATTCTGATGACAAAAGTTGTTATTTATTTATAGTAGCACCCAAATAGGTGCGAGTACAAGTGAAAACCCCAAGGAGGTTTTTTTTTTTTTTTAAAAAAAAAAAAAAGAAAAGTCCCAAGCGGGTCTGAAAATAAAAGGAAAAAGAAGGAAAAAAACAGCCAGTCCACGGTCCAGAAACCAAAATGAGGGTTTTGGCACCCTCATAGTCCCAAAGGTGAGTCCTTATGAGGACCCACCCTCCGGAGGACTTTTGGCCTCATGAGCCAGCAGGACATTGGTAAGATCGTCCCAGGTCCGGGCCAAGCAAAGACGTAAAGATGTCTCCACGTCCACCAACTGAGCCCGAAGCTGGCAGATCTCGCTTCGAAGGGCTCGAAGCTCGGTTTGCTGCCCCATCTTGAGCTCTTCTATGAGTCCTGCCATCTTGGCAAGCTCCTCCATGATTTCAGCGGGTTGAGGGACTTGTGGATTTGAGGCCATGGAGAACTCAAAATAGCACTGGTGTGGGAATAAAAAAATAAGAAGGGATAAGTATGGACAGCTTCGGTTGTTTATTTATACCCCAAAAGCATCGGTGCAATCCCCTATAATTATTACGGGTATTAAATTAGGGGCAGGTGTAAAGCCCTCGAAGAACGAAACGCTTAAGGGAAGTAGCCGCCAACAGTTGTAATAATGAGGTATACAGCCAACGAGGAGACTGTTGGGGATTTGCTAAGAGCGAATCGTACACGAAATCCAACGTTATGACGCCTCGAAGCATCGTTCGGATTCTTAGGGCCAGTCACTAAGTGTAACCCATAACGTAAGAGGAGCTTCCCTGTTCAAAATGGTGAATTTGTGATTGGAATGCCAATCGGTGCACCAAAATAAATGTGACAGCAGAGAGAGTACTTTTTAGGAAGGTTTCTGTTTGTCACAACCAATCGTAAATTCAGTCAGGTATGGCATTTGGTCTTAGAACATACAGACTTCGAGACCAATAAAGTAAATAAACGCATGAATGGCCCAATCGGCATGCTATGAAAACTAGAACAGGGTTACAATAATAAAAATTTTCTCTGATCATTACATTCGTGAGGAAAATTACATTCATGGTGTCCATCTGAGGAATAAAAAAAAAAACCCTAATTAAGCAAAGAAGTACCCCAGTCCCAGAGTGGGTCTCCACAGGCTGAGATACAAAAACTTGACCCAAAGCTCCATCAGTAGGTAGATATGCTCCGAGACCGTCTCGTTAGATTCTTTGGTCTTCGAAGTCATAGCTCGACGAGAAAACGTCATGAGAGCTGATGTGTCTATACCTAGGAGCCATAGCCCAAGAGAGAGGCGTCATGAGAACTGATGTGGCTATATTTCGAAGCCATATTTCACCAGATCTGGTGGGCGTATCATGATTTCCACTCTTGGGATTGAAGCGGTGAGATCTCAACCAAATAAATCAAGCTGGAGAAATTTTGGGGATCGAGAGAAAAGACATCAGAAATTGAGAAAGTTTGTGAGTTCCCCTACCTCGTAGCCCCTATTTATAATGGTAAAAGGGGGAGTTGATCATTTAATGATCTCAGGGGAGGTAGATAAGAAGTCTAATCAAGTTATCCCGAGTTAATGCATTGTGATACTTATCTATTGATGCATTGATAATTATCCAGTGAAGGTTGGAGAGTTACTGTATGGGAATAATTACGCATAAAAAAAAATGTATTACAAATATGGAGTAATCACAAGACCCACGCTAGACATTAGATCTCGAAGGGAATGCACATTAGTGTCTAATAGTGAGGCTTGTACAGCTTTTTTCTGTTGCTCGACTCGAAGCGAGGGAATGAGCTGTAGCAATGTCTGTGCACCCTTCGAAGCTTCACTTTCTAGTGATTGGGATTCAGCAGCAGTCTCGTGGAGCTCATCTGTGACCCTTTGCAGTTCTGCTTCTAGCCATGCCTTTCTCTTGTTAAGTTCTGCAAGCTTGTCTTTTCGAGCCTGATGTAGTGAAAGCTGAGAGGCAATCTTAGAGGCTGTAGCTTCCAATTTTTCCACATTTGCAGTAGTGTCTTTAAAACCTTCAGATAAGAATTGGTTGTATGCAACCAATTTACCAAGGTAATTGAGGTTTTCTTGAAGAATGGGCCTGATGGACGAAGGGAGTTCATTCGAAAGAAACAAAGCTTGGTAGCACACTTCAAGATGGTGAATTAAGCCATGTCCGAGGAGAGTAGGGAGTTCTAGGTGGTGTAAAGCTTTCAAGTAGTGCTTTAACATTCGAACCCCATCTCCCGTGGGAACATGTTTAATTATGAAGGTTGGAGGATTAAGAAGTGTGGACGGATTCAGAAGTTGCTTAAGGCTTTCCAATGGATTAGAAGAAATGGGGGGAGTAGGGTCAGTAATGCTGTCACAGAATAATCCCAATTGGTATTTGAAAAAGGGGATATCAAAAGCTACTATTGGAAGGTCCCTCGAAGGGAAGAATTGTTCATCAGAAGACGGTGATGAACTGAGTTTCAAATGGGCAGTCTCTTCCATGTCAACAGCAGTATTATCCACCTGAGTCACAATAGGAAAAGGGATGAATAAATCGAGCAGCTGAGACACTCAAAGGGGTGTCTAGATTGGAGAACTACCTGATCCTTCGAAGTCGTTGGAGTATTAGGGCCTTGTTCCTCGAAACAGATCGGCAACGTAGGAGTGGAGGGAGGTAAAGAAGAACCTTGTTCCAAAACTTGTAAGGAATATGGCAAGGGATCTCGAACTCCCAATGGCTCAGCAACATTCAACTGGCTGGCCATATCACTCCTAGGCCTAGGTAGTGTAACGGAAATCGGAAATTCCTATAGGATTCCAATATCAGTATTAGGCTTAATGTAACCTTCAATGTATGATTACATTAGTAAGTCCA
The DNA here is from genome assembly GCA_025413875.1 of Rhododendron molle. Lineage (NCBI taxonomy): Eukaryota > Viridiplantae > Streptophyta > Magnoliopsida > Ericales > Ericaceae > Rhododendron > Rhododendron molle. The sequence continues at coordinate 43,205,455 of CM046398.1, forward strand.
TTCTTGGATTATGGGGTATGGACTCAGCAAAGGATAATAGCAGAGTTGTTATGTCAAAACTCACTTCGATGGAGTCTTGATGAGTGCTGGTCTCTTGAGCAGGCATGTCGTCAGGAGACTCTTGGTGAGGAATGATAGACAATTCGGAGGAAGACACTTGTAGCTGTGAGAAATGTTAATTATCCTACCCATACAAAATTAAGATATATAGTAAACGCATGAAAGTATACCTGATCGGGAGGAGTAAGCTCGACCAATGTCTTACTCTTCTTAACAGTTTTTTCCTTTCTTTCGTATACAAGGTCTTTCGACGCATCTTTTCTTTGACCTGAAAGGATTACAGGTTAGGTCAATAAAGGCCTTCTTGGAAGATTTTTACGGAAGGAACGGATTGTACCTCTAGGTACTAAATTCTCCGTATCATCCTCAGCTTCTTCATCATTCGAGGAAGGTGAAGGCTCGGGCCGTTTGCCGGCCCTGGTCCTTTGTGAAGCTACAAAACAGGGAGGATACGATACATTGTTTTTGTGAGCAAAAGACCTATAGACATAAAAGACAAATTGTTGAGAAGAGGCAAACCTGGTGGTGTGCTCGAAGAGTCAAGATAATGCTTGGAAGGAATGACAGGCTGAGAAGTCATTTTGCCCCTCTTCGAAACCATTGGAGGAGGGGAGGAAGTACCTTCATGAGTTGATCTCCATTAGAAGTGTTTGTTTCTTAAAAGCAGAAGTAAAGACAGCAAAGAGAGTTACCTCTTTTTTGGGGTATTCTTGAGGATTGACTCCTTGGGGGAGGAGAAGGGATAATCATCGTTATTGGAGAAGCTTCGAGGGGGACTGCCTGTTGGTCAACTTCACCTCCAGAGGTGTCTTCGATGCCTCCAGCTATCCCAAACCCACCATCCGAAGAAATGGAGGACGAGTCATCATCATTCTTGTGTCTAAACTCAGACTTAGCAAAATTGATGTGCTCAAGGAATTTCTTGAAAAGGGGGCGTCCCATAAGGAAGGAGCAATTGGTGTGCCACCAGTTGTCGAATTCAGAGGTGGTGTGCACCTCTGGTTCTTGAAAGCTTTGAACAGTTACTCGTCTTATCAGATCCCTGGATTTGGTGAACCATGTTTTGAAATGCTCAGTGGAGATGCTTGAGCGCTCAGGCATGGAAATGTTAAGAAAACCACAATAAGGGATAGGTATGCCCTGGACCAAACCAAGTTGTCTAGCGAATTGTGCAGGGCAGTATACCTCTGCATGGGTCACAGACTTAGAAGGGTTCGATGGGGAGATAAAGACCTCTCTACCTGTAAGTATGTTACTCCATGCTTGTAGGGCTTGAGAGGATTTGCCTTGTTTATCTGTCAAGATGTTGAACAACCATGATGGTCCAATTGGAGCTCGAAATGGATTATACCATTCCCTGTCTGAGGTGAGGCCAGAAAAGAAGCAGAGGTAATACACCAAGGTATGGGTGTCATTGATCTCTGGCCGAACGTAGTTGTCTCCATGGACATTGGGCGCTTCTGGGACATCAGCAGTCGTCATGGGTGCCTTGAACGGACCTAACTCAAGGAAATAGGCATGGAGCCAGAGCTGTATGAACCATTGAGGGCCCCCTTAGGAGTAGTTTGGACCTTTTTGGCGAAAATCAGAGCCAACCTTATACACATGACCAAGGAAGTAAGAGGCGAAATCGAACTCCTCACCCTTGGATAGCGCTGAGGCCAATGGGATGAATTCGCTCATCACTCTTTTCCCAGAGTGACACAGGATGTGTTTGCAGAGGGTGTAAAGTATATAGGAGAAGTACTCTGTCTCAGACACCTCTCCTCTCAGTTTCCCTTCTCTGGAGTAGAATTGGGAAAAGGCCCCATTGGAAGCGGTCAAGCGGGTGAAACCCTCAGGAGGGTTGTGTTCCTTAGTAGGGTTGAATTGAGAGCCATAAGGATGGAGTCCCAACATTTGAGACACATCTAACACTGTGGGCGCCATCATACCACAGTTGAATCTAAAGAAATTGAAAGAGGAGTCCCAAAAGGCTAGGGCAGCTTGAATTAAAGGTGGATTCTGGGGAATCCCCCTTCGAAGAAGAACAATGATGTTCTTCAGGCCTACTCTTTCTAGGTCATCTGATTTTGCGGCCAGCATTCGAGTAGTCCAAATTTTCCAATCTTGATCTAGGGTTGGCCAGCAAGGAAATGATCTCTTTGGAAAATTTTGCCAGTTCAAGGGCGAGCAGGCTTTGATATCGGCATCTCCTAATCGAGGATAGTAGAGGGAGAGGAAAGCAGGAATTTCCCCTACGAATTGAGGCCCCAAAATAAATGTACCTTCTTCTTTAGGGTTTGGGATGAAAACTCGATTGTCGAAGCAGGAATTCCCAGTTTTTTGTTTCTGATCTTTCTGTTCGACGAACCTTCTGAGAGCAAGCGAAGGGGTTGGATGTTCTACGACGACGGGTCGACTAGATGAGGCCATTGATTCGGTCTGGTTCGACGGTTTCGCAGAGAAACGAGAAAGAGAGAAGGTTCAGTTCGGAAAAGCTTGAGTATTTTAGGCGTAGGGGGTCAATTTGAATGGTTTTTGCTTTTATACCCCCACAGTTGGGCCCAAGTGTTTAGTAAGCCCAAGTCAGGGGATGGCTGGTTTTGGGTTCATTATTACCCAGAGTTAGAAATAACTAAAAATCAGGTGCACAGTGTTACGAAAAGGAATTTCATTTAATCTGCCAGGATTACATGAATGAGATTTGCATAATTACAAGAGAGGGAAAAGAGAAAAACAACAAAAGGGAAATACTAATTCCTACTGGCAGTTGATCGAGAGCAAATTAGGCCTTCGAAGGGCCTGGGTGCTAAGCAGCAGCCTTCTTGTTCTCGAAATAGTGTGGGAAGGACCAAGTGACAAGGCTGTGGAACTTGTTCCAAGCAAATTGGAGAAATTTCAGCTCCATCTTCCTCATGTCTTCCTTGGCATCAGATTCCAGTTTCTTCTCCAGAAGTGGCCTAAAACTAAGCACCAGAGCCTTGGCTTTCTTTTGAAGCTTAGCTTCTTTGGCAGGGCGCTTCATTTGTCTTCGTTTGAAGCACCTTCGAAGCTTCTTGTCAGCGTGGGCGGGCACCACTTCGAGAGACTCAGATTGGAAGCTTTGGATCTGGTTGTTAAGCTTCTCAATCCTGTCTTTGACCAAAGCATAGTCCTGCAGATCTTGGTCAAAGCAGTAGGCTGCTACATTTGCTTCGAGCCATGCTCTGATCACTGGCAGGAAGTCCAAGAAGCAGTGGACCTGATAGGATACCGTGGAGGGGATAGTGCACATGAGGATTGTTTCACAAGCCCATTTAAAATTGGTCAATGGGACTTGTTCTTCCAGGATAGAGATATCCAGGAAGGAGAAGGCAGCAAGGAGTTGAAGGGCTTTACCTTTATCAGATGGATAAATGGGAAAGCCATAATACCATTGGAAATGAGGAGGGTTGATGGCAAGGTTGGATACCTCATTAAACCAATCAGTTTCTTCTGGAAGGGGAGCCAATTTGGTTGACTCTTCGAAGCCGTCAGGAAAGTGAGGGGTTTTCACCTCGTTAAGCCAGAAGGCTCTCTGAGATTGGGCCATGCGTTTGAAGTCACAATATGGGGCTGGCCCAAGGTAGTTTTCCTCTTGTTTCAAGTAGGGAGCGTACTTGAGAGAGGAGTAGATGGATTCTAGCATGCCCATGTGAATGGTGTCATTGCTAGTCAGGGGCAAGAATTGACTTGCGAACAGGGTTCGAAAGTGGTGAAACCTGTTGGGAGTCGGGTCAGGCTGGTCGAACTTGACTAGAATAGTATCCTGACGGGTATGGATAGGTTTGTCCTCCCAGGCACCCCAGTTAGAGCCATTGGTCGAGTTCGAACGGGTCAGGGCAGATTCCCAACCCGTAGGCGAAGGGACAGGAGTGCAGAAGGTTCGGTCAGAAAGAATTTTTCCTGCCAACAATTGAGGAGAGTTTGGAGGAGATATGTGAGACGAAAGAGATTGTTGGTCAAGGGTATCAAGAACGAGATTGATTTCTAGGAGAGAGTCCATGACTGGAAGGACTTTTAAACAAAAATAGATTATGCTTCGAAGAGGGTTAAGGGGTTTTGTGGTTCGTTAAACCCTAACTCTGATCACTATTTATGGAAGAATTAATGCAGCTTTCTTCGAGAAGCTCAAGGGACGTGCATGAAAGCAGACTCTTCCCATGACTCCATGCATCCGTGTTCTCAGGAGACGTGGGCAGATACATGCACCATTAACACTTATTTAATTACCTTAAATAAGATGTTAATGCGGAGGGTGTGTTTACATCCTAAAATATGCCACCCAATGAGAAAATTACACGTGGCATCAAACAATACTTTGGCCTATTAGAACATATCCCATTTTGGCCCGAGATACATGGAATCATAGGGTTAATGGCGATATTATTTTAGTACTAAACGGTATCGTTTTGATGGGAAACGGCGGCGTTTGGGCCTCAATTAAGGGTAATTTAATGGTAATTAAGTTTAGCCGTTGATTACTTATTAAAACTCATTCAATGATGATTAATCCCTCTACTCATGAGAAGTTAAGCAGGGAATCATTTATAAAGCCAGGCGTAGTGCAATTACCCACGTTGCACAAAAACAGGAAGCCCACAACCAAGAAAAACAGCCATGATCGGCATTAGCAAACGTGGAGAGAGAAAAATTTTGAGGAAGCGGATCCAAGTAACCGTTCGAAGGCTCCACTCAACCATTTTTTAAGGAGTCATGGGCAGTTCGAAATAGAACGTGGCTATTAATTGAAGACGTGGAATTCGAAAGCAGGCTCGGCGTCTATAAATAAGAGAAGAAGATGAAGGAAAAGCCCCCGACAAAAAAATCTCATCCACTGACAACTCATACTCAATATGATTGCTCAGGGATTTATCTTAGTTTAGGACTTAGTTAGTTTACTTTGTAAGGTGAAGGCTTGTTTGCATGTAAGACTACTTTCGATTAAATTCAAGTTTCTTATTTCTTCCAGTCTTTCTCTTACCAAAGATTAATCGTTTATAAGCCCTCTTTGATTAAATTCAGTGTGCTTATATTTCTGCTAGTCTTAGAAAAATCCAAGAGTATTTGTACACAAATTTGCCTTCGATTTAATTCAGGTTTGTTTGTGTTCGATCGTCTCGATTGGTTATAAGTGCTCTTTGATTAAATTCAGCGTGCTTATATTTGTTTCGTTGGTTTTAGTAAGGTCTTAGGAGTGTTTGTATACAAACTTACCTTTGATTAGATTCAGGTTCGTTTGTGTTCAATCATCTTTTTTGATCTGAAGCCAGTCCTTAGTCTTGGTTTGACATTTTAAGGAAAAATCCTCTTAGTTGCGGTAATTGAACCGATAACACAGTTGCCTGATATAAATTAGTTGTTTCAAATCACATTGAAAAGAGTAATTTCATTCGTGAAGTTAGTTCTTTTCTGGCACGCCCGCACACAATTTTTTTCCTTTGATTGAACTAATTCACCCCCAAACAACGCCTCGCATGCGGGAGCCTGTCTAGTTCTTTATCAAGGACCTTGCAAGGTTTGACACATAACTTGCATGTGGGAAATGGCACTTCACGAATCAACATCACCCTCCTCCTCCGCCGCCGCCATGGTTCATGTTCTAAATTTCGTTTGGGATCAGATGGACATGAGAAGTAAGTAGTGCATAGTCCAGCTTATTCTTGCACGGGAAAATCGATTCGTCACTTCTCTATTATTGGATTAGTTATCGACCGGCCTAGTGGAAACATTCGAAGAAGGTAACACCATTCTTGATGATCTTATCAAGTCGTCCTTAATCGGTCGAGGAAGCTGGCTTTTGAAATCGCGGCACTTAGCAATCTGAAAGTGTTTGATCTTGAAAGTACTGAAACTATGCATCTCCCCACTGAAATCAGAGAACTAACCAGCTTGAGGTGCTTTCGGGTTTCCTTATGTGCACGCGCAAATCACTACTGTAGTGTAACTAAGCAGAAAATCCTGAAAAACTGATTCTGAAAACTATAATCAAGTTGAACCTTGACTAAAGCATTTGTTTTACCATACTCTCTTTCACCAGCTAATCTCTCTTGGAGACCAAATTGATGAACATTAATCTATCTCCTCTATTTCAAGGTTGGGATGGATTCTCAAAGGATTAGTACCCCATTTGCTACCACCGGGGTGGTAGTTCAAGTGGCTGAGGCAGCCGGTGTCAAAACCTTCCCTCTCCCAACGGTCCTAAGTTCAAGTCAACTTGGGAACAAATGGTTGGTTTGTGGGGGCCTCATGTCCACTTGCATTTTCGTGGGTTCTGGTGACGGGTCCTGCGACGTGATGATCATGGACAAATATTTCCTCCCTGACCGGGTCATCCATAGCTCAAATTAAATCCGACATTCTACTATACCGGGTCATCCATAGCTCAAATCCGACATTCTACTATTCCAAGGCTGATGGGCTTCCCTATGATCGCGCCCAAGGGGGGTCAACTACGATGGTCACCCTAGCCCACTTTTTTGGTTAGCAAGTACTCATTTGCTCCTTTTTAAATAGCAGCCTCATTATGATCACACTTGATTAACGAGTTTTATTTTTTGTGCATGTTTATTATTCTGAACTTGTCATTGCTACCATTTTTCTGCTGTGTGACAGCTTATGACAGACAGCTTCACAAAGGCCCTTGCGATCGGATAGTTCAATGGAGTACTGGAGCTTAAGCTGAACTTCGCTGCGCTTCGCTTCTGATGGCTATAAACATCAAGAAATCCTCAACCACAAGGTTCTAAACTTTTCCTTTTCAAGTCACCGGAACCAGCCTCTCCACAAAGAAGTTGGGGGCAGTCGCGTTGTGTATTGAGTTCGACATTTACTTTTTCAGGTGTAAAATGCCTCTGAATAAATTGGGATGCAATGCTTTGATCTTATCTGCTTTTATTTTTCGGAATTGGATCTTTTTTACTTCAGTATCATAGTTCATATCATCATCCTTTGGCATAGAACTGAAATTGAATTTACAGCTAATGGACCTTTCATCAAAGTGAGTAGTATTAGCTCTTATTGCATGTGAATTTGAACTCTACGTGGTTCATTTGTTTGAATACAGTTACATCAGCCATAAAAAAATAATAATAATAATAATAAATAAATAAATAAAATTCATGGTCAACAAGCAAATTGCATTCAATTGGCTGATTTCTGATGGTTTTCACCTGGAATAAGCCCTTGCTCGTTGTGTGTTATGAGAAAAGTGAAGATTCGATGCAATGATATAGCACAATTTCTAGCATTATACCGGATAAAACTTCCAGAAATATAATCATCCTAGTTCTCTTGTTTTGAATGGTAAAATGCCAACCTATACAACAGCTTTTATCCTCTTGTATTGCGGTCAAATAATGGTTGCATATAAGAACAATAACCCGGGAGAAAAACTATATAAATACTTATAGAAAGAAAATGATGTGAATCCCGTTGGAAAATAATTCTTACATACATTTGTCTCATATCCCAATCTTCTTGGATGTGTAATCATAAACCACCTGCAAAAAGCTTCTAGAACCTTCCTCTTCTGGAAGCTTGAGAAGGCGTGCAAGCCTCATGAATCCTGCATGTTGCCTGGAAAAGGAATCATCTTTCATATCTGGCTTCGTCTCTCGCTTCAAATGATGCTTTGGACGTGATAACGCCCACTGCATTGCCCATATGGCCAGGGGCCGCATGTAGCAGAGAGATCTATATTGGTCATCCGTGTTCCAACCCTCCGGAGTTTGAAAAGAGTATCTGTAAATGAACAAGAATTCATATTTAGAACTAGCATTAGGGGCGGATTAAAAAACAAAATGTGTATCATCATTGGCTTTAACTACGAAGAGATTTCGGTCAAGTCACTCCTAGTCTAAATGAGTATGTTCCCGGCCTAACCACTTTGATTGATTTGATGATCAAGACCCAGAATAGGCAACACACATCCAATTGTTTCCACTATTTGAATTCTTCGCTGACAGACAAATCCCAATCTAACCCTTGTTAGTATTATACATAATAATCAGGTTTTCCAGATTGAGCTCTTGAAAAGCTGATTCTAAACGCTAGAGGTGATTGAATATCGGAGTGATCTGTTGCAATAGATCTTCAAGAATCCCTCTTATTTTTCCTTTTCCCTGCAGTTGTTCATCTAATCTCAGCAGTGGATCACTTCAAGGTAGAATTGGGTGGCATGCCCCAACTTGCTAATTCCATCAGGTTTAGGTTTGCAAAAGCTGAATGAGATTATGTTTGGCAAGTATCCAAATAAGCATTGATCATGGCACAGATATTCATCAAAGGATTAAGGTTGCCAGTGAATCAATGCCTTGAGGATAATTGGCAGAAGGGTATAGAAACATTGAACAAAATTCAACTATACTAAAACACAGAATTATTAGATGTCAAATAAGAGCAATACTGACGCAGAGCTGAAGATCTATCCAAGAATGGTTGAGCAATAAAAAATTATATTGTCATATAAATCACCACCAAGAAGCAAAAATATGAAGCACAACCAGCTAAAATATAAGAAAGCAGCACTAACCCCAGTCCTTCTTCGGACCAAGCAGCTTCATGAACACCTCCGGCAGTTTGAAATCCCAATTCAACCATGTCTTCATGAATCATAGATGCAGCAACAGCATATGTAACTCCAGACCATATTTCTCTTGACTGCACTGATGACAAGTCAACTTCTCCACTAGGTAGCATCCCATTTACTGCCCCTCGCCTCCCATCCTTCACTTTAAACACATTGAAGTTATAAACCTTCTCAAGCGCTCTCTTTGCTTGGTCCTCATCAACAATTGGTGACAGCCCACATGCTCGAGCATACCTACAAACAAGAGCTTGTTAAGCACAAATTTACAAACAACCCTATCTTGCTAAGCACAAATTTACAAACAACCCTCCCTCAGAGGAAGAAAAGTTTTGTCCACTTGTTTGAAACCAATAAAAGCTATCCTGAGAAGTAACTTGCCAATGATTCGTGATAACTTTGGAATCACAAGTTACAATTTTGTAATTGTTCTGGGGTTTTATTGAAGAGAAAAAGATAAATCAAAACCAATTCAACGATGAAGAAAGTAAATAAATGGGCATGCCCAGGGAAAGAAGCTGTATTTACATATTGCAATTAAAAATATAGCTTGGCAAAAACACTAGTGAGAGGTTCATTTTAATTATCTTTTGCACTATTACATATCAAGAAAAATACAAAATATTTCATTTCATTGCAACACACCATTGTCCGGCCAACTGATCAGCTTGAATGGACGAACTCGAACTTCCACCACTACTATCATAGTTGAAGTACGAACCATTCCACAACTTCTGATACACTATTTTGGCCTTCTGAAACTTAAACCAAAAATAATCCTCAGCACCCTTGTCACCAACTTCATGTGCCATAGCTGAGGCAGCTTGCAAGGCTGCCACCCAGAGCCCACCACAATACGCACTCACTCCGGAAACAGACCAGGTATCATACGTCTGATCTGGGAACCCATCATTTTCAATCATCCCATCCCCATCTCTATCAAATTGTTCCATAAAAGCAATTGCAACATAAACTGAGGGCCAAACAGCTTGCGCGAAGTTCTTATCCCCTGTGGCAACCACATCCCTATACACTTGCAGAACGAATTTTGGATTCAAATCTTTCCACCGATCCGTATTATAAAGGTTATATGCATTAACTTCAAACCATGGATCATTCAATCCAATATCATGAGGAACAGCACCAAGAACCTTTCTTGGGACCCATTTCCCATTGTGAAGGAGGCTCATCCTTTTGGGATCATGCATCATTACGGCTGCTGCAAAGTCTCTTTGGATGCTGAGTTCAAGTTTTGGAAACAGAATTAATAAGGCGAAAGATGAGTAGAAATGAACATCGTACGTGTTCCACATGTGGTATTCTATCCCCTCTAGATATAGGAATTGGCCAATGTTCTCCTCTCCTTTTTGAAGCAGATATGTTCCGAAAGCGGAATTTGAAGTTACCGGATTGTTTATTTCCTCTAGAGTTGAAGCCAACCTCCAAAGGATGTCAGTAGCAGTGTCATTCTGATGGGACATGGCATTATTAACTTCTGAACTGTTCATATCCAGGGAAAACTTTCTTCCAATAATGCTTGCTAAAGTATGGACTGGGGGCAATCCATCTGCAAAAGGGCAATGAACAAATTTAGATTCACTGTTTTAGCCACAGTGATAATTACCACCATAGGTTTTGAGGAGAAATACCAGTCCAAACTGTTCCTCCTGAGTTAAGATAGTAGAGTTCATTGAAAAGAGTGACCGGATACCTGCAAAGAATTCCATGCACTTTAAATTGAGGCCGTAGAAGCAAGTCATCAAGTCAAACCTTAAATCTCACCATTCAGGAAGTCTCTTGTCTTCGAGAATAGGCTTTTGCCATGCTTCTATATGGGATTCCCAGGTGTTGTGCTCTATGTGTCAAAGGAAAAAGGCAAAAAATTAGGAACTTGAAAGTTGAAACAAATTGGTCATTGACAAGCAAACTCCGTTTTGAAGCCAAGATTAATAGCAGAATCTCCAACCATTTATCCAAATATGGAGAAATTTGACATTCAAAAACCCCAGAATCTCCAGCCAAATGTCATTTTTATTTTTCTGATTTGTTGAATGCCCAAAACTCCAACTAAAGTGTCTCCAACCAACAGTAGCATTTTCAAAATCATAGCATTTTTTATTCTAAATATTATTTAACATGTCAAGCTTCAGGACATTAGCCAACAAGGATTCGACCTCCTTACAGTTTGGTTGGAGCGTTTTTGGCCATTGGCATCACAGTTGGAGTTGCTTTAAACGTGTCAATATAAAAGAGAAGGAACCAAATATCCTGCATGATCCATAGTCCTACATTCCTACTCCCATATAGTAGACACCGAGATTAATCTACATTTCCAGTCCTAGTTCAATATCCACCATAGAAAGCCCAAAAAACTGTACCAAGAATAGCATCATGTGCAATATTTGCTGCAGCATCACCATGGGTACCGTAAAATTTGGTATAACGCCTGGTTAAAAAACAAATAAAAACCCATTCAGGAAAACCTGATCTTTGAATTGGTGAAATTAGTAAGACACGTTTAGCCACCCACCTGTGATAAGTTCTTTCACTCGTGAAGTTTACATCTGGGCAGTCCCATGCCAATGAAAACGTAACTGTACGAACTGCATCTGGTGGAATTGTAAGAGAAGCGGCAATGGCCGCTCCAATCGTTGTTCCAGCTTCTGAAGGCATTGATGTTTCAGTGGAATCAAGGTGATCAAAGGATCCATGCTGAAAGAAAAGAGCTACCTATTAGACTGAGAACTACAAAAATTAAAAAACTGAGGAGGAACTAGATGTCTTATAGATGCCCCCCTCTACGTAAGAACAACATCTAAAGAGAAAGAGCCTAATAAGGAACGAGCCAAAGCATCTGCTTTGCTTTACCTCAAACCAAACGTAGGAGACGAGGCAACCCATTAGCTTGTAACTAAAAGTCAACTAGAGAAGAGAAAACCCAAAAGGAACATGTGAGGGGATGCACATAGGTGTTATGTTATTGGTTTTCTCAAAGGCCATTGTTCCTGATCCTGCAGGAATAGGTTTGCACTCCTGCATGCCTGATACTCTATATTTTATATTCTCATTATTTCCCCACATCATAATGTTGCAAAATATTTGGATACTCAATCGAATTACACGTCTTATTAGAATATCAGCAAAACAGCAAGCGCACATGCTAAGAATTCAAGAATCAAGACCATCAAAAACATGGGCTGGGGTACTAGAAAGACACAAATCAAAGATAAGCTGGAAAAGATTATTTGACACATAATCCAAAAGAAGTAACAAAGGTTGATACTATAGTAATGGAGATCGAGAAGAAATGAAGCAAAAGCCACGAAACCCTATTATCAACTTTTGAACATTTGGGCAGTGATATCCTGATTTCATATTCAATTACACTTCAACCGATTTATACAAGAGCTCAAGTACAGAGTTCCAATATCAAAAGGTAAGAGAGCCCATACAAGGGGTGAAACACAGAGTTTATTCATTTTAGTCGTAAACCATTACATATGCAGACTAGCAGAATAATCCCATACTCCAAAAACCGCACAGAAATAAAATGCGGTAAAAAAAAACCTCTTTAATTTCACGCCACATGCTTTTTGCTGTAATGCCCTGGGAGTTTCCATGTATCACAAAGCAAGGGCACTCGGACACATGAACACCATTGGCCTCTTTTGCAGCAATTGCAAAACTAATAGGAGATTGTCCATTTGCAGTCCTGTGTTGACAAATGTGTTACCAGACGGAAATCATACGATATTGGCAAAAAAGTGAACAAGTCAAACCGTGTCAAGAAGCTTTCTAATTAGCGAGAATGAGAACTTGCTTGTGATGTAGGAGCACACCATGAACACCATCCTTCATCCTAGCACGATAATTGACCTTTGTAAGACAGAATATACACAATCTTAAAATGCGACATTGGCTATAGCCGTAATAAGATTTCATCTCAACTTAACTGACCTGATCTTCGAATTGTAGTGATGCCCAGACATTCCAGAAACCCCACCAACAGAATTCTGAATGAACACAAACAAGAACGCCTTTTAGAAAATCATCAAGAAGTAGATTGGATACAAATCAGTTGGATGAATGAGTGTGGTGGTGGGGAGAAAGAATATCATGGTTACTTACTGCCCATGTGAAAAGGAGGGTGACATCTGCAGCAGTCTTTCCCAAATTAAACAGCTGAAGATAATAAAAGAAGTATAATATCAAGGCTGACAGTGGAAGATCAGTGGTTCAACAAACATTTTTAAGGAATACTAAGAAAAACACAAAAATGTTCCTACCGTATAAGTAAAAACTGCTACGGGGAAGCTGCTCTCCTTGTAATTATGGGGTATAAATGGAGAAATCTGACGACAAACTATCTTAAGCAACGGATCAGGTTCACCTGCATTTATAGAAAAGGGTGCTAGGTATAAGCCATCCACAGTAAGGTGGAACATATTTATAAAACAAAAAAGAAGAAGAAGAAGAAGAAAGTGATCATTGTGATAACCTTCATATACAGTCCAAGCCCTAGGATACAATGCATGATATGTAGAACTGTGACCCTTCAGGTTCCAATCCCAAGATCCAATCCCGGATGCTGAACATTCCCTGTTCATTCAGATAACTTTTGATGAGGTTTCATTGATTCAATCACGTAACCTTTCCGCATGCACTTGGACACAATCTATGATACGAACGGGAATTCTAGTTCTATTCATGTACTTGGGAGGAAACACTATAATTCCTTACTTTAACACTTCAGGGCTCCCTGGGCAGAGTACAGTAGAATACTTTTCAACTTTTGAACGGGACACAAAAACCTGCATGAAGAACTCACGTATTTATTAAGAAACGAAAATAGTATTCAGCGACGGATAATTTACTAGGAACTGTGATAGAAGCTATTCTAAGAACAACTGAAAGTAACTTTCAGAAATAGCACCTACTCTTAAGATCCTAATGACTACATTGTTTTAGCCGGAACTGCTAAAAGATAAACATTCTGCAATTCCTCCTCTTCAACTCCTTCAAGTGAGCTACATGCATCCATTTCCAGCCTTTCTATCCATTTCCCTTTATGTGAGGCTAGGCTGTAAATTAGACAATGGACCAGGTTGCCTTTTTTTACTGTCTTAGTACAACATATTTCTCTCTTTCTCCTTGTTGCATCTATTAGACGTTTGTTTCTATTCAACTCACATGACAAACCATCTAAAAATCAGCCAGATTTACTTTATTTCATCTTTTTCCTACTTATGGCCCCAGTAGCTTCACATGTAACATTATTTGTTGTACCATTTCTCATACTTCTGCACATCCATCCATAAATAGTTGGGCTAAAACCTTCTTGGAGATATTTGATGCCTCTATGCTCAGTTATCTCTTCTACATCTCTTTTCATGCCATTACCTCTCTTTTGAGCATGTCCTTCATTATAAACAATCTAACTATCCATTCTGATTCTTGTCCAAAATCACAGGAATACCTGTAAGGACCCTCAACAGAAATAATTTGCCAGTGATCACACTGTCATCAAGAACTATCAAAAGCTTCGGTTAAAAAAGAGAAGATAGGATTTTCCAAAACAAGAAAAAGTAAGATTGTCCGTGTCTGTGCAATCTACTTTCAAGCATCACAAGACATTCCTAAGGAACTTCCAGTCACGAAGCAAAATTCTGAAAAGCAGGAATCACAGGAATATCAAGATAAAAGTTGAAGACAAACTAAGTCCTAGTGCTTGATCAAAGGACAACATGAATGCCAAAAATAAAGCCAAACTGAGCCTTAAGTCCCAATCATTTTAGGGTCGGCACATAACTTCATTTTCTTCTTTTAGTTATGTCAACGGCATAGTATTCCATGATAGCCAACAAACCTAGATTCTTTCAAACTACCGCCTCTAAAGTCGACTTTTGTGTACCTCTCCTCTTAATGCTACCATCTACCGTAACCATATCACTCCTCCTAACTACCGCATCAACCAATCTACAATAGACATGTCCAAACCACCTTATTATATTCTTTCTTATCTTAGCTCCTATAAGTGCTACTGCTACCCTTACCATACCACAAAGTCTTACCTCACATCCATCTCAACATTCTCATTCCAGCTACACTCATCTTACTCGCACATTGTTTCTTAGTAGCCCAACACTTCGTGCCATACAACATGGCTGATCTTATAGCGGTATGGTAGCTTTTTCCCTTCAACTTGGTGGTAACGTACAGCCACACAACACTCCTGAAGAACTTTGCCACATAATTCAGCCCACTTGTCCTCTATGCATCACATCCTCTGTAATCGCTCTAGCCTTGCTAAAATTGAGTCATGATACTTGAAATGCTCACTTCTTAGTTCTCTAAGTTTGGAGGGTCACTCTATCAACACACACACTGCGACTATTACTAAACTTACACTCCATGCACTCCATTTTACTCCTGCTGATCCTAAATCCTTTTGACTCTAATGCTTCTCTCCAAGCTTTCAATTTAGCATTGACACCTCTTATAGTTTCATCTACTGAGACAATATCATCTGCAAACATACACCATGGGATATCATCTTGAGTATGTGTAGTCGATTCATACATAACTAAGGCAAAGAGGTAAGGAATAAGGACTCAAAGTGGCGTAATCCTACTGTGATTGGGAATTCGCTTTAATTGTAGTGACAACCTCCTCATACGTATCCTTAACTACATCAATATACCATTCTTTCACACATTTTCTAGTCAAAACCCACCATATGACTTCTCTAGGCACCTTATTTTGTGGTTTTTAGTTTATGAAAACCATGTGAAGATCCTTTTCATACGTGTACTTTTCAACTAATCAAATGACAGCATGCATGTAGGGGAATAAATGTATCATCTGAGGATAGCATCTAAATGCCTTAAGAAAACAAAAAAAATACAAACTTACAGAAAATTGATTTGCTAAAATGGGTTTGTATTCACATATGCTGGGGAACAGTTGCAAGCGCTGAAATTCACCTCTGTAGTTTCTTTCAATGCTTCCTGCACTGAAGAACATATTTACTCAGCAATCTTTCCCTGTTTGTTTAAGAAACATGCAACAAGAATAGTACTAGAGGTCCAAGTTGGTCGATTAAGGTCCTATTTATGCATTATTGACAAAATATGCTGCGTAATGGAAGCCGAATTGGTGTTTGTATATGTGGTATTGAGCACAAAAGTGCTACATGTTACATTACTAGTAGAGTCCCAAAAGCTTTGAAGGCCCAACAATGTATATCAAGCTATTCAACATCCTCGCTCACGTGCAACCCCGTCTTGCACGTGGAGAAGCAGATTTTCCTAAATAGAGCGAAACACAATACGCAGAGTGAAGCAGAATGAAAACACGGAAAAAATGCAAACAGAGATACTTGAACCCAAGACCTCTCCCAACCTGAGCTCTAATACCATGTTAAGTAACCAGTAGTCCCAAAAGCTTAAGCTGTCAAGAAATGGGCCTAACAATGTATATATCAAGCCATTAAGCCCCACACACCATTGGGGTCACGAAGCGCCAGTCAAAATAGTCTTCAAACATTTTTCAAAGGGGGAGAGGTATTGATGTGAGTGCTAGTAACCTGCTACATCAAATCTATTAGCTATTACTTCACTTTGCTATGTTTGGCTGTAACATACAAGATATTATAAGGGCAAAATAGGTAATTATAACGTTTCAAACCGGTTTTCCACCTCACAAAAACAAGGTTAGATTGATGGATTACTTTGTCTGTGTCCACACATAGTCAAGCATGAAAGGATAAATCATCAGAAGCACTCTGAAGCAAAGTATTCTAAAAATGAAAAATTTATGGAAGAGATCTTAAAAGCCGAATTAGTAAAACGTTTGTTCTTCTATTTTGTTTCTTTGATAAAAATGGTCATCGGTGAAGAACATTGACTTACCCCATACCACCTAGTGGAACGCCATGACAGGATGTCACACTACGCTTCTCAAAGGGGGATATAAATGCCTCCTGTATAAAGAAAGAGAGACAAAGTTTGCTCTTTTACCATAAACACATGCCACCGGCACCAAAATAACTTATATATTTCTAAAGGGAAAATGAATTACCCTTCCTTTGGCAGCTTCTTCTCGGACATGACGCCATAATCTAAAACCTATTGGAGCCTGACAATTGCGAAAGGGAAATAATGTAGCTATCAAAAGCTCAAAGAGATTATATGTTTACAGAATATTCTTTCAGCAACTTAAGCACGGGCCACCTCAGATAACCCACACAAACCTATCAATTTGCAGCATTACTCCTCCAAAAGAGAGATTTAAACTTCAAACATGTGTGTTGACATTTTTAGCTGAATCACGCACTTATCGCATGTGAGTGTGTGCGAGCCCACAGTTTAATAAAATTACCAACGTACCAGCTGAATAATCTCCTTAGCACCTAAAGAAAACTCAGAAGGGACATTTCCCTCGCAATTTACTTTTCGCTGCCAAGTCAGAGATGCAGGATTTGAAGGGTCAACCTTAATCTGGAAGAAGCAGAAAATTAAGGGATTAAGATGATTTTTATTAAAGCACCAGCTCGAAAATAAATTGAAATTCGTAAACAGTGCCTCCTAAATCTCAGCACCAGCAAAGGATCATTATCAGCTCCAATCTCAGCCAAATAATAACTAGTTTATGATCGTAGGATTGCACTGGAAAACCTCCCTGAGGCTTTCATATTATCCTTAGATCGTACACTTCATATTAAGTAAGAGAAATATTTGTCTAGCCAAAAAGGGAAAAGGAGGTTTCTATTTAGAAAAATAAGCAAACAGTCCTCCTTCTGTGTTGAACAAT
The DNA here is from genome assembly GCA_025413875.1 of Rhododendron molle. Taxonomy (NCBI): domain Eukaryota; kingdom Viridiplantae; phylum Streptophyta; class Magnoliopsida; order Ericales; family Ericaceae; genus Rhododendron; species Rhododendron molle. The sequence continues at coordinate 43,222,913 of CM046398.1, forward strand.
AATCAGAGTCCAGTGTATTTTGTTCGTTAATACTTAGGAGAATCTTCGGGACTTTTTTAAGAGATCCACAGTACTCTTTATTTGATAGGACTTTATGACATTTTTTGCTTTCTTAAAATTAACCTGTTGTGTTATAAATACAAATGTACTAGGCCATGGGAGAGGAGGCTGAATTTGAGAAAACAAACATATTGCGAGGTCTCTTTCCTCCAACTTCAATTTGGGCTGACCATGACGCAGAATTGCCAAAAACTTTACGCGAGAGACAAAATGCATCAAATCAAAAAAGATATTCAAAGCTCAAACTCATTGCAAGAGCTCAATTCATAAGGAGCCAAGGGACATGACATAAGGGTATAAAGGAACAGCCAAATAGACTCTGTAACGAAGCAGAGAGCCCACCTTATCGCTGCTACAAGTATCACCCGACTCTCCTCCTTCATCAACACCATTCACCGACATCGTGCCTTAAAGGAAGCAGACGAATAAATACAGTAAGAAGACCATTCAATATACAAACAATTCAATTCAATTCAAATTCATCATATCCGCAATTGGATTGTCATATGCCGATAAGAGAGGTATAATTAGCACAAAAAAAAACAGTATAAGCAAGCATGATTCCATTTTCCCACCTGCAACCAACCAAAGAAAGCAATTGTATTTCTCCGTATCATCAACAACTCAACAAACATATATATATAAATAAAAAGACTTAGCAACGATGATATTTTTACTGCTATCCAGTGTCCACTACAACTGGCTTCAACTTGATCAATCAAAATCAACAAACATTCCAGAAACTTATTAACCATGGCACGCCACAAACCGATTTCCTTTCACATATCTACAAATCCTTGATCCAAACACAGCCTAACAACCGTTGGACATGAAATTTTCAAAAGCTCAACGCAATAACTTCTCGAAAAAACAAGAATCTCGCGCAAAAAAAAAAAAAAAGATATTCAACCGTCAGCATAAGAATATTCGGTGATTCAGTGAACAGAAGGCGATCAAGTGCGTGAAATGACAGCGCTTGAGAAGTAACAACAAGAACACTTACCTCGGAGGGGTTGGTAACTGCGGAGAATACCAGGAAAAAAGTGCTGGCTAGAGAGAGAGAGAGAGAGAGAGAGAGCGTCTCTGTGTAGTAAAACAGTTACGGATCCAGCACCTTTGGAGGCCGTCTTTGGTTTGGTTTCACTGGAGTATTTAGCCCTTGTTCGGTTAGGGGTTTTGAGTAGTGTTTTTGAATAAAGGTAGAGAGATAAATGCGAGTAATGATTGTGGAGAGAGGTAAAAAGTAGAGAGAGATAGAGTGAAAAATGAGAGTAATGATTGAAAAGTTAGAGAGAGAAAAAATAGAAAAGTTGATTTTTCCAAAATTTTGGGTTTGGAGTTCCAAACCGAACAAGGCCTAAGACTATTTATGAACTGGCTCGGATCCTTTTTGTTGTCTTTGAATTTTCTGCTGATCCTCATCTATTGGTCTGGTCTGGGTCCCACCGCGGATGCGAATTTTGTTCGAAAAGTTTGGGAGATGGCTTGTCGGCGGTCCTCGTAAACGGACTGCGCCGTGCAGTTTTCCAAATAAGGGATCTGATCGAGTTTATTTTCATGGTCGGAAGCGTTTGTGTCGTAGAGAACTTTAGCCCCGTCAAAAATCATGTTAATTGGAAATATTTTAATACCTGATCGGAAGTGAATTTTTACTTTACTGAATTAGATTTGATGGGTTTGATCCAGTGTGGCGGTATTCATTTTCAAAAACATAAACGTGATCCAATCAGGTATTGAAAAGTTTCCAATTAACATGATTATAAACGTGATTAAAGTTCTCGACGAGCTCTACGACATGAACAGTTCCGATTATAACAATAAACTCAATGCGAGCCGTTATTTGGCAAACTACACGGTGCCGTCCCCATAAGGGGAATGCCGACAAGCCATCTCCGTTTGAAAATTCCTGACAGTGCGCTTGCGACACGACTCTCAACTACTCCCAAACTTGTCAAGCCTTTCTTGTTTTTTTTTTAAGGGCAAATTCTGTGAACCGCCCACAGGGCAAATTCTGTGAACCGCCCACAGGGCATCCCGCATTGGCTTTCACTCGCGCTTTCACGTGCAAAAAAGGACAGTCCTCCGCCGCGAGTTTCAAAGAAAAACAGGCTTTCTCTTCCACTTGCTGGGCTGATGTGAATTGTGAAGTAGATTTACGAAATTAACCCCTCACCCTTTTTCCCCAATCTGGAGTGGACCCCCTCCCTTCCGAAAGAGAGTGGACCCTCGCCTTACTACAAAGAAGTGTTTACTGTTGATAAACAAAAAATAATAATGACGTGTATTTCTAAAATAAAATTAAAAAAAAAAAACCTACTGTACACTATTTTATTAAGGAGGCGTTCCACTACTCCCAATATTTTTGGCAATAACTTCTGTCATTTTACTATTTTGTTCACACTAATTTAAAAGTGTTACACTTATAATGATTGTGTAAAACACAACACACAATCAATCTCTAGCCGTCCATTGCTGTAATAAATGGCCAAAATTCGTTCAAATTCTTCTCCAAAAAAGTTAAACTTTTCCCGAAAAAAGTTTTTTTTTAAAAATCTAGACCGTCCAAATACATCTGGACAGTCAAAATTACCCACAACCAATACAATGGCTGTGCGCGTAGCATTTTTGGAAGTAAAAAACAGCCCGATTATGGGGATCAAAAAGTCTAGGTACACAATAATTCAAATACAACACCATGCACAATCCCTCTCCGGTCAAAAAAAGTTATTGATGGTAAGTGAGATAATGTGAATAAGTTGTTGATTAGTGTAACAAAAATGCTACGAGCACAACCGTTGTATTAGTTGTGTACCATTTTGTTTTACTTCCATCTTTTGATTTTCATTCCTCTTACACGAAAAGGGCAAAAGGAAAAAGTTGTGTAGCAACAGTAGAGGATAAATCGAAAAAAAAAAAACAGTAGAGGATAAATTGGTCATTTAACCAGAAATTGCCAGTGAATGTCAAAAAGACTGCAAAACAGTGGCACGTGGATTCAATTACTCGAAAAAAGCACAATTTCGTACACCTTCTGGACTGCCCAGTGGGTGGTTACTAGCCGAACCCTTTTTTTAAAAGCAAAAATATTTTCTAAAACTTGTAAAGATTAAGAGGAATGAGGAGGGAAGACATTAAATTCCTAATCCGAAACTCAACCGAGTAAACAACCCTTGGAATAAACTTGCCAAGCCTTTTTCACTGGTGGGGCGTATAACTACTTCATTAAATTCTAGTAATACTAACAAATTAGCATGATCAACATATCACAGATTCTAGCTGATGGACTCTAGCTCAGTTGGCATCTCCTAGTCCTTCTCTTGTGGGAGGTCAGGCCGTCAGAGTTCAAGCCCCGTCGTTAGCGTTTGGGGTTTAGGGTATGGATAGCCTCTGAAACCCTTTGTAACCCCGCTCATGTATACAATATTGGCAAAAACAGATTACAGATTCCAAGTTTCGTTTAAAAGTATTTTGAAATTCAAGTTTTTTTCATCCAGCGGAAAAAGTACACTGGTATTTTGTACCGATGGAGATTCTAGTACAAATTTAGTACAAGCTGGTACAAACTGGTATTGGCCGGTATGAAGGCATGAATCACCAAGGTACGTGTATTCTTTTACAGACTGATACGGTACGAAATTCACAACACTGTAATCACGCTTTCACGTTGACTTTGTGGGACTTACATTTGCAAGTAGTTGTGGGTGAAGTAGCTAGGATGCTATGTGGTGGTGTCACGTGACCATCGAGTAAGCATTCCATATTTTGATGATTCGAATATCTCACGTTGTATTCACTATCATGTTTAGTCTTTCACGTAAAAAATCAGCTTGATTTGATAGTTGTTTCTTTACTTTTATAAATGAAATAAAATTGATAGTCTACTTCTAAAAACATATTTGTCATAGACTGTATAGCAGGTTTGACGCAATAAATGCTCTGAATCATAAAACGAATCATAGTGGATCCACAAATGCATACAAGAAGGTCGCAAACTTGGCCATATTGGTTTCTTTCCTAATTGGCACTCGGATATGATTTTGCATCCACAATATACCATTGACAACGTCTGCAATACGATTTTGCCGGGTCAGCAACCGAGTAAAATCTTAAAATAAAAGGTGGTGAGGTACAATTATCTGTCGTCATTTTTGGTTTTTAGGGTCGATTTGCATTCCAAAGCAATTGAATTGATTTATATTTCTTGATCATCCAAAAACAGGTTTCAAAGCGATAGATGGTGTGACTGCATCAGCAATCAAGTAAAATTCGTAAGCAAAAGGTGGTTTGGTATCGGTCTCTGTCACTCTTGGTCTAAGATGTCGATTAGCATGACAAAGTAAATGAAGTATTTTTCTTGGTCTTTGAATATTGGTTTCAAAGCAATAGATGGTGTGATGTGATTTTTGTTACCCCTTCCGTTCCTAATTGAGAGTCCATTATTCCATTTTGAGTTATTCCAAAATAAACGATCCTTTTCCAAAAATGAAAGGATGATTTTTCAAAAGTGTCTCTCACAAGTGAATATAGAGTGTTATAAAGTGGGTAGAATATAGGAGGAACTAGAGCATACCCGTGCCTGAAGGCACGGCTCGAATAATTAGCACGCGCAAAAAAATGTTGAACTCGCGTGCTATGTACGGCTCAAACAATCAAAACACATAAATACTAAAATCGCGTGCAATATATCAACCAACCCATGTCCAACAAATTACACGTCATGGGAGGAGATGAATTCCTAATTGAATTCAATCCAAAATGGATATTACATTTCAATGAATAATGAGTGATAGAGGCTTCCTTTTCTTTGTTAATAAATCATTTTCCCAGCCCTTCATATAGAGATGGGCTTGGATTTGTAGGAGTTCGGGCTTGGATTGATAGTCTATCATGTTTGGGCTTGGATTTGATAGCAACCTTTTCTTTGTTAATAAATGTGTACCGATCCTAAGGTCCAAAATATAGGAGAGGAAGAGAGAGAGCATGCGCGCTTCAAAGCCAAGTTTGGATCGAAGAAGGTTGCTAGGCAATTTCTTTTCTTTTATTTTATTGTTAGGTACTTGTAATTCGTATTGACGAGAGAAAAAGATAATAGATGCTTGCCATGGGAGGAGATGAATTCCTAATTGAATTCAATCCAAAATGGATATTACATTTCAATGAATAATGAGTGATAGAGGCTTCCTTTTCTTTGTTAATAAATCATTTTCCTCTTTAAACTGAATTGAATATATATTTAATTACGTTGACTTTAATAGTAGTAATTGATTTATCTTGATAGTGCCATACATTAATGTCAATAATATAATTATAAAATTTTATGGAAAGGTATGATTTTGAGAGAGTGGCAATAATAACAATCACGGTGATCGATTTCGGTAACGCCCTCATTTCTCGAAGGAATGTTCCCCATGATTTCGGAAAATTAGAAGTGTGATAAATATTTGTTCAATCATTTCCAAATATGTCGCTGGCTATACTGCCCGTAGATCTCAACCGTTAAAAAAATGTGTACCAATCCTAGGGTCCAAAATATAGGAGGAAATTTAGGGATTCAAAAACTTCCCTGTCATATTATATAGATATAGATGACAGAAATAATATGCATTAAATTTGAATGTAGATATAATCATTGCATGTCCCCTTAAATAGTTAAAATTCTCAAAAGGGACTCTCAATTAGAAATGGAGGGAGTACTATATGCTTCTTGACTGAAACACCATTACTATAGTGAAAAACTACTTTCCAAAAATGCGCCTGCTTTTTGGTAGGTACGAGTATAAAATTTACCCCTTTATCCACCTCACATCTCTATTTGACTTGTATGGACTCACAAAAATATTTAGTGAATATGTGTGTTAGAATAACACATGGCTCTGTCCCAAGAGTCCAACACCGTAGAATAGTTACTCTGTGATGAGGCCCACTCCAATGAGAAGACATGATTATAGTTAAACTCAAATAAGATGATCTCGAACATCCTCGAAGGATCGATTGAGAAAATTAAACTTGGTACAATCATCTCGGATCCATTCTCTCTATTCTCGTTTATTGGTCTTTCTTCGACAATCACGTGTCATCGAACAATGCATTTTCGTAAAAAAAATTCTAACTCATAGAAACTCGGCCAGCTTGCACAAGATCTAGAACAAGAAACTCGTAGAAAACGACCACTCCGACCTCCATTCCACGAAACATGAAGTAGAGCTAGAACAAGACCACAGTGATTGCAATTTACAACGCAACACAAGATGCCCACCAAGACAAGAGGGAGTCTTGCCTTGGAAAATTTCATTACTACACTGTGGCTTTAAGATAATGCAACCGCCACAACACAAGATGTCACCCTCACAAATGAAACCCTAGCTTGTTCAAATTTATGCTTAAACCTGGAGATTACTGATTCGAATGCTTGACAACAAATTAAACGAGTCGTTTACTCATTATTAGGCCGATTCGACAAGAGTGCTACGGGGTATGTAGAGATGGTTTTCAATCTCAAATCACCAAGACATCCCAACTGAGATATAAAAACTGGGAACATGTATCAAAATCGAACCTTGTACACCATGCCCCACGATCCCAGAAAAACCTAGTTTCCGGTTTCCAGTCTCGGAAAGCAAAAAGAAAAAGAAAAGAGAACAGAAGATTCCAGCAGCGAAATCAAGAGACCAAAAGATGCCACTAGTAAAACCCATCACCATTCATTGAAATATGCAACCAGGACATATAATGGTGAACAAATCAGTTAAGAGAGCAAACATATCATCCGAGATTCAACAAACATGACAAAAAAAATTCTGAGTATTGGCTTGGGTTTCCCGAGAAATCGTGTAGCAGAAACCCCTAAATGGTCTCATTTATTTTATGCAATAGCTAGAGTTCAGGAAAAAGAATTCCAAACTAGTGACTGGTAACCAAAATCATCATCCACTTGCCGCAAAATATGGAAGCCTATATAGAGGCAAAAGAATTAGGAAGATGTTGCCTCCTTGAGATACGCAATGAGGTCAGCTCGATCCTGCGGCTTCTTAAGTCCGGGGAAAACCATCTTGGTTCCAGGGATATACTGCAAATACCAGACAACAAATTCATAAGCTTCATTAGTTGTATCAAGTACGGAGATTGAAAGCAAACAAGCTCCTTATCATGTTTTCCGAGTTCAATGGAATCATATTTGCAAGCAACATACGATATCCAGACAATATCTACCAGTCAACATTCTCTAGCAGCTTCCTTCTTCTCTAAACACATATTGGGAGTTCAATTTGTACCTTAGCAGTAAATTATTTCCATGTTGAGCTCACTATTCTGTTACTAATATCAACAGCGGTAGAGAAAACTAACCTATATACTATCATTCCCAAAATTTTACAAAGTTCATAAGAGGCCTAACAATTACGCAATTTTGATACCCTCTAATCACTTTTCATAACTGATGCATCCACATTCCTTCATTGTATACAAACAAATCTCCTAGTTCTGTTCTCTATTGATCCAATTGGCGTTACACTGATACTCCTACCCTTATACAAAATGTTATGATAAGCTATCCTATATTCTCTTTTGTAAAGCCATATTCACTTAAGCTTCTCATCTCAACCAAATTCATCTCAGCAATATATAGTTTCTTAGCTATCGCAAATGATGTCTGTACAACATCGCTTGCCTCATTGCTTGTGTAAAATTTTGCTTCTAATTTTCTAGGTACCACTTAATTGCAACTTGCATTATCAGCCAGGAGCACCCTTGACGGGAGACAACTCTCATTATATAGGTCAAATCATTTTCAATCCCACCATCAATTATGCCTAGATCGTGGAATTCAAAAGTCTTTGTCAATTTTCAACTCACTGCAGCTCCACTCCTATTACTACTCAAGTCATATCCGATATTCGACCTTCAGTCCTACTTGTTTGAGAACCGTTATGGGACCCAAAATTCAAAACTACAAAAGCATCCACTTCTTACTTATGATTTCACAACCCTGTCCAGGTCACAAAGACAACTTCCTTGAAAGCAATTAACTCAAGAGAATTTGAGGTCTACTTACACCTCCAATCTTCTTAACACACATCAAAAGCATGATAATGATTAAGTTGAAATTAAGCAACACATCACGGCCTCAGTAATTACTATATCCTGTTCAAGCAGCATTACAAGGATACCAAAAACTTAATATTCAGGCATTCCGAGCCTAAAATTAATAGAGTTCTATAATTATTTTTAAAAAGAGAAACAACTAACATACCTTCTTGGGGTTGAGCAAGTAGTCGTACAGCGTATTCTCTCCCCAGTTAACAGCCATGTTCTTGTTAGCAGCAGAGTATGAGTACCCAGGAGTGGTGCCAGACTGCCTTCCGAAAAGACCATTCAAATTTGGTCCTGGATTTTTTAAACGGAACAGAAAGAAAATCCTCAAAAGTTGGAAGGAGAAACAACAAGACACAAAAAGGAAGTTCAAAGATGTCAAGTAGACTGTATCACAATTAGTCAAGTACTTATACGATAAAGTACCAATAGCAGGATGATGGAGAGCCTAAGTTATCCATAACAATTACCACAAGGAAGGAGTGACCGCATCTGCAAAGAAATATTTACTATGTGTGTGTATTTCTCACGTCAAAACTTCGGAGCTTGGTGATCTCTAGAAAAACTTAGTCATTGTCAAATTGCCACGTAAGCCTTCAAAAAAAATTTGGCATCCTCAAATTTGAAGCCAAGGTTGGAGATGCTCTTAGTAGGTTTGTGTTCCAACACATACTGAATCTCTCGATTATAAAATCAAGCAAGTCGAAAGGTTTTAAAAAATGACCAAATTTAGATGTTCACTAAAAAGGAAAAAATAATTTCCCTCGATTCTTTTGTTGTTTCTTTTGACAATGACTAAGCTAATTGTAATACTGCCCAAATTCATACTCGAAAACAAAACAAATAAATCGCAAAATTTAAATGTTCACAAAAAGCGTGGAAATAAATTCCATTGGTCCTTCTGCACCTTCATTTGACAATGACTGAGCTAATTGTAATACTGCCCAAATTCAAAATTCAGAACAAAACAACTAAATGGCCAAATTAAGGTGTTCATAAAGAAGTGAAAATAAATTCACTCGATTCTTTAGTTGTTTCTTTCGACAATTAGTGTGCTAATTCTAATACCGCCCAATTCATATTTCAGTCAGACAAAACAAGGTAACCTTAGCTGTATCCTTAGATACTAATTACTATACACATGATGAGAGTTTAAGCACAAATTTACAAACACCCGTAACTTGCACAACGAAACTGTAGATCCACGAACAAAAAACAAAAATCAAAATAACCTACGCCACAATCCCAAATCAATGCAACAGAAACGATACAAAACAGATGGATTCCACGCAATAGTATACGCTCAGCGACGCAACCAAATCCAACATGAAAAACAACGAAAGATCGAATTACAACCCGTTAAGGACGTAAAACCAGATAGATCTTTGATTTCAACATAGACACATCAGAATTTGAGAGAGAGAGAGAGAGAGACGGACCTTGCTTGTGGCCAGCGCCTTTGTCGACGGTGTGGCACTGGGCACACTTGGTCCTGAAGATCTTCTCTCCAGATTTGGCGTCGCCGGGAGGAGCTTGATCGAAACTCGCCATTTTCCGATGAAGCGAAAGAACTGAGACTATTTCTAGGGTTCCAAAAGCCGACGAAGACGACGTGGGAGGCTTTCCTTCTAGGGCTTTCCGTTTTTGTGTGCGAGTCCTCCTTTCTCTTGGTGAAAAATGCACCAATCAAAAGCACGTGCCTTTGAGGCCGGAGCACACGCCGCTACGATTCACGAATGAACTGAAAAGACGCAAACAACCCGCCTCTTTTCCGGAAATCACCTTCTTGTCTTGATGATTCATTTTGGTACGGAGAAGAGGTTACTCGCCGTGCTGGTGGGGCACGTTTGGAATGATATTTTTGAAAATTCTAATGTTTTATTTTTAAAGCTATTTGAGGGGGTGTTTCTGGTAATGAAAATTTTGTAGATTTTTATATGTTTTTGAGAAGTTATTAGGTGTTTTCGATAGTGAATAAGTTGTTCAGAAATGTCGAGTTATTTTCGATAGTGAATATGTTGTTAATAGGTTCGTTAGTATTACGATATCAAAAACAGTTTTTGTTGAACACTTTTCTGTTAGTGGAAACAAGATGGTAAAATACTGAAACTTTTTTATTAGTGAAAACGAAATAGTAAAATTCGCTAAGTTTTGTTAGCGGAAACAAGGCCTAATTGTGCAATTCGAACCAACAATTTACAATTAATTTTTCAAGTTTACTGTTTATCGAAAATTTATAAAAGTTTAGGGAAAAAATGGTTTCCTAATTTTTATGCCCACTATAAAAAATAAATTTGGGATTCATAAAAACCGAAGAATGTTTTGTCGAAAGTCACTCCAACTTTTCTAAGGAAAAATTTGAAGATGACTTTTCTAAATTATAAATATGGCATCTTTACCACTAGACTGCTCAATTCTAGGCACTGGAGAGTTCTTTTTTTATTATTATTTACTTGACCCCTCGAATTGATTTCACGAATTTAACTGGTTTAATTAAGCACATTCTGTTACTTGGAAAAAAAAAAAAAGTCATGTAAATTAAAGTTTCAGAAGACTATGTAAACCTCTTTAAATGGATTGTCGTTTTTTTTTAAAACATCTAAATAAATAGAAACATAATTGTAGACTAAACAGAGTACAGCATGTGTATATCAATTTAAACCGAAAGAGGGAAAAATCTAACAGGGGTCGGAGATTGTTGCATTTCTTCTTAGGAAAGTGATTTTCACACTCTTTTTTTTACAATTCTCGTTCTTCTTTTTGTCTTTATTCACATAAATTTATGATATTTCCGTGTTTTCAACATACTTTTTCACCCATTCAGGGGGGGAAAAAAAAAAAGGTAATTGCCAAAAAAAAAAAAGAGAAAGAAGTGTGAAAATCATTTGCCACTTTTTAACATAAGTTGGAGTTAAATGCATTTTTAATTGTATTTTCCTAATAATGTCGTCAACTACTAGTGCTTCATTGGTTGGCAGGCGAGTAGGAATGATTCTTATTAGAAACTGCACATTCATTGGTCAGCGAAGACCAGCGGTGGCTGTTCAAACACGTGGCACAGTTAGCTGCCCCGGTACAGGTAAAGCCCCGTAAAGATTCGTTGGCAGGGCTCGCATGCGACGTCTCGTTTGGGTGCCTGTTCGGTCGCCTGGCCTATTTATTGCATTTTCAACTTCTCCATTTTGAGTTTTGGTTGTTTGGGTCTCCTTTTAAAACTCATTAACAGAGAACACATTCTCCAATTTTTGGTTTGGAGGACAGAAGTCAAAAAGGAGGCCAAGAGGTCCTTTTTTTTTTGCATTATGCTATTTTTCCGTTTTATGGTCAATTACCAAAATACCCTAACACTACTCCCGTATTTACCCGTTTTAACCTCACATCTTATCTCTCTCCTCACACCTATCTGCCTCTACTGACACCAGACAGAGAGAGAGAGAGATAGAGGAGAAGCAGTTCTACACCTCGACGACCGGTCCACCTAGCATTGCCACCACCAATCGGCAATCAACCACCCCCAAATCTTGCCATCTAAAATCAGGATCCACCCAAATTCAAGTGACCAAAACAATCAAATTGCATGTCGATGATGACTCAACTCTTATTGTACCCTCTCACTAGGATTCTCTAATGACCCAGTTTTATGAATTGGGGGTTTTCGATTTTTAACAAATTGGTTTTTCTTAAACTGAATTTTCTTATGGGGTGGATTTTGGATTTTAGATGTATAAAATTTTTACCACTGATCTCAAATAGGCAGGCGAGCATTCGAGATGGAAAACGATGAGAGAGAAAGAAAAAGAGAGGAGGGGTTCAGCGGTGCTAGAGGAAAGATATAGAGTACTGAGGGCAATGTGGTAAAAAATCAACTCATGACTCATTTTCATCACATATCTCCCAAACACTACTTTTGTTGCAAAATGCATTTTGCACATATCATCCAAACACTCTACCGGATTCAAAAACTCATTCTAACCATAATCTAAAAAGTCAAAAAGTAAAAAATAAAAAGCCAAAAAATAAGCTTCCAAATACCCTGTCAATTTGGTTAGGCATTTTTTTTTTATATGGAAAGTAGATCCTCTCCGGTCTAAACATGATGACAATCACGATGATGAGACAATCCAAATGTTAGATTGGAGTGAATTTGGACCCTTTTTTAGCATGTACAAAAGGGGTACAGGTTTATCTCTGTTAAGGAATATTGCTCAATCCCACCATATTACTATCTCTAGGGATTCTACCACCTGTGTCGAGACCGAAACTAAGGTACCGCTAATTGTGATTTGTGAGTGATGTTGATAGTGTGATTATATGTAGCGATGAGAAATGTCCAACCAAATTTGGTTTTTCACCAGTATTGTACCAACCTCTCATGAGTCTGATAGGGCATTTTAACAATGAGCAGTACAAATTGTTCACTTGTCCAACCCACCGTCACATTATGCCCTCTATGCTTTCTGTCCTCGCATTATCACTCGAGATATGTATAATTTAATCATGGACCCCCCATTAATGCCTATGAAAAATGTTAAAATATCGAGATACACTTAACAATTCACGTGTTATTACAAAAAAAATATTGAAACATTACATGACGGTGTCTCTTAAATTCCTAATAACTTTCATGCATACGGTGTGTTTAGGGAAGAAAAAAATTATTTTATTTTCACCGTTTTCCAAAAAAATCTGTCGAGCATATTAACTATTCAAGGGAAAAAGGAAATGACTAGTTGTACTAAATTTATGTAAAAAAAATTGATTTGGGTGAGATAAAAAAAAATTGATTTTTAGGATATAATATATGAAATAACTAGTTGTACTAGATTTGGGTGACATAAAAGATGTGATAAAGAATGGAGAATCATTTTTCACTATTGGATAAAAAGGGAAATAATTCCAATGGTCCAGATTAACTGATGCCACCTCTAGGTGATATTGGATAATTCCTTACACAAGGTATTAAGTGAAAAAATAATCCTCCCTCCAACTCCTCTACAACTACTAACACTTACACAAACATGATACTTACACAAAACCAACATGAATGTGAGTTTGTGTGTAAAAATGTTTGTCGTTATAAAATTTTGAATCCTCCCTCCAGTGCAGCCTTGTCTTAGTTCCTGCGACAAACGCGGTGCGGCTCATGTGGGATCATAATCCCGGCATCGAACCTGCCCCAAAGGGATTGGATCATCCAGCCTAATATAGTTGTGAACTCTTTCGAACCTACAGAATTTAATAATCAAAATCTTTTACTACTTTTTTATAATCAAAATCGTTCACTTTTTAAAATTCGTCAAAAATATCAAACACGCTTGCCGTTTGATATGCTTTCGGAAAATATATCTACGCTGCAAAAAAAATAATTACAGAATCAGTGCTTTAAATTAAACCTTAAACGAGAGGGAAGTAGGACGGACTCTTTGGTCCACTTGGTAGGACCAAAAGGGTGGCTGAAAAGAGGAGAGTCACTATAGAGGAGGTGGCTGAAGTTGAGAATCAGGTTGAAGAGGTGTCCTCGACAGCCCAATGGGGCCGTCAAACTTGGTCATTGCCTCTTCTTTCTTTTTTTGCTTTGTTAACGGAGGAATCACCCCACAGAGGGGGCCACTAATTTGGACGTCATCGTGGAGCGCAAACCTTTGAGTGACTGAACAGCCGCCATAGCCCGGCCACCAGGTTCAGCCGATACCAGCACTGGTAAGACTCAAACCCAGCCCACTTTGGGGCAAAGCCAAGTACTTCCCGCTGGGGCAATCCCCTAGGTGGTAACTTGGTCATTGCCTTAGCCACATAATCCTACAAAATGACATGCTCTCTCACTTTCAATCATCGCATTGTGTTGGCGCTCTAAATCCTCGATCTTGTGAATCGTAGTAATTTGAGATGTGTTTCTAAAACGCCTATTAAACGCTCTCGTTACCACTCTTACTCGTACATGCACTCGCAAATTGTGTGACTTAGGTCATTGCTTGTTGGAGGCGGTGGTTTGGCCTTTTCTCCCGTCAATTTTCCTTCCCCCTCACCTGAACCCCTAACATTCCATCGAGCATGAAGCATCCATGCTGGACCATGCACCACCGTTTCTGCTCAATAATTCTAGACAGCCTGGTCTTTTCATTTGCTGCCAAGAAACTCCTGAAGCATTTGAAACCCATGCATCTCAAATACTCCAAATTCATTTTGTCTAGCCAATATAATGCACGATTTTCCTCGGCAATCGATCAGTCGATCCAACAAGTACGGATTGAATGTGATAAAAATAAATAAAAACAAATTCAACTTTAGCCTATCGCAGGAACTTGTAAATAAGCAAACCCCAAACAGAGTTCGACATTGTCTTTCAAGGCTTGATTGATCAGGGCAAGTGTTAAAAAGACTATTTTTTGCAAAACAATTTCCCTTGGGACAAATTCTGAGCAATTATAGGTAACAAAATGGTAGCCTAAAAAATAAAATTCTGTTCTCATCGGGCACAAATCCAAAGAACGGGGCAAAAAACAAACAGTTCACACCGGAGAGAGAACCTTGAACATGGATGCGATAGATTCTAAATGGTTGAACTAAAAAAATAACAGAGACGCCAAAAAAAAAAGGTCGGTAGCAGGCAAACCATTGAATATATATCAAACAGAAACAAAACTGAAAAGATAGCAGTATTATTGCAGCTAAAAGATTTACACACCACAAAAATGAGCTCTACCACAAATTCTCACTTCCCGTTTGAAATTCATGAACTTCATGACCTTGTGTTGGAGAGATCATAGGCCAGCCAAGGAGTTTGAAATTCATGAACTTCATGACCTTGTGTTGGAGAGATCATAGGCCAGCCAAGGAGTCGGGACGGCCCAGAAATTGTTGAAGACTGACTAGGATAGAGAAGGCCCAGTTCCACAAATTCGCCCGAGGGTTCATCCCTCTCCATAGTAGTCCGAAAAGAAATGGAACCACGGTTCGCAGAAGTGACCGAGCTTCTCCTAGGGCTTTCCGTAATTTCTTCCAGATGGCTTCGGTTAGCAATTAGTGAAACAGTGTCGATGTGTTGTTCATCACTAATCCTTCTCCTAGCCTCAATATCGTGCAATTTCCTCAAAGCTAAAGAATCAGCAACTGGAAAGTAGACGAGGATGCAAATATCCACCCCGACACAACACAAAAGGGAAAGAAAAGCCAAGAATGAAAGAGCTTCAAACAAAGGTTGCTCTGGCCTAGATAGAACGGTTAAACCAAGGAGTAAAACCCTTAATGGAAAGAAACTGCAAGCAGAGAGTATCAATGCGTAAACTCTTTTTTGCAAACCCTTATTGATGACCAAATTTAGAATACCCCTACCGAGCCAGAACAAATAAGTAGTTAGGACAATAGCAAAAAGACCAAGGAAGATTGTACTCAATAAAGGGTAGGTGCAAAGGGCAACATTTCGGTGCCCCATCTTGTATGCGGCAGCCGTATAGTGTGCTTTTTTGTGCATAAAGCTCTCACCTTCATAAATCTCTGGTCCAATTAGAACAACAATGAGCTGAAGAACAAACAAAGGGACGCAACAAAGCAGAACGTAACCTGCTGTTTTCAGATTCCATTTTTGGCTCAATGTACCTGACTCGGCCTTTAATAAGGACGCGCGAACGAGAAATGCAAGGGTGAGAAACAGACAAGGTTCCGCAAACCCTAGGTTTGTAACAACATAAATTTTGCAAACAGTTTCCTGCCATTTCGAGATCGATGTACTGCCCTCCTGTCTCAACAGATTTAATCTAACAATCTCACCGCAACCCCAGCAGATTGCAAACAGGATGAATACAATTCGGATGATCCAAGGACGACTGAAATAACTGAGCTGAATAAAACCTGGAGTGCGGATGTGAGAGCGGAAGTAGACAGAATACAAAATGCAGAACAAGCCAAGAAGGACCAAGAGAGCAACAAGGCAAATTGTCAACACACCGAGCGCATCAGCAACAACTCTCGTCAGGGGCATTACCCAAACCGCAGATTCCACGCATGCTCTCTGCCAGCATGGACACTGAAAAACCTTATGGAATGTGGATAACTTCTCAGCAAATGAAAATGGAAAGAGCCAATCCCACAACAATATCTACAGCCCAGTGTTGACACCCAAAAACCATATATAAGTCCAGGGATGATCAATCAGAAATCCACTCAGCAGAAATCACAAGGCAGGTCCCTCAGTTGACCAGTGAGAGTAAAGCAACTCTGTAACTCGACTATTATGAAATACTGAGCATTGCCGTCAACAACAGTAAGTCCTTGCACTTAAGACGCATCCTGATCAAGCCCACATAAACATTTCTGAACCTTAACGCATAAGCTCCGAAATGAACCGCAATGTCAATCCACCTAAAACATAGCACGTACAAAATAACTCAAATAGCCAAAAGAACAGAAAAAGGAATGACAATAATGGGATCAGATCCCTGGTATTATCTTTATTTTCTGTTCTAGTCCAAGTAATTTAGAACTTAGAAAGAGCTTAAAAAACTGATATGCAAAGAGCTGTTCAATGCAGATAAAAAAAAAAAGCAGCTGCTCAATAAATAAATAACCAGTTTTAACTAGATCTTACTATCTTAGCGTTACAAAGATGAGATTAGAAAAAATGCTGCTTCCGGATTAGGCCTTGGAGTCCTCTCGTTGAAAATAGTAAAACAGGAAAATAGAGCAAGATATTCATATCATTACAGTAACTACTCATCGCACTAAAATGCAACACCAAGTTTCCAAACCCTGTAAATGATCTCCAGCATCAACGAGCATTTGACACAGATCAATCTTTACATGACCAAAAAAAAAAAACACGTGTCTAGTCCCCTACACACCCTCAACTCTCTCCTCTAGCATCAATCTTGAAAGCACACCACATCCACCTTCCGATCCTAAACAAATTATTCCACCGGAACTCTCTTTGACATAGCATTCATGCAACTCACACTCCTATTACCAGTCCTAAATCGGACCATAACATCAACGCGTCATGCAAATGGTACAACACACAAATAGCTTAATTAGGAAAAGTTTGCAATCACAACCCTCAAATTTATAAAGCACATACGTCATAAGCTACTTTTTAAACTATCAATTACTAGTCTTGCATCTGGTACGCATTCAAACTAGCTGAATCTACATAACCATAGCACAATGCAACAAAATAAAAAAAATTAACAGCACCACATAGTGATCTTACATAGGCCAACTCGCAAATTCACATACGCCAAAATTCAAGCATTCGTAGAAGCTACGTTCTAAACCATAAAGCCATTCCCTGTCAAACTCCGTCTAAGCATCATTCATCCCACTTAACCAACCGAAACACACAAACAACCACAGCAATTGCAAATAACACGAAAAGCATCAAATTGTCAAACACACAATCAGTTTTTTTTTTTTCATCGGTACATAAAACGCAATCAATTAAAACACTTAACTGAAAAGAAAAAAAGAGCAACAGAAACAAAACGCAAAATTCGGAAAAATAGATCCAACGCTGATACCGAGAATGCAAAAGGAAAGCAGTAACAACACAATTGACGGGGATACCGGAACGGAACAGGAAGGGAAAGAGCTCGAGAGAGAGAGCTTACGAGGCAGAGAGGCTCGATCTGTTGTGGTACAGCGACGAATCAGGGGCCGCTGGAGCAGATTTCAAACCCTAAGAGAGAGACACAGAGAGAGAGAGGTTTTGGAGAGAGAGAGAGACACAGTGAGAGAGAGAACGTAAGGTATGGAAGGGGAATGTGAGAGAGAGAGAGAGAGAGAGAGAGAGAGAGAGGGGGGGGGGAGGAGAGAGAGGCGGGGATTTGTTGGTGACAGGCTGTCTCCAGCAAATAAACCAACCAAAATAAAATAAAAAAGAATGGGAAAAGGGAAGTTGGGAAATGACAGACTGTACACAGCTAGATCGTCCGAGGCTTTAGGTTCGGGGGGATTAGGGGCTGGTTCGGGCGATTAACGAGCCTAGCTGGCAATGTGGAGGTGGCGGCGTCAACTGCTATGTTAGAACAAGTTTGGGTTTAAAGAGGAGGAGAGTGCTCGTAAGTACAGTGGTCCACCAATGGGATTAGTTTATTTTTAGGTCCCGTTCCGTTAAGATTTTTACTTTTTGGCGTCTCAATTTAATTGTTCTTCGTTTTATTCTAACTGACTAAAAAATTAGTTACTTATATCTTTAAATCCTTAATGAATTTCATATCGAATACGAATCTTATTTGATAGATCTCGATTAGTTTTATAATACTTACAATGTTTTCGAAATCACATAAAATATTATAAATTACAAGATGTAATCAATTAAAAAGTGGGAAAAATTCTAAAAATTAATTATTAAATTGGGATGCACGGAGTATTTTTTAAGGCTCTGTTCTTTTAGACTTAACTTAAATTTGAAAATTGTCTTTATTTGAATTTTTTTCGCATTTGTTAGTTTTGTGCCAAATTTTTTTGGATATTGATTTGTCTCGAAGAGAGGAATTGAAAAAGTACAATTTTGACGTCATTCTTGCGCTAAAAAATTATTATTTCTCAAAATACTTGGGTAAAAGTGCCAAAATTTTACTTTTTCGATTCATCTCGTCTAGACGAATCAATACCCAAAACAAATTTGGCACAAAACTAACAAATGAGAAAAAAAATTCAAATAAGGACAATTTTTCAGATTTAGGTTAAGTCTAAAAGAGGCCTTGGTACTTATTTATCTTTTTAAGAGACAAAACATTCTCTCATAATACATCACGTTTAATTTAAAAAATATGTACTTATTTAAAAATTAAATATGTGGAATGAAAAATGAATGTCGAGAGTGAGAAATAGATGTTAGAGAAAGTAGCTAGTAAATATTGGAGTATTAATTAGTAGTAACAAAAAGAACTAGTAAATAAAAAATTAAAAAAGTGAGAATAAGAATAATATTTTGAAATATGGAGAAGTATAAATAAAGAAGCTTAAAATAATAAGAGAAAAAGGGTAAGGGGGAAAAAAAAAAGATGACGGAAAACAAAACGGAAAGTGATGAGTTTTCGCCTTTTTTATTTTCACGGTGTAGTGAAATACCGAAATTATGCTCTGTTCAATTTAATCATCAATAAGTCAAATTATGCACAGTTCAATTTAATCATCAATAAGCTTTCTGTGTAAAGATTATGTATATGTTACTATATCTAAAGCTTGTCAAGATCCAAGAAATATGGGTGCCAATATCGGCGCCAACAAAGTTCGTTGGACAAGCTATAACAGTCAATATCCTCCATCGTGCATATGTTGATGGTCACAAAGATCGTTATACAAAACACTGTGGACGTCATTTAATTTTAAATGTCATGTTTCGAAGTCAACAATGTCATGGTTGTAAGCAATCTCCACATATCAATATCATCGATCTTTTCATCTAACGTATTTGTCGCCTCAATCTTATAAGATTTATTTAAATAACATGATCAATTTCGTCCAGTACTAGAGTTGATGTCCTCCATGATGTTTGTCATATTTATTTTGTCTACGAATTTGGTCAACATTTTAGTTGTTTCAATCTTGTTCATTATTTTCTGTTAAAAAAATACATTATTCATTATTAATGCAATTAGTCGCTTCTATCATAATTACAATGAAGTTTATCACTATCCTTCCAAGTTATCAAATTCGTTTTTTTTTAACCGCGGTCATCAAAGTAACCGCGGTGAATCCATAGACTAATATATAAAGTGAATGTTCGTATGACAAACCCCAAAAGTTCGACTCCTAGTTCTTATTGCAAATGCTATAAATATATATAGATGGATGTGCACAGATCGAACGCAGATGTATTCGAAATCGTTCAATCTGGGCGGGCTTCGCATTTATCGCGTGGGTCTCACGTATATCCGACAATTGAGTACACATCTTGATCTAAATCTATGTATTAAACATCTGTATCCGTATCATCGCTCGTCTATTATATTAGTTTTACGGTTGATCAAGCCAATAAAGGATGCATATATCTGTATTCATTACGTGCACAAAAACACAATCCTAGCCACCTCGGGATCTGCCGAAGAAGAATGTTCATAATTTATAATTTTTACCTTCACACCCAGTGCACTATAGTTTTTTTTTAAGTAAATTTATTACCCCCACCAAAGTATCGCCCTTGAAGTAATCAAAAAGAGAAAAACTTGTTTGCGGAGCAACTCGTAAGCAAAGTTTACGGCGCTCAATCGCGCACGTTCAAAAGTGTTTTAGATGGTTCGAATTTTAAAATAATTATTCGCTAGAAGAGGTTAATTATTCTAACTATTCTGGCGAATAGTTATTTTAAAATCCAGACCGTTGATTGTCGAAATGAATGGTTAAAATTGTACAAAGCTGTGAATAACTTGTTCCGTGAATAAGTTTATCTCATACGTAAAAAAAAAATGAAAAAGAAAAAGAAAAAGAAAAAGAAAAAAGAAGGTAAAACAACACTTTCATTGCTGGAAACCTACTGCTCCAACAGGGCACAGCAACAGCTGCGGAGTGCCAGCCAGTGGCTCCAGCCTAAAAAGGAAATAAAATGTTTTATTTACGTAAAGTCATCTACTATTAAAATGTTAATTGTACTACTCCAGTTTTTTTTTTTTTTTGAAGAATCACAAATCTTGAGAAAATCACGAGTGACATCATAATGCAATATTAAATCACCACGTGCGCGTGCGCATGAACAAGACTAACACATTTAATTCGTAAGCTTTCATCGTGGCTAGATCAAATTTTATGTATTTTTATTTTTTTATTACGTGTCAATTTTTAGTAAAAATACAATGATCCATTTTTTGCGCTGGAGAATTTCTTTTTAGGCAAGGCCCAGGCCACTTCACGCCTCCGCCGTTGGTGCCGCCATCATGTTACTTTCCTTCGCTTGGTAAAACACTGGAAGAACAGCGAATAGGTCACCTCCGTTGCTATTTTGTTCATAATGAAAACACTTTCTAGCGGCCATAATTTTGAAGAGTGCCTCCAAATCAAAGAAAGACTAGACAAGTTAGCTGTTTGGGTCAACAAAGAAAGACAAACGCCCTTTAGATTATGTGCAGACTGCCGCCGAATCATTTTTTTGGGTTGAATGGAATTTTCATTAAAAGAAATTAAGATATCCCGGGGATATTGCATCCCAATAGAATCCGCATAAAGCAAATTAACAATACATAAAGGAATATGAAGATAGAAATACTATCTCTTCCACTAAAACTGGAGCTTCAATTGCAAGCGTATCGGCGCATTAGTTGGCTTCCCGGTAGATATGCTTGAAGCTTATCTCGTCAAACCTTCGCATAAGGAATCTACAATCTATTGAGAGTTTGTATCATTTTCAATTGATTATATCTTGTAATTTATACAGTAATGTTTTAGATGATTTTGAAAACATTATATTTATATTATAGAACAAATCGAAATCGATTAAATAAGATCCATATTGGATATAAAATTTATTACCAATTTAAAGATATAACTAGTTTTTTTATCCAATTAAAATGAAACTGAGACAAGTAAATTAGGATGGAGTCACGGAGGGAGTACTTTGGTGTACTTGAAAAAGACAAACATATTTGAAACTAGTACTAATAATTAATGAAACACCCTTGTGTGTGTAATGGAAACAAAGCAAACTGAGAAAACCAGATTCTAGAACATGATTTGTAATGTGGAAATCAGTTTCAGATAAACAAAATCAGTCTAAGTTAAACAAAATCATTTTCTAAGTTAAACTAAATTTGGCCCAATAAAAATATTAGGACTCCAGGAACCAAGTCCAATTGATTCAAATCAAAGCCCGAGCCGGGCCAGACGGGAGGTTCCTTCCATACCGAATGACCAACTTCGAGACCCAATTTATTTCACATCTAAAAATGGTTTTGTCCGAGTAAATATATATTCAATTGAATTATTCGAATTTTAAAACAACTCTTTCCCAAGAATCTCCAACAAAAATGCTTACGAAACTCCAGTCCCTTGCTTAAACAAGCTAAAGCGCATCCATTCAAAAAGAATTTGGATTCTCTCCGGTCCAATCCGCACACCTATTTTCGGATTGAACCCTCCAGTTACAAAATCTAACTTTAAGCATCCTACAACAATTAACCAAATAAGATTTGAATACAAAAACACCTGAATCAAACCAATTGACATAAAAGAAAGATGAAATGGACAGAAGTTTCCATGGCAACGTCAACCAAAACTCAAGACGAAGAGCAGCAAGGCCTCTTGGTGTTGGCCTCGGGACCACCAACATCTAGAGTTCTCCCCTCTTTTATGCTAGCCGGAGCCGAGGACTCCGAAGAAAGATTTTTCTTGCTGATTATCCTATATATCTCCGACAGGATTGTTTGGAAAGCCTTCTCCACATTTGTGGCTTCTAGCGCCGATGTTTCTATGAAGGAAAGGCCTTCTTTCTCAGCAAATCCTTGAGCATCCTCGGTAGCAACCGCTCTGAGATGCTTCAAGTCGGTCTTGTTGCCAATCAGCATGATATTAATGTTGGAGTCCGCGTGGTCCCTCAGCTCCTTCAACCACCGGCTAATGTTTTCAAAAGTTGTTGGCTTTGTCACGTCGTAAACCAGGAGAGCACCCAATGCACCCCTATAATAGGCGCTGGTGATTGCTCTGTATCGCTCTTGTCCTGCTGTGTCCCATATCTGAGCCTTCACAGTTCTGCCCTCCACCTGAATGAGATAACAATCAGCAACGAAATAGGTTAAACGTAAAGCTTGTTTCATTGTTAACAACGGATTCCACACAGTACATTCACAACCTATTGTAACATTGAAGAGACTTTTAGCACCAAAGAATGGGGTAATGCCTTTCTATGATGCATTGAAATTGGATAACACATGCGAAAACCTCATTTAAACACAACTTGACCAACATGGATTTAATTCATGACAGGCAAAATTACACTTGCATGTCAAAAGCAGCACCCCCTAGCAGGGATGTTGAACTAAAGTAAAGATAAATAGATAAATAATGTAGTACCACTTCATCATGCCACACATCTTATCATGTGAATCATGTGATGACATAGAGGACCACGTAAGAATGCGGCTAAAAAAATTAAATACACCATGATAAAATACAAATCTAGAACAAGGATACAGCCTTAGAGAGCAAGAAGCACAATGGCTTACCTCCAAATCCAATAGGTGAAGCAGCTATTCTTGGGATGCAGAAACACACATAGCAGAAACAAAATCAAATGTGGCATACAGTGATACAAATACCTTAATCATTCTGGAAGGGGGGAAAGGCCCTAAGAACTGGCAGTCTCAATAGACCTTTAAAGGCACCTCTGGATTCTACAGTCCAGGGTTGAAATGTCTTAACGAGACTTTAAACTTCTTCTATGAATAAACACATATATGTTTGTTTCTCAGCTAGAAACTGTAGTGATTATAGTATTGTCAACCTGAGTTCCCAAGTCCTTCAGTTTCTACCATCTGCAATGGAGGCCATTTGGCCCAGAGTTGGGAGTTGCATACACGTAAAGGCACAATGTAGGAAAACCCTTCCTTTAGCAGAGATCTCTCATCTCAGTTTCAAACCATTTTGAAGCTCTCTTCAACCTCCCAACATACGTCCAGGAGTACCAAAAGCATGCATGAATTATTCAAGAATGTAGGTAATGAACCCATGAAAATTCAAGATCAGAGGAAGCAGATTATGAATGCGGTAATTTTCCTAATCCATTGAGGGATAGACATCAAAAATAGAAAAAGAAAAAACATGTTGGATCACATTTTTCTTGCAAAAATAGACAGTATAAATGTGATGCTGTGAACATAACGACCATTTTTGTAAGGCAAATGTGGTTCAAACGCAACCAATGTCTGATAACTTAGGTTTCTCACGTGGATGATCTGCACAACGGAACCTATAAGATATAGTGTTTTCATCGAGATGGGCCACCAATGTGTTAAATTGGAGAGTCTAGTTAAGAATGCCATAGACAAAATGACTCGAAGAATTCTTCACGTTCATCAATTATTCAAGTTATCTAGACACCTGTACGCAAATTTATCATTCATGAAGTTAATTGCCCATACAACATATTCTTCCGTAACTTATTGATTTCTAACTTATGTTTAACGAGGCATCAGGTTTTATGCATGAATTTTTTATCCAACCTACAAGCTTAAGCTATTAAATAAAGAGGTCCCAAGACTCCCAACATTATATTAAGTGATCACCCATTTCATATCAATGCAACGTGGAATTGTGTTCATTAACATCCCCTTATGCAGTTGCGTTTGGAGTCTGCCACGAGTAAACCCTTTTGGGGATCTTATCATCGTGCAACCTTTTATTTGGATCTGTGGTCATGGGGTATGGTGAGTAAATTTTCAAAATGTGAACCATAATGGACCCCGCTGTAGAGCGGCCCCAACATTGATCACCCATTTCATACCCAAGCAATAACATTGTGAACACAATCCGACACTCCAAGCAGCACTGACTATCCCAAACCAACAGAGAGAACAGTAACTCGCGCAATAAAAAAACAAAAACAAAATCACACAACCAGTATACTAGTTGGAAAAAAACAGATCAACAACTGCAATACATAAACACCTGAATCTGTTACATCCGAGTGCGAGTTTGAATCCAGATCCATACAAACAATTCCAAGGCGAATGAGATACGCTCAAAATTCACAGGACGTCCAAATAAATCTAAATCAAAGAGGTACAGAGAGAAGATGTATTCTACTAGTTAAGTCACATTCAACTAGTTAAGCACTGCGGGAGCAACTAGCGATCGAGAAATGACGCACACCAAAGTTATATCAAACGAGCGATCGCGAACAAAAGAAGAGAGTTATAGATATAGACCAGTAGTTGTAGAGAGAGAAAGGGTTTAGAGGGGGGCGGGAGGAGAGAGACCTGGAGAGTACGGGTAGCGAATTCGACGCCGATGGTGGATTTGGATTCGAGGCAGAACTCGTTTCGGGTGAAGCGGGAGAGGAGGTTGGATTTGCCCACCCCTGAATCGCCGATTAACACGACCTTGAACAGGTAGTCGTACTCCTCGTCCGCTCTCCTCGCCATCTCTCTCTCTCTCTCTACACGCGCGGGCAAAACAATCGTTGAATCAGTCACTGGACAAGGAAGATAGATGCAGAAACCTCTCTCTCTCTCTCTCTCTGGAGCCGTTCGATTAAGTAATTTTTTTCAATTTTTAAACTCAAATACAATGAAAATGAAAAATAATTTTTTAATTTTTTTTACACCGTATGAAAAATCTCAATGAGATCTATCAAACAAGATCCATATTGGTAGAAAAATTATTTACGTAAACACATAATTTTTAAATTTAAAATTATTTTCCTTTTTTAAAAGTTACTTTTTTACAAAATCGGAACAGACCCCTCTCTCTCTCTCTCTCAATTTCGAAAAGTATGATGAGTTGTATGTGTTCTGGCGGAATGAAGGGAAAGTTGAATGCCCGGAACTACCCCTCTTGTGGAATCCACATCCATGCCTGCGGATGACGTATTGTTTTGGCGGCTCGTGCGATATTACCCCACGCATTTCATTTCTTTGGACTTCATTCGCTCTACGGCGGTGAAGCCTAAACACATGTGTGACGTTGGAGGACGGTGAGATATTTGTGGCGGTGTCTCGAGACTATCTCATGTCCAAAAAAATTTTGATTTGAGGGCGTGCCCAGAGTACAATTGGAATTCAATTTGAATTAAATTAAATTGGCACAAATATTTTTTAAAATTCTCAAACATTTTCTTGTTAAATCATTTCCTACTTCGACTTTAAATTTAGATATCTCATGCCTTGTTTGGATGACATTTAAAAAAAAAAAAAAATCGACTCAAAAAACACTTATTACTTTCAACCATTACTCTCATTTTTTCTCTTCAATTGTTATTCTCAATTCTCTCTTTATCTCTCGCTACTCATTATCTCTATTTCCAATCGTTACCCTATTTTTTCTCTCCACTCATACCCAAAAATCAAACTCAAATTTTTTCAAAACATCATCCAAACAAGACGTAATTTTTTTGATTTGGGGATGATTTAGTGCAGCCCCGCATTACAGTGTGCAGTGCGACCAATCCGTTCGTTCATTTCGAGATGGACGGCTTAGATTAATCCAAACTCTTACAAATCTAAATCGTTCACTGCTCGGATTAAATCCACCAATGGGTTGGTCGCACTGCGCGTTGGAGTGCAGGGGTGCACTACAACAGATTGGGGTTTTTTTTTGTAGTGCGTCGGGTTGTAGTGTAGCCGATCCATCCATCCATCCATGTAGACACGAACGACTCATATTTAATCCAAGATCCTATTAATTTGAACAGTCCGTTGCTTCGATTAAAATCCGAGGCATCCATTGTAGAAATGGACGATTGAATTGGCCGACCTGCGACGGACAAACCTGTTGGCGCGGGTTGCCTGCCCTACGAGATCCCCAGGTCCCAGATTTTTATGTCGCAATTTGATACTATCTCTTTTACAAACAGGTCAAATTTTACCGTACAAAATACTAACATCGGACAAAAAATGATGTCACATACTTGAGAAAAAAGCGATGTCGTACTTAAAAACAGAAAAAGTGATATATTTCTTACGAAATCTAAAATTAGCAGCGGCAAATTGTAAAGAGTATCTCATATAGTAGTACTTGAGAATATGTGATGTCAATAAGAAACTACCATACCATTCTCTCTTTTGGAAGTAATAATAAAAGTTGAAAGGATTTACCCAGAGATAGCTTTGACAATTTATTTATAAAAACTGTATCGAACGGTTGATCTCTTAACAAATTTATCAAGATAAGATTTGGCAAGGTGTTAATTCGGACAGCAGGTGATGCGTGCCAAATGTCACGCAATGACTGTTGGAGGCATATACTATTACCGTTGGAGGGTTGATTAAGATACATGAAAAAGGTCCATATATGAAAGAAAAATCAACCACCTCGATTCGAATTCACGCAATCTGAGCCATTAATTTCCCTTTCATAAACCATTTTCAAGTATCATAAAATTTCCCTTACCGTCGAGCTCTCAGGGGGAGTCAATCGGTTTTATTGCTGCTCGCAAATGAAGTTACCTAGCCAGTCGAAGGCGGGGGGGCCTCTGCTAAAAAAGGTCCACATTTTCTCTTCTTAAAGTTTAGTGAAAGTAGGAAACGTGAGTCATGGGGATGGTATAACTCTCCCTTCACCCACCTATGATTTTAAATGATGCCTGAGCAAATGATGTTTTTTGCCTTGTTCAGCAACACATTGTTTGGTGCTCAAGAGTCGTAGCTTCCCAATGCACCCATTGGAATAAGATCGATTTGAGTCACAATACTCTTACCGACCACTTCCTGATCACTTTACGTGAAGGATCCTGATTGGAGCAAGGAAGGGGCCAATAGGGGGCGGTCGCCCCTGCAAGAAGAAAAAAAAAAAAAACTACTCCGTACCATTATATATATAAAAAAAAAAATCCTATGAAAGTTTATAGGCTTGCCCCTGTGTAGAATTTTGGAAAAAAATAATAATAATAACCTTTGAAATACGAGGATACCAACATTAATTACTAATAAATTCCAAGGGTTAAAATATAACAAAACATAAAACTAGAGGGTTAATATTGTGAATATTCAAATAATAACTTCCACCGTTTAGTGTTTTACACTTTTATTTCTTTTTGCTCCTAAATCTCAATGGCATACCAAACCCCCTTTCTCTCTCTCTCTCTTGACACAAATCTCCAATTATTAAGACTTCAAAGGAAATTTTGAAAAAATAGCAATGGAGGAGAAGAGATTTTGAAAACTCTAAGTAATTTTGATGAAATCTAAGTTGTAGGTATGTTTTTCCCCAATTGTTGTTCTAGACTTCTAATTATTTGTTTTTTGACTGGTAAAATCAAGTAACATGAAAGCCCATATACAGAATTCGTCTAGTTGTGATGAATGAAAAAAAAATGAACAATAAAGAAAAACAAGACACATACATCAAGATCAATCCCATTAATTAAACCGATTGATGTATTTACGTTATTTTGAGTTTTAATGTATTTACGTTATTATGTACGTATATTTATATTTTTTTCTTGCACGCACGATTGCCCCTGTATTGTAAAATTTCTGGCTCCGTCCCGGCCAACATCTTGTATCACTTTGCAAATTTCAGCTCATTAAGCCCGAAAGTTTTTTCTTGCCATAACGGAAAGAAGCTTTCGACCCTATTTCGATCCCTTTCTTTCTTGTGCAAAAAATCATTTAGGAGTTATGCTAAGGTGTTCGTCGCTTGTTGGGAATGACCATTGTGCTTGTCTCTTTGATAAGTCAATGGCCATGGGCAGTGCCAACGTCGCTAAAGGAATGCTACCTTGTTGATCTTGTCAGTAGGAGGGTGCAACAGTCGCTGATCTTAATTGGTTGTAGCAAATTTTCGAATGAGAACTTTGAACATCACATGTGCTTGTCACCAGTCCGGCAAGGTAGATTAACAAATTATGTTTATTTTTCAATTGATATTTCATGTGAAAAACTCTATTTTTTGGCATATATGAAACGTCAAGTTCTTGGCACCGGACTAGGCTTGACATGAAACGTCATGTGTTTGTCACCGAAAAAGACAAGGCATGACGCGACATGATGAAAGGCACGACACTACATGAATCACATACTACTATAATAGCTTGGTTGGAGATAAGAATTGATATAACCATGTTTGCGCGTTTTGGTTAAAAAGCGATGAGATTAATATGTAAATGTACTAATTTTCTTTTTAATACCTCAAGTACAAAACCCACCCCCCAGGGTAGGCCAATTCTCCCATTCGGGTCTTTCGTGGTCCGAGCTAGACTATCAGCCTGCCACCCAAAATTGTACCCGAACAGTCGATATGAGCCCCACACTCATAGTAGTCCAACCCCATGCTCTACAATGCCAATTAACACCAAACACGGCCCAAACGCATTGCTCCTCGTCTCACAAGTGCGTGAGTCCCGCCACACATTGATCCTGTAAGAGGAGGAGCAAAGCTTCCAAAGCATTGGATAATCTCTTCACCGGTTATGTTTCAATTTTTGCCTAACTACATTGCGCCTTCCGAGATTGTTAAATGAGACCGTGATGGGTTTCTTTTCGTCACATAAGGGTCACTGATGATCCGTACAAACTTTACCAGGTTTGATTCTCATATTTGCCACATCAAATAAGAAAATGTAAATTTTACACTAGAAGTTGATATGACAATCCATATACGACATCATTGGAGAGACCCTTACATGTTGAAAAAAAAAACAGTTATGCATATCTACTCAAGCTTAGTGAATGCTACATTCATACACTTCAAAGTAATTTTGTTCCTCCTCTTCTGCCCTTGGGCTATCCTCCTTCGCAGTCACAACAACATAGCAGTGCACAAGTTACGAAAAGAACTTCTCCAGCCCCTTATTTGTAAAACCAATACTACCAAGAATTGAGGAAACAAATAAAACCACAAACTGATTATCAAACAATCCATTCATCAGAATAGCCATTTAAGCAGGGACATGATCTTCCAGAAAAGGGTAATCCGTGTACCCGATAACCGGATCAGGAATGTAAAAAGTGCTCTTGTTGCTCCTGTTGGAGGCATATACTATTACCGTTGGAGGGTTGATTAAGATACATGAAAAAGGTCCATGAAAGAAAAATCAACCACCTCGATTCGAATTCACGCAATCTGAGCCATTAATTTCCCTTTCATAAACCATTTTCAAGTATCATAAAATTCCCCTTACCGTCGAGCTCTCAGGGGGAGTCAACCCGTTTTATAGTTGCTCGCAAATGAAGTTACCTAGCCAGTCGAAGGCGGGGGCCTCTGCTAAAAAAGGTCCACATTTTCTCTTCTTAAAGTTTAGTGAAAGTAGGAAACGTGAGTCATGGGCATGGTATAACTCTCCCTTCACCCACCTATGATTTTAAATGATGCCTGAGCAAATGATGTTTTTTGCCTTGTTCAGCAACACATTGTTAGGTGCTCAAGAGTCGTAGCTTCCCAATGCACCCATTGGAATATGATCGATTTGAGTCACAATACTCCTACCGACCACTTCCTGATCACTTCACGTGAAGGACCCCGATTGGAGTTAGGAAGGGGCCAGTAGGGGCGGTCGCCCCTACAAGAAGAAAAAAAAACACTACTATTATATGTAAAAAAAAAAAATTCTATGAAAGTTTATAGGCTCGCCCCTGTGTAAAATTTTGAAAAAAAAAAAAAGTAATAGTGACCTTTGAAATACGAGAATACCAACATTAATTACTAATAAATGCCAAGGGTTAAAATATAACAAAACATAAAACTAGAGGGTTAATATTGTGAATATTCAAGTAATAAACTTCTACCGTTTAGTGTTTTACAGTTTTATTTCTTTTTGCTCCTAAAATATCAATGGCATACCAAACCCCCTTTCTCTCTCTCTCTTGGCACAAATATACCCAATTGTTAAGACTTGAGAGGCAGTTTTGAGAAAATAGCAATGGAGGAGAAGAGACCCTAAGTAATTTTGGTGAAATCTAAGTTGTAGGTATGTCTTTTCCCAATTGTTGTTCTAGACTTCTAATTATTTGTTTTTTGACCGGTAAAATCAAGTAACATGAAAGCCCATGTACAGAATTCGTCCAGTTGTGATAACTGAAAAAAAAAATGAACAATAAAGAAAAACAAGACACATACATCAAGATCAATCCCATTAATTAAACCGATTGATGTATTTACGTTATTTTGAGTTTTAATGTATTTACGTTATTATGTATGTATATTTATATTTTTTTCTTGCACGCACGATAGCCCCTGTATTGTAAAATTCCTGGCTCCGTCCCGGCCAATATCTTGAATCACTTTGCAAATTTCAGCTCATCAAGCCCGAAAGTTTTTTCTTGCCATAACGGAAAGAAGCTTTCGACCCTATTTCGATCCCTTTCTTTCTTGTGCAAAAAATCATTTAGGAGTTATGCTAAGGTGTTCGTCGCTTGTTGGGAATGACCATTGTGCTTGTCTCTTTGATAAGTCAATGGCCATGGGCAGTGCCAACGTCGCTAAAGGAATGCTACCTTGTTGATCTTGTCAGTAGGAGGGTGCAACAGTCGCTGATCTTAATTGGTTGTAGCAAATTTTCGAATGAGAACTTTGAACATCACATGTGCTTGTCACCAGTCCGGCAAGGTAGATTAACAAATTATGTTTATTTTTCAATTGATATTTCATGTGAAAAACTCTATTTTTTGGCATATATGAAACGTCAAGTTCTTGGCACCGGACTAGGCTTGACATGAAACGTCATGTGTTTGTCACCGAAAAAGACAAGGCATGACGCGACATGATGAAAGGCACGACACTACATGAATCACATACTACTATAATAGCTTGGTTGGAGATAAGAATTGATATAACCATGTTTGCGCGTTTTGGTTAAAAAGCGATGAGATTAATATGTAAATGTACTAATTTTCTTTTTAATACCTCAAGTACAAAACCCACCCCCCAGGGTAGGCCAATTCTCCCATTCGGGTCTTTCGTGGTCCGAGCTAGACTATCAGCCTGCCACCCAAAATTGTACCCGAACAGTCGATATGAGCCCCACACTCATAGTAGTCCAACCCCATGCTCTACAATGCCAATTAACACCAAACACGGCCCAAACGCATTGCTCCTCGTCTCACAAGTGCGTGAGTCCCGCCACACATTGATCCTGTAAGAGGAGGAGCAAAGCTTCCAAAGCATTGGATAATCTCTTCACCGGTTATGTTTCAATTTTTGCCTAACTACATTGCGCCTTCCGAGATTGTTAAATGAGACCGTGATGGGTTTCTTTTCGTCACATAAGGGTCACTGATGATCCGTACAAACTTTACCAGGTTTGATTCTCATATTTGCCACATCAAATAAGAAAATGTAAATTTTACACTAGAAGTTGATATGACAATCCATATACGACATCATTGGAGAGACCCTTACATGTTGAAAAAAAAAACAGTTATGCATATCTACTCAAGCTTAGTGAATGCTACATTCATACACTTCAAAGTAATTTTGTTCCTCCTCTTCTGCCCTTGGGCTATCCTCCTTCGCAGTCACAACAACATAGCAGTGCACAAGTTACGAAAAGAACTTCTCCAGCCCCTTATTTGTAAAACCAATACTACCAAGAATTGAGGAAACAAATAAAACCACAAACTGATTATCAAACAATCCATTCATCAGAATAGCCATTTAAGCAGGGACATGATCTTCCAGAAAAGGGTAATCCGTGTACCCGATAACCGGATCAGGAATGTAAAAAGTGCTCTTGTTGCTCCTGTTGGAGGCATATACTATTACCGTTGGAGGGTTGATTAAGATACATGAAAAAGGTCCATGAAAGAAAAATCAACCACCTCGATTCGAATTCACGCAATCTGAGCCATTAATTTCCCTTTCATAAACCATTTTCAAGTATCATAAAATTCCCCTTACCGTCGAGCTCTCAGGGGGAGTCAACCCGTTTTATAGTTGCTCGCAAATGAAGTTACCTAGCCAGTCGAAGGCGGGGGCCTCTGCTAAAAAAGGTCCACATTTTCTCTTCTTAAAGTTTAGTGAAAGTAGGAAACGTGAGTCATGGGCATGGTATAACTCTCCCTTCACCCACCTATGATTTTAAATGATGCCTGAGCAAATGATGTTTTTTGCCTTGTTCAGCAACACATTGTTAGGTGCTCAAGAGTCGTAGCTTCCCAATGCACCCATTGGAATATGATCGATTTGAGTCACAATACTCCTACCGACCACTTCCTGATCACTTCACGTGAAGGACCCCGATTGGAGTTAGGAAGGGGCCAGTAGGGGCGGTCGCCCCTACAAGAAGAAAAAAAAACACTACTATTATAGTAAAAAAAAAAAAATTCTATGAAAGTTTATAGGCTCGCCCCTGTGTAAAATTTTGAAAAAAAAAAAAAAGTAATAGTGACCTTTGAAATACGAGAATACCAACATTAATTACTAATAAATGCCAAGGGTTAAAATATAACAAAACATAAAACTAGAGGGTTAATATTGTGAATATTCAAGTAATAAACTTCTACCGTTTAGTGTTTTACAGTTTTATTTCTTTTTGCTCCTAAAATATCAATGGCATACCAAACCCCCTTTCTCTCTCTCTCTTGGCACAAATATACCCAATTGTTAAGACTTGAGAGGCAGTTTTGAGAAAATAGCAATGGAGGAGAAGAGACCCTAAGTAATTTTGGTGAAATCTAAGTTGTAGGTATGTCTTTTCCCAATTGTTGTTCTAGACTTCTAATTATTTGTTTTTTGACCGGTAAAATCAAGTAACATGAAAGCCCATGGTCCAGTTGTGATGAATGAAAAAAAAATGAACAATAAAGAAAAACAAGACACATACATCAAGATCAATCCCATTAATTAAACCGATTGATGTATTTACGTTATTTTGAGTTTTAATGTATTTACGTTATTATGTATGTATATTTATATTTTTTTCTTGCACGCACGATAGCCCCTGTATTGTAAAATTCCTGGCTCCGTCCCGGCCAATATCTTGAATCACTTTGCAAATTTCAGCTCATCAAGCCCGAAAGTTTTTTCTTGCCATAACGGAAAGAAGCTTTCGACCCTATTTCGATCCCTTTCTTTCTTGTGCAAAAAATCATTTAGGAGTTATGCTAAGGTGTTCGTCGCTTGTTGGGAATGACCATTGTGCTTGTCTCTTTGATAAGTCAATGGCCATGGGCAGTGCCAACGTCGCTAAAGGAATGCTACCTTGTTGATCTTGTCAGTAGGAGGGTGCAACAGTCGCTGATCTTAATTGGTTGTAGCAAATTTTCGAATGAGAACTTTGAACATCACATGTGCTTGTCACCAGTCCGGCAAGGTAGATTAACAAATTATGTTTATTTTTCAATTGATATTTCATGTGAAAAACTCTATTTTTTGGCATATATGAAACGTCAAGTTCTTGGCACCGGACTAGGCTTGACATGAAACGTCATGTGTTTGTCACCGAAAAAGACAAGGCATGACGCGACATGATGAAAGGCACGACACTACATGAATCACATACTACTATAATAGCTTGGTTGGAGATAAGAATTGATATAACCATGTTTGCGCGTTTTGGTAAAAAAGCGATGAGATTAATATGTAAATGTACTAATTTTCTTTTTAATACCTCAAGTACAAAACCCACCCCCCAGGGTAGGCCAATTCTCCCATTCGGGTCTTTCGTGGTCCGAGCTAGACTATCAGCCTGCCACCCAAAATTGTACCCGAACAGTCGATATGAGCCCCACACTCATAGTAGTCCAACCCCATGCTCTACAATGCCAATTAACACCAAACACGGCCCAAACGCATTGCTCCTCGTCTCACAGGTGCGTGAGTCCCGCCACACATTGATCCTGTAAGAGGAGGAGCAAAGCTTCCAAAGCATTGGATAATCTCTTCACCGGTTATGTTTCAATTTTTGCCTAACTACATTGCGCCTTCCGAGATTGTTAAATGAGACCGTGATGGGTTTCTTTTCGTCACATAAGGGTCACTGATGATCCGTACAAACTTTACCAGGTTTGATTCTCATATTTGCCACATCAAATAAGAAAATGTAAATTTTACACTAGAAGTTGATATGACAATCCATATACGACATCATTGGAGAGACCCTTACATGTTGAAAAAAAAAACAGTTATGCATATCTACTCAAGCTTAGTGAATGCTACATTCATACACTTCAAAGTAATTTTGTTCCTCCTCTTCTGCCCTTGGGCTATCCTCCTTTGCAGTCCACAACAACATAGCAGTTCACAAGTTACGAAAAGAACTTCTCCAGCCCCTTATTTGTAAAACCAATACTACCAAGAATTGAGGAAACAAATAAAACCACAAACTGATTATCAAACAATCCATTCATCAGAATAGCCATTTAAGCAGGGACATGATCTTCCAGAAAAGGGTAATCCGTGTACCCGATAACCGGATCAGGAATGTAAAAAGTGCTCCTGTTGTACCTATTAAGCGGCGCATCGAGCTCAAACCGCCTAGGCAAGTCCGGGTTAGCCAAGAACAAGCGTCCAAACGCCACCAGATCCGCGTAACCCTCCTCCACAGCCTTATTACCATCACTCCTGTTGTACCCACCAGCAGCAATCAGAGTACCCTTGAAGGCATTCCTCATGGGACCAAGGCTGTGTGGAGTCTCAAACTTTTCCCCCATTTTCACCATCCTTGGCTCTATGACATGGAGATATAAAAGGTTGAATTTGTTGACTGCAGTGGCCATGTAAAGGGCTAGGGAGTTAGGGTTCGAGTCGGCGGATTCCATGTAGTCGGCAAATGGGGACAGTCTCATTCCGACTTTATCTGCTCCAATCTCATTCACGACTGCTTCCACTATTTCCAATGCAAAGCGACACCGGTTTTCTAGGCTCCCGCCGTATTTGTCTGTCCTGTCGTTCACTTGGTCTTTCATGAATTGGTCGATTAGGTACCCGTTTGCTCCGTGGATCTCAACTCCGTCGAATCCTGTCACGAGAAAAATAGTACATTGTTGTACACGTATATAGAGGATTGCGCATTGCTTTCTGAATTCTCAAGCCTGTTTTGTGCTGGATTTTATTTTATGGAAAACATGGAAAACTTGTTTGACAAAACATTTTCAGAAAAATATTCTCATTACATTCCACCTTTCAAAAAACACTCAAACGATATACGTGATACCGAGAACATGGGAACGGGA
The DNA here is from genome assembly GCA_025413875.1 of Rhododendron molle. NCBI lineage: Eukaryota > Viridiplantae > Streptophyta > Magnoliopsida > Ericales > Ericaceae > Rhododendron > Rhododendron molle. The sequence continues at coordinate 43,258,810 of CM046398.1, forward strand.
GAAAAAACCAAGAAATAATACCAAAAACTGATTCGAATGCTTTCGGTTCGCATACTTTCAACAACATGAAAGAAAGTACTATGAGAACTTGAGAGCTTCTCCTATCGTTATTGTTAGTTTTTTCGACACAGTTTCCTTTTAGTACGAGTATTAAGAAACTTTCGAGAGTCCAGCTCGTCCATCAAGTATTCATTTCTAGCTTCTTCTTCTTCTTCCTTTTTTCTCGTTTTTGGTAATCTTGAGCCTCAATCAATGAAAATCATAACAGTAGCCTCTAATGCATATTCATCTTTAGAAAAGAGTACCAACATATGGAACAAAAAGTTCATTCAAATGGGAGAGTAGACACAAGCAGTGATGGGTATACTGACCAGCATCAATGGCATTGCGAGCAGCGAGCCTGAAATCATTCACAATGTGCGGGATTTCATTGATTTCCAGGCGTCGAGGAGGGGGCCAATCTACTCCGTCGAGGCCAGGAGTCACTCCCTTGTCGGTAGAGGAGATCGGAGCTTGACCATTAGGCTGAAAGCCTGCAATACATATCAGAGTTCCAATTGAGTTTCATTTGGTGAAAAAAATATAGAATGAAGGATGAATCTCTCCACCAATTAGTCTCAATGATTGAAGCTGTGGTTAATTGTTCAGGTTCAAGCTATTTTCGAAGCAGAGAAATTAGGACCTGGCAAACCGTTCGAATTCTTTTGATTTCTTGTAATTTAGAATGATACAAAATTATAGTTTTTATCAAATGGATAGAAGATTATAAAGGGAAAATGTTTCCCTTCTCAGTTTCCTCTCATTTTTGTCTACCAAAGAAGGCCTGTGAAGGTAGACAATAGAAATGGACTACCCAACAAAAGTAGCACTGTACAAACACCAATAACCCCCAACCTTGATCAAAGCATATATTTGTAAGCTCCGAAAAGCCGGGCTCTCTTTTCGATTTGTCCACGTATTTCAAGTGTTCAACGTATTTTGTTTCGGATCTTTACTTTTGCTTGTCAATTTATTGGATTACCAACGTAGGAATTTCAAAATTCATAGGCTCAATGTGATAGAATATATTTAACAATCTAGCTATACCCACTTCATATAAAATTTTGGAAATTGATTATTGGTCAAACAAGCTCAAGGGTCGCTGGGCATGAGCTCAGATGATCTCAATTCCCCTCAAAATATCCTTTGTCAATGTAGCCTGAGCAAGTGGAAACCAACACAGATGATGCGGCATGGCACATGTGATAGTCCTTTTTAATTGAAGGACACAAAGTCACAATCTACCTACTAGGCTGCTATCAAGTCTTTGTCACTGCTTTAATTTTTAAATGACATTATTGTGATGAAAAAGACACTGGTTGTCTTTTGCTTTAGTCCATACATAAGCATGATGAGTTATAGAGTCATATGGTATGATTTTTAAGATGACCACATATAATGTGTCATAAAATCAACGAGTCTAAGGCTCCGTTCGGCTAAACAAGCCAACTGGCTTATTTTTTACTTTTTAGAATCCTCTCGTCATAACGATGCAATAATTCTCAAAAAATTGATGAGAAACTAACAAATACCAAAAAAAAATTGAATAAAGACAAAAAAATAAGTCAATTAACTTATTTAGCCGAACGGTGTCCACTTATTACGGTCTTACAGCCGGCATATTTGAGACTAGTATCTCCTAAAGGTGGCAATACGCCGACAAAATCCAAAATCACCGATTTCTTTGAACTACCATGCTGTTATGAGTTTTGAACTTTCTTCCTAATTATTTTGGGCTCAGTGTAAAAACTTCACTACTATGGCTCTTTTGGAGCCATTAAGCATCTGTCTTCGTTAACTAAAATGCTCCATTCTATTTTTCTGTTGACAGTCGAACCGGTGTCCGCTCCATTTTCCCACTCTTCAACTAATCCCAAAAGCCCGGAAGTTGTCGAGCAAAATCTCTAGTGGCCCGTAATACTGTTCAGAGATACAAATTCTTACCTTTTTTTTTTTGTCGTCCTAATAATTTGTAATATTTTGGCTTAGATACGGATCTGATTATTAAAAGCAATGTTAGATTTTATTTAATGCAGCATGATAGTTTCCTTTTCCTTACTAAAATCTCGAAGTTTGACTCGTAACGTATGGTTGTGGTTGATTGGTCAAGCAATGCAAGATATTGCTTTCTTTTTCCGCCTCTGCATCTCTCACCACACATTCAAGTGTGATTAATCTAATTCATGACAAACTAATACGAAAATCAACACAGAATAATTGGCTATAGGGTTGAATATTCCATTTGGCCGCATTTTCTAACCTTTGGTTGGAATACCTTTCTCGTTTTTTTATTAATAAAATGTTACTTTTACCGATAAAAAAAAAAAAAGGTGTTTGGTTAGAGATGCTACTCCTGTATATATAATCAAGCAAATTCGTTTTCAATTTCAACGTGGATGATTGAACCAAAAAAATGTTTAAATTGGTGCATAGGAGATACGAAATTACCGTAAGTGGAGACACGACCAACGTGCCAAATTTGACAGAAGAAGGTCCCACCCTTCTTGTGAACAGCTTCCACGATTGGTTTCCATGCCTCCACGTGCTCTTTGGTCCAAATTCCAGGCGTTTCTGGGTACCTTCAAATGAAGTCGAGCGATTTCTTTATAGGATCCGTTTTGATTAACGAGACTTACGGAGAAGAAACTCATAGGAGTACACATTAGTACTGCAAACACTTTGTCGGATTATATGTATACATACGCATATATGTTTAATCCGGGCCAATAGATTTTAACCTGACACTGAATATGTTTGTCATTTTTTGATATATATATAGTCCAATCCAAAACCGTAAAAATTCCCAAAGACGAGGAATATTAGACATTTGTCCCAAGAAAAAAAAAAAAAAAACCCACTTTTGTTTGGTTTCTTAGAGAAAAATAGAAAAACAGTGAAAACGAAAACACGACAGTAATTAAAAATTTCTTCTATAAAACGAAAACAAGATTTAAGAATATGTCAAAAATTATCATTCCTTGGTGAGTGCAAGTAAAGAGAAAATTTCATATGCCAACGTACTTGGACGGTCGTCAAGACTAGAGCTAGACTTAAAGTTTCTTTCTTCCTATGTACATTCGAAACTTCTCATGTACGATCTATCAATCTTTTGAAACCAGTTTATACGGCACTCTGTTTCGAATTTAAACGAGCGTCCCTAATGGACGGTAAAAATAGTCATTCGTAATGAATGGTGACGTACAAGTAAACTGATGAGAGAGAGAGAGAGAGAGAGAGAGAATCCAATACCCTTGGGCAGTGTCAGATACTCCGGTTGCTTCAGTGATGAGAAGGCCTCCGTCCGTTGTCCGTTGAGAGTAATACAATATGGCGTGGGGCTGCGGGACGTTGTTGTAAGATCTAGACCTGGTTAATGGTGCTAAAACAACTCTGCAAAAAACACCAAACCCCAAATTAAATAAATAATTTGTTAGAGAGAGAGAGAGAGAGAGAGAGATGGGGCAGGTGAAAAACCTGTGAGAGAGGTTGAATTTCCCCATCTTGTATGGAGTGAGGAGAGGAATCGGATTGAGTGTGTTGGCTGCCATTTTCAAAGGTAATTTCCCCCGGGATTTCTTCTTCTCTGCGAGTTGGTATATCAGAGCTAGTTAACTGGTCACTGGATTCTTCTCATTGTGCATAGCCATAGACGACCACTTATATAGTAGAACGTATAATTACTTTGTCAATGCATACGCACTCACATACGTTCTGTGAGGACAATGAATCAGAGATCTCTGGATCTAGACAGAGTGGAGGGTGAAGAACATTTGTGCACGTGACCCCATCTTATAGACCGGGATGAGACGGAAATTAATCGAGGTGCGTGTAAATTGGTACCGTAAAAAAAAATTTGTACAGATATTTTATTTATTAAATATACAACACTGGTATTATCTCACAAAAGTGCTAGGTACCCAAAAAAAAAAACCCCAATAAACTTTTATTAGCTGCAAGAAAAATCTGTTCGGGATGATTTCGGGGTATCTGCATTGCTGATTATCACGCGTGAGATTGAGCTTTTTCATACTAGAAGTCAAAAAATACAAACATCGATCACCATGCTCCACGCCCAAGATATCCAAGTAGTTAAGGTTACCCATGAGAAATCAACAAAAAAAATGATCGAGAAGGGTTTCATCTGAACAGTCTATTCAATAAAAAACTGTTCAGATGAAGCCCTTCCCGGTTATTTTTTTTGTTGATTTCTTGCGGGTACCTCTTAAAATCACGTTTTGAATATATTAAGTGGATCGGATCATCAAAATTCGATCGGAATGATATTTAACGGAGCCTTTAACGAAATTCGTTAGTTATTCGGACGGAAAGGGGCATTATGCGCCCGTTCCACTTTCTCCAATTACCTTCTTTTTGAAAAAGAAGGTATTTTCAAACTAAAATATAATGAAAATGAAAAGAAATTTTCAAATTTTTTTTTCACCGTTTAAAAGATCTCAATGCGATCTATCAAACAAGATCATTATTGGTAGGAAAATTATTTGTGTAAACATATGATTTTTGAACTTGAAATTACTATCTTCTTCAAAAAGTACTTTGTTGGAAAAAGTGGAACGGCTTCTTTGATTAACGGAAGATAACGTTGGAAATAAAATTAAAATTTTTAAAAAGTTGAGAGTCTAATTGAATTTTGGTGTGAAGGTTGGGGGTATTTTGAAATTTTCCTTACGTCAATGCATACGCACTCACATACGTTTTGTGAGGACAGTGAGAGCCCGTTCCACTAAGGGTTCCTTTTCTAAAAATACAATTTTTTCGATTTTCAAACTCAAATATAATAAAAATGAAAAATAATTTTTTTATTTTTTTTGCACCGTATTAAAGATCTCAATGAAATATATCAAACAAGATCCATATTGATAGAAAATTTTGAAATTTTCCTTACGTCAATGCATACGCACTCACATACGTTTTGTGAGGACAGTGAATCACCTTCTTTTACGTTTTGCACAGTGATCTCTGGATCTAGAGAGAGTGGAGGGTAAATTAACATTTGTGCACATGGCCCCCTCTTAGACCGGGACAAGACGGAAATTAATCGATGTGCGTGTAAATTGGTCCGAATATTATTTATCGTAAAAAAAAATTGTACAGATATTTTATTTATTACTAAATATACAACACTAGTATTATCACCCAAAAGTGCTAGATACCCAAAAAAATAATGCCCCAATAAACTTTTATTAACAGTAACAAAAACCTGTTCAAGATGATTTTGAGATACCTGCATTGCTGATTATCACGAGTGAGATTGAGCTTTTTCATAACAGAAGTCAAAATATGCGAACATCAATCACCATGCTCCACACCCAAGATACCCAAGTAGTTAAAACAAATTGGCCTTGTTCGTTTTTAAATTTTGGATTCTAATCATTATCTCATTTTTCTCTTTATCTCTTTTTAATCATTACCCCTATTTCTAATCATTACTCTATTTCTCTTTATACTCGTTACCTGCAAATCCAAATCTTGAACTTTCATGCCGAAAGAAAGTACAAAAATATAAGTAGTGTGATTGGATTCCTAGATGTATGGTTCATTCATAACATTTTACTGTGTTTCGTAACTTTTGTTCTAGAACTCATAACTTTTCAATAATATAATTCGTAACATTATCATTATGATTCATACTAACATTTTGGTACATTCGTAACTTTTATACTAAAATCGTGACTTTTTAGCAATATCATTCGTAACATTTTCTCTATAAATCATAACACATTTTTTGAGTGCATATGATACACACCCAAATAAGAAATGTGCATTATAGCATTTCCCTTTTAATTTTTCATGTATTTTGAGTGTGCAACTAGTATGGCTCATATAAAGCATGTGACATGAAACCGAACACAAAAAGGGCAAACTAAACTAAGGAATAAAATTATGGGCAGTGATTTTCGCATTATAGGATTAGTTTTTGCACTCTCCCTTTGAAGTGCAGTTAATAATTTGAGAAGCCTAAAAATCAATCTCAATGATAAAGTACGGCATATACATGATTCAACAAAATGACATTCGTTCACTTTTTGTAACATAATTTATACTGCATGAGGAATAGTACAACGTAGACTGTAAAAGTCTGTAAGGATAAATTTACAGTTATCATATCATATATGACATAGAGGGCTCGATCGGATGCGGGATTAGATTTTGAGGTATTATGTAAGAAGGAGATTGGATAGTAAAGGGTATTATGTAAGAAATGTGAGCCCATATTGATGTGACGGAATGATTAAATAATACTTGGTTTGGATGAGAGATAAAAGGTGGGAATAAGATTGTTTTATAGTAGAAATGGAAGAGAGATGGGGTATTAGAAGGGGGGATTCCATAATGCTAGCTCAAACTCTAACCATATGTAAGCCCCCTTTAGGGGAGGTTATGGAGGAGGGGGTATTATCAAATCCCCCGATTTTTGTCTTCCCAAACCACGCTATAGAACCGGCCCCACGGATTAGAAGGAGGGATTTGACAATACCCCTTCATAGTGTGGCATCCAAACGAGCCCGTATAGTATTAAACTAGTGTATAAAACGTGGTTACTCATCTCAAGTTTTACAAACCCAACACGACCTTGTTATTCAAGAACTTTTACAGATAATCACTTAATTCTTCCCCTCCAAAACAAATTACTCACCAATTGCACTCCGTAATTTTTAAAGAAAATCCCCCCCTATTGATTATTTATTTAAATTTGGTAGATCTTAATTTCACAAGCTTTGAAGAATTTTCACCAAAATTATTTAGGAAGCCCAAGTCCAAGCCCAGTGACCTGAACCCGAAAACTACAAAAGGGAAAATCAGCCCATCCCACATAAGCTACTAACCCTAGCCGTGCTTCACTGCGCTCTCTCTCTCTCTCTCTCTCTACGCTGCTGCTTTCGGGAGATCGCTCGTCTTTTGAGGTCCAATCTCTCTCTCTCTCAATTCAGCTGCTTCTGCTGCGAATTTCCCTCGACGTGTTTTGTGTGTCTTACTGTCAGGTCCAACAGCAGAAGCGAACGTTTCTTTCCGTTAAGCAATGGCGCTGGTAAGTCATTTCTGCTCTTACTCATTATTTCTCTGTTGCGTGTTAGCTTCAATTACTTCGTGTGTAATTATTCTTCCCTTTATAAATACTTACACATGTATGTATGATCATAGAAGTGTGTGTGAAACAGTGGAAGTGTTATATACGTATTCTCATGTGTGGGGGTGTTTATCCCGATCTTCTTCCGGATCTCCGGTACCGATCTGGATGGAGCTGGACCTTCCCTAATGCAGACAAACACCATTTAGTGCCTAACGGGCCGTAGAAGGCACGCCGATGCTTGAGTTAGTCTCAATTCAAAGAGGAGAAAGTACAAAGCTCTGTGTGTGAACAGTAATGACGTGCCTCTCTGGTGTTTAGGACCGTACTTTCTATAAGGGTGAATTAACTTGGGCTCTGAGTAAGCTCGTGCTGGGCAAATGCCCTAGCCGGTTCTTGGACTGATGCCACATGCTCGAACTAATCTGCTGGTAACCACGCCGATTCTCTGTCCTCACCCAGATCGGACCTGATTTGACCTGGTCCGGCCCAGGCCTAGCTCCGCAACGTGGGCTTACACGCACAAGCCACGCGCCCATCACAGCGTGCCGGTCCAAGCGTAGTTGGTTCGGCCCAAACACTTGCTGCTTTGGGCTGCCACTTGGTAGGCCCAATAGAGGTTCCGGTTTGACCCACTACGTCATGTTTGCAGTGAATTGCAAACTTATAACTGATTTGCTTTGTTGTAACTGTGTTTACTTCAATCATTTGCTATGTCGTCACGCAATTCACTTTTCTTCTGTTTGGCTTTGAAATAGTTGACTAACAATTCAGAATGGTAGTCATTAATATATTGCAATTGGTTACTTTTAATCTCTTTTTTTGATGTAGTGTAAGTTAGAACACAAACTCTCATATGCTTTTTGAATTTAGAGAAGAAATTTTCCTTTTGGGTTGATACCGAAGCACTTAGACCTTTTTGGTATTTGAGATTAGTTCCATTCTTGTTCGAGAATTATGATGTTGCGATAAGGAAAGTAGAATTGATACTTTAAATTGAATGATGAGTCATGCATGTCTAGCAAAGGGGACATTGATCTGTTTTGGATAAAGCTCAAGTCAATTAAAAGCTTGTTTGGTAGCTGAAAATCCTCGACAATCTTTTTTTAGGTCATAATATGTTCATGACTAAAAGCTTGCTTAGTTATACGAATTAACAGTTTTGATTGAAATTGTATTTCAAACACGTTGTTGATGTGCATTGTTTAAGGTTTGAGCACGTAGCAAGGAATTTTATATGAACTTTAGGTTTGGTTCTGACATTCAGGAGACTCAGGACTTGAGTTATAGTATGTATGAAGCTAAATTTGTCCACGTCAATGCATGCAATTCAGTGTCTAATCCTATATATGTCTGTTGGATTATATAATTGTCATGAAGAGTTTTGTATCATTTGGAGATAAAAACCCTCTTATTAGTACACAAATTACTGCATTCTCGAACACTGTATGACTATCAAAATTGTGGTGGGAAAGTATTATTTTGGGCGCGTTTAACTATTTTACGCTGAGCTAACAAATGTGTCATTTAAGTGATGATTTTTGTTGCATTCTGTGATTCTGTGTGATTATTGTTTTCTGGTCTATCTTATAGGTCTTGTATGCGGGGACAAAAACAAACAAAAATGCTTTCAAGACACTCATTGCTGCGGAGTATTGTGGTGTCCGAGTTGAGATGGCCCAGAATTTTGAGATGGGGGTTTCGAACAAAACACCTGAGTTTCTTAAAATGAACCCTATTGGGAAGGTAAAAGTTACAATTTGGACAAGTTATCTTAAGAAATCTGATGTTTAGTTTATCGACTTCATTATGAAAGGGTTTTTGTTTTTTCTCCCCCTGTTCATGAATAGGTTCCTGTGCTGGAAACTCCAGATGGCCCCATTTTTGAGAGCAACGCCATAGCACGCTATGGTTAGAAGACAATTTTGCCTTAACAGTTTTTAATTTTTAATTTTTGGGTAAGTAACAGTTTTTAATCTTCCGATGAACTTAGTTATAATTACAGTTGTCTTGGTTGCCTGCAGTTTCTCGCTTGAAGTCTGATAGTCCTCTTTGTGGCTCTTCACTAATAGAAACTGTAAGACGTCTTTTTGCCTTGTTTCTGTAATCCTACTTTGAGTCAAGATTTGTTATTCGTTCTGTTTGGAGATTTTCATCTTTCGCTTTCATTTCTTCTTCTTCTTAGCACTTTTGCTTATAATCATGACGGCTTTTCTGCTTTTTCCAGGCCCTTATTGACCAGTGGATTGACTTCGCATCATTGGAGATTGATGCTAACCTTGGGAACTGGCTTAGAACAAGAATGGGACGAGCTGTTTACCTTCCTCCAGTGAGTTATCTTGTGTCTTCTGTTCTTGTTGATAGTATTTCCTATATTTGCTGTTGTACTTTTTTAAATAGCATGGAAATAAATTGTCTTTGCGTGATAAAGTGTTTTATAATACCCAATAAACGACTCCAAATAATTCTGTGAAATTTAGATAAGCCTTTTAGGTCAGAGTATTTCAATCATTCAATTTCATTGATCAGTGGATCACATCTCCTGCACTTTGTTTAGATGTGGACTCAGAGAGAGGCAATCAAATGAGGTAGCTAAAGAATAGGAATGAAATAAATTTCTTTTTTGTGATGTTACTGGGAAGGGAATGATATGTTATAATATGTCCACTGATTTTTTGGTAGACGCTTGGAAAAAAATGGTGGTAGAACATCAAGTATGAAATGCACTCCCTATCCTATTATTCTCATGTTGACATGTCCATTAAAATATATTCGTCATTGAGAAAACTAAAGCTATTGCTAGTATTGTTTACAGTATTCTTGGTTCTTCGTTCTGAAAATCTTCCTCTCTGTTTCTGTCCAAGGCAAATGTATTTTAGTATTTTGGCGGTAGGAGAGGGGGCTCTGAAGGCGGCGGATTCCAGTTAACTCTTCTATTTCCAAAATTTTGGATCAGCATAGGACAACGATTTTGTAGTATTTAACTGAATCGAAGGTACAATCTATGAAGCAGCGACACTCCTGGAGGTCGTCATACTCGTGCCGGGGACACGGCAAGAAACGTATGGGCACGCCATGTGGGGTGTCCATGAAATGTAATTTAATTTTTACTTATCAAAACAATAAAATTGAATCACATTTTTAAAGGGGGACGCGACGGGGGTTAAATATGCAATATTTTAAATTTTTTGGGAGTAAATGTGTATTGCTTCAAATATTTTGGTTTACAAGTGTTATATGATGTAATTTGATGCTTGTTCATACATATTGATGTTTCATGTTTCTACATATAACTATGTTTCCTCTGGTTTAAAATAAACTTTATCTATTTATTTATTTATTTTTGTCATATTCCTGCCGTTTCCGTGTCTCTACTTCTTTATAAATCCCGTCTCCGTGTCCGTATCTGCTCCATAGGGTACAATCCTTTCAGGTACTGAGTTGCGGATTTATCTGTTTTTGAGTCTATGAAAATGGTGTTTTCTATTCCTGGGGCATCCAGATGCTTCCTACTGTATAAGAAACAATGATGAATCCACATCGGCACACCCTACGCGTTTCGGTTATTTGCTCATTAATTAAATTTATAATTTTTTTTTGTCTCCTCTCCGACTTATAATTGACATTAGTCATGAGGGCTGTTAAAGTTACAATTCATACCCTTTTTCTATTGCTAAAGTGTTTTTTTATTACTCCTCAGATGCCCTGTCCTTACCTTCTCATGCGTTTTTTGTGTGAAGGCTGAGGAAGCTGCTATTTCTGCATTGAAGAGAGCTCTTGGTGCTTTGAACACACATCTGGCTTCAAACACTTATCTGGTTGGGCATTCTGTGACCCTAGCTGACATTATCATGACAATGAACTTGTATTTTGGATTCACTCGGCTCATGACTAAGAGCTTTACCTCTGAGTTCCCTCATGTTGAGAGATACTTTTGGACCATGGTTAATCAACCAAATTTCAGCAAGATATTGGGTGAGGTAAAGCAGACAGAACAAGTTCCACCTGTTACATCTACCAAGAAGCCTTCCGAGCCAAAAGAAACTGCTAAGTCAAAGCCGAAAGATGAGCCAAAGAAAGAGGCGAAGAAGGCGCCAGCCAAGCCCAAAGAAGAAGCTGTTGAGGAGGAGGAGGCACCAAAACCCAAACCAAAGAATCCCCTTGATCTTCTGCCCCCCAGTAAGATGATACTGGATGATTGGAAGAGGCTCTACTCGAATACCAAGACCAACTTCCGTGAAGTTGCAATTAAAGGTATATATTCGTTTTCGTTTTCGCTTTCTTTTTTTTATACATTTTTTTGGTTATTAATGTTAAGAGTGATTTTGTCTCATCCTGCCATTCTCCTTTGCTAACAAGAAACATTTGTTCGTTGGTTTTGTTGATTTTAATACGAGGATTGCATTCAAATATGCACAAGTTGCTTTAGCTCTTGTTCTCTCTCACACCAGATGGTTTGGTGTAAAAGATATTATGCACCTATGCTGGGTTCCTCTCTTGCTGCCTACGGTATCGATTTGGCTACCAATTCTAATAGCAAGTCAATGGGACTCATAATTTTTTGGTTTTCAGCATGTTTTAATAGCACGTCACTTTTTGAGGTGACTGTTATTTGATATGATCTGTTAACTAGAAGACATTGTGCTTAATTTGCTATAGCTTTCCAGAATTATGTTCTACTGGACGTGTTAAACTTAATATGGATATATTGTACAGGAGATGCGTCTTGTAAATAATTAATATAGACCTCTATTACTCCATATCTATATATATATTTTTTGGATGATATAGATGTACAACTCGTCGAAGTAATATCTATCTGTGTATGCATGTTTTTTTGACATGAATCTTCCTTTTATTCTCACGCACCTTTAACTTGTGATAAAAGTATATGCATGCGAGATGGCTCAGATGGCGTAATTAGAACTCATTCCAAATTTACATGCATAATAGGATGAAAATTTTCACTGGACTAGGCTTCTGCATCTGAGGTCTTGTAGCATACACTTTTCCGATATTAAAACTACCCACACTGTCCGCATAATGATGTTCCTGTTCTTTGCAGGTTTCTGGGACATGTACGATCCGGAGGGATACTCTCTTTGGTTCTGTGACTACAAGTACAACGATGAGAATACTGTCTCATTCGTGACCCTTAACAAGGTTGGTGGATTTCTTCAACGGATGGATCTGGCACGAAAGTATTCCTTTGGGAAGATGCTGGTTATCGGGTCAGAGCCCCCATTCAAGGTGAAGGGGCTTTGGCTTTTCCGCGGTCAGGAAGTTCCGCAATTCATAATCGATGAGTGCTATGACATGGAGCTCTATGATTGGAAGAAGGTTGACATAAGCAATGAAGACCAGAAGGAGAGGGTGAATCAGATGATAGAGGATCAGGAGCCCTTTGAAGGAGAGGCACTTTTGGATGCCAAGTGCTTTAAGTGATGATACCCTCAGTTCAATCAAGCTTAGTTTTGGTCGTGTTTGTCTTCGTTGGGAGTAGAGATGATTTGTGCTCTTCTATTAAAAATGTTCGAGGTAACTTTTAGTATTTTGAGGATTCAAGGACGTAACATTGTGGGTTTTGTTTGTCATTACTGTTGAGCTTTGGAACTTGGGAGTGTATGGTTTTCTTGATCAAGCATTTCTCATCTGTTGGAACTAAATTAACTGGTTATTCTTGTCAACCCAAGGCCCAAGGGGTTGGCCCTGTAGTCTTTGGAACTTTTAGGCCCTGTTTGATAACAGTGATAGATGGATGTGATTCGTAAGGAGATGGGATTAGGATTGGGATTCGTAAGGAGATGGGATTGGTAATGAGAAGGGATTGATAATGAGTATGTTTGTTTGGGATGGGATTAGATGATGGGGTTATTAATATCATGTTTGTTTGAGATGGGATTAGATGATGGGATTGGATTGTTAGAAGAAATTGGTAATGAAAAGGGATTGATAATGTGAAGGAGTTGGGATTGGATTATTAATACCCCGTAATACCAAGTCCCACGGGGTATTAGCAATACCCCCTAATACCCCCTCTATTAATTCCATCGGACTACTAGTCCGAACCATTTTTGGTTACCAAACATGGTATTACTAATATCATCACCTTCATAATCCAATCCCAACCTCCAATCCATTTATCAAACGGGGCCTTAGGGGTTTGCTTCCTCCTAATGTGTGCAAAGCCTCTTGGGGGTTTTCAACTCTTTTGGCGCAAGTTCATAGACCGGACACTTGAGTTATCAAAAAACTAGTTACTCTGGGCTGAGCATTTTGTGGTTTTCCTGCAAGAAGAAAATATCAGTAGATTTTTTTTTTTTTTTTTTGTATTTCTAGTTCAACTACGAATGGGCAAACAAAGGCCACGTCAAATCCATGAAAGGCGTGGTGGATATGGAGTTGGAATGGGGGCTGGCCGGCTGGGACAGTCTCCAACGATGGTTGGCATGACTTTAGAGAAAAATCAGATTTAGTTAGTGCCTAGGTTGAAGAGGGGGGCATATTTAGGATTAGGGAAACATGTTTTAAGGGGTATGATTCAGATTTAGGCATATATATATAAAGATGTAAAGTATAAAGAGGATGATTAAGAAATGCAAGTATTTTTGGAACTTGTAAAAAGAAAGAGAGAACAAATAATTAAGACGGAAAATGTAAGGAAAAAAAGTTTGCTGTTTTTTTATTTTTTATATAGCTCAAGTGTTAGAGTTGGTGTATGCGCACTTCGATTAATCTCTAGAGATCAATTCCACGGCCAATTAGTGCAGATTTGCTATTTTCTCATGTCTTTTCTTTTCTTCTAAAAAGAACGTAAAAACAAGATTTCCTTCTACTTCCAAACATTATGCTCCGGTAAGTGTGGGGAGTATTGTGTGCGTGCATTCTGTTGGAATTTTCTTTGCAACGAAATTAAAATTCTTGTTTTTAGGATTTATTTTAGAGGAAATCGTTTTTCCGTAAGAAAGTTAGAATCCTTTGTTCACTTAACATTTTTGGAAGGGAAATGATTTTGTCACTTCCTTTTTTGTTAACGGCACTTCTCTACAAGTGTATTTTTGGTACAAAATACACTTGTAGGGGAGTGCCGTCAGCACCAAAAGTACACTTGTACGGAAGTGCCGTTAACAAAAAAAGGAGTAACAAAATTAGCAACCTTTTGTAATTGGAAAAGAGTATTTTTTTTACTCTTTGCACGATTTTCAATAAGTTTCTCTATCTCTCTCCACTCATTACATCAAAAATATTTGTCAAAATATAAAATTCTTTCCACCTGTGGTGGAAACCCTTGGTTTTCCACCACTGCCCATTACGGGCCCCGTGAAGCATTTTTTGTTATAATCTAAACCGTCTATCTTGTAGGACTTGCAAAATAATATATTCACGCAAAAAATGAGCTTGATCGAACGCCAAAAGATATATTAAAAATCGAATTTCTTTTTAAAAAATGGACAGTCTTGGATAATTTGACTTCAAAATCTATAATCGTCCATTTTGTAAACTAAAATTCAAGTTTTGATATACTTATCGATATCCAATCAAACTGGTTTTTTTAATGGATAGACTACCCTACGTACCCTACAAGATGAACGGTTTAGATTATAATAAAAAAATCTTGTGTAGGGCCCGCACGCTGTAGTGGAAATCCCCTAGTTTCCACCTATGGTGGAGAGAATTTCCTCTCTTTGTCAAAACTTAAAACTTATCCATAATTTTTGAGAAATGATATTGACACTCCGCAAATTGATGCAAGCACTCCAAAAAACAAAGAAAAATGACTTTGAAATTACACTGATTTTGGAGTGTTTACATTAATTTTTGGAGTGCTAATATCATTTCCCAAATTTTTTTGGATAACCGAAGGTTTGGAAATTTGTAAATATATATATAAAGAAGGGAATTTTCCCTCTTTCCGTTTGTAAATATATAAAAAGAAAAAGAAAAAAGGAAAAAAAAAAGAAGGGAATTTGTAGACTCGCGTTTATTTTCGTTTCGGTTTGACTTTAACCACGCGTTTTGGAAAAAATGTCTCCTACATACATCCCATGTTTTTTTTTGATCCGCTACATACATCCCATGTTCAAAATGCTGAGTTTTTCCTTCCAAAAACAAAAAACCCTACGAGGTTGACTTTAACTTAATACTCAATTAGCATTTCATAATTTTCTAAATATGCTCATAAGTGAGATTCGTTAATATTGTATACGTCAGTCGAGTTAGCGAAAGTTAATAAATTTGTTCACGATTTTAAAAGTTATTCAAAACCTTGACTACGCATCCACTGTAGGGCTCAAACTCTGGTCTTAACTTTTTGGATATCGGATTTGAGCAATTTGGGACAAAGATCCGAATCCGAAATTGCTCCATGGACAGGCCTAGCCAGTACTAGTATTTCATAAATTGGTTGCTATTTTTCATTTACAATATTACAAAAAACCGTTCTGATAAATTTAAAAAAAAAAAACCTTTCAAAAAACCCCGATTATTTCACACGTTCCTCTCTCCGCACCGTTCTCATGCATGGCAGATTTCCGAGTCTCGTTCCAAACTAGGGCACAGAATCCATCCCGATCGACCCTACCAACGAAAACACAATCTCTCGCGACCTATTCAATTCCAACGCGGGTTTGAATCGTTCAAATATTTGGGTGTAATCGAACTTCTAGGGTTTGGCTTCGAGTTAATTTTCGACGCATGAAGGGCTTGTTAGATCGAACGAAGGTTGTGGTACGGCACCTTCCGCCGTCGATGTCGCCGTCGGCGTTCGCGGAGCAAATCGACGGTCGTTTCACTGGACGCTACAATTGGATCGTTTTCCATCCTGGCAAGGACAGGTTAGGTTTTTTTTTTTACCTGTATTTAATGTTCGTGCTTTTGTAAAACACTAGTATGGAGCTTGATATATGCTTAATTAGAGTTGTAATTGCTGGTTTGAGGGTTTGATTTTACTGGAACAGTTGGGTTGTTCTGTGCTATAGCATGTGGATGTATCTGGTAGATTTTAATTTACTTTTTATTTTTGTTAAACTAGTTTTGAACTTGATATGTGCTTAATTAGGAGTTTAACCACTATTTTGAGGCCTAATTACTCCATTGGCAGGAAGAGACCTACTTACCTATCACTAAGAACGCTTGTGCATATTGGATTACTTTTTCATTTGATCTTTAAGGGTGGATAATTGGATAAAGCTTTTCACCCTACAGTATTATGTTATCCTATTTTCAGAATAACATTTTATGGCTCGGTGCAGTCTCTTGTATTTATTAATGAAACTGGTTTTGCAGCCAGAAGCGTCAATCATATGCTAGAGCCTATATAGACTTCAAGAGGCCTGATGATGTTATTGAGTTTGCTGAGTTCTTTGATGGGCATGTTTTTGTCAACGAGAAGGGTAATCCTTGAGCATATTGCACAGAGATTCATTAGACATGTCAACTTCTGTTTCTAAACATGGTCTCACAATATTTGTTAATTTCAATCCTAGTTTTCTACATGTATAGGGTATTGCACTTTTCCCTTTTTCTATACCAGAAGCTAATGATACTTGAAGGAAAGGGAAAATAATTAGAGCCGTTGTAACATGAAAGATTCTTGATTGTGTACTGTTTGTAAATTTGTTCCATGGGGAATACAGTGTTCTGATTAGGTGCCCTCCACTCTTGACACAGGTACCCAATTCAAAACGATCGTGGAGTATGCTCCTTCACAACGTGTCCCAAAGCTGTGCACTAAGAAAGATGGGCGCGAGGGGACCATATTTAAAGGTACCAAAACGGTCATTTGTTTGCAGATTGCGTGCAACGGTTATGCCACCAATACCATTTCTTGATTTCCTGTAACACTTGCTTTTCTTGATGAATTTTAGATCCGGACTATACGGAATTCCTTGAATTTCTTGAAAAGCCGGTTGAGAATCTTCCGAGTGCGGAGATACAATTGGAGAGAAAGGAAGCAGAACGAGCTGGTTAGTTAGAACTCAGAACTTTGCTGTAATGTCGTCATCATGTATTGAACCCAAATTGGAGTGAGAAAGAGGCCACAGGCCCACAAATGGCATGAGAATAAAAAGTTTGCTGTTTTTTTTCCTCTCTTAATTTTTGTAGGTGCTGCTAAGGATACACCAATAGTCACACCTCTAATGGATTATATTCGTCAGAAAAGAGCAGCCAAGAGCGGAACTCGGGTAGCTATTACTTTACTAACTCATACTGATGTATTCTATACATTGTATGAAGAAGGATTTTTATGTGTCTCGGACCCGTTGTTTGGTGTCTGTTCCTTGCTAATATCTGGTATGCACATTGTTTTTTAGTGGGTAATACTCAAATACAATCTACACCTGAGAAAAACATGGTTCTCTTAGCTCTTACGCATTGCATTTTTGTGTTAGAACTCTTTTTGCTTGACAGATCTAAATTTTTGTACCGTGTAGTGTGTAGTGAATGGTTGATTAATGTTGAAGTATTGGTGGACGTGTAATATGTGGAATTCCTGCTTGTTTGATGTCTTAAAATGTTTCACTTACTTACACGGCATGTAATTTTGACAGAGATCTTTGTCTAATGGGAAACCGGTCAGAAAAATTGCTGGAGTGTTGTCTGGAAATCCTAGTTCATCATCGAGACGAGGTTCCGACAAGAGGAGGAATTCTACTACCATGGTACTCATGTTTATTAACACATTTGGCTTCTTTATTATGGAAAAAGCAATTAATGCCTATGCTACATCACCGTTTATTGATTGTGAGAAGTTGCAATGTCATAGTTTTGGACCCCACATAAGGGTTGCTTTTCTAAATTTTATGCTCGGAATGGCCTATTGTGGGCGCTGTTCCTATTCTTTTTTGTTTTCTGCAAATAGTGATGGTTGGGACGTCTCTATGCACGCGTCTGTTGCTTGTACATTCAATTTTCAGTGTTCTGTTGTTTTAGTGCCCAATGTTTAGTCATATTTGATCATTTGTCTGCCTCCATACTGTGAAGGCATGATGGAAGTGTTGTTAACTTTTACTTCTTCCCGATTGCCAGTATGTTTTAAGAGATGCTGCAAAGAGTACAAGTGGCAAAGTTAAGCTTGATGAAGTCTCAGAAGAGAAAACTGGTATGACTATTATTTGGATTCTCAATTTGCCAGTGTTGAAGTAGTTTTGGGGCAATCTACATAGTTTCTGCATGCACATATACTTGTAGAATTAGTTTTAATTCTACTAGTTGGAGTCGTCTGAATGGCTTCATTCATATCCTCCTGTTTGTCAATTGTGACTGATGTTTAAGCGTTCTTTGATTCGCTACGTTGGGAGAGTAACATTTCCTTGCTTCCACGATTCTTTGCTGTGTTGGTATTTCGGCATTCTGTCACATTAGAAGTGGCATTAATTCGTGAAGTTGCAATTGTATCTGTTCCCTCTTCTTGATGCTTACAGGAAGTGGCATTAATTCGTGAAGCTTACATGAAGTTTGCAAATATATCTTTAAATTCGTGAAGTGGCGGAATTAAGATGTTCTTGGAATTAAGTTATCTTCAGTTATTCAATAGGGTATATTGAATTAAGATAAGTTTGTGATCAAGTAGGATCTTTAAGTGCATGTCCTCCTCTTCTTCGGGTGTTATATTCCCGGCTTTGCCCCTTAGAAAATCATCTACTATGTTGGGGAACATTCCTTTGCTGCTGGAGGGAAAAATGCTGATGGAGATTTGGCCATGTTAGACTTCTCATTTGATTGGACTCTATACGTTTTCGGGGTTTAAGGAACTATGAGTTGTTATCTGCTTATAGTATAGAATGTCCCTATCAGGTCTAATTAACTTTTGAAAAGTGGAGTTTTCCACAACAATGCCAACCTCAATTATTAAAATGTCAGATATATCTTCTATTCAGAATGTGTGAGAGGAAGGAGAGAATCAAGAGATAATTGTCTTTAAAAGGGAACCACGCCGTTTAGTGCTTCTTTTGTTTGAATGTCATTGTGAATTATTTGTCATTCTCCACCATTTGTTTATGCGGATTAAGATTTTCATGAATATGTTTCAGGAATTACTGGAAGCACTGATACTGGGAAGAAGAAAATCTTGCTTTTGAAAGGGAAAGAGAAAGAAATTCCTCATGTAAGCCTTTTTGTTTCTTGCAAGTTGCAATCAGCCCTTCCCACAAGGGTCTATATTGACTCTTGATCTTATTCATCCCTTTCAACTTCTTTTCATTGCTATAGCCTTTGAGGGGTGCTCTCTCTCTCTCTCTCTCTCTCTCTGATAAGTGATAATAAATGTTGTATATGGAAAACTGATGCATTAGGGAATGTCATCTGAATACAGAAAAAAGCCTATGGAAGAAGGCCCCTTAACTCCCTTGTAACCTTGTGGGGTGGTCTTATTTCTTGTTCCTGCTATCTCATTGGAATAATCTCCAGTTCTTTTGGAATAATTTTTGCCTGTAGCAGCTCATGATTATGGGATGGGTATTAAGGCAGTCATGTTACTCTAGGAGTTATAATCTATCTTATGTGAGTATTACAGTGCGGAATAACATTTGAGAAAACCAAATACTGAAGATTATTAGTGCTGCACAACTACTTATTGTTGGTATTCTTACCCCTGCTACAGGTGTCGGGAGGCAATCACATTGCTCTTAAACAGAACCAGCGACGTGAAGCCAGTGGAAGGATAATCAGAAGCATACTTCTCAACAAGGATGCGCGTCAAAGGCAATCATCATCTGTGGTTCATTCTGAACAGGAAAACCAGGCCTCAAATCAGGATAAGGACAACAGACCTCCTAGAGCCCAAGTTAAGTTGTTCTTGAAGGATAACAATGGAGCACCAGAAACCGTTGGGAATGATTTGCGCGGTTCTTCCAGTGAGAGGCAGGAAAAACATACACGGAACAAGGATAGGCCTGATCGTGGTGTTTGGACTCCACTACGCCGTTCAGATGGATCACATGCTAGCGATGAGCCTTTATCATCTTCTGCTTCTCAATCTACACAGTTACTGGGAGATTCTGTGAAAGGTAAGGCATTGTTTGACTATTATCTGCAAATCAGAAGTGCATGGTGCTTACTTTGATAGGATAGGCCTGATCCAGGTGTTTGGACTTCTCCCCTTTTTCTTGGGTTTCATATGCAAATGGAAAGTATGGATTTTGCTATAAACTTGCATTTCCAGATGTTGGCGTTCTTATTCTCTTGATTAGATAATTAGTTATGATTTTTGTTGTGTACATGTCTTGTCAGGAAGTCATGGAGAAGTGAAAGTTGATATGGTACATGTAAGAAGTGGGGAAGTCAAAACTGTTGGAAGTGGGCGAAGCAGCTATCCCCCAATAGATAATGGTTAGTTTTGCCTTAAGATCCTGAAACCTATATCAAACTTCTCTCTCCTCCTCGCCTTTTTTTGGTCTTCTGTATTGCATAATCCGCCTCTTGTTGCTGCAACATGTTCAGGTTCCCATTCACACGGTGGTCGCCTTGGAGTAGCACATAATATGAAGGATGATGGCTCTTTTATCATAAGTGAGGGGAAACCCTTGAGGAGAGGAGGTTCTTCTGGCTATGTCCCTCATGAGGTATGCTTGCAATTAGATTTTCGGTGTCTACTTGAGGTCTCAGGTTTTGATGTTTGGTCATTTACTAATCTGATTGCTTGATTGTTATGTGAATGCAGAAACAAAAGTGGGTTCAAAAGTCAAGTGCCGGTTCTTAGATTTGTTTTCAGGGTAAGCTTTCATTCCTTGTGAATGAACTGATTTTGCATTTTCTATGGATGAGAAATTAAATTGCCTTGTTGAACTGAAAAGCTCAAGCAAAATGGATTAGTGAACCAATAATTATGTCAACTAGAATGACTGGCCTTGAGGGGATAGGAACTTAAAGAAAATGGAAATGTATTTGCGTGTTCATCAGAAGGAAGTCTTTGGGAAGATAGCTAAATTGGAAGAAACTAATATGCGACAGAAATCAGGAGAGCCGTGACTAAAGGAGGTGGGGTACTTGTTTTCCCTCAAAGCACTGCAAATACTCTCAGTCCGTGCCATCTTATTGGAATCATTCTTATTGGAATCATTCGATATGGGAATGCTCTTTGACTAGATAGGAGGCTATTAAATATTAAAAAGAAGGTTTCTGTGAGGAGCTTTATTCTGGATGTGAAAGTTGTTGGCCTAGGCCTAGGTTGGCCTAGTATTGCGAATTCGTGCGTAGGCCACATCCCAAGACTGCTTGTGGTTTATGTTGTCTCCCTTCTACATTCTTTCAATGTTGTGAACTTGCCAAATCTGCATAAGCAAACTCTTCGAAAAATGGTAGGAATGTGGGGTTAAGAAGTAAAGCAATTAACCCCACATTGACTTGTAAAACTGCCTTGGCCAAGTTTCAGTAACATGAATCGTGCCTTCTGATTCCATGTTGTCTATAAGTAGCTTGACTATGATCTGTTCACTTTTGTCATTATTATTTGTTTGTTGACTCGAAGTTCCTTGTGTCATAGCACACATTGAACTTAGCACCTCTTTGCTTTGTAAAGATTGAAGAAGAATTGGGATGATGACAGAAGTCAGAAAATCAATTGAATTATCTCAGTTCCTTAGGAGGGGAGAATTGAGCTTTTCCAAGTGAGATTGTCGTATGAAGGTCTCCTTCCCCTCAGCAAACATTTGGCTTTGGAAATGGCATATCTTGCTTTTCTTGTTTGAATACACTCTGTGAGGACTTTAAACTAAACCATTTGCAACTGTTTTAATCCTGGATAATCACCTTACCAGTGACAATGGGATTCTGGCTATAATGCTACTTTTGCTAGAACAAATGTTTTTGAAGATGCACAGAATGGTATATAAATGTTTACATTTGACTATATTCTTGCAAATGGCATGCGCTTGATTTAAAAAACTCGGCTCCTGTTACCTTTTTCGTAATTGTGTTGTATTAATAGTTCCTTCTCGTTTAGTGGTTTGCAGTGAAGGGTTTTATGATATTGGAGGTACATATATGTGCTAGTGGCTGCGGCATCTCTTTTTGCTAGACAGATGACCAGGTGCTAGCGAAGTTTAAGGAGAGCAAAGCAGGTATATTTTCGAAGGACTTGGATTAACTCCAGGTAGCCTGAATGATGCCAGATAATTCATGTTTTTAAGTATCTGGTGTGGTGAAGATAAATTGATCGTAGTTAGTCAGATATGGCCGGAAAAAAGGAGCAAAGAGGGAAAGTGATCAAGGAATGATATTTGCATGATAGGAGTATGATCGTACATAACAGCATGATTTTGACACAATGGTGTCCCCTTCAATAGGATTCTGCTTGCAGGAGGTGCTATTATATCCTCACTCTTGGCATTGACTCAGCTGAGTATCACTATATTTAATTTCTAGGTGTTCTTTTGGTAAAGCTGTATATGTTACGTAAATCGGGAATGGCTGTGCTCCTACATGTGCTAGCAGTGGTGATCCTTTTGAATTATGGGCTGAAGGTTTATGTTTGGGCCTCTCTGTAATTTGCATTTGGGTTGCACACAGTAGGATGCGGGGTTATGCTACCGGCTAAGCGCTATATGTCTCATATATGTAGAAAACTGGGATGGACTGACTTTGGAAGTTGTGTGAGGATATTGAGTTTGAGAGTAAAAAAATTCTGATGATATTTGGTTTGGTGTGTTATGGATGATGAGGCTGAAATGGATATGCATTGTGCCTATAGTGTATTTCCTATTACAGTGGTGCTAGTATTTCAGTAAAGATCTTTCTGGCTTCATTTTTCTGCTATTGTTGTTTCTGGGAACCTTTTCGTTCGTTTCTTCTCTGCTGGATTTCTTTCATATTTGCATGTTCTTCATGGAAGATTATAGGAGTGCTTTTTATGAGTTAAGAGTAAAAAGATAGTATTAGTATATTACTAGAACGGTAAGCGACGTGGCTTTATCATTCTGAGTCAAGAGCTTTAATCATGTTTGATCACAAGTCAAGCTCGAGTAACTTGTTTTTGTGTCCTCCTTTCTATTGTTCAAGCTAATTGTTTTGTTTGAAAATTTAGTAAGCTTTAAAAACGCATTTGAGGTTGATCTGTTTTATCATCTGTGTCACGCTTAAACGAAATTTAATAAGCGAAACATAGGTGGAGCTAGAGAAGTTTGCGTTGGCTCGGATTGTCTTGGTTTAGCCTAAAACCAAATTTATTTGATTATTGCAGCACGCTATAAGATCGCGATCTCATGTGTGGTGCATGTTGCGTGTTGCTGGTTCAAGCGAAGTTCCAATTCATTTGGAAACCTCCTTTTCCTGATCAAAAAGATTTTATTGATGTCAAAGATATTCTTTAGTTTTATTTCTGAAAGGTATGAAAACGTAGATAATCCAGTTTGATTTGACAAATAAACCAAACAATAATGCAAAAGTGTTGTTGGATTATAGGTCGATGTAGTATTTAACGGAAAGAATAATAGCGCGAGGTAAACATTATTTGTCTATCAATTCGCCAAGAAAAGGAGGTTATTTCCTTCTTTCAATCTTCTCCATTTTTAATTTCTACTTCCATTATTTTTTAAAAGTATTTTTACCTCAGTTTAAGCCAGGGCATTTAATCATTTATGTTTACAGGTCTACCATCAATATATATAGCATAAAAGGGCCATTAAAATTCATATGAAAAATGTCAATAATAAAACTCAGTATAGGTTTATTGGTATGTCCAGTTCAGGACCATGGTCCTACTCCACCCTAATTTATTTTGACAAAGCAAACTGTTAATATTGCTATTATCGAGTCCTGCATCGTTCATGCATGAAAAATCTAAAACAATTCGGGAGTAATCTCAAAATTTGATGGCATTTTGTCTCTAGAAAATGATTGACCTATTAATGTAACTTATCATATGATTAATCTATAATCTATAATAAAAAATATACTAACTTACAAAGGTCAATGCTACAGACACACAGATGTCTATGTACAAATAATTGTCTGATGATCAATCCATGCATGTTAGACGATTCCGAATATATCTATGTAGGATCTGTACATGGACATATATGTCGTAACTATAGTGGTTCTTCATAACCGCAATGCTGGCAATATCTATGTCGGATTTGTGTATGGACATCTATGTCGTAGCTATAGTGGTTTCTCATAGGCACAATGCTAGCAAGAGCGGCTCCATAAGTCTTTCAAGGGCTCAAGCGAATTGCTTGAGGTAAAAAAAAAATCACTAAATATTTATGTATTTTTGTATAGAATTTGATTTTTTTTTCCTTAACATTGTCTGGACTAAATCATTCCAGAGTAAATGAAAATTAACTTAATTTAACATATGACTCAATAAAACAAACTAAACTCTTGATAAGTTTTCAATAAAAAAAAATGTCGTTATTATATATATAATGTTTTGTGTGAAAAATTAAGCTATAATATTTTATCACCGTTTAGCTAAAATCAAACACACAATGAATGGTTCGGATTCGGATGCACGAGCGAACACTATATGTGGTACCATCCGGCACTGAAATTTTTTCCCAAGAGTATACAGCTTGTGTGACGTGGGTAGTTCTGAACTTCAAAA
Organism: Rhododendron molle; assembly: GCA_025413875.1. Classification (NCBI taxonomy): domain Eukaryota; kingdom Viridiplantae; phylum Streptophyta; class Magnoliopsida; order Ericales; family Ericaceae; genus Rhododendron; species Rhododendron molle. The sequence continues at coordinate 43,283,478 of CM046398.1, forward strand.
AGGGTGGCTCCATCTTCTCCTACCAAATTAAAGTATAAATAAATACAGCTTCTCCACTTTCAAACAAGTACTACTACTAGACTCTCTCTCTCTCTCTCTCTCTCTCTCTGCTTCGCAACTTCTACAATGTCGTTGAACACGATCTCAACAAACTTTCTCCAACTCCAATGTCCCTCTCCAACTTTGATTCCAAAATCCCACAGCAGAAGACGCACATTTTTGGCGCGAAATGCCAACGGCAGTGAGCCGGAGCTCTCCTCCAACGGTTACCCTTCTCCTCCTACTACTAAAACGACACCCACGCCATTCCCAGGTACCCTCTCTCAATTTCCCTCATTTTTCACTTGTAAGTCACATAATTCGCATGAGCGTGCATGAGGGGAAGAGTGAAAGAGTCTTTTAAAAAATTGGCGAACTACTAAAATTGCCGAGAGCAAGGGTTGGGGGCGCGAGCGGAGGACATTCTCAAGGATAGGATTTTATGTGACTAAGCTCAGAACCAGACATAGGGCATAAAGAAATGATAGTTAACGGGTCTCCCTTTCCGGTCATTCTTGCTCTCTGAGTTTTTTGTTTTGTTTTTCTTTAATTTAAGGAAATGACTTCTGCGGTCCAGTTTTGGATGCAGTGTGCCGTTTTTGTTATCCCAGCCATCCAAATGTGTTTTCAATGGACCAGATTCGCGGAGACTATTCTACAGGTATCTTACCTGTAAGATACTTCCACAAATCCAGACCATTGATTGTCGAGATGGACGACTGTGATTGGTTCTCTGCAGTCAAGTGCTGAGAAGCCGTGTCCTTTTTATAAATCTTAGCCGCATTTCCTTCTTTGGAATCTGTGGGGTAACTGGATTTGGTGAGCATATTAATTTGCAGCGACATACATATGAACTTAACAGTAGATATCCTTAGTTTGGGAAAATCCGAAAGAATATTTAACAGTGGAGAAAAAACTATTACTAACCCTTTGAAGGGGACCATATTGCATGCTTGTGATGTCTATATGCATTCATTGCTTACTTATTTAGGTAGCTTATTGTCTTTTTGGACTTCTTACAGTCCCTCGTAGTTCTCTTTGCACTCCTTGTTCAGTGGTGGTAAGTTACCGTGCAGATAGATTAGATAAGTGGGAAATTTCATATAAACTACTGCAGAAATTAGTTAATTTGTTATTTGTAAATTCCATGGAGCAATAACTTAGTTGAGACAGCAAATTCTGCACACTTTAGTCAAAGCTTCGGGTTTCCTTGAAATTGGAAATCTTTCAGAGTCTGTTTTGCTTTACTATGTTCCTGAAATTTTCCTCGGCATTACTTGGGGCCTCTAAAGGAGCACTCTATTGTAACTGGAATCATCTACAGGCAAGCCGGAGGCAGATGTTGTCGTAATTGGGAGTGGTATTGGGGGACTTTGTTGCGCAGGACTTCTATCAAGATACCAACAAGATGTTATAGTGTTAGAAAGCCACGATGCCCCTGGGGGTGCAGCTCACTCATTTCAAAAGAAGGGTTACAAGTTCGACTCTGGTCCATCTTTGTTCTCTGGATTCCAATCAAGAGGTCCTCAGGCTAATCCCCTTGCACAAGTAATTTGTTCTTTTAAATGTTTTCTTACCTATTAAACATAATCCTCTGTATATATGTTAGCATGGTTCTTGCTGCTGACAAAAGAAAGTAATTCACCAAATAGCAACTATTGGCGCCTTGCTGTTCTATATATTCATGATGAAATGAAATTTCAAGGTATCCAAAGTTGGCAAGAACTGGCCTACTACTTAGCTTTGTATGGAGTGCTATCAATGACAATGCCCACACATATATTTCCCATCTAACCAAACGAAACAAAGCCCGTCCCTATCACTTAGGATTGGCTGCACAATAGTATGCCTGTAAACTTCGAGTAGTATTTCTCTAGGCTAATTAATTAATCGGAGGCTATCTCGGAATGAAAAGGCAGTCATCCCTTTGAAAATTTGTTCTAATACAACAACAACAATATAACATAACCCATCTAGTCCCCAACATTGGGGGTATGGGCGGGGGATGATTGGAGACAGACCTAACCTTTGGCAATATATGCACAAAGTGGCTGCTCTCATAATACCACCGAATCGGTGGCCCCCCTAAACCTCCAAGAACCGAGAAGCTACAGGGACGTTTTGTTGTAGAACCATACCCCAAATCAAAGCCAAATGGCATCAGAGAGGGCAGGCCTAGAGACCCAAATCAATTTATGTGCACATTACCATGCTTCCTTCGCCCATACCCCCAATGATTGGGGACTAGATGGGTTATGTTTTTTGTATTACCATGCTTCCTTCATTGATAGTCCAGAGCATCATTTTTATAAGTGTAGGTGAAATTCAAGGACAACACCATTTTAAGATAGAACTCTTTTCATGAGATAATCACCAGTCATTAACCTTCTTGGTGGAAGGTGCAGCCATCACTTCTTAAGAACTGGTCTTGAGGCCTTGTCAGTCTTTTAACATTCAGGAAATTTCAGATCAGTGTCTTAGACTGTTTTGTGAACTCCATGCGAAAATGTATGTAACTACATCTATTCTGTTTGCAGGTTCTTGATGCTTTGGGTGAGTCAATTCCTTGTGCCAGTTATGACTCTTGGATGGTTTACATTCCTGAAGGTGAATTCTTATCACGCATTGGGCCAACAGAATTTTTTAAGGTGGACTCTCAATATTGGCTTCGTGTTTCAATGTACAAACGGTGGATCAGTTCTATTCCTTTATTTTAGGGGCATCCTTCTTAGTCTCTCTACCCTTCTTATGGATGACTTGAATTCAGTTTAAGTAAATGGTAGATTCGTTTGAGTTATGTGTCGTAAAAGACAAGTGCAATACTTCATGTCCTAACCATTTTGGCTTTACGTTGTTGACTTGCTTCCTTGTGGTTTTGACCTAAAATACTACTCGACCATCAAAACTAGAATACACTTCTTACACAGTCACTTAAATATGCTTTGCTGCATGTCCTTCATGACTCAGATGAAACTTTCAAAATAAAAAAGGGCTCATAGCCCTGTTTATGGTCTCTTACTTCTGGCAAATGCTTATTATAACTTGTAATCACTCTTCAGGACCTTGAGAAGTATGCAAGTCTTAATGCTGTTCGAGAATGGAGAAAACTTCTTGTGAGTATCATACATACCTCTGAATATCCATATGTATTTGGTTCTCGTTGTCTTTCTTATCTTTCTTCTTTCTTCTTTAAATGTGCAGGAGTAACATTAGTAAAAGATTTTTTAGAAAAAAAGGAAAACTGTGCTATGATTTTCTTACTCTCAAAATTACAATGAGCCTAAACACTTGCGACATTTTTAATTCCCTCGTATCTGAGGTTGTCATCTATATCCATGGGAAGCCCTAGTTCTCTCTGAAACAAAGACAGGGCAGCTGGGATCCCTTTCTTTGTTTTGCATATATCACTATTAAGTCTGGTAATGCGGATATGGAAAAGTTGCCTTCGTGATTGTTTATTGGAAGGGGTATTCACACTCTTCTTTTAGCCTCTTACACTCCTTTTTATTTTTCACTAGCCTTTCACTAAGGGAGTTTGCAAAAATGGGAGTGTGAATGTCATTTCCCTTTGCTCCATCTCAAATACAAAAGTGCATTTCTCTACAGGATGCAATACTTCCAATGTCGACAGCGGCAATGGCTCTGCCTCCTCTATCAATTCGAGGTGATTGGGGTGTTCTTTCCACTGCTGCCACTAGATATGGCCCCTCTCTCCTGAAATCATTTGCCCAAATGGGACCCCAAGGCGCTCTTAGTGCCACAAAGCTTCTCAGACCCTTCTCCGAAATCATCGACTCATTGGAACTAAAAGATCCTTTTATTCGGAATTGGATAGATCTTCTTTCTTTCTTACTTGCAGGAGTGAAATCTGATGGTGTACTCTCAGCAGAGATGGTAACTATTTCTTTTAAACTATTTCTTCGTTTTGTTTGAACTTCATTTTGTCATCTGCTCCAGTTAGCTCTTGTTTTGTATCCGATTTCTATATTGCAAAAATATGTCATATGGTTTCAGCTAAAGAAACTAAAGAAGAACGAAAGAGAAAGATTTTAGTACTGTTATTGCAGTTCTCAAACTAGAGAAAAAACAGTAGTGGGTGTTGAATGTGCATGCCAAACATTTGGCTAACTGACATACAAGCAGGAATTCACTTCATTACATATCCAAATCAGTTGTGAGAGTCAGACACGTAAAACTTTCAGAAACGCAAATCTGGGTTTGGCTGCAATCAACTTTGCATGGGCTATAGATTAAATAAGCTGAAATCGAGAGTAATCTTGTGTTTATTCTCTATCATTTCGCAGGTAACTTCATACCATTTTTTGAAATGTAACTGAATTTTAATGTACACATTACTTCTTAGACATCTTAGAGGGGTATAATTGAACAGATACACCTTCTGTGAACAAAATAAAATTTGTTTCTTTCTAGATTTATCTAATGTGATGTAACTATCTTCGTATCTTCATGGAATATCACGCTGCTTGTGCTTCTTTTATTGGTAGGGTAGTAAGTTGTCCTTCGATATTTTCAGGTATACATGTTTGCAGAATGGTACAAGCCAGGTTGCAGTCTTGAGTATCCCCTTCATGGAAGTGGGGCAGTTGTTGATGCCCTTGTCCGTGGAATACAGAAATTTGGTGGACGGATCTCTCTTAGGAGTCATGTGGAAAATATTGTGGTTCAAAATGGCCAAGCTGTGGGAGTGAAGCTTAGAAGTGGTCAGGTGATCAACTGATGATTTACCTGACAAAATAGAAAGAAAAGAAATACGTAGTAGAATCTATGGTTGGGTTTGCGAAGCCTGTTTTGGTTTGGTTTGCACTTCGGTAAAGTATTGGGGCACGGTTGGGGAACCACATAAAGATATCTCTGTCTTTTCTCTTTGCTTTCTTTACTTGATTGTTCTTCGCACGTGTGTGTTGTGGTTTGGCCGATTACTCAAACAGTTGACTCATGTACTATATTTCCTTGTTCTTGATTAATTGATATAACAATTGTTTACTGCAGTTTGTACGTGCTAAGAAGGCTGTTGTTAGTAATGCATCGATGTGGGACACGTTGAATCTATTGCCCCAGGAAGTCATTCCAAAGTCATATGAGGACAGGATCAAAACGACCCCTCAGTGTGAATCATTTATGCATCTTCATGTGGGTTTTGATGCAGAGGTGAGTGATTGGAACAATCAGCCTTACTTCTGGTTATTTGAAAAGAGCTTCTTTTGTTCACTGATTAAGTGAGGTGCTTCTTACCAAACCTAGGGTATCCGTGAGGACTTGGGGATTCATCATATAGTTGTGAATGATTGGAAGAGAGGGGTTGACGCCGACCAAAATGTTGTTTTAATATCAGTACCTAGTGTCCTCAGTCCAGATCTTGCTCCCCCTGGCAAACATGTGTTACATGCCTACGCACCGGGAACTGAATCCTTTGAACGTTGGGAAGGACTTGATCGTAGAAGTGCTGAATACAAAGAACTTAAAGCTGAAAGATCTGAGGTATATATGCTTGCTGGAATTTTGCATGCTCCCCCCCCCCCCCCCCCACCCACCCTCTTTTTTTTTTTTTAATGTTGTCATTCATGACAAATGCACTCCTTGGAAAAGAAAATCAATATTATCGAAAGTTACAGTGAAGCTAGTTCATCAAACTGCCACATCGCTCATTTAAACCACCCAATCATTTTCATATTAGCTTGTCATGTTCAATCCACAAGAATATGGTATGCTCAGTTTTGGCATATTTCAACTTTATAATCGAGGAACTAAAAAAGAAGGTATACAGGCTTACATATTTCCTGGCTGGTTGAAGCAATCTGATTTACCCACATAAAATGCGGCTGCTATGTTATGTGGACTTGGGTATGTTATGTGGACTTGGGTGGGGTATCTGCCTAATTGTCGGATCCATTGAATTTCTATCTAGGGGATGGAGACACGCCAATACATGTATATTTCTTTATAGTCCTGGGATAAATGTTGTTTCCCGTTTCTCGTTGCTTGAAGTGTTTGTAGCACAATATAGAATTTCTATGCGTAGTTTTGGAAAATTCGGAGAAATTTACTATGTAGCAACTAAACCTTCCGAACATAGACTGCATACTATGATTTGAGTTTTGAGTGTCGGACACTAGTAAAACATCAAACGTGATAATATTTGCACTATATTGTTAGTTCCTAGTTAAACATGATTGGAAATCACGTATGAACCGGGAGTCGGTAATGGTAATAAATTTATCTCTGTGGTAATTATTTTCAATGATGTTCCTAACTTTATTCTGTCTTTACTTTATCCTTTAAAATTCTCATCAAATTGTTTCCAGATGATCCATCTTTATTGCTTGAATCATGATATTTACAACCTATCAAAGCTCTTCTTAATATATCTTCAGTGATTTACCAGTTTCTATGGAAGGCTGTGGAGCGTGCAATCGGCCCAGGCTTCGATCGTGAGAAGTGCGAAGTGAAATTGGTTGGAACTCCATTGACACATCGAAGGTACCTTCGGAGGAATAGGGGAACTTATGGGCCAGCTATAAAAGCTGGACAAGGAACTTTTCCAGGACATTCAACTCCAATCCCACAGCTTTACTGCTGTGGTGATTCTACATTTCCAGGCATAGGGGTCCCAGCAGTTGCTGCCAGTGGTGCCATTGTTGCTAACTCACTGGTTTCAGTGTCTCAACACTCGCAGCTTCTGGATGCCGTTGGGATATGATAGACGGGTAAGTTGCGTTTAATTAGGCTATGTTTGTTAACACTTTTGTCACCGGTTTTCTGTTTTTGCTATCAGAAATTTTGAAAACTATCCTACAAAAGTCTGTTTGGTAACTGTTTCACTTTCAATAAAATTGATAATAGTTTTCAAGAAGTTTAAAAATTTTGCGGAAGTCGGGAAAAAAAGAGAGAGATGTTTTCACTCTTTCTACAAACCACTTTTTTTCCTCTCCCCCTCACCTTCGGCCTCTATTGACCACTCCTAGTCCTCATCTCTGGCCTATCTCTAGCGACACTTCGATGACCTCCCTGGCCTCAGGCCATTCCCATCCTCTTGCCAGCACCTCCGGCAACCCTCCAATGACCTCCCATCTCTCTGATCACATCCTTCAGCCATCCCCTTCTTTTTCCACCACAAGCGATCCTCTTGCTACTCTCTTGAAACGAGTTTTTGAGTACTGTAATGTGCGCCAAACCCATTTTTTGCTTTTTACAGAAGAAAACCGAAAGCAGAATACATAAATAAATATGTGGCGTTACCAAACTGATACTTAGTGTTTCTATGGAATGCCTTGTCCTTTTGTTGTACCCTTAGAAGCACGAAGTACATATAGTATGTTCATGTAGGAATAACAGTATTCCTTTCTTTCTAGTAAGTTGAAAAATGATAGTCTGCACATATTGTAAACCGCGGAAAGGAGCATTCTGTGTTGAGATTCTTGAGAAGGCAACATGATTCCATGAACCTCATTGCTGTAGTCAGCTGAATAAAACCTTGTAACGCAGTTCAACTAGATTTTTGTCAAATTCTTGAATTCCAAGAAACCCAGAAAGTTGTCTTTTACTCTAATTTATCCTCGTGTAGCGATAAATTACTTACAATTTGGGCATGATTTTGACCAGATATTCTGGGAGTTATGGTTGCTGGCAATTTGTTATTTGCCAATGGTTGCTGTTCTTCATGAACCATGTTGCATTTTACAAGGAAGAATTGGGAGTCTGATCTGCCTGAGGTTCTTCCCGAGTGCGCGTAGGCCCAATCCGATAAGGAGTATCCACGGAGTTCACACCACATCGCCTAGACTCAATATTCATTGAATGACCCATATCTACTTAAAAGTCTAAACCTTATAAGTGAGTTATCCAATAGTATATTAAGGCCCAACTCTTTTTTCTATTTATCCGAAGTGAGGTTCAATCCTTCACACATGTTCTCAAGAAGATCAAAATAGTTATCAGAGTCGCTTCATAAGACTGATTTCGATTTTTACTTCCAAATTTGTATTGGGTGGCCAAAATCCTTCCTTTCATTGTATGGTGGTGAGATCTTGAACAAGTTTGCAATGAACCAAATGCGAGCCAAGCACAAGTAGTTTCGATCCTTCTGAAATTGCTGGTTCTAAGTCTGATTTGTACGAGGGTGTTTCTTCACAGCACAATTTGGTAGCATTTTAACACCACCCATTGATGCAATGTGGTGCTCTCTCTCTCTCTCTCTCTCTCTCTCTCATAAGTTGGTAAAAAAACACCAAACCAATGTTTTGTATTTTCTTTATCTTCCTACCACAACACTGGTGGTTGGAGTCAGGGGTTTCAAGTATTTAAATAATTCAGAATGGATAAAAATAAGTATTTAGTATTTTAATAAATATTCAGTATTTAATTAACTCTGAATATTGCATTATCAAAGTGTGATTCTTTCATACTTTAGGTTTTTTTTTTCCCTGTTTCCAAGTTTGGATTTGCTTTTAACTATTTATGAGATTTAATTTAGTGGCTAATGATACGTAAAAATAAGGAAAACGCAAGTGGAGATTCTTTTATATATATATATACACACACTTTGGTATTTTTGTTTAACAGATTGTAATGAACAAAGCAAATTTGAAGATGGGTTACTAGTCAGTAATTGACTGTAGAATCACATGGTAAAAGCCTATTTCATTTACTTTTGGCATTGTGGCTTACAAGAATTTTAATCCGTTTTGATTTGCAAAGACAATGAGTAGAAATGACTTGCAAGGGTTAGTTAAGTTATCAAACCAAGCTTGATCAACCATCTTCTTGGCTCGTTTGACTCGTTTATCACCCCAATCTATTTTCCAAGGGTGGAAGCTTGGGCTGTAGCCAAGGTCTCCTCCCAAGAACAAAAACAAAAAGAATTAAGGCTCCATTTGTTTGGGCGTAAAATATTTTCCGGTAAAATGTTTTACCTATTTTCCGATGTTTTGTTGTATAAAAATTGAAGAAAACATTTTACATGTAAAATAATTTCGGTTAATTGGATAAAAATGCTTCACTCTTAAATCTTTCGTAAGTTATTTTTCGAAATTAACCCGTTGCCTTCTACTGCAATTCTCACTGCTCTGTTTTCTCCATCGTCAGTCGTGACCCACATTTAATTCCCTTATTCTCAAATCTCTCTCTCTCTCTCTCTCTCTCTCTCTCTCTCTCTCTACACTATTTTGTCGATTTCTAAAAATATTTTTCAAGTGCCAATCAAACACCGAAAAATAAAAATTTAAAATTTATTTTCTGAAAAAATATTTTACATTATAAAACATACCTCGAAACAAACGGACCCTAAATATAAAATTTCAGTCCAAATTATTTTAGCCCAATCCACCATCCCATTCAGCCCAACCCACCATCTAAAATTCAACCTAGCCCAACCCACCATCAAATCAGTAATTTCCGTCTGAAGCAGACGCTGGGCAGAGGATGCTCCTAAGCCCTAGACCCTAGTCGACGAAACTCAGTCCTCTCTCCGACGAAATCGCCGGCGGGAGGGGCCTCAGTCCTTTATTCCTCTGCTGACTGGTCCTCCGATCTCCGAAGCTCTTTTCTCCTCTCATCTTCTCGCCGTCTTGCGCCGACTCAGAGGTACGATTTTGGAGTATCAAATACGTATGTGCTATACCAACGACAACGTGAATGAGTCCGTCTTGATGTTATAATATGTATATAATATACCGACGTGAAGGGTCTCAAGCTCTTTTCTCCTCTCAACGTGACTGAGTGTAAGTTTGATGGTTTAGCTATCTGTGTTAAATGCTAATGTTGTAAAACTTGCTTACCCAAAAAAAAAAAATTGTTGTGAAAGTTAGGTTTTTAATGGGTTTCAATTTGTTTGTGCTATTGCCATGTTGAATGTATTCTGTGAATTTGGTGTAATGTCGAGGCATGCTTTTGTTTGTCACTGCAACTCCCAATTAACAATATGATAACTTGTTACACCAAGCTGTCAATAAAAGAAAAAAGTCGCAATCTTTGTTTTGTAGGAAACTGTTAGGCACACCCCCATACACCACGGATCCAACTATACAGGACCCACGAGTATGTGTATGTGAGAGAGATGGGTGTGGTTGAATCCGTGGTCGGTGGGTGTGTACAGTACTACAGTGTACGTAGCATTGCTGTTGCTCAAGAAATAGACAATGATTTCCAGTAAGGTCAATTACTATTCTGTAACTCTCTTATACTCTTTATCTTGAAACCAACTGATACTTCACCAAACTACATATTACAGGCCTTTAGCTTGCGGATTTTTTTTCGGCAAGCAAGCAGAATGGCTTGCATTTCTGCTAACATTGGGACTTCAGTAAGAATTTTTGATATTCACCGCCACAGTTCATTGAGCCGTTTTGTGGGCATTCATTGCCAGTGTATCTTCAGAAATTCGTTGTCAGTTTTCTTTGGCGGTGCTCTTCGTTCGAACTCTGTGTATCATCATGGCACTCAGGATGATCCCCTCTTCAATGGCTATCGATCCTTCTCTGCAGCCTTCAGCAGCATTTCTTCTGATAAAGGCGTGGCAAGTAAGCAGAAGAGACCCTTTCCTTTAACTTCTACCCCCTCTTGTTTGGTTGATCAAAAGCAGGGTAAAGGCGAGAAAATCCAAGCAACATTCATAGATTGCTAATGGGAGAATCATTGCCCTTTGGTTTTGTTTTTCCTCTAGTTTTCTTTGACTTTAGAAACCAAATCGCAGTATTTTCATAGACCCATTTGTCTGTGGTATTGGTCATATTCTTTTGATGGAGTACCCTCAGTTTCGTAAGTTCCAAGTTGATGTTAAAAGGAAGACGTGACGGTAGTTCAGTGTGTATATCATGATGGACTCATGAAGTTATGGACTTCAAACTGATTCCCAAGAAAATGCATTTGCTCATGAAGATTTGTGGGAACCTTTGTACAGGGATAAAAAAATTCGTGTCGAAAATAAAGAGAGCTTTAAAATCTGAGTATTGGCTGAAAAACTTGAATAAATATGGACTTTTGAAGACAGCTTGATTTAATAATGGACGAGATAAAATAAAATAAAAAATAGAAGTTGAGGATGAAGATAGGAAGTACTCAACAAGTAAAACTTGCTTAATCATACAACAATAAAAATATGTGTGATATTGCTTTAAAGTATGGGTAAGGTCTGGACAACCAATCTAATAAAGGTGCTCATATTACTAATTATGAGGTGTTTTACCATATTTGTCTAATGCCTATCTAATTGTCCATCTCTTTTCAACTGATTTTTTCAGAAGAAAGGGTGGTGGTGTTGGTTATTGGTGGAGGGGGAAGAGAACATGCTATTTGTTATGCCTTGAAGAGGTCTCCCTCTTGCGATGCGATCTTTTGTGCACCAGGAAATGCTGGGATTTCCAATGCAGGGGATGCTACGTGCATCTCAGATCTTGACATATTAGATAGCTCGGCTGTGATTTCCTTCTGTCAAAAATGGGGTGTGGGACTTGTTGTGGTTGGACCAGAAGCTCCTCTTGTTGCAGGTCTTGCAAACGACTTAGTTAAGGCTGGAATTCCTACTTTTGGCCCTTCATCTGAGGCTGCTGCTTTGGAAGGTTCCAAGACTTTCATGAAGAATTTGTGTGACAAGTATGGAATTCCCACTGCTAAGGTTGTCCGTTTTTTCGATAATGTTTGTTGTTACCTCCATTTGCTTTTTTTTTTATCCCTTGCAAGGATATATTCACAATTGATATCTTATCCGTTCTTATTATACGATCATACCACTTTTGCTACAAAAGTGACATCATTGGGTCGCTGATTATGCAGGTGTCAGAATGAATTAGCTCACATGCAAGTCAACAATAAGATTGATCTGGTATCCTTATTGTGTTTGAAATTTTGCTATCTGACAATGGGAAAAAGGACGTTTATAATTGGATTGTTACAAGTAATCTTGGTCTCTACTAAATTACATGTCACAGTTGTAGTGGTCAGTGATCACAACATATTGTTTAAAGGGTAATAATGTGTCTCAGTTTTGATCAACATACGATTTTGCCTCAAGATTTATGTGAGTTATTTGTATTGGGAGAGTTGGAAAGTCTAACTTCATTGATTGATTTGGTGCAGTATCAAACTTTTACAGATCCATCTGCTGCAAAGAAGTATATAAAAGCCCAAGGTGCACCAATTGTCATCAAGGCAGATGGATTGGCTGCTGGAAAAGGAGTTATTGTTGCCATGACATTGGACGAGGCTTATGAAGCTGTCGACTCAATGCTTGTAAAAGGTGTTTTTGGATCTGCCGGTTGCCGTGTAGTTGTTGAGGAGTTTTTGGAGGGTGAGGAAGCTTCATTCTTTGCTCTGGTGGATGGAGAGAATGCCATACCTTTAGAATCTGCTCAGGACCATAAACGAGTCGGTGACGGTGACACGGGGCCCAATACTGGTGGAATGGGAGCATACTCTCCAGCACCTATCTTAACAAAAGAACTCCAATCTTTGGTAATGGAATCTATAATTCTTCCTACAGTAAAAGGCATGTCAGAAGAGGGGTGCAAATTTGTTGGTGTCCTGTATGCTGGACTCATGATTGAAAAGAAATCTGGATTGCCTAAGCTAATAGAGTACAATGTGCGGTTTGGAGATCCAGAGTGCCAGGTGAGTAAATTATATCTAATTGGTATTATAATGATTTTGTGATTAAAATGTTGTTAACCTGTTGCCTAGTTCTTTGAAACTTGCTAAGGGTTGAATCTTCTTGTATATATAACTTCCAGTTCATTTCTAATGTTGATGATTGTGTGTGTCATCCCATTTCACCTTTGACTATTGTTTTGGTTAAGAAGCCCTTCTCGGTACTACTTTGACTCTCTACCAAATGATCCACCGTCGCCACAACAACTTTCTTTTCTGCAACAAAACCGTCGGTGCACCACCTCCATAACCATTAGCCACCTTCTTCAGCCGTTGACTTAGCAAAGTATCTTTCTTTCTTTTATGTTTTGTTTTGGTTTCTTAGGAAAAGATTGGTGTAGAAGGGTTGGCGAGGACGGTGTAGTATAACATGACTAAGGTCCACTAGATGATGCGTGAAATTGAATACAATGCTGTGCGCTTTTCAAAAGGTTTTAAAAATGATTTTTTGAGGCTTCATGTAGTAGCCACTGTTTGGAGCATTTTGTGTCTATGGGAAAAGTATTCAACATAGAATTCATTAGGATCGTCATGAAACATTGGCATTTTTTGGTACAACTGTTGGAATTATCCATTTGGGCAGAACATAACTTAATCCTTGTTTTAAACAAATGTTGCACGTTTAATGCTGTGTAGGTGTTAATGGTCCGTTTGGAATCTGATTTGGCACGAGTTCTTCTAGCAGCTTGTCGGGGTGAACTCAGTGGTGTATCTTTGAACTGGTCCTCAGGTTCTGCCATGGTGGTAGTCATGGCAAGCAATGGCTACCCTGGGAGCTACGAAAAGGGGACTGTGATTAGAAATCTTGAGGAAGCAGAACAAGTCCCATCTGTTAAGGTATTTCATGCTGGAACTGCTCTTGACTCAGATGGCAACTTCATTGCTACTGGAGGACGTGTGCTTGGTGTCACAGCCAAGGGAAAAGACCTTGAAGAGGCACGGGAGAGAGCTTACCAAGCGGTCGAGCAAATAAATTGGCAAGGTGGGTTCAACCGCGGAGATATTGGTTGGAGGGCACTTCCCCATAAACGATCTTCTGCGAAATCATGAAGTATTGTTTGTGTTATGTTTTTTTTTTTTTTTTTTTTTTTTGGGGGGGGGGGGGGGGGGGGTTGTCTATTTAGGGAATGAAATGAATCAAGGGCGATCCCATTTAAGAACCAAAGGTTTTGTATCGGGAGGAATAGATGAAATTTGGTTTGATGAAAATGGAGAAACAATTTTGTTGTGGTGCTGCATGTCGTTGGAGGGCACTTCTCTGGAAAGGCAGAAAAAGTATCCCACAACATCACGAAGTGTTTTCATTTTCTACTGTTTAGGGAGTGAAGCGAATCTAGGCGTGTCCCATTTGGAAGCCAAAGGTTGTGTATCGGGAGGGATACATGAAATTTTGTTGTCGAGTCTGGTTTGAAATGGAGAAATGTCTTCACTGCGATAGCGCTTTCTGGTTTTCTCATGAAATGGAGAAATGCCTTCACTGCAATAGCGCTTTCTGGTTTTCTCGTGTTTGAATTTTGACGGAAATTGGTGCGACCCCTGTTTCCAGTGGGAGGCTCTTCGTAAGTCAAAGATGATTGGGTTTGTGCGACTGAAGTAACTTAGCTTTCACCCTCTACTCCTTGCTATGCCTGAACTGTATTTGGACTACCATCCCGTACCCGAGCCTTATGCCTTTCAACTATCCTTAACGGCCCATCTACATGCAACTCATCCGATCTTCGTGGGGAAAATGACGGCCAAGAACATATTTTGATAATTAATATCTGTCAATAATATTTTCAGCATTAACAAATATCCTCGGCATGTTCTTGGCAGATATTAATTATCAAAATACGTCCCGTCATCTTCCCATCTTCGTGTACATCATCTGATCTATTTTTACTTGACCCAATCTCACACCCAGCCCAATCCACCCACAATTCCTATCCAAATACCAAATCCGGATGCAATACCCCCTCTACGATAAGTTTTTGGGTGCCGAGCGGGTATCACACACATGGTACCTGTTGGCAATCTCAGCCGTCCAAATGTATTTTGACGATTTGGATTTTACAGAGGCAAAAAGATGAGAGAGAGCGGTGGGGGTGAGGGAAAAAGAGAGAAACCACTCTCTCTCCTCTGTTTTTTCTCTTTTAAATTCGGACCATCCAAAACACATTTGGATGGCTCGGATCGTCGTTGGGTATCACGTGTACCCACTTAGCACGCAAAAATTTCTCATGTAGAACGTCGCCATACAATTTCCACCGAGGTAGGCTTTGCGGCCATTCGGCTCATTCACCTCAATCAACGCAAAGAGTGTTCTGAGTGCCCTCGTTTTCCGTTCGAACTTTTCAAGCCATTCTTCGTGAGTCACACATCGCACGGCAGTCAGCCACGATCTAGCCACCAAACGATGAGTTTGGTGGCTAGATCGTGGCTGACTGTCGTGCGACGTGTAACTCGCAAAGAACGGCTTGAAAAGTTCAAATGGAAAACAATGGCACTTAGAACGCTCTTTGCGTTGATTGAAGTGAATGGGGCGAATGGTCGCAAAGCCTACATCGGTGGAAATCATAAAGTGACGTTCTTCATGCGACTTTTTGCGTGCTGAGCGGGTACACGTGGTGATACTCAACGACGATCCCAACTGTCCAAACGTGTTTTGGATGGTCCGGGTTTAAAAGAGAAAAAACAGAGGAGAGAGAGTGGTTTCTCTCTTTTCCCCTCACCCCCACCGCTCTCTCTCACCTTTTTGTCTCTGTCAATGACATGTTTTGATAATTTATACCTGTCAATGATATTTTCAACATTAACAAATGTTCTCAGTAAGTTCTTGACGGATATTAATTATCAAAATACGTCATTGGCCGCCATTTTCCCATCTCCATGTACATCATCCGATCCATTTTACTCGACCCAATCTCACACCCAGCTCGACCCACCCACAATTCCTATCCAAATACCAAATTCGGATGCTATACCCCCTCTACGAGAAAGTCACGCCCTCAATTTTTAACATAAATAGTAAACACATTTAATAAATAAAGTTCTCGCTGTAATATAAATAATACCCAAAAGATCTTCCTTTCCCCTGTTCTCAAATAAGATTCAAATATTAATTTTTTTGCTCAATGGCCCCAAGTCATCAAAACACTAGTATCTTAAGGAAATATTATTGCAATTTACAATAAATATCTTTCTCTAAATGCTCTTTCAGATCTTTTGCTATGAAATCTCTCTTGAATACCTTTTAAAGGTTTGGTAAAAAATGCACAACAAGCACTCCATGCCAACTTCCTTTGCTTGCACCTGAAAATGGAAGGGTTGACCATACACGTGCCCAGTAGAGAAATCTATACCCAAGTTATATGAAAGTGCGATGAATCATGATCCAGAATGGGTGAATACAACAGAATATCACAAGAGATAAGGGTCTTTCACCACGAACGAGCACTCTACAACAAAGAAGGAGAATCAAGATTTTATAAGAGTATCCTCAATAAACCACACGTCAACTAGAGGTACGAGCCAACTCGAATCATTCTAATTAAACCACCACTTGACCTCAAGCGTCACTTGTCTATCGCTTCGCAAATTAGAATTTTAGATTCTTGTATGGATACCCTTTCTGCCTCAATCTGTAAGTATATGTGATGATCACACACCAACAATAATATGAGAGCAATAATAAATGTGTACGACAAACCTAAAGGTGCGAATGACAATGAATATATCTCCCAGCAGAACAATACAAACATGTCACTTAATTTTCCTTTCAATACAATTCCGGGCATTTGGGACCTCGTGATTCCACTAGAAACCTTTCATTCTTGTCCGAGCATTTGGGACCCCGTGCGTCCACTAGAAACCTTTCATTCTTGTCCGAGCATTTGGGACCCCGTGCGTCCACTAGAAACCTTTCATTCTTGTCTAGGCATTTGGGACCCTATGCGTCCACTAGAAACCTTTCATTCTTGTTCGGGCATTTGGGACCTCGTGCATCCCATGTTCATTATCGCACCGGTGGATCCGTGGCTTTCTTTATATTCGTGGTATCGTTCTATTTCTTGTTTCCCATTTCACATTCCTTAATGACCTCATGCTTAACATACAACCAATCTATATCATTCATACAACATGTCACACGATCTCACCATATCCACATATTGATTGATCAATAACGTTTTAAAGCATTCCGTGTCACGCACCGAACCCACAAATGGCTCCACGACACACCTCTCGCTAGGTTCTAAACGAGAATCTTATAGAACGAGTGCCCAAAGAACCTAGGAAGATCAACAAGACGCAGCACGAGGATATGAGTTACCCTATTCTCATCCGAACCACTAGGCAAACCCCCATCGACCAACTAAGCATTCTACTTTATACCTTATAGTCTACGATACACAATAACCTCTCTACTATACGTTTTTCAATTCACCAATCACCATATCATGCCATAGCACCTAGCACAGCTATATCGTTCATCATATCATGCCACAATGTCCACATGCTCGCCTTAAAACATAAACGACGTCTAGATACCACACTCATAGGATTTGACACATTTCTCTTGTACAACGAGAGTCAAAGGAGATAGATTGATCAAAGAATCACTTAAGGTATGAACAATCAAGTTTATAAGTGGTTTGGAAGTGTTCCAATGGTATTAGAGGCGATCGGGGTCAAAACAATCGAAACGGGATAAGCAAAGGCAAAACTGTCTTGTAAGGGACTGGTATGGATACAACAGTTTTTGTTGTATCGATACGGGAGCGGCTGAAATTCTAATAAGCTAGCTGTAACGTTACGACAACGATTTTTGCAGAATCTTAAATGGCGAAACCCAACTACAAACAACGAACCGAGGCTCGATCTAAATATGAAATCAACTCATAAACATATAACAAAAACAAGAAATCCCTACCTCAAAGTCAAGATTAAGACCCACGTGATTCGAGCAAGCCCTAGCTCCAAGGACTTCAAAACCAAGTGAAATACACCTCCTTCGAACTCGAACGAACACAACTTGAGCCTAGAATACTTAAGCAAGACGATTTGGTGGAGGATCTTGGTAGGTTTCGAGTTTGAGAGTGAGTTTAAGAGTGGAGGAGTAGAGAGAGAGAGGGAGCCGAGAGTTAGAGAGAGATGGTGTGGAATTTTTGCTCTCCTACAACACATACACACCCCTTATTTATTAGCATCCAAGCCAATTACACTCACATTCTCTCAAATAACAATCCTATCATTTGGGCCCCAAATCAAATAAACTCACAATTTTTTCACATTTATCAATACTATACTCCCTCCGTCCCAAAATATTTGTCCGATTCGCAAAACAGAGTCTTAAAAATAATACAATTTTTGTAAAAAAAAATTCAAAAGTTTTTTAACAACTTACTAAATATCAATTTTTTTTTTTGAATATGTACTAAATATCAATGAGTTCATTTAATTTGTCAAAAAAGTTTAATTTGTTTTTAAAAAAAATTACATTATTTTTAAGTTGTCGTTTTGCGGACCGGATAAACAATTTGGGACGCAGGGAGTAGTATTTATAAAACCTTTAAATCATTTTCTAAAAATTACGGGTCTCTAGAGAGAATTTTTTTTGGTGCCGAGCAGATATCACGCGCATGGTACCCGTTGGCAATCTCAGCCATTCAAACGTATTTTGACGATCTAAAATTTAGAGAGAGCAAAAAGATGAGAGAGAGCGGTGGAGTTGAGGGGAAAAGAGAGAAACCACTCTATCTACTCTCTTTTTTCTCTTTTAAATCCGAACCAACCAAAACGTGTTTGAACGGTTGAGATCGCCATCAAATATCACCACGTGTTACTTACTCGGGATGCAAAAATTTCTCCCCCAAAACAGACAAACCGATTCATGACCCAAATGAAAAACGGATTCCAGGTCATCCAAAAAGGCTCAAACCCAAAAGATCTTTCTAGAATCGTCCACGTGGCACGACCTAACCCTTTACTCTCTCTCTCTCTCTCTCTCTCTCTCTCTCCCCCTCCTAAAACCCTTCCCTCTCCTCTTATCTTCTCCAACCTCTCGAACATTCTCCTGGCTCCTGCCATCTATAAACCAAAACACCTTCCTTCCCCTCCCAACAAAATCTAACTTCTCACACAACTCTCTCTCCACAATTCTCTCTCTACACGTACACAGACTCACAAGTACAGAGAGAAATTACTGTTAGATACTCCCGCTGCTTTAATTTTCTAGGTCTACGATTCGATTTTGTACACAGAGGGAGGAAGGAAATGGCGGCATCCACTGCCCAAATTCACGCTACCTTCTTCTCTCCCACATCGAAACAATCCACCACCAAATCCCCCCGAAACGTATCCTTCGGCCGGCGCCCGACGCAAGCTCGGTTAACGAAAAACCGAGCCGGTGGAGCGGTCCGGGTGGTGGCGGAGAAAGTCGTCGGAATCGACCTCGGCACGACGAACTCGGCCGTGGCGGCGATGGAGGGGGGGAAGCCGGTGATCGTGACTAACTCCGAGGGGCAGAGGACGACGCCGTCCGTGGTGGCGTACACGAAGGTGGGGGATTTATTGGTGGGGCAGATCGCGAAGAGGCAGGCGGTGGTGAACTCGGAGAACACGTTCTTCTCGGTGAAGAGGTTCATCGGGCGGAAGATGTCGGAGGTGGACGAGGAGGCGAAGCAGGTTTCGTACACGGTGGTGAGGGACGAGAACGGGAATGTGAAGCTGGAGTGCCCGGCCATGGGGCGGCAGTTTGCTGCTGAGGAGATTTCGGCTCAGGTATAATTGTTATGCGTTTCGCTTATTCATATTAGGAATTAGGATTCATGTCATAGATATCTAACGGGGCTTTTAAGTTCTGTCAACTACCTAACACGCAACTCTTCTCCTTTATCCGGGCTTGGGATGGGCTCTAAAAAGGATTGGACTCTTGAGTGAATAGGTAGTCCTAGACAAAGCTCAATAGAAAACATGATTCATGTAGCTGACTCCAATTGATTGGAACACAAGGCTCGTTTTGGTATGCATTGGAGTTTGGACATTCTTTTGTTGGATGCATATGACCTTATGTTTTCAGGGAAATGCTAATACGGTGGCCAATTACGTTTTCCTTGGGTTTGATTGTTGTATAAAGATACCAACAAGTGTGGTACCCGTGCTATGCACGAAAGCAACAATTTTTTTGGTCTTGTTTAATCATATCTATCCCTTGTAGATTTATGATTTAACATTAAAATGTAAAAAATTTAGGAAGAGAGAAAGTTTGTACACGAGTAAGTGTGTAATTTTCTTTTTCCTAACATTTTATGTTGATTTTTTGGTATCGTTTAGAGTGTAGAAAAGAAGAAAAAAAAATTAACTGTATTGGGAATAAGGCATGTAGGAGAGAGCTTTCTTCTATTTTTAGTAAATACATTTGCCTAGTACAGGTAATTATGTTTTCCTTGGTTTGACATTCTATTGTTTAGAGATATCGTGGACGGATTTGGAGCTATGTTAGAAGTTAGGCTAATTCCCGAAGAGAATTGGGTTTCAGAACACATGTTTCGAATCATTGGTACACTTAGATTAGATAGAGTTTTGGCTGGATAAAATTTAGTAAAATTAATGAATAGGATCCTGGAAATGTGTTTTGAAGGTACAACTTTGGATTTATGTTGTTTTGTAAGCCCTATTCTATCACATGTGGCCAATGATGCTCCTGGTCATTGGTACGATTTGTGGCCCAGGGTTTGTAGGTGTCAATGCCCTTGGTGTATCCAATTGATTGGACATAAAGGCTTGGTTTATATTTCATCCTTTCTTGCAATAGTGTTCTACACGCGTCTAATGATTCTACTTTTATGGGTTTGGATGTGTTGCATGATACTTAGAAGTTGGGTTTAAATGTAGGCTGCTGAAAATTGCACATTTTCGCTCCTTGTTATGCTAATTCTGAATTTTAACGTACGCGCTTGATGTGAGATGCAGTTTACCTTCAATCTTCTTTTTCATAATCTCTTTTCCTGCTCTTGTTCAGGTTTTGAGGAAACTTGTGGATGATGCCTCAAAATTTTTGAATGACAAAGTTACTAAAGCTGTGGTCACAGTACCTGCTTACTTCAATGATTCCCAAAGGACAGCAACAAAGGATGCTGGTCGTATTGCTGGCTTAGAAGTTTTACGAATTATCAATGAACCTACCGCTGCTTCACTGGCATATGGTTTTGAAAAGAAGAATAACGAAACCATTCTGGTATTTGACCTTGGAGGTGGTACTTTTGATGTTTCAGGTATTGTGACGGGGTCTCAATTCTAGTTTATCATGTTCATATTTCGTGAATACTCTGGCGTATGGTAGTACTTTCTTTGGTTGTTTTTGTGAATTGCAAAGGGAAAAAGTTACCTTTATTCTGCATGCCAATGTTTGTTGGGAGCTCATTGTTTTCAATCTGTGAATTAGCATTCTGCTTAAGCAAATCAGGATAGGATGAAATTATTAGCTTGTATGTTCCGGTACTAGGATTTTCATGCACTCTAAGAAGTATGAATTGGTGCATGTCTGTTATCATTTGCGGTTGTTATGTTGGTGTACTCCTGCATAGGTGTTTTAATTCCTCTTGTCGATTTCTCTGCCACTGTTTCTTCACATATTGCCAGAAACAAAGTGGCGATCAACACTAATTAATTGTTTTTCTTAAATTGCAGTTCTTGAGGTTGGTGATGGAGTGTTTGAGGTTCTCTCTACTTCTGGTGATACACATCTGGGTGGCGATGACTTCGACAAGGTTGGATATCTTTGTTTTGTGACACATTAAAATATTTTGCTTTATTCTTTTAGTGAGTTATTGCTGAAGGGATTATGCGACATGTCTTTCTTTCAGAGAATTGTGGATTGGCTTGCCGCTAATTTCAAGAGAGATGAAGGCATAGATCTTTTGAAGGACAAGCAAGCTCTACAGCGCCTAACTGAGACAGCAGAGAAAGCAAAAATGGAATTGTCAACTTTGACACAGACAAATATTAGGTAATTGTGGTGTCTCTGAACATCGTTGTTTTGACTGATTTCCATCAAGCAAGTTTTATTGATGCTAATACAACTTTTTTTTTCAGTCTCCCTTTCATTACAGCCACAGCAGATGGCCCCAAACACATAGAAACCACCATTACAAGGGGAAAGTTTGAAGAATTATGTTCAGATCTGCTTGACAGGTAAACTGGTACTCCAATTTTCTATTTACGTGCTTCTTTAGATTGTATAGAATAGCTTGATTTCTAACTGGTGCCCTACAGGTTGGGTACCATTTTACATTATACCATTTCTTCTTTGTTCTCTTCCTTTCGCTTCAATTTTAAGTCTAAGCTATGCTTTATGTTTTGTTCTCTTACATTACCTTCTTTTCTTTGTTCTCTTCCTTTTCTCCTCAGGCTTAAACGACCTGTTGAAACTTCATTGAGGGATGCAAAGCTGTCTTTCAGCGATCTAGATGAGGTGATCCTCGTTGGTGGATCAACACGTATTCCAGCTGTTCAAGAACTTGTAAGAAGATTGACTGGAAAGGAGCCCAATGTTACCGTTAATCCTGATGAAGTTGTCGCCCTTGGTGCTGCAGTTCAGGTCAATCCTTCTCTAGATTTTCTTCTACTTCCTCCATAACATCCTTTAGTTTGTAAAATGTGGTGATATTATTTTATGGTTTGAAGTTTCAACTCTCATTTCTGCTTTTGGTTCATGGTCTAAGTTATCGTGCATTTGTTCAATATGTTACAGGCTGGTGTTTTGGCTGGAGATGTCAGTGACATTGTGCTGCTCGACGTGACTCCATTATCTCTGGGTCTGGAAACCTTGGGTGGTGTCATGACAAAAATTATTACGAGGAACACAACTTTACCCACCTCAAAGTCGGAAGTGTTCTCAACGGCTGCTGATGGGCAGACAAGTGTGGAGATTAATGTTCTCCAAGGGGAGAGAGAATTTGTTAGGGACAACAAATCTCTTGGTAGCTTCCGTCTAGATGGAATCCCACCTGCCCCTCGCGGAGTTCCTCAAATTGAAGTCAAGTTTGACATTGACGCAAATGGCATTCTCTCTGTCACTGCAATTGATAAAGGCACTGGAAAGAAGCAAGATATTACCATCACTGGTGCTAGTACGTTGCCTGGTGATGAGGTATGGTTTCTTATATTATGTAAATTTGTCAAACTCTTGCTGTTACTGATATAGTTGCTAGTTTGAGTGGCGTTTCTGGCCACTTCAGAAAGTGTGCTGGTTTGAGGCTTGTGTTGAGTGAGGTTTTTCTGAAGTAGTGATACCATGTTATACGGTCTTTTCTTAATGTATGACTATCCGTGTCGGACACTTAGACATCTGGTCAAGGGTGCGAGATTAACCATCGAAAACACTTTAATGGTTGTTCTACAGTAGAATAGTACTGAGTGTATGTCTGAACGGAATTATGCAGGTAGAAAGGATGGTTAAAGAAGCAGAGAAGTATGCCAAGGAAGACAAGGAGAAGAGAGATGCAATCGACACAAAGAACCAGGCGGATTCAGTTGTTTACCAGACAGAGAAGCAAATAAAGGAATTGGGAGACAAAGTTCCAGGTCCCGTGAAGGAGAAGGTGGAGGCAAAACTTGGAGAGCTCAAGGAAGCAATCTCAGGGGGCTCCACTCAGGCCATGAAGGACGCCATGGCTGCCCTAAATCAGGAAGTCATGCAACTCGGCCAGTCCCTGTATAACCAGCCGGGTGCTGCACCCGGTGGTGCGGGGCCCACTCCCGGCGACAGCACTGGCCCTTCGGAATCAACCGGAAAAGGGCCCGAGGGGGATGTCATTGACGCAGATTTCAGTGACAGCAAGTGAGAAAATGTGAAAGTTAGTATCATGGGTTAGCAATTTTTTTCCCCACTTCTAGACTTCTAGTTTTGTTTCCAACTAGATGTTTTCTTAATGATGGTTTTTTGGGATTTTTTCAGGACTTTTTTTTCTGTAATTTTGTAAGTTAAAAATTTTCAATTTTATCTGTCTTTGGTTGATACCGATGAGAGCCACTCTTTGCGTGCTCTTTGATTGTTTTCTTAATGAACGGAGAATGAGAGCCAACAATGAATTTCTGCGTAGGGTGCGTTTGATTATTTTATGAAGAAAATTATGGAGTATTGTAAAGTGAAAATGAGAGAAAGTAAAGTAAAAGAAAAGGAAATGAATTTTTTTATGCGTTTGATGAAAATATAAAAATTTAAATAATCTTTGCTACTAGAAATTAGTACTAGTTATACTATTAACTAATTTTTCTTTAACATACATTGTGGATCCTGAGAGGAAAGGAACGGTTGTGGACAAATATGCGTAGTGCATCCCATGCTCCATCGACGTTGAATAATTTTTCCTGAAGAATGAATGCATGTTTCGCGGGAGAATCTTCAAACCACCTCCTTCTTCCTCCTAAACCCTACTTTCTATATTTCGTGAACGACATAAACCCTACCTTGTTTACTCTACGATTATAAATACACAAGTGGGTGCCCGGCTCGATTGTCCCAACACAACACAGTGTTAGTTACTGTTTTGAGATGTTTTCTATTTGATAATAATGCAACATTTATATAGAAATATACAAAGGAAATGATCTGATCGTGCATTTTCCGCACATATATTCGGTCGATTTCTCCTTTGCATCAATCTGCTTCTTCGATCGATATTCTTCTAGTTTGATTTCGTCGTTTGTTTGTCTCAACTCTCTCTCAAAACGTGAAATGAAAAGGAAAGTAGATCTTACAATTTTTCAACCCGTTAGACCCGTCCTTATTTAACCCATGGGATTTACTTTCATTTTATATCCGTTGGATGAGATATCCAACGACTTATAATAGAAGTCTGCATTTAACAAAAATGCGGGATCCCTATTAAGAGGGAGAAAATTTTTAATGTCAAGTAGGTACCACGTGGTACCCTCTCAGTGCATCCGAGCTGTCCAAAATTAATTTGGACGGCTTAGATTTGAAGAGAGAAAAAGGAGAGAGAGTGTTGGGGTTAGAGGAGAGAGTACTTCAATCTGAGCTGTCCAATATACTCTTGGACAGTCTGGATGTGTTGCTCGGGCACCACTTTAGCCGGGTGACGTGGTACCCATCTGACATCTAAAAATTTCGCATTAAAAGGACTCTCTCTCTCCCTCTCTCTCCCATTAAAAGGACTCTCTCTCTCCCTCTCTATTTATATGAGTAATGATACACCCACCCCCACCGCACCGCCACCGCACGCCTGTCGGGCCCACTCCGGTCACCGGACGGAAAATCTGAACTGTCCAAAAATTCAAAAAAAAAAACCGAGTGGGCTTGCGCGAGAATCAACGGCATCCGACGTGTGTAGGTGCTTGATCCGGAATTCCCAAAATCAGATGATCCGGAATTCCCAAATTTTCTTTCAAAATTTCCAAAATTGTATTTACAGTTTTTAAGTGAACAAAGTGTGTTTTTGAAAAACTGTTTTTTCCCTTCAAAAATCGCTTTTTCAAAAAATATACATAAAATAACCAATGTGGAATTTGATATTGCTAACTTTAGCAACCTCTAAATGGATAAACAAAATCTGATGTGACATATTTTGATTATTGACATTTACTTATTCTACTGCTGATGCTCTAACATTCTATTATCGTATGCAGATATCGTGGCTGGGAGTGTCTATGTTAGCAGTTAGCCACTTAGGCTAGTAGCCAAATTATGTTTCGGATCATGTGTTTCGAATCATTAGTACACTTACTGTGTGGCCCTGATCTCCGACCTGCAACTTTCCTCCATTGGGTTGGATATCGCCTAGCCTTCTCACCTATCTTGCACAGGGAACGCACGACTAAGACCTGGCGGGGATTGCCCCGGTAAGGCCCTCCGGCGAGAGGATAAGTATGTGTAGAGAGAAAGGTAATGGACTAGGGTTGAGTGTGTGTAGAAGCATGTAGCTCTTAGGGCTGTGATCACTTGTATTTATAGAGCCTCCTTAGCTTGCTCTCCAAGTACGAGCACGTGCCTTGCACGGGTCGAGTGATGCTATTGTGACATCACTGAACAGATCTGGTAACCGTTTTGAGCGTGAGCTGGCACCCCATGTGCGTTCATTATTATCATTTAACGTAACCGTTTCAGCACGTGAGTGAGCACGCGAGTGAGCGAGCGGCCAAGTCCCAACCGTCACTATGCTTCGCGGGTGGCCGAGCACACATTTAGCCAAGCCCGATAGAAGGACGGGTGATAAGGATCCACACACGGACTACCCCCGGAGGTGGCCGAGCATAGTTGGTGGCCGAGCTTGAAGGCGATCATGCGGGAACAACATAGCGACGGGGCCACCTTCCCAAGGGTGGCCGACCGTGGGCTCTGCCTTCAGCGACCCTGGGACAAATGTGTTGGCAAATGTCGAGTTCGGCTTGAGTGAACATGGCTAATTATGTTCGGCCCGCTACATTTACCTTCCACGGAGGTTGTGAATGTAGCGATATCCGTTGCATTTTGGTTTGTTTTGTTGGATATGCGCTTCAAAGTGCTTTCTGTCAGTGAATCAAGATATATAGGTGTGGACCCTTGTACATTTCGATTTTACGTATTTCATATACTCTATCATTTCTCGTCAAAGTGTTTTCAAACAGCTTGTTAACTTAATAAATTCAACATTCAGTACTTATTAATTATTTAGCTTCCAGCACTCAATTTTATCAAACAACACCCAAACTTGTAGTTTTTTTTACATGATTCAATCTTTCGGACTGCAGCGCTATAAGAGCATCTCCAATCCAATACTTTATTTGAGAATATCAAAATACTCTATTTTATTCATAAAATGATTTTAGAGAAAATCACTATTTCTATTTACTCTAATCACAAACCCTCTATTTTTTCCTCTAAAATAGAGGAAGCTTGAGAGGATGGGTTGGAGGAGTTCCATACTCTCAAATGGAGGAATAGAGTATTGGTTGGAGATGCTCTAAGGATACAAATGTCATTTTAAAATGTGAATAGTGTTATAGTGGGGATCCTCCGTATTTTCTCCCATTCTCTAAATATGGAGGATCAAAATTCTATCCTCTCAAATAGAGGAGGCTTGAGAGGATGGGTTGAAAGAGTTTCATACTCTCAAATGGAGGAATAGAGCATGAGTTGGGTTCCAACCCATCCTCTCAAGCCTTCTCTATTTGAGAGGATGGAATTTTGATCCTCTATATTTAGAGGATGGGAGAAAATACGGAGGATCCCCTCTATAACACTATTCACCTTTTAAAATGGCATTTGTATTCTTAGAGCATCTCGAACCAATGCTCTTTTCCTCCATTTGAGAGTATGGAACTCCTCCAACCCATTCTCTTAAGCCTCTTCTATTTTAGAGGGAAAACTAGAGGCTTTGTGGTTGGAGTAAATAGGAATAGTGATTTCCTCTAAAATCACTTTATGAATAAAATAGAGTATTTTGATACTCTCAAATAGAGTATTGGATTGGAGATGCTCTAAGGGTAAAATCGCATACTGTATTAACAGTGTTAGCTCTCTTATAAACGGAGCACACATTGAGGGGATCAAGTATCAAACTTTATACAGTACAAGGCACATTGCAACTGCGTCATAGTTTAGGGAAGATTACTGTAATTTACCCCCTAAACAGCACCGCCAGTCGCCAGATCAAAAGATCCTCAGGATAACCACAGAGTCTCTCCACAGAGGATCCTGACCCTATTTTTCGCGGCAGAATCTTCACAAACCTCTTCGTTCTTCGTAAACCCTAGTTTTTTTGTTTTTGTTTTTTTCACGAACGACATAAACCCTACATATAGTTCACTCCATTGACATAATAAATAGATTAATTACAGACACAGTTGCTCGTATCGATCGATTGACCGAGGATGGGACTCAAGCAAGACCCTGATGGACCTGATGCCAGCAAGCAGCAAGAGTACGTTATTTTTTTTCTTTTCCTATCAGTCTTACGAAAAACAATCAATTGTCCCCTTTTGCTTTGTGGTTTTTATGACTGGGGTTTCAATCAGTTTTTGTTTGCTGCAAGTACACACACATGATTGGATGACGTGTATGTTCACCCTGCTTTTCACTTGTTGAATGTGTACATGAAACTTGGATTATTTTGATTTATTTTTGGTGGGTTTTGGATTTCAGGTTCGATATCGACAAGCAATTCTTGGCTGCCCCCGTGAAATCTGTGGTCGACAAATTCCAGCTTCTTCCTGAGTTCTTGAAGGTAAAATTGTTATGGAATGTGAAGAGATTTATAGCGCCCGAGACGTGCTTTTGGAGCTAGTGGCATACGGTGGTTGTTGTCATGCTTGCTTTTTTGCGAAAGAGAAAAAATAGTTGGCCTGACATTTGGCGTAATTTTCAGCCAATTTTTTCATTTGCATTGTATCACTTTGCGCATATAAGGTTGTTGTGCAGAGAGGAATAAGATTATAATTTGAATTCGTAGCTACGACTTTACTATACATTATTTATGGTGCTTCAATGAGCCTGTAGAGAATTGGATTCATGGGTCTTTTCTTCTTTTTGGAGCTGTAGGTGAGAGGGTTGGTGAAGCAACACTTGGACTCCTTTAATTACTTTGTTAGGACTCAAATAAGGAAGATTGTGCGTGCCAATGATCTCATCACATCCAAGGTCGACCCAACTGTCTACCTCAGGTATAGGTTTATTTGTATATTTCTGGTATGCTTTGATATTTGAAATATCTAGGTTGATGCTAGATATATAATTACCTCTTCACTAGATAGCTTCAATCACAAAGCACAAGTAAACAATCACACAAGACACAAAGATTACGTGGAAAACCCCAATACGGGTAAAAACCACGGGAAGGAATCATGCACTAAAACCTTTGTACGATTACAAGTAAACTTAATAATGACCGTGTATCCTCACCACGAGTCCTAAGAACTACTTGCCGAATCCACGTTCATTGTACCTTTGCATGATTGCCGATCTTGAATCCTCAAGCCTTCCAGAAATACCTTCCGAACTCCACGAAAGGATTTTCTTCAATGATTTGGATGTAGATGAATGATAAGAACCTCTTGAAGATAGATTGATTAGCACAAAGATCCCATGAATCTTCACAATACTTCAAGATCCAAGGAACGTACCCCTCAATAATGCTCTAAGATGTAAACGAGGCACACAAAAACTAAAAGCGGCACTCGGTGGATCTAAAACATAAGAAACAAGGGCTATATATATGCTTTAGTGCTCAGTCACCCTTTTTCATTTTTATTGACCTAACGGGTCAATATCTGTTAAGGCCCCAAAACCCATTCCAACAAAAACTGAAGTGGCCCAGTAACAACTTGATTATACTTGAACAAAATACTCCGTTTTCCAACTCTTCCACGAACCGGCCCAATAAGAACTTGACTAACATCTACTGCACTCATATACAAGAATTGAGATTCCTTTCCACATCCTAGCACAGACTCTCTATCAAAAAATAAAAGAAAAGTACAACTCGATAAAAAAAAAGATACACGCAAATGTGTATTTTTGTCATGAACGTGCCAACCAAAAAGGGAGCTCGGCCTATGGAGCTTCAATATTGATGGATATTGATAATTTTGGCTGTGCCTATCCAATTTGGATGTTCAGACCCATCATTCGTCTTGGACCAATCCCCCTTAACAGACAAAGTGGGAGCCGTCAAACTAGTTATAGTTCTAGCAGTTGCTTTGGTTACTTCAGTTTTGAACTTCAGTCCTATCTATTGGCATCACAACTCATTTCGTTCGTTATTTCATTTTTTTTTTTTTGTAGTAATGCCCAGAAAATTATAAGTAGAACACTATAATTTGTTCTAATCTTCTATTTGCGTTGACTTTCTTATTTATGATTTGATGGTGGGTGTTTTGTTGCTATTTTTCTTTCGTGTTCCTTTTCTTCTTTCATGGTTTCCCTTTGTACAGGTACAAAGAGGTTTGGATTGGTAAACCTTCAACGTCAATTGAAGGAGCCGTTATAGAGCTTACTCCCCATAATTGTCGGTTATCTGACCTCACGTAAGTTTGCATTGGAAGATATTTTTTTTGTTCAAGTTTATTGTTAATAGTTATTATCTATCCAAACTAGAGGCAGAGCGATGCTCATCCTGGTGTCTTCTATGCAAAAAAGCTCTCATCGATAACAAGTAAGATTTTGGAGTAGGCACAAAAGAGGTGATGGCATCATGGATTAGAACGGCTTTGTCATAGCGTAAAAATTCATTTATATGATCAAAGTCTATTTAACCTGTGAAGAAATAAACATACTCGTTAGTCCCATCCGCATTGAGCACACTTTCATAATACACAAAAAGTTTCTGATGCCATATGGTATGTGTTTTTGGGGATTGGGGTTGACCGAACAACCACCCCATTTGGGAGATACAAATTTGTGATACACAAACCTAGAACTCATATGAAGTTTTTGTGATTCTTAGGTGGCTCCAACTCACTTCCTGTTTTGGCTGTGGTCTAAGTCTAAGTAACTTATGTTGTGTGTCTTTCATGATTAATAAGTGAAATGATTATTATCACTTTAATGACCCTAGTTTGGTGTTGCCAATACCAATTAAAAGTTTTCTATGGGTTACAGTTATGCTGCTCCAATATATGTGAACATTGAGTACAGCAATGGTCAGAAAACACCACCAGTAGCCAAGGTACTTTGAAATTATTTTTAGCACTTGTTTTATGTTTTTTTTTTTTTTTTGTTTTGTTTTGTTTAGAGGCAGAGAAGGGAGTAGGAGGAGAAAAAGGGGTTGCTGAATCGGTTTTTAACTTTTGCTTTGCAGAAAAACGTCTTCATAGGTCAAATGCCTATCATGTTAAGAAGTTGCTGCTGCGTACTCCATAGAAAAGATGAAGCTGAACTTGCAAGACTTGGTTTGTAAAATTCTAGGCAACTGATATTTTTGCAACATTAAAAATCTCAGTGCATTTTCATAAACTTAGGGGCTGTTCCAGTTTTTAAGAAAAGGAAGTTTTAGAAAATTTAAAAAAATATTTTTCATTTTCATTATATTTGAGCTTCAAATTACCTTCTTTTTGAAAAAGAAGGTTTAAAAAGAAAGCGGAACGACACCTTACTGTTTTTTGGATTTTGCTTAGGTGAGTGCCCACTAGATCCTGGAGGGTATTTTATTATCAAAGGAACTGAGAAGGTGATGTTCTAACTATGATAAATGTAGAGCTTTTCCATATTATGTTGAAGATATCAACTTTATATGCATTCTTAATCACATGGTTGATATCACCTATGTGGGTTCATGAGCTGTTTGTAACTTAGCAGGGTTTGGATTTCATAAACCGTTGGTCTAGCATACATATCAAATTAATGCTGATTCAGTTAATGGGGACTCTACGATTTTGGCATAGCAACATAATCACCCACTGAGGCAACTCTTATGAACCATTTCTTTCCTTATCTTTCTCTTTTCTGAATTCTATTGAAGGCGGCTAATGATCTCAGAAATTGTGGGGGATTTCTGTGATCTGGGTAGAATAGGGGAGCAAATAAGGACAGCTAAAGCTGCTAAACTGTGTGGGAGAAGTTTATATTTCTCATGGGTGATTCACAAAAAGGAAAAAAATACGAACTCATAGTTTGTTTAGGTTCACAATTACACTAAATGAAACACTAAATCTTTATTATCGGCATATTTAGTTGGCTAAACTTATTATTATTAATTAAAGACTTTGTGGCAATATGCATTTTTGTAAAGCATTTCACGTCTTAGCCTCCAGTATTCATTTCTTTTTGGAAAAAAGAAAGAAAAGAAATTACCCTTTGCATGTTGGAGTTGCATCATACTTCCCCCATTTGAATAGCCTCTCTCTTTTTATTTTTTCCAAACATTGCATGAAAACTTTGGCCTTACCTTGTTCAAGAGATTTTCGCAACCTGTTCTGCAAGCCACTCTTTTTGTCATGCGCTGCATATGCATGCCTGAAGTTGAACTTCTTTTCTTTTTCCTTGTCCACTCCAATCATTTAGAGTTTTAGTACAGCAATAACTTGATTACAGAATTGCAGCCTGGCTCTTTTACAGTTGCCTTCTAGTTGTTTAAAGTTAAGTATCTTCCGTCTTTTTTTCTGTTTTACCTTCCACATGACAAGGGTTTTGACTTTTGGGTGGTTGTAAAATTCTTCATTTCTCATCATAGTTCAAATTTTTTATCGACTTACCTGTCTCTGTTTGGTTTGTTAATGTAGGATAGATTTAGAACCCTTAGAGTATTGCTGCCTACAATTGGAATCGTGGTGGTTTTGGGTGGGGAATGAGAATATTATTGGGATAAGTGCGCTTAGAAGGAGAAAGGAAAGAAGAAGCGAGATAGAGGTGCTTCACCCTCGCAAGGGTTAGGCAATTTCTGTAAGGAAGGACTGCAGCCCAAACCCCAATTACAATGGCCTTAGCCTTGTAAAACTCAATTCATTAATCAACTCTATCCCAAATGAAAGATTACTTCTCAATTTATAATCCATGGGAAAGACTCTTCGAATTCCTAGAACTCTAAATGAAATGAACCTAATTAATGAATACATCCAAAAAGATGTGAGGATGAACCTAGATATAAATGCATACATTGAACCTACTAACATGTGTTAATGCATCTAGATGATTATTAATGCAAACACTAAATACATGATGACCCTTTTAACTACCAATGAATATTAATGCAAACGCTAAATTCATGATGACCCTTTAACTACCAAACTACCAGAGATGGCTCTTGAACTACCAACTGCCAAGGACACTTATTTTTGGACCAAAAAGCCTTCTCGATGCTCGTGCTATCCTGAGCCTTTGGTCTAGGCTTCCAAAGCCTATGAAACTTGTCTAACCACTCCATGGCTATGTCATCATTTGTTTACAAAATTGATTTTCTTTCTGTTTGTTCTCCCAGATGAAATGAATGGTAGTCTCTTATTTCACGATTTCCTTGTCTATCGTATGGCTTTGACTTTTCTGTTTCTTCCAGGTGATTTTGATACAGGAACAACTTTCCAAGAACAGAATAATCATTGATACTGACAAGAAGGGATGGTGAGTGGTTCTCATTTCATATTTTGCTTCCTTCCCTTGCTTGCTCTCTATCTTTAGCCTTTTTTCCCTTCTTCTCATTGTATGTGCTAAGAGGTGGTCATGACTAACATTCATGTACCAATGGCCTTGTGGTTCCGCGGTCCTATCCGACCCAACACCTGTAATAGTCTAACATACTAACTTTTAATAATGCTGCCTGTGGACGGGGTAAAACCTCTCATTCCTGTCCCATTGATATGGTCATGTTGACAAATGAATATTCCTTGTTGGCATACATTGTGGCAATTCATAGGCCATTAGAAGTCTGATAATCCTTTGATGTATGTTATGAAAATAATTGAAGGATCTTCTATTGGGTCTTGGGTGCGATTTACAATGAGTAGTTGGTTACAACTAAAAGCTGAAAATCCAATGAAAAGGGGCTGAATTTTAAGATGCCTCGTTGAATACTGAACATGAATGGTGGGTGGCAGTTTTGAATTCAAATATGGATTGCCATGTTTTTTAAGCATGAAAAAGGTGTCATTTCTCCGCCTGGTTCGTGCTTAGAGCCTTATCTTTATTTCCTAGCCGGTCCCAAGCCCGGATAAAGGAGGAGGGTTGTGCGTTAGGGCTAACGACCAACACGTAAAAAGCCCGTCAGATGTTTATGACATGAATCCAAAAATGATAACGAGTGGCCCTGGACAGAGCTCAATGGAGGAAAAGGATTCATGTACCCGACCCCAAGTGATTGGGACATAAGGCTCGGTTTGGTTTGGTTTGTAAAAAGGTGTCATTCCGTTGTGTTAAACTGCTTTGTGTTATTTTTGACTTCCAGTATACAAGCATCTGTTATGAGCAGCACAGAAGCAACAAAAAGTAAAACGGTTATAAAAATGGAGAAAGAGAAGATATATTTGTATCTGAATCAGTTTGGTACCAAGGTCATCATCTCCTCTTCCTTTTTGCATTTAAATCTAGATTACTTTCATCCCTGTTTCTACAAACTGATATCTTTTTTAAACCATTTTGTTCTTTGATTTGTGTTTTCAGGTTCCTATCATGGCGGTCATGAAGGCTATGGGTATGGAGAGTGATCAAGAGGTTGTGCAGATGGTTGGAAGGGATCCACGATATAGTGCATTACTCCTGCCATCTATCGAGGTAATTATGTCAAGAATTGCACCCCATTATTTGATCTCTATCGAATATCTTCATCGAACAATTATGAGTTGGTTTAAGTTACCGGATCAATGGGAAGAAATATTATCAAAACAAATCAAGGACAGGTGCAAAGCGAATCTAAGTAGGACAAGAGGTCCACTGAAAAGTAAAAGAGAAATAAGGAAATAAATAAATACAATTACAAAACATTCACAACATCTCAATGTGGGTTTGCTTTATGTAAACGAGGTTGTTGCAAAGGTCCGCATTATGGATGTTGTCCTCTGAAAGTGTATAGTGCTATACCAATTTTTGTCTACGATATCCACGTCTCTTGTTGACTATGGCAGCAGGCAGCATCTGCGTATGTTTTCCCAGTTTTAAGATGTAACCTTGGCCTTCTTGTGATTTACTTGTATTCGCCCACTAAGCCAGCAGTGGAGGAACTAGGAATTTTATGTAGGAGGAGCTGAACTACAACAATAAAAAACTAACGAATCAAAACTAACAAATTGATTTTTTTCAAAGGGAAATTCTTTCTATTTTTTATTCTCACAATTGAAACAATGATTAGAGTATACGTGAGAACTAATTTCTTTGATAGGAGCATGCAGTGAATATGCTTACTTGAAAGAATCTCAATCAAGCCCATGGCTGGGCATCCCTCTCTGGTCCTGGTGCCCTGCGGGGATTGAATTTGATAAGTTTGAGAAGCCCAATAGTTAAGTGGTTTGTCAAAAAATTGGCGGTAGTGTTAGGTATGACCTCTCCTTGCTGTTCTTACAAATTGTGGAAAAAGGTTGTCAAGAGTAACTAAGGCACTTATCGACTCATTGCTTTGCTCTTCTTTTTAGTGCTTCATTTCTTCCTACTTAAAGTCTAAGCTCTGATATGATGCTCCGGAATCCAATTGCAGGATTGTGCAAGCAATGCTGTATATACACAACAGCAAGCACTAGAATTTCTTGACAAAAAGGTGTGATTTTTGTTTGGTAGAGTGATTTTATTTTGGTCGTTTTTTATTTGTAGATTGCAATGCACTAATGAGTACCTTCTATAGTGTAAACATTTTAGTGTTTGCATCAGGTTAGATTGAAGTAGGACGCAATATTTGTGGCCATGATGCTATTAATAGCAGAATTACCATGCATCGGTGACACCATGTCATTTGTTTTTGGAGATTCATGGACTTGAAAACTGTTATTTAGAGAGAGAAGTGTTTAGGGTTAGTAACTTAACCCTAATACATGCATAACATTAATGTATAATTAAGAGTTATTTGATACAATGACCCAACTACCCCTCCCTATATTTTAACAAAAACCTCATAGGCTTGAGCAGGGGTCAGTGATGCAGGAATGTAGTTAGTGGAACATGCTTGCTTTTTTATAGAATTCTTGACTTTTTCTGTTTGCTTTCGCAGGTTAAGAAACCACAGTATTTTAGTGCTTCATTTGATAAGGTTTTTCCTTGTAGCCACCCCCCTCCTCCCCGTTCTCTCTCTCTCTCTCTCTCTCTCTCCCCCTCCTTTTGACATGCTTAGCGCAGTGTGAGTATTTATGGCTTACTATCTTGACGTTGTAATCAGGAAGGCAAAGCCATGGCTATCCTTCGTGATGTTTTTGTTGCTAACGTTCCTGTAAGTTTTCTCAATATGTT
This sequence comes from Rhododendron molle, assembly GCA_025413875.1. Taxonomy (NCBI): domain Eukaryota; kingdom Viridiplantae; phylum Streptophyta; class Magnoliopsida; order Ericales; family Ericaceae; genus Rhododendron; species Rhododendron molle. The sequence goes on from CM046398.1 coordinate 43,319,008, forward strand.
TTAAAGTACTTGTTTCTGTCTGATTTAATATTGTGAAGCATACTAACTTATCGTTACCCTCGATCCACCATCTGAAGGTACGTCAAAATAATTTTCGCCCAAAATGCATATATGTTGCCGTAATGTTGAGACGTATGATGGAAGCAATTCTGAATAAGGATGCAATGGATGATAAGGTAATTGAATTATGGATTGTTTGGAGGTTATTCATAATTAACCATGTCATCGTTTTCATCTTGTTGGAGTGAAATAATTGTTATTTGACTTGCATTTGTTTGTATCACAAGATCTATATCGATGATGGAGAGGAGCTGATGATTTAATCCGAGAAGTTTTTGTGCTTGATTAATTTATAAATCTCTTTGTACTTTTTGAATAGCGGATATTTTTTTGGTGTGAAGTAGCAACGCATTTAGTAACAAAAGCAAAGTGACACTAATTCCATCCATATGTTGTCTATGATTTTCTAATTTGTTGTTCCAATTGCAGATGGTTAATTCAGTTTATGTTCAGTTTGGGTGATCAATATTGGTTTACTTGTCTTCACCCAATAGCACTTGATGTCCTGAGCAGTAGTTCAATAGTTTTCTTGTCCCACTCTCAGTCGGATCCTTCTTTTATCATTCATTCTCTTGCATTTGTTGTATTGAAGAGATTACAAAGATGCTTGTATGCTGTGTACTATTTGGGATTTCTGAAGCTAAAGTCAAGTTAGAGCAATCAAAACCTTATAAAGTCCTAGAAGGTCAAATAGAGAAATCGGCAAACAATTTCCTATTGAAACAAAAACTTTACGGAAGTATAGATTGTCAAACAGGGAAATTTGTATAACAGTTTCTAATCAACCATGTAAGCATATGAAATTTAGGAAAAATATGTCGGTACCCATTTGCAGTAGGTGAAGAAAAGGTGAATTTTGAAGAAACTGACGCTCTGCTTGGACAAATAAATAGGCATTTTTCCTTTTCGCTGATGGTGCCGCTAGCTTTATAAGGATTTAAGGACCATTTATGGTTTTCAAAACTTGTATGGTTGGACGATACTCACTGTCTGCTTGTTCTAACTGTGGATTGCACTGCTCTCCCTAAATGCTATTTACAGGATTATGTGGGGAACAAGCGGTTGGAGCTATCTGGCCAATTGTTATCTCTACTCTTTGAGGTAAAATTCTTTCATCTTTACATGGCACATAAGTTATTCTAAATCTTGGTTGGTTGTTGAGTTTTCTTAATGGAAGAGGTTTTTTTTTTTTTTTGTAGGATTTGTTCAAGACGATGAATGAAGAGCTCAAAAAGACAGTAGACGGGACCCTGGAAAAGCCTAGCCGGTCTAGCCAGTTTGATTTTTCCAGAGTAAGTACATAGACTTCCAACTTAGAATGATTCAACAGTAGCTTTCGTTCCATTGGTTTTTCTCTGTAGTGAATGTACCTTTGTGTGTTTACAATTATTAGTAACCAAACTGTTGCACATGATTCGTTGCACAAACCCTTATGATTAAGTCTTCTTAGTCCCCCCCTCTTCCCCCTTAGAGATACTTGGCAGCGGTGATGTGACTTGGACACTAGTCAATAGAGGTAACATTGAACATTGATTACGTTGGAACACCGTTGAAAGCAAGTGATTAAAGTTCTGCAAAAGGCCCGTATATAAAATGTGGTAGAGGATCGAATCCAAATCCAAAATGTTAAATTGGGTGGACCGATAATCTGGTTGTTTAAATGACTTCCTTGCAGTTAAGGCTACTCTAACATTCATTCATATCCCTACCTTCCCAGCAAGTTGCTTCAGCAATAGAGTGTTTAGTATTGCTGAAATTGTTTTCAGTGAATTACATTGATTGTAGATTAATCTTCACTGTGTTTTGTAAAGCCTTGATTCTGGTACTGATGTTTCTTTTTCATTGTTACTTCATTGCTTGCACATATTTGGGAAGTTCGGGCGTTCTTGCTCTGCTAACAGGTGTCTACGTCCTTGACTGCTTTTTGTAACTTGACTGCTTTTTGTAAAGCTAATCCTTCGAGTCCCATAAGTGTAATGGGGTGGTGCAAAGCAAAATTTGGATCATTTGCGACCAAGCATCTCCTTTGCGGGCCATTCCTGGGCTTTGGTATTGCTACGATTGGCCAATAAAATACAACCTACAGATACACCCAAGCGGCAGTCTCATCCCATTGAATGCATTATAACTAATTAAGCAAACGTTATGAATTGTCTAGCACCCTAATAGTAACATGTTGGCAGCACGCAAGTCATAACGAGTCCAGATGAGATATCCTAATTGGCATGGACTCATGGAGAGTGATGGGGGAATCTCTATGGACGTCTGGCATCTTATAGTCTGCTTGGAGAATGGTTTTTTTTAATGGATTATTGGAATATTACCCAACCATGGAGCCTTGAGTATAAGCGTTAATATTTGTGTCTCTGCAACATTGCATGCTTGATGGGTGTGACCCAATTATACAAAATTCTTCGACAACCTATATTATTTATTGTGAATGTTGAAGTCTGAACTACTTCGGCTTAGGATAGATATCGTCCATGGCCATTTTGAATTTATGTGTCATGTTGTCATCCTTCTTTACTTGCAGCAAATATTATTGAATTTTATTTTTCACATTCATGTCGTGATTAAATTCTCCGTGTGACTCCTCCCTTTTGGCTGTCAGTATGTAAAGGGAGATAGTATCACTCATGGGTTAGAAAGGACGCTTTCAACTGGTAACTGGGATGTCAAGAGGTTCAAGATGCACAGAAAAGGAATGACCCAGGTTGTTTTCTTTATATGTGATCTCACATTTCCATGTGGGGTTTTTTATTTGCAAGATTACCTAAGCCAAAAGCAAGCCTTCTTTTTACAGGTTGTAGCGAGACTTTCCTTTATAGGGACATTGGGCCACATGACAAAGATCTCACCACAGTTTGAGAAGTCCAGGAAAGTTAGTGGACCTAGAGCGTTGCAACCTAGCCAGGTAAGCTTATCGTCTCGTTTCCATTGAGGCTTGAAAGTTCACTAAGTTTCGGTGTTCCTTATAAATTTTGGGGATTTTACATGGTTGGCTTTTGCTTATCTGTTTGATCATATGTATCTTTTGTGGTAAAAATCGTTTGAATCACAGTGGGGCATGCTTTGCCCTTGTGATACTCCAGAAGGTGAAGCCTGTGGATTGGTTAAAAACCTTGCCTTGATGACTCATGTTACAACTGATGAAGAGGAAGGCCCGATAATTTCTCTGGTACACTTTCTGCTCCCTTGGATACCATCAAAGTCTAGTGAAGCCATATTTGCTCATATGGATATTGTTACTATTATACTAACATTTGGTGTGACTAATTTCTTCCAATCTATTTGAATTGCCATGGTACCTGGAAAATCACAGTAGTATTCTATTTGCAAGATAGTTGATCCTTTACTGGATGCTGATGTATTTGATAATTTGCTGGATTAGATTATGTATATTGCCCACTCCATTGATGCCATCAATCTTGGAGTAAATATTGGGGTCAAAATTGGACACTAGATAATAATATTTATAAATGGGTAATGTTAAGATTCTTAAGAATAGGCTTGGATTCAGGTTAGTATTCAGGGGGAGTAACAAGTCCTGTTCCATTATTCTTTTATCTTTTGTCTGTTTATTTTTTATGCTAGTAATACAGATTAAATTTTCACTCTACGTAGCCTGGCAACGAATCTAAACTTCGCACTTTTGTTTTATTTGCGGGTCTTTAAAACAAGGGTTCTATAAGTCTTCGCCTAGGCGCTAGACAGGGGTCCAACGCCTAGTCGATTAGGTGATTAAGCAACCGACTAGTCCCCTGCCTAGGTGCTAGGCAGTACCCGGCCGACTTGGGAGCGCCTAGCGTCTTTTAGAACCTTGTTTAAAACTAGTCCTGTTACAACTATTTGATCAGACAAAAAATAAAGTTAAAGGTTCTCTAGGATAGGAAGAGAAGTAAATAGAATTAGTTGCAAATCTCAAGCATCTAGTACATCAATAATAATGAAAAAACACAAGGCAAATAATATTTTCGAGCTGTACTGCCCGGTACCCAAAATGTACTACACCTTAGTAGGTATGGAAAACCCATGGTATGTTTCTTCGTGTATGTATTGCCATACCCTTTCGCGTAGCATTTGCAAAATACCAGTGCATCATAGGTGACTGGCAAATACTCCTCCTTGTTCCACTTGCCACACCCTTGTTGTCTTTTGACAACGAAGCCACTCTCTATCTCTAAAGGGCCTGTCCCGTCCTATGTATTTCTTTACTTCATTGAACGCCTATTGTCAATGCAGATTTACTGTTTCTAGGTTTTCTGAAAGGTAGGTCATCTTTTAGAGGTTCACTGGTTAGATTGCTTGAGAGTTGAAATCATATGTGACAGATTGGCCTGGAAGCTTTCCTTTACTTTCTGTATGATCATTTACCAGCATGAGATTTTAAGATTACAGCAGCTGTGGTGGATGCTACAATTGGATAAATCAGTTTAGCACTGTTCTCTTTTGAATGGATTGGGTTAGTAAGATAAAGAATAATCATGCATGTGTGTGCATGTCTTCAATTGTTAGTAATAATAATGTTTGCTACTCATTTGATTTAGTAATGGTAATATGAAAAATAAGTAAATAAATATCCGTATGGTGTCCGGAATTAACCTATTTCATATGCATGGCCAACTATATTGCTGTTGGAACTGTCGCACCATTTCTTAGTTCTTTTTTGTCAATCGTGTGGGAAAGGTACAACTCAACTCAATAATCTGTTGTTCCAATCTAACGTGCTTAATTGGAAAAGCTATGCAATTCTGTATACAAGTGTCGAAAACATTAGAAAGAGAGGTAGAAATGATGGATGACTGAAAGATGCTGTGATTTCAGTGCTCAACGTGGATTGTCGTTCTTGAAATGTTTCCTTTTCTTGGTCCTTTGAATTTTATGACATATGGTAACAATATAATACTGTTGCTAGTGCTACTGTTTGGGGGTTGAAGATTTGGCACTACTGTCTGGAGAAGAACTCCATACACAGGATTCATATCTGATTTTATTAAATGGGCTTATTCTTGGAAAGCATAGGAGGCCGCAGGTATAAATTACTGTATTCTGTGCATGCCTGGCTCCTTTTGTACAGTATTTTTCGTATAGTTCACTCCTCACTGTTCCTATTTTATTTCATGCAAGCGTTTTGCTAATGCGATGAGAAAATTGCGAAGAGCTGGTAAAGTTGGCGAGTTCGTGTCTGTCTTCGTTAATGAGAAGCAAGTAAGCTATTTTGCTTGGCAATCTTATCATCTCGGTACACGTTATTACACTATACAGATTTTTTGTGGCGAATTTCAACAATTGGTCTTCCATGCAAAGCAATTTTTTCCATGCTTTAATCATAAATAATTTTCTACGCCATGATACTCCATCAAAGTGTGTTTCTTCATTAGTTGTTGTTAGTCATTCATAACTACATTACTCCCTCTGTCCCTTAATGTTGCCCCCTTTTGGGAGTTCCAATCTTTTAAGGGAACATGCACTAAATGCATGTCTCTGTAGAAAGTTGGCTTTGATTACTACAGTAACAGTATCCCTTAATCCTCTCTTTTAAGACCATTTTTAATTATTCAAGAGGTTTTGTCCAAAGAGGACTTGATATTTTGGGACATCTCAAAGTGGAATAGAGGACTAAGACAAGCAGTATGTGATTGGGGGGGGGGGGGGGGGGAGGAGGGGAATAGCTTATACGTTGTAGTCTATCAGTTGGTAGTGCACATTATTTGATATCCAGCTGAGCAATACTTCCCCATATTTGCAGAAACTTATACATTAGCATTGTGCAACAAATAAAGAACAAAATTGCAGAGATTGGTTCACCTAAGGCTCAACACCTTCCAAGAACCCATTATACGAAATGGCCAAAGTTCTACATTCTGACACAAACATAGGTGCATCCATGCCTTCAAAAGTCCTCTTACAGAGGCCCCTCCAAATAGTACACATCAATTCTAAAAGTCCTGAAACATCAAGCCTTGTTTGTCTTGTCAACTCTAGCTGCTCCATGAAAATAAGAGCTCCAAGTCCATGACACTAAAATGGAGAACCAATGCCATCTCGAACAGAGAGGGCAACGGAGTCCAAATCTAGGGCCATCAAACTGTGGATGACTAGGTGATCCACAGAGTTTCCATAGACTTATGCCATACTGCTCGACATGATCTGTTCTTCTACGAATAAGGTTGTCAATGTGCGAGAATCTTACCATGCGTCACAGTGCACACAAAATATGCAATTGTTTTTGGTACCTTTGTCCCCCCAAATGATTCTCCTGGTAAATAGGAGATAATGCTTGAGAAAGCTCCACGATGGGACTTCACATTGAACTTTTCCACAGTTTGTCGATGTATATATTTCTGCTAATCCTTGCTTTGTAGTTGTGTGTGGCAATTGACCTACTGACATGCATCTTCTCTAAGGTGCTTGTTACTCGAGAGTGTTCCCATCCCCCTGTAATCCTTAATATGGTCTTAATACACTTGATTGATCTCATCATTTTAAGGTCGACAAACTTGTCAAAATCGTGGTGCATACATAAGTTTATCAAACTATCATGCAGCTAGCTTTTCTGGATGTGGTTACTGGCTATCTGTTTCTGTTTTGAACTTTTAATGGCAAAGACATCAAACTTGCTGAGTAGAGTTCTTCAGGAAATTGGACTTTGTATATCGACATGTTTAAACATTTTGAAAACTACAATCAAGAGGTGAAATACTACTTCACAAACACTATGATTAATAATCATAAACCAAAAGTTACACATCAACTATCTCAGCTTTGTTGTTGAAGGAACTATTCTGGTCACTGGAGTGGATGGTCAAGATCCTTGTGTCCTTGAGAGACGTCCTAAGGTTTCATGCTAGATGAAACAACTGGTCATCTTCTGGCTTCTAGTTTTTCTAAGTTGTAGTTTTTGGTATCAGTCGTGTTTCATGCCTGTACCTTCTAGTCTTCTACTTCTCATATGTCCGAGGGGTGTGTTGTGTGTGTGTGTGTGTAGATGTTAGTAGGTGTGGATATTTATCTGCTCGTTGGGATCTCTTGGTCTTAAATCTTCTTTTTCAGTCCTCCTCACTTAGGCTCTGTTTGGAACTTGTGGAAAAGAAAGGAAAGGAAAGGAAAATTAAAGAATTTTCTCTCCTATTGTTTGGTTAGAAGAGAAAGAGAGAAGAAAATAAAGATTTCAAGTGTAATGAATAGTAAAATTTCCCTCCTATTTTTCTCTCATTTTCCTCTCTTTTTCTTTTCCTTTCCTTTCTTTTCTTTTCTTTTCTATTGGTTCCAAACAGAGCCAAGTGTGTAAAAGTCCTTGTCCTTAAGGTTATAGTACATGGAACAATCTCTTCGTGCTTATGATGTCTTTGGCAGGACAATTAGAGTGTTTCTGATAGAACATTTTCAGGCTTTCCTGATAAATAATTTGGTTTTTCATAATAGTTTCTAGACTTTCTAGGACAATCCTTTGCTAAATTGTTTGCATGGCTGCCTCTTGGTTTCTTCTTCAGCAGGCATGAAGATCCTCAAGTGATTATCAAGTTCGTTTTCTTTTTGTCAAAGAATTCAAAGTGGATGACGTGCAATGGTCTCAATGTGTTTCTTGATTTTTTTTTCAAAATATCACATACTTGTTTCATTGAGGTGGTTTCTTGATGAGTAACAAATGAATTTCATTAGCTGAAGAGAAACAGAGTTAAAAAAGGAAGAGGGCAAGAAGTCCAACTAGAGAATAAAATAAACTAAGCAGAGACATTGCATATCACATGTTTATTTCTAATCTCTGGTAACAAGTCTGAGTGAAGTTACTAGTGTACTATCAAATTCTTGGGCTGTCAAGGGTAAATCATTGTATTTGAGGGCACCCACTCTGTTCAACTAATGGAAGAGATTGGGCATGCACTCTGACCATCCCGCCCTGCAGTTTGTTGACAGGGTAGCCAGTAGCCACTAAATAATGGCCTTATTTGTTTCCTTTTGCTTTCTCTGCTTTCGAAAGAAGGTTTGCCTTGTTCAAAACTTTCAAATAAATTTCTGTTAGTATGGCATTGTGCACTTCTGCTGATTGTGTTTGTACACACATTTACTGCTGAGCTCGTATCTTGGAATTTGTTTCATGTTCTTGCAACCTTTATCTGGTTATTGATGTGTGCAAGGACTGCTAATACTCAGAAATTGTGTTTTTTCAGCGTTGTGTTTACATTGCATCAGATGGAGGTCGTGTTTGTCGTCCACTCGTTATTGCTGACAAGGGTGTATCAAGAATCAAGGAGCACCATATGAAGGAGTTGTTGGTAAATGTGTTACATGCGTTTGTTCTCGACACTTATGTTTGTTTCTTCTTCTGAAAGATTTCTTCTTGAAGGATGGAGTCCGCAATTTCCATGATTTTCTCCGCGAGGGCTTGATAGAGTATCTTGATGTTAATGAGGAGAATAATGCTTTGGTTCGTGGCTCTCCAATAATTAATGAAATGGCATTTGTTTTTAGACATAACACTTCACTGGAGGAACTCATAGTTGATTATTGTCATCTAACAGGTTGCCTTATATGAAGGAGAGGCTACTTCTGAAACAACTCATGTTGAAATAGAGCCTTTCACCATCTTGGGTGTTTGTGCTGGCCTGATTCCTTTTCCTCATCACAACCAGTCTCCGAGAAATACCTATCAGGTCTTTGTTCTCTCTTCATTCTCCCCTGCTGATGTCTTGGATTATTGGTAGCAGAAATAGTAGGTTACAATTGTTTGTTCACTTTTTTTTTTCCCTGGTGTAGTGTGCTATGGGGAAGCAAGCTATGGGCAATATCGCTTATAACCAGGTAAGAGAACAAATCCAGTAGTGTTTGCTGTAACTGTTTTTCCTTTTCTCAAGAATTCTTTCCGTTGAAAGTTCAGGAGTTACATTACATGGAATCAACTGCTCCAAAGAGTAGATGAAATTTTAATGATAAACTCGTATTAATTCCACCTTATCTTTTTGTTGACTGATTTGAGATGCAAGTGTATATGGCCAGTTTGATTAATAACTTGTGATTGTATGGGATAGGACTATTTTATTAAGGTGTATATCCTAACCGTTGTTATGTAATACACAGTCATAGGGTTATGGCCAAGTGGTCAAAGCTTGGGACTTGGGGGTTGCTCCCTCCTAAGGTCTCAGGTTCGAAACCTCTTAGGTGCTATCAACTCCTTTGGGGCCAGCCCATACTGAGCTTTGCTCTGGCTTTAATTGGGACCCCCGCTAGTGGGCAGTGGGATTGGCTCCCTTGGATTAGTCGGGATTTGCGTAAGCTGGCCCGGACACCTGAGTTAATTAAAAACAAAGTAATGTACTGCCATTATGGTTTGTATGTTGTGTCATCATTGTTATCTCTTGCCGGCCTTCTCACCCAAAAGTTATACTTATTTTGGGGTTGATTATGTGCGGAGGTGACTTGATGAGATAAAGGAGTGAGTGCATACACTAGTTCGACTAGTGGAACTCAGCTGTTCAACCTTTATTTTCAATGACTCAAATGCCAATTATTTTGATATAAAATGGCTTTCCATACATGTCTGTTGACTCCTATCTTGCCTGCTTCCTCTTGTAGATTACTCTCTGTTGGTATTTCTTTTGTGCATGTTAATGGGGTATGCATTGTTGGGGATGTTGTGGTTCTATATTCTTCATGGTTTGAAGTTTGAGGCAGCTGTTTGGGAATGCTTATGTCATTCCTTTTTTTATTTGTCATTCCCATTCCTCTCTTCCTCTGGTACTTCAAAATTTTCTGCTCCAACCTGTTAGATATCTATCTTTTCTATTTCTATAATAAACAGAGAGACCTTATACATAACATGAAACTTGGTTTCCATGTGACTAGTGAATCTCTTCATCTTGTAGTTACGTCGGATGGACACACTAATCTACCTTCTAGTGTATCCTCAACGGCCTCTACTGACGACAAGAACAATTGAGCTGGTTAGTATGATGAATTCTTGCATATGGTTGCTTGGGTATGGAATCTGGCTGGTAAAAATGTGCTTTTGCAGGTTGGATATGATAAACTTGGAGCAGGCCAGAATGCGACTGTGGCTGTTATGAGTTTCAGTGGCTATGATATAGAGGATGCAATAGTGATGAATAAATCATCTTTGGATCGTGGCTTTGGTCGCTGTATTGTGATGAAAAAGTATTTGGACAGATCACCCCATTTTTATCTGTTTCCTCTTAGAAGTTGCAATTCTACATGCCTATGCCACCTTTTTTTGTTGGATATATTTGTTTATAATTGGTCTTTTGTTGATTATTTCCATCAACAGAATGTCTGCTATTAATCAGAAGTACGAGAATACCACATCGGACAGAATAATTAGACCCCAAAGGGTGGGGCCTGATGCAGAGAGGATGCAGGTATAATATGCTTGCACCATCCCTGATACAATCATGTAGAGAGTATTTTTTCTTGAGGAAAAAATATTTGGTGAAGAGGATGCCACTTGAACTGCAAAAGTAGATTTTAGAAATAGTGTTGGACAAGACTTGTGCTGGGTTGCGTTTGTCTTTATTGATCAACTGCTGGCAGCATTGAATGTTCTAGCAAAATGAGGATGTACCTTGTTAACTTAATCAGCTGAGAACTCAAAAAATATCTTATCTACTTCCATTTAAATCACTCAACTGCGAACTTGGTTAGCCTTGCAGATGTTTGTCTTGAAGCCATTTTCGTGTATTTACCAATGTCTACAATAGTTTGGTGACCTTTCTTAGTTTACAATGACACTACGTGTTTTGTCGTTTGCAGAAATGATATGATCTCCTTGTGGTGACAGTTTTTTTTCCGTTGATGCCTGTGATAGTTAATGTACATAAGAACTAAATCCTACATGATTTGAATTCTTAGTTTGGGACAGTCAAAGTGGATTTTGATGGACCAATCCAGTGTTGTTAGGTCAAACACTTAACAACTGTTAAACAATATAGGATGGGCTGGTATGATACCATGAGGCATGAACCAAGGAAAGGGGGCCATTAGGAAAAATTGTCATCCATTCAGCTTGAGAAGCCCTAACTTTGATTATTTAGGTAAGATTTTTTTGCATCATTTATGTCAAAGTTGTGTTCTAAGTATCTTTCTTACGCTTTAACCTTGCTCTTCGTCAGCCTTTATCTTTTTCTTTCAACAGCTTTGACTTTGAAACTGCACTGGACTGTAGTTTTTCTAGTTTGGACATTTGAAAACGTCTTATCTTGCTTCCCCTCATTTGGCGCAGTTTCTGAATTCCAATTAAGTCGTTTGATTGGCTTGTTTGATTTTTGTTCTATGTTTTACTACTTATCCATCTCAACTCCTCACTTTAGGTCCATTGGTTTCAGACATGCCTCCTTTACATCAAAGTAGTAGAGTAGTGTACAACATAGCTGACTTTTTGTGAGTTGAATTAGTAACTGGCTAAGTTCTCAATCTAGACATTGTGCCTTTATAATGTTTCTCAACTTTCATTATTGTTCAATAGTTTGTGAAATTTATATTGATTGTCTGTGATTAAGTGCTCCAATTATGTAGATCCTGGATGATGATGGGCTAGCTGCGCCTGGAGAAATAATTAGACCACATGACATCTATATCAATAGGCAGTCTCCAGTGGCTACTAGGGGAGCAATGGTTTCACCATTGACACTGACAGATAAGTGAGTCTGTACTCTTACTGACGGAACCTTAGGTTATTCTGTTGGTCGCATTGAAGCTTACCACTATATCAACATTCAGAGATTATAAGCCAAGCATACAAACATACAAAGGTCCTGAAGGGGAGACAGCAGTGGTGGATAGAGTAGCTCTCTTCAGTGATAAGAGTTTTAATTTGAATGTGAAATTTATCATCCGCCACACTCGTAGGCCAGAGGTAAGGATTTCTATGCTTCTATCTCAGATTCCTCATGGATTATTCAATTAGAGTTTGGTTCGGTTTCTTTCCACTTTTTTCTAATGGAAATCTTGCTCAGGTTGGTGACAAATTCAGTAGCAGACACGGTCAGAAAGGTGTTTGTGGCACCATTATCCAACAGGAAGATTTTCCTTTTTCTGAACGTGGCATCTGCCCTGATTTGATTATGAACCCGCATGGATTTCCAAGGTAATTTGATTTGGTTCAGTATTAATTAAATTTTCGGGTGAAACAAAAGACAGTTTATTGCACCATTGGTATGAAGTGGTATCATTGAAAAGGAATGTTCGACATGCTAAACTGTCACAATTCTGTATTGCCTTCTTGAAGAGCAATTATAATTTGAGTTGCTAGTTATGATCTCCACCTTTCAAGCTGGCTTCTTAGAGTGGGGAGACCAAAAATGGTAGCAAATTGGGTTGGTGAATGCATCATGTTTTACATGCTAATAGTTATATTGGTGATAAAATAAGATGGGGCTATTTCCCAAGGAGAAATATTGGTTTGCAATATGGATGGTGGTTGCAGGACAGGTTCGATAATGACATGTATCTTTCATACCGCAAGATTTGTAGGTGAATGCTGACAGTGTTAGAGAAGCATTTCATGAACTGACACCCTGAAAATAGGTGGCAATTAATCAATTAGATTCTTAGTGATTCAACGAAGAACATACAAAAGGTTAGAATGATGTTTCCTAAAACTAAAACTGAGCAGTTTATGTGTAAACAGGGACTTGGTGTGAAATAAGCTGAACAACTTACTTCTTGGGTGCGTGGCAACCTAGGCATATTGGATGCAACCCGTATCCTTACTAAAGTGTTAGTTTCTGACATGATACTTAACCTGTTTGGAGGAGTCCATGTCACATAGCTTGTAATATACTGCGAGCTTTGGTGTGACGATGAAAGTTGTACTACAAACGTTACTAGCCATCATGAACTTGAATACTTGTTACTTTAAGCTATGCTGTCCTTTAACTTGAACATGTGTAAGTTTCTAGTTTCTAGTTCTACCATTAAACTTGGATGCTCCTTCTTCTGCTGCCCGTGGGCCATGATTACTCTAGTTTAGCACTTTTGTTTCCCTATATTCCAGGAATTGGTAACTATTGTTTTAAGAATTTTCCAGTTTCTCATCATTAATAATATTTGATTTTCAATTTGTTGTTATCATCAGTCGAATGACAGTTGGAAAGATGATAGAGCTCCTTGGGAGTAAAGCTGGAGTTTCAAATGGAAAGTTTCACTATGGCAGTGCATTTGGAGAACCCAGTGGTCATGCAGACAGAGTTGAGGCTATAAGGTGCTTTATTCCTCTTTTATGGATATCTCTTTTAACTTTTACACAGGCATCAAATGTTGACTATTGTGTCTTTCTTGTTAACAGTGACACACTTGTGAAGCATGGCTTCAGTTACAGTGGCAAGGACTTCCTTTATTCAGGTTTCCATTTTTCCTCATAAACCTATCATTATATACTTACCTGATATCCTACTGTTTTTATGGTGGTTTACACGATATGTTGGATGTTGATTCTTGAAATAATTGTATTATACAGTTTGCTATTGACACCCAATTTCCCCCCACCACTCATAGTATTTATCTCCATATCAAAACAAGGATTTTGTTTGTATTCTACAAATCGGGGCACGACATTTACCATGATGAATTTTGGAGTTTAATGGGTGTTTGGAGATTTTTTTTTTGACAAATATTCCCTTCTATTAATGGGTGTCCCATCTATTATAGTTAGATCTTGTACCACTCTTGAAAGTCTTGCTTCTCTAGAAATTGTTTCCTTTTACTGTAGCTAACTTCTACAGTTTTAGCCTTTTCACGTGATAAAGTCGAATGTTATTTTGCATGAACTTCGACCTTAGTCCGGATTATAGATGATTTATCCTCACTATATCTCACTGGTCTTGAGAGATAATGCACGAATTTGAAAGGCTAATTATGTTTCTTCTTCTGTAGTTATCCTTCATATTTGAGGTATGCAAGACAATTAACCGAGAGCATTCAACTAGTATCCTATATTTTCTAAATTGGGAAGTTCAATATTTTTTTTTAGTTCTGAAACAATTGACATTTCTGGTAGTATTGGGAATGCACCAGCTAGTACTTCAGGATTTGTGTCTGATCTCGTTATAATATGGAGAGACATATCTGATGTCTTAGATTTTCTTGTTCTGCATCATCAATATGGCTCCTAAAGTGTTCATTGGGCTAGATTAAGAATGACGATGACATGCACATGCATGTAAGGTTAAAGTTATCTTTTCTTGCCAGTTGGAACGAAATTATCCTGATGTTTTCATTCTTTTCAGGCATTACTGGTTCACCACTGCAGGCATATATCTTCATGGGGCCTATATATTACCAAAAGTTGAAACACATGGTGAGCTTTAGATCTTCCGAAACTTATGATTTGACCATGCAATGGCTTGTGTAGGCATAAAGTATGGTGACATCAGTCATTTCATTCACCATGTCGGTCTGCAATTGCTGGCTGAACTGATAATATAATTTTTTTTTAGTAAAAGCAAATCAGTATGGCTTCTGATAAACTGGTGAGGGATTATGGGGCCTAATATGCTCTGATATATTTGCCAATATTCATTAAGAGCTCTTCCGCCCCTTTTGAAGGGCAGTGTAAACTACTTGTATTCAATAGCTGTTTAGTGTAAGAATTGTGATAGCCAGCTCTTGATTTTACTGGAAGGTAGCATCATACTTCGTTTTTTTAGCCCCTGGTCTGTTTAATTCCTTGTACTATAATACAGCAGTCTAGCTCTCTAATTGTGCTTTTAGGCGCTCTCTAATTGTGCTTTTAGGCTTTTAGCTTACACATGGTAGTCATTTATTATCTACACAGTAAGAAGTATCATCTTGATCTTCCTGTTCATACTATTCAGCCTCAATTAACTTTGAAGATTGAGCTTTTCCTGCTTTGTTTCGCCAATTTTTGTACATATAGCGTGGATAGTTTGGGTGTTTCATATTCTTTGTAGCTTATTGTCTTTTGTAGTGTGTTCTGACATTTTAACCGCTTTTTCATTGCTGTGCCCCATATTTTACTTGTTCCTTAGTATGAATAATTCCAAGCGGATATCCATTTTACAGATATAGTGCATTTCCCATCTATTTTCTCACTAACGTTTGAATTTTTATGCAATTGCATAGCTCGTTAATTTGTTTTAATTGTCACAATATGCATGGCTTCAATATTATTTTATTAAACAAATCAAAGAAAATGAATAGTGTGTGAGGAAGATTTTTGCCTTCTCGTTCAGACATGGTTTTTGCTAATGGCAAATGCTTCGGTCAAACTATGCCTCACAGTACGAATCTTTAACCTTCCTGGTCTCCAAATTTCTCGAACTGTAGGTCCTAGATAAAATGCATGCTCGTGGCAGTGGACCCCGTGTCATGATAACCAGACAACCTACTGAAGGCAGAAGTCGAAACGGAGGTTCTTATTTTCTTTGACTTTGAATATAACTTTGGTTAATGATTATCTCAGGAAGAGGTATGAATTAAGTTGATACCCTTTTTATAGGACTTCGGGTTGGTGAAATGGAACGTGATTGTTTGATTGCTTATGGAGCTAGTATGTTGATCTACGAGCGCCTAATGATTTCGAGTGATCCTTTTGAGGTTCAGGTGTGCCACATCTATGCATCGTGCACCCACCCCCATTTTTCTTTTCCAGTTTTTTCTTTCGCAACTCATAGAAGGTGGACAAAATATATTAGTACTCTGTTGCAAGTAATTCTTGTGGGTTTTGGTATTTTCTTATGTCAATTTCAAGTACTTCACATTGTTTTAGAGGCCTAGGAAGGTTTCTATACTACACGATGCGAAAACCGGTTGTTTGACATGCAACCACCAAATTAAATGTGGTAAGAAAACATACAAAGTCTTAAAGGCTTTTTCCTTTTATCTATGGGAGGATTTTTTCATCTTTGTGACTGTTTGTTAAATGCCACATGGAGATGGTACGTATCCTCAACTGGTGTCTTTTTCAGAAGTGATGACTTGAAGGCTGACTTGAACTTGAGAGATTAGAATAGGCCAAAAATTGACTTAGAAGAATTGGACTAGCTCTTTCTCTGTATCACGAAAGTTGCCTAGGAACAAGGTGATTGATAATAATGGGTTAGGACTTGGGAGATCATTCCCGGTAACAGAAGACCAAGCTGCTCTCTCTAAGGTGAACCCGTGTGGGAACTCGATGGATTTTAATATGTTTAGAAACTTTTCCGTGTGCTCCCTCTCTCAACATCCCATTTACCACTGTTTTTCTCATCCAAAATCAAAATGGACAAGTCATTTCTCTTGAAGATTCTGTTTCATACTCAACTGCTTTTTTCTTCTTTCAGTTCTTTCAGAACCTACCAATTACCCTTTCAATCTGATGACAATTAGGGCATCTCAAAGTTATTTTTGTTCTTGCCTTCAACAAGGGAACTATATGCTTCGCAGATATAATCATCCATCCCATATATGGTCGAGTATATGTTAATATGTTTTTTGTTGCATATATGATAGTTTTGTTATGTTTCCCAAGATAAGTTTCATGTTTGGTACCTAAAAGGCTAAAATCCACTGCTAAACCTCTATCACTGCAAGTTCCGTACACATGTTCTAGCCTTCATTCGAGCAAACTTTATGGGTTCGCTCACAAGTAGACATTGACAACCATTGCAAAGCATTAGACTGTTAATCGCTGGTGCCATCCATTGTAACTTCACCAAATAATGGATACGGTTGTGATCCAAACTAAGATATGCATGGTAAACATTAATAGGAGGCCATTGCTGTAAAATTTGTGGTTTCCAAAGCAGTCTTCATTGCTGTTGTTTATCTCCATTGAAGACGATTGTAATTTATGATGGGCGAGAACTGTCATTTTTCCATTTGAATTACTATTCCTTTGTCATTAACTGCAACAGTGGTAATTTTTGTTCTTGGAATGCTAAGAATGTGTTTCGGTGCAGGTTTGCCGGAAGTGTGGTTTGTTAGGATACTACAATCATAAGTTAAAAATCAGTATTTGTTCTACATGTAAGAATGGGGAGAATGTTTCTACCCTGAAATTGCCATATGCGTGCAAGCTGTTATTCCAGGTACTTTGTATACACTTAATGCTTGTTTGTTAGCAAACCTCATTGCATATAGTTTCTAGTTAGAATTAGCGCCCTCATGCATGATTAAATTCCTTTCATCCCTCTAATGTAAAATTCAATGTGGCAATGGTTTGACTTAAAATTAAATATCTTATGAGGAATTTCCTGTTGGTTGAAGAGCGGTACAGGTGGAAACAGGTTTTGCATTCAAATTTGAGCAGAACCTTCGTCGTTGTTTTTATTCTCTCTCATTCCATGGGTTCATGACATGCCATTGCCACGTTACTGCAATTCCAACCTGGTAGCCATGACAAGGGACTCTTGGTCCTCCAATTTGGGTTTTAGAGTTTGTCCCATGGATATTCTAACTCCTCCCAAGTTAGTATATGAGCGTTGTCCGTCTCTGCACTCATAACTCATTGGTTCTGAGTTTGATTCTTTAACATAGTATTCGAGGAGACAGTAAATGCCGTTCTTCATATCTCCCCACAAACCACTAATCAAGACACTTGCACTTGTCAGGCTTAGGTGTTTGCATTTTCCTTTTCTGTTTCTCTTCCCTTCTCGTTTTTCCTAAATCATACTAAAACTCTTTTCTTGTGTGCTTGTAGGAGCTTCAGTCAATGAATATTGTTCCCCGCTTAAAATTAACCGAAGCATGATCCTTGCGCCCTTAGTCGGTACGGGTATGTGGAAGTGTCTCTGGATTCTACTGTCAGAATCTAATTTCCGCCCTTTTCTGTTCGGTTTGAAAATATGATCATCACCTGCATTTTCATGGCTCGCAGAGCAATTTCGTCCCAAGTTCCTGAACAGCAGGTTCTTTGCGACTGTAAATATTTTTGCGCTCTTGAACGTTTTCAACGGGCCTTACCTTGGAAGAGTTGATTGGAAGCGTCCTGGTTGCAGTGATTCTTCAGATTATGCTTTAGAGAGTTTCTGAAATCTTTTTCTAGGGTTTTTCGAAGAGGAGACAATACAAAAGCAGGAGCAAAACTATTTATGGCATTTATTTATTCCAAATTTTTTTCTTTCATGCAGTAAGTTCCGATCCGAGAAGTACATTATTTTTTTCCGCCATGATGTATAATGATGTCTTGATGCATCAAATTAATATTGGCACAAAATATAGTGTGGAAGCCTTATTGTCCATGCCTTTTTGTTGTGTCAATTTCAATGGCTGAAGAGAGAGAGAGAGAGAGAGAGAGAGAGCCATTAAAAAAAAATGGTACAAAAGGTATTATACCGTAAAACAACAAACATACAACGATAATGGCGCGATTAAACATTGATATCTCTTAGTTTGACTCCTCCTGAAGGAAGATTCTAATTTCGTCTCCGCAAGTAATACAAGTGGTGAAAAATTGCGCGAGAGAGAGAGCAATTTATTATTCTGGTATCATCACCACTACTCTCTCTAAGGCTCTAAAAAGCAATTCCAATACAAAAGTGCCATTGACTAGATATTAGGGTTACTCCTACTAGCAATAGTGAAATTAATCCAAAAGAGTACTTTGATGGAGATGCCCCACTTGGTAGCCATTTCAAAGGAGAACCACGTTGGTTATGAGTAGCCTTGACCTTTCAATGCAATTCCCTACAATTAAGACATATTTAGGTGGTGTTTTGATCATTGGATCTAGGCCATTAATCAAGAAAAAAAAAATGTTCGCAAATAGTAAGAAATGACATAGTTTTTCTTCACTTCATTGATTTATGTTGGACGCATTTGTATTCGTTTCAATGACAAAAAGAATAAATCCAATACTAAAGGGTGTGACAACCATCTTAACTCTCTTGGAAGCAGGCACCCGCCTATCGTGAAATGACGAAATTAAGAAAATTCCGTACTGTACATTTTATGCACATGAATGTACAACCCTGAGGACCAAGAGACCGATGCTCATAATTTATCCTAACTATAGCGATTATATATCTGCAAAACGGGAAATGTTAATAGAACATATATGTATTATTTTTCTACTTGGTTGTCTTCTTATATCTTTTATCATCTTTCTTATACTCTCCACGAATTTCACTTCAAATTTATGATCCACCCATAGCTTTCATCAACAATTCTACAAGCCAAAGCACATTATACATGGAAAGGGATGCCTTATAGTTTGGACGAAAGCAATGAATATATTTCTACAAAGGGTGGAGGAATTGAGTGTGTTATTAAAAAAACTCATTGGCAATGAGTGACAATGATGCTCGAAAGAAAGAGTGGACAAAACCACTTCAACATGACTTGGATTTCCACCACTCCCAAAGAGTTATGAACCCCACAAATGCAAGGTCAATCCCATAATGTCAGAGGGCCCATTACACACATTCTTCACTAACTAATGTAAATTAATAAGTAGATATATAGCTACATATATCTATATCTATGTAGGACACCGAACGGTTAGTCTAGCCGTAAGAAAGTAATTCCTTAGTCCCGGCGTGGATGACCTGCATTTGACCGGGGAAGGAATTAGTTGAGGTACGCGTAAGCTTTTCCGAACACATTGACCTTTGAAAAGTAAAAACCCTATATATCTTTATAGACGCAGACCTTACATATTAGCTAGCCTATTAGGGTTCCTTTAATAGGAATGCTATACCTCGCTATTTCTCTCTCCACCACTCCCTTGCCCCTCCTCTTTTGGGTTAACTCCCTCTCCGCCAGTCTCTTCCTATCTGTAGTAATGTAGATGTAAAATAGAAATTGTGGTAAATGGCACAATGATAGTTATTTAGGAAAAGAGGAATCTCATTATTATAGGAATTTAGATTTTTTTTTGCTGGCTAGGAAAGTTCCATTAATATAGAAGATCAAAATTCGAAAGCTATATAGTAAGACAGTAAAATACTCCATTTTTTTTAGGAACGATAACTCTTGTAATGTCGTTACTCGTCAAAACTTAACCTACCCATCAACCTTTCAATTTTTGATAAGAAACAACTGAGAAAATAACAACAAAGCAACAAAACGAAAACGAATAAGAGGGCGGGGGGAAAAAAAAAAAAATACAGCTGCTAGGAGACAACCTCCTAAACAAAAAACTTGAATCCCAACCTGAATCCATGCAAAGTACCCCTAAAATCACAAACCCCAAGGGCCTCAATGAAGATACTTGTAGAGCCGCATTAGTTTCAGTACTGACACACATTGCAGATACAAAACAAGTGCATATGCATGTATAAGGGGTTTTCTGTGTGCTTTTGATTCACTATTTGGATTCACGCTCTGTGTCCCGCTTTATTAGATTCAGTGCGGCGAGGTTAAGAAGAAACGATGCTATTTCCAGCCCTATCCAATCCATCAACAAGCGTCTCAACTTTCTCTCTATATGAGCTGAACCCGCAATCCCATTGCACTCAAGTATGTCTACACAACGGTTGAAACCAAGTACCTCGGCCCCAGGTATAATATTTATCTTCAAATCATATCGATTCTTTTATTTTATTCTCTTCTCTTTTTTTTTTTTTTATTTTATTTTGCTGGCCATGAAAACATTTATAATTTCTTGAAAAAGGGTCATGCCAAGGACCGCTTGTGTAGTGAAAACACAAAGCTGCAAAAAGATTTTGCGAGCTTATTTTGCTGCTTTCTGAGCAGGCTGAAGACAAATCTTAAAAGGTGTACAAAACACATTTAAAAAAATTAAACCCTGCAAAAAGCATTGGTCTTTGAATTTGTTTTGTGCATCATGATGCAATTCGATCTAGCTTGAATATGATAAACCAAACAGGGACGAAAGATTTTGCAGATTTGGAGGTAATTTAATTTATGTGGCACTTGCATGGACCCAGCGAGCAAAGTTACTACGGGGTTGTAGCAAACAACTCAACCGTTTATCTCAGCAATCGACGGTCCGGATTAAAAAAAAAAATCCACGGTCCTCTTCTGTGACAGTTTTTTTTTTTTTTTTTTAAAAAATTTGGACTGTTGAAAACACTTTTGGACAACTGAAATGCTCACTGCAACCCTGTAAGTCCCGCCTACCACTTGCATGGTTTTTGAGAAGGTTAAAGACAAAAACTCTGAGGATCCGATCCCCACCAGTACTCATGCACAAGTATTCTTTTGTTTTGTTATTCAATTATTGTCAGTGGATTTGATACTTTTGAGACAGTAAGATCCGATTATGGTAACTAAATGCTTAGATTACCTGAAAAATGGAAATAAATCAAACACTAGGAAAGTGGACATCATGCACACAGGCATGTGATGTGGCATTCTTATTCAAATCCTCATTTGCATTATCCAGGATTGAACGTTGGAGATGTGTTTTCTTCAAGTCAAAATCTTACCGTTCAAATTTGCTGTTGAAAACTTGAAAATCTTCTACATGGTTTGCCAAATATGCGAGTGGGTACATTTACGGTTCACGTTGTTTTCACTATGTATCGAATGAAAAGAGTTACATCGTCTATTTGGTATAACAACATATTTATGACATGGGTTTACATCACTAACTACCGAATCCCATATAGTCAAACCTTATTAGTTAGGCGTCAGATATAAACTCGGCACCACAGACCTATCGAGGTACTCAAGAATGGACAGTAGTTCAAGGAGCCTTGCTCCGAAGACCAATCGGGTCTTCGGGAAATGGAACCGATATACTCCGTATCTTGGAGCTTAATCTTTGCTACTACGCTTTGGCAAATTTGGAAAGATCGAAACAAAAAGAGTTTTGAAAATATAGGTAGCATGGCAAGTGTTAGCTCCAAAATGATCAGTGGCAATGCGCTCGATCGAAATCTTTGAATTGAAGCCTTCAAGTCCTCTCTTATCTCTGGCTCAACTCCTCCTAGCTAGACTAACGCGATGGATTCCTACTTGTGTAGGAACAACCAAATTTAACACGGATGGGCTGTTGGTACGACTCAAACAAGAAAGCAGGTTTTGGTGCGTGGCATCTTCCGCACGCCAAATGAAGATTGGATCTTGGGATACTTTGGTAAACTAACAAGTGAATCAAGTTGGAAGCCGAAATTTGGGGAGTGCATAGTGGACTAACTATATTAATCTTTGAGAAAAGATTCTAGAACGTCAAGGTGGAATCTGACTCTCTACAAGCAGTTAAGTTAATCAACAAAGGCCCAAGTGGAAACCAACCACAAAGTGTCATATCATCGACGTCGATGCTTAAGCCCTTCTTTTTCGGACGGGAACAACGCTGACCCGCATCTACCGTGAAGCAAATCAATGTGTTGATCATCTAGCACGGCTCGGAGCAGGACAAGAGGAAAACCTTGTTATTTCGGTGCTTATCGATTAGGGAGTTCATGATTAGGGATAGCCTATCCATTAGGCAAGTTTTCGACTAGTTTGGGTATTTGTAGATGATTTGTACTAAGCCCTTGATTACGTTTGCGCTTATGTGGCAGAACTCTTTGTTTTCCTAGTTATTACAACATTCCGAAGTACCCAAAAAAAAAAAGCAGGTGTCGGCGGCTTTTAACTACGATTTTTTTTTTTTGATTTAATTTTTGTCTGTAACTAAACTTGATCAATCATTCAGAGGTCTATAAGACATTTCATGTATCTGTGATTAGATTAGGTTGTTCTTGTACTAATCATGCTTTCCCAAAGGCAAAAGATGTTTGAAAACCACATACATTGGTGGATTTGAGGGACCCTCGTGGACTGCTTTGGATGGGAAAAATGGCTTTCATCAAAGTGAGAGACTGCCTGTTAAACAAACTTCTAAAGTGATCATATGGGTTGTACTGGCCATGGAAGTGCCCATAACATTCAAATAGCAAGAAAATGCATGGTAATGGAGGTTCGGTCAACTGAAATTGGAAAACTTATTTGGCGGTCCTTGGGGCACTGCCACAGAGTGCCCCAACACCACCTTTATTCATCGCAAATTTCATGGGGGCTCAATGCTAAGTGTGTAGACCCAACATAAATGTGTGGTGAATAAGGGTGTCGTGGCGGTGCCCAAAAATCACTGAAAAATTGGGCGACTTACCGCTTACACACAATGCTTAAGCTATTAAGTGAATATGAGTCCAAGTGATGTGGTGTTGACTATATGAATACTCTCCATCAAATTGGGCCTGTGTGCACATTGAGAAGGACCTTTAGGGATCATACTCCCAACAATTGGTGGCAAGGTGTCTCTTGATGGAGTAAGACTTAAGAGGTGGATCGTTCAATAGAGTGGGTACGGTGAAGTTCGAGATTAATCAAAAAAAGTCCAAGATTAAGCTGGTGATAGTTAGACCTAGATACACAACCGGATGACTTATCACTTATTAAGTCTTAATATTTTTTTAATTAAACATAGCTCCGTCGACATAAATCGGGTCTAAGTGATGTCGGATGGACTATATAGAGTACTCCCACAGTCCCACGGATTGAGCCTATGGTAAACTTTGAGGGTCAGACAGACTCCTAACACAAATCGAAGCCCAAGGAAGCAAAGTGTGATACTCTCTCTCTCTCTCTCTCTCTCTCTCTCTCTCTCTGTGTGTGTGGTTAGTTGCACAAACTCCAACGTAGTGACACACAAGCAGAACCAAATAACAACCTCGATCCAGTTCAAAGAAACTCTGGAAATTGAGAGTGTTTATCCACGTGCCTCTCGGAAATGGGTGAAGCCACCTCATGCATTGCTTTATTTGCAAGCCTTTACCTTTTCTTTTTCTTTTCTTTTTTTTTCCTTATTTGTTTTTTCTTCAAAATTCACCTTATCTTTTTGTTCTTTAGCAACAACTGCCTAGAAAATAACTCAAGGATTTGGCAGAACGGGCATGAGAAAATCAGTAAATACTTGTTCTTCATGAGGTCGCATATAGGAATCTTATGGAGGTTAAATATTTCAACCCTTGAGGCTACTGGAAGTTTGTCCAGTGGTTAATTTCCGAAATTAGTCAAAGTGCGCGTAAGCGGGCTCGGCCACGAGTATCCAGTTTATCCAAAAAGACTGCCTAGGAATAGGAGCATTAATTTGCCATGTTGAAATTAAAGGTGATTCCAATGATCTCTATCTATAAATCTTCCATCTTTTGAAGATTTTCCCACTTCTTCTTTTTAAGGGCATCATCCCCAAAGTTGGTCGATGGTTCTTAAGGGTGATTTTTTGCCTCGGAACTTTACCTCTTTTTTGCCTCATGCTTGTTTTTCATGAATGGCGCCCCCCTCCGAGTCAAAGAACAATAATACCCTTTTCGTAGCAAAATTGATTTCTTTGGATTGCATGATGATGATTTCGCTCTTTTACTTAGCAAATCGATTAAAATTCTTTGAATTAGATGATGATTTTGTTCTTTAACTTCCCTTTAATCAACCAGGGGCATTCATTCAAATGATTCTTCTTTCTTAATTCAAGCTTGACCCTTGATTGCTGTATATATAGCAAATTAAACCTGGACACCAGGTTATAAGATTAATAAAATTTCTTTTTCACTGTTTTAAAAAAAAAGTTGTTTTTTTTTTTTTTTTTTGCAGGGGTAAAACTTCGAATGTGTCGGGAGGGAGAAAGTAGGACTCAATGGGTTTCGAAACCCGATCAAAGCTAATAAAACAACTCTTCAAAGCTCGACTCTGTTCACCCGCATTTTGCGGGTGAAAGAATTTATTTTGCGATACTCAACCACGCGCGTAAGGAGAAAGTTGGCTCGATCGATCGAGCTTCGACTTGAATTTGCCAATGATTTATCATGTGCCATGTAATTCACCCAACATATAATTCATATCTCATAATTGCTTGAAAGAGGCTTCAAAGAAATAGGTTGAAGAAAAGATGAGCAGTAGTATCCAAGTTTTGTTGGGGAACTTGTCAAAAAAAAAAAAAAAAACAGTTTGTTTGGGTGCATTCCATATGCAAGCTGACAAATTTACCCAAAAAACACCTATTGAAGAAGTTAAATATATGTATAGAAATTTGAGACGTGGACTTTCACAGATCACTTGTTTTTATTTCCCACAGTGTTGTATCTTTCAGATGATCTATCAGTTTCAAAGTCTGATTTGAAAGCCACTATTCTCCATATCCAAGTTTAAACAAGTTGACTCACTTGTAGTGGGCCTAGTGGCTACATTCAATTATTGTTTCTAATTACAACTCAGGATGTTGGGACCAGTTTACACGCATTTTGGTTGATCGATCTCACGGGATCAATCTCGCCCTCCACTAGGGGAGAACCTGAATAAAGCAGGGACAAGGCCCCTTATGAACTAGCTCCGCAAGAGTTGATATAACCTACGGGAGTTTTCAAACCTCAGAAGCCATCTAGGAGAGAGCAAACCATTGAGTCTTCGGTCTTGACCACCAAGCCAACCTCTCTCGAGGTTAAGCGGACAACTAATAAGATACTACTCATGGAGGCACAAGTGTTTGTAGATCATGTTTTGTGGAGTTAAGTATAGGCAGATTATGATTTACCATTTTTGATAACTCGGATGTCCAGGCTCGTTTAAGCGCACCTTGACTAATCCCGGAGTTCAATTTCACCGCCTACTTGCGAAGAGGCCTATCAAAACTGGAGCAAACCTTCGTATGGACTGTCCCCAAAGAAATCAATAGCACTTGTGAGATTTGTAACTTGAGACGATATAATAGAAGGGAGTAAACCCCAAGTCCCGGGCCCTCATGTTCACCAATTGAAGCTTTGGGTTAGATTCTGATTTACTATTACATTGATGCATGGTATCTAAAGTCCCTCGAGATTAGTTCTTTAAAATGTGCCAAAAAAAAACGTCATATAAAAACTAGATCGAAGAACGTCCAAAGTCAGATTTAAATATCGTCTTACAAGAAAAATCTTCTCAACTTTGGCTGCCTAGTTCAAATTCTGGCTTCCCCAATGAACCGATCGGTTGGAATTCGAACCCATCTCATTGGAGCGAAAAATTATTCAATGCCCCTGGGTGGTGTCTCAGACTCTTTCTTCGGTACAAAATATGTGGAGCCCATACAAATGTGTAATAGAGAAATATTTGGGACACCGCCACGTGGTGTCCCAGGCCGGCGCATGGAATAATTACTCCATTGGAGCTATAATTCCTATTTTTCGGAGCCTATTATGGAAGCATTTTTTTTTTTTGGCCACGTAGTAGAATGTTAGTATGTTGGAGTAGTTTTAGTTAGATTACTACAAAGGAGCCGACCGTTGCTCCATTCATTCGAACCCACGACCTCACCGTTGGAACTCAAACCCAATGAGAAAGACCACTGAACGGAAGCCCAAGGTCTTTTATGGAAGCATTTAACATGTGGTAAATATATAAAAGGGGCAATATCACATCCTAAAAGACTACCTAAAGATTGTGCCATAATGACGCAGTGGAATTAACAAAGAGATTAGTTGTGTACTAATCGAATGAATGATAAATTCGAGTCCACGAGAGAAATAGACAAAGTCTGAATATTATTGATGAAAAAATTGCATAAACATTAGGTTACAACCCCTATTATAGAAAAAACGCGTAACTCTAGCAAAACCTTAACTCAAAAATGAAAATTTGCAAAATTTGAGGAAAATAATAAAATTGGAAAAATGAAAGAAAAATATGACTTTCTCAAAAAGAATCAACTTCTATGGAATTCTACGCTAAAAGTTATTAACAAAATAAATATTTTCTAAAACGGCAAAAACGTCCAATTGGAGGCCTAAACGAAGGAATTAAGCTGAAAAACACCACTAGTCACGACTTGGGTGGTGAGTATTGACCGCAGTGCAAAAATCAGTTAGCCCACCAAGTGGCTGTTTGATAAAATTGAAAGCTGAAAAGTTAAGTACTGAAAGCTGAATGTTGAATTTTTTAAGCTGAAGAGCTGTTTGATAAACATATTAAGCACTAAATTAAAATTAATGAATTAATTTTAGTTCTAATTCTCTTTAATTTTGGTGATTGTGGTGGTGGTGGTGATGGAATGGTAGTGGTGAGGGTGGTGGTGGGATGGTAGCGGTGGAGAGATGGTGGTGTGATAGTGACGATGGAAAGATGGTGGTGCAATGGTGGCATTTGTGGTGGCGGCGACGTGGAAGGGGGTGGTGTGGTAGTGGTGGTGGTGCTGGTGGTGGCGTCGTGGAGGTGGTGGTAGGGGTGGAGTGGACTAGTAGTGGTGGGTGGCAATGGTGGTGGTGATGGTAGCATGGTGGTGGGGGTAGAGTGGAGTGGAGTAGTGGTGGCGGTAATGGTTGTGGTAGTGGTAGCGTCGTGGCAGTGGTAGTGGAGTAATGGTGGCGGTGGTGGAGTGGTGGTGGTGGCGGTGTTGGTGTTGGTGGAGTGATGGTGGTGGTGGTGGTAGCATGGTAGTGGAATAGTGATGATTGTGTTGGTGGTAGCGTGGTAATGATGGTGGTGGTGGTGGAGTGGTGGTGGAGTGGTGGCGGTTGTGATGGTGGTGGTGTAGTGGTTGTTGAATGATGACGGTGGTGGTGGTTGAATGCAAGCATATAAAAATTCAGCCAGAATTAAGTAGGTCAACTTTTTACGTATTATATTTTAAGTGACACTTAATTTGTTAAGTAATGTAAAATGTAGTTATCAAACCTACTTAATCACTTATTACTTAATGAATATGATATATCAAACAACCTCCAAGTTTGAGCCCGATCCGAGCTCGTTTGAAAGCTGTCAAATTGGGTAATTTGCAATTAAATAACGTTTGGGCTTCTGAGGCTTCGACCGGTCCAATTGATCATGAAATTGGACCTCCATGTGTTCTACATCACATAATCTCATGCATGCACAGCAGACAGACATTCGTCTCTTGAAGACATCACTCTGTTTCTTCTCACACAAACATAAAGATACCTCTCCGTCCAAATCAATCATACATGTTATAGTTGTTGATTTTGGGATAAGTTAAAATCACAGAGGGTATCGCGCATTTCCTGTGAACTCGAGTAGAATGCCCTACACGTGTACAAAACCCATTGGTACCGCCGTAAAATTGAAAGTAATCGTCTCTTCCCCAATGCAGTTCTCCAAAACACATTTTTCCCCTCCTTAACACCTTTTTGACTTCAACTTTTGACTTCAATTAAGTGGAGGAAAATAGTGCTTCACCCTATCCTGAATTTGAGAGGATTGTACTTTCATCCTCTGTATTTGGAGGATGAAAAAGTTCATACTTCATATTTGAAGGAATTGAGTGAAAAAAAAAAAAGTGTATTGAAAGATGGATTTTGAAGAAATTGAGACAAAAAAAAGGTGTTTTGGAGGCGCAAAGGTGTTTTGGAAGATTGATTGGAGATGCCCTAAAGTTTGGGCATAATGTATTTATTGATCAAAATATTTGGCTTCAGAGTTGGTTAAAATGTTTACCAAGTTCAATAATTGTCTAATCGAAGACGTATGGACACAAATATAGGATATGAACACAATACGATATAGACAAGTCATTTGTTCCAAAATAAGAACACGGATACATTGGGGATTCGTCAAATGCAAAATGTATTTATTTTATAGAGAGGTATCTTATGAATTCATATGTTGGAAGCGTTATTTCTATCAAATTAAGAACCATACTATGAAGATATAACCCAATAGTCCGCGTATAAGTATACATGCATGAACAATACATTTGTTAAAATTTTCACTCTGGGCCAAGCTTTAAAACTTATATTTTAATTAACCTTTTAATAAATCCTTAGCATGTTCTAAGAATGGCGCCAACAATCCGGAGAGTATTGTGTCCTTGACTGACATGTGTTGGACGCAGATACGTGACGTCTCTATACTTCTTAGGTCATAATACGTTGAGAAAATAGTTTAGTTACTACTCCATTAATCACCATGAGGTGTTTCTCGACTGCCTCTCCTTTTTCTTTTCTTTTTTGTCACAGCGATATATATCAGCAGGTTAGTTGTTAGGGGGAAGGGGAAGGGGAGGCCACCACATGAGTGGGGCAGGCGTCGGAAAACGAACCCAGGCCAAATGAATGGGGCAAAGGATGCTCGACCAACTGAGACACCACCCACATTCGTCTTTCCTTTACCAATGGTGATTCCTTCGCTCCAAGGGGTTGGGAAATCCTGTAGGGCGGAGCGCCCTATAGAAATTGTAGTGCAGCATATGGGCCATCGATCTCGACAATAAATGGTTGCGATGTGTTCTTAAACTTTAACCGTTTATAAATAATATTTTACTAGTAAAAGATTATTTTTAATCTAAATCGTTGATTGATGAAATTGACGGCTATGTGCCGCACTGTAATCCTCGTTGATTTATGAAATTGACAGTTGTGTGCCGCACTGTAATCCCTGTAGGGCGCTCCGCCCTACAGGATTAGACAACCAACCCAGCCACTTGGGAAATAGGTGAAACGGGACAATTCCCTGCCTCCCTGAATTTCTACCAAACAAACGCAACCTATCAATTTCTTGCACAACACTGCCAAAAAACCGGAAACATGTATCCCCAGAACAATGTCCTTTCTTTAACCTATGCGAATGAAAATTTTAAGATTGCATTTGTTAGACTTGTCATGCATGTCCGGTGAGAGAATCTCGTTACATTTGTTTGTTCTTACCCATCGTTGTGTTTTTAGTGACAGGTGCGCGTGCAATTGAGTTGGAGCTTTGGCCTCGTTTGATGCCAGTTATAGGTTGAAGAAAATTGGCGATGAGGAAGGAAATGTTATTAGGGTTGGTAGTGTGGAGAAATTAGAAACGAAGTTGGTAGTTTAGTTGGAAGAAAAGGCTGCTATGGGCCTACTACACTCATAGCAGCCTAAACTCATCCTGCCATCAAATAGGGCCTTCAAAGTCTAATAAAATGGTTTTATTGGTTTGATATGATTTTGAGATGTCGCGATTTCGAGATGTTGCCTCTTGGACCTCCTCTTAAACAAGGGAAATCGGTGGTCCAAGAGCCTCTACCACCACACAATCCAAGAATATGTGATAGTAGAGATCTCTAGAGCACCATGTGACAGTGCTAACAAGCGAAAACACAAGCGAAGGACTCCCCCAAGTCCCAAAGTTTTTCTTGAGTATCATATTATTGCTAAGTTGGACCACGAGTGAGTACTTATTAAAGAGGGTTTATAGCCCGTATAAAGAGCCAGGCCACCACAGATAATGACTCTTGAAGGGGGTGTTGGCCTGCCCATTAACAAGACAGATAGAGACACCAAAGGGCACACCCTCCCTGCCCCTGCAATGAAAAGTCTGTTGCCCCTTATTGCCATGAGGTGTATCAAACATGAGTCTGTGGAGCCAACCCACTATTCTATCACACAACACACATCACCTTGAGAGAGAGAGAGAGAGAGAGAGAGAGAGAGAGAGAGAGAGAGAGGGTCCTATTTGAAGGCATACAATACAAGAGCACTCTTTCCAACGTATGGGAGAGGAGGTCATGGATCTTTCTTTCTAGTAGGGATTGAAGAAAGCGGTGGGGACAGTTTTCAGTGGCCAGGGTTTAAGATTTCGATCTCTCCTAAAACCCCTTATAACCTTTGTATCTAGACATCTTCTTGTATCGGTGTTCTGGTACATTTTCAGCCGTTGAAGCACGTTAGAGAATTAAGAGATCAATGCGAAGATTTTCATATGATTTAATAGTTAGAAGTACAACAAAATCCGATAAAAGCAAATTTTGAGTACAAAGGATTTGAACTCCTCCTAAAAGGTCTCCGTTTGAACTCCTAGAGGTGGACTAAGATTCATATTAACTCATCGCTCTCTTTTGAGAAATTGGTATCTCTTTTGATATACTTCATTCGTACCCCTTTTTTTAGTCCGAATTAGCACTTTTTGTTGTCCCAAAAATATTGTCTCACTTCCAAACCAAAAGGGTTATGCTTAATGAAAGTTATATTTTACCCTTCTACTTTTAAATGAACAGTACTAATGTTTTTAAAAAAAAACAATGATTAAAAGGTAAAATGGGAAATGTGGTAATTAGACACGCAATGATTTTGTTCCCTTATATAGTTGAAATCTCCAAAATGGATTAAAAAATACGGATGGAGGTAGTACGTCGAACAGAAGATCTTATGTACCCAAGAGACTAAACAAGACAAAACCATGGTAAAAGAGGGAAAAATGTGAAAAAGATATGAGTTGTGAAATCAAGTTAATACAAGAGCACTCTTTTCCATGTGAAAGAGGAGATTTTTTTTTTTTTGATCAACTGTGAAAGAGGAGATGGATCATGGGTTTTCTTTTCCTTTTCCTTTTCTTTTCTTTTTTTTCTTTTTTCTTTTTTGAAGTGAAAGATCAAAAGCAAAATACACTCTGCTTTTACTTTTTTCCAGCCCTCACTTTAGGACTATTCCATCTCCCAAATAAAGCCCAGGTACACCACATTGCACATTGAGAGCTGGTCCCCCATCCCTGTAGGGCAACGAAGGAGAAGGAATAAAGCACAAGGCAAAAGCTTTCAACCAGGGTTCTCCTCCTTCTATGCAACCTATCTATACGACACAATTATTTATATCATCATTTCAAGATTAAAAAAAAAAACATGGTAATGATATATGAATAATCATCATCATCTTGTCTTTCACTTCTCACATCCCCTCTGTTGTTGCAGGCACATGGCTTCCAACCCCAATAAAGGTGCCCAAAAATAAAATTTGGGAAATTGGTAGTACTAGAAAATTTAGCACTACCCATTTGTATTTATAATAACAAAATGTACATCAAAGTACACAATGGTCCAAATCCTTTCTTGGTCCAATCCATTGTTTACTTTTCCAGTTTTCTCCCTAGTCTAAAGTTATAAGAGTGGCATACATTAACTATAGTATGAAGTCTTTTTTCGTAATCGAGCATTCTGAACCTCGACTAATCTTGAAACCCTGAAGTTAACGAGCAAACAAACAATAGTGGCCCCAATGGTTTTTGGGTGGCGGTGAGTGTTGAACCTGCGAACTCGGGTAATAAACGCCTTACTTGCCGTCATGCTCCAAGCGGAAGGGATTGATCAAACTTACCCACGTTCACTAATTTTGTTTTTGTTTACTCTTTCCCTCCTTTCATTTGCAAAATAGAAAAAAGAGAGAAAGATAGCATGCATAAGTGTCATTTACTAAAGTGTGAAGAGGATTCAGATAGTCCCCATGACTGAAAGCGCAATTGCATCACCTCTCACTCAAAGTTAAAGAGTGTCCTTTGATTAAAGCTAAAGGGCATTTCTGTCAAATGAAAAAGGAGAGAGAGAGAGAGAGAGAGAGAGAGAGAGAGAGAGAGAGAGAGAGAGGAATCAACTTTACCTTTGCTCCTAATCTCAACTTTAAATTTCTGTTATCCAACGGCTGTTTTATTTTAATTTCCTTCCCACAAAACCTTCTTTTCCTCTGCTTTTCTTTTCTCACTCTTAGCTTTGTTTAAGGAAGTTCATGATTAATAGATACAGACACAGCTCGCACAAAACCAGTCTTACAACAGTTTCAATCTTCTTCCCTAATAGAGAAAAGGAAAAGCAGAAGAGGGAAAGCAAAAGAAAAGGAGAGGCATAGCTTCTTCCTTCAATTTCAAGTCTCTTTCTGTGAAGATGAATGATTCTTTAAATTTGTACAAACTTGAGGTTTCTCAGATTCCCTTCACTTTCTTTTCCTTTCCCGGAAAATCGATTCTCGTCGCAACCCTTAAAACCAACGTCATCTTATCCCACTTCCTCCAATCGCAATCCCCGTGAAAATCTCCCAAGAAAATATGCCACCTTTCGTTTTTCTAGCACTCTTGTTTCTTGTCGTCACTGCCTCTGCCTCGACTCTCATTACCGACTTCCACGCATTAATCGAGTTGAAAAATGGCTTTGAATCCCCTTCGCCGGTTTTAAGTACTTGGAATTCTTCGAATCCGACCTCGGTTTGTTCATGGGTTGGAATCAAATGCCTGAAAGGAAGAGTCGTTTCTCTCAATTTAACCGATATGAATCTCTACGGCTCTGTTTCCTCTGTTTTCTTGAGCCTAGATAAGCTCACTGACCTTTCTCTAGCTGGAAACAATTTCACCGGGGAAATAAAGATAGAAAATTTGAGCAGTCTCCGTTCGTTGAACATATCGAACAACGCGTTCGATGGGGGATTGGATTGGAACTACTCGAGTCTGGAAAATCTGGAGGTGTTTGATGCATACAACAATAACTTCACTGATTCACTACCTCTTGGGATTTCAAGTCTGGAGAAACTGAGGTACTTGGATTTGGGTGGAAACTATTTCTTCGGGAAAATCCCGGAAAGTTATGGGAATCTGCTTTCCCTGGAGTACTTGTCACTGGCTGGAAATGATCTCCAAGGGAAAATCCCAGGTGAGCTGGGAAATCTCACTAACCTGAGGGAAATTTATCTGGGCTATTACAATGTGTTCGAAGGTGGAATCCCAAAGGAATTTGGAAAGTTGGTGAATCTAGTCCACATGGATATCTCGAAGTGCGAACTGGATGGTCCAATTCCTCGCGAGCTGGGGAATTTGAATTCCCTCGACACGCTGTTCTTGCACACGAACTTGCTCTCCGGTTCGATACCGAAGGAGTTGGGAAACCTCACAGGCCTAGTGAATCTTGATCTTTCCATCAATGCACTAACTGGGGAAGTCCCAGATGAGCTTGTCAGTCTCCAACAAGTCAGGCTGGTAAACCTCTTCATGAACCGGTTGCACGGCTCCATACCGGACTTCTTCGCCGCGTTTCCCAAGTTGGAGACTCTCCAGCTGTGGATGAACAACTTCACGGGCACGATTCCCGAGAATCTCGGTGCAAACAGGAATCTCCAGACGCTGGATTTGTCGACGAACAAGCTCACCGGTACTATCCCTCCAAACTTGTGTGCCTCAAACCAACTTAGGATTTTGATTCTCCTCAAAAATTTCCTGTTCGGCTCGATTCCTGAGGGCTTAGGGAAATGCTTCAGCCTTGTTAGAGTGAGGCTGGGGCAGAATTTCTTGAATGGTAGCATTCCTGATGGCTTCATCTACTTGCCTCAGCTAAATTTACTTGAATTGCAAGACAATTATTTGTCAGGCAATTTATCCGAAAATGGCAATAGCGCTTCAGTACCCGCGAAACTAAGCGAGCTGAATCTGTCGAACAATTTTCTTTCGGGGTCTCTACCGTTTTCGCTATCGAATTTCTCCTCCCTCCAGAACCTCCTGCTAGGCGGAAACCAATTCTCTGGTCCGATTCCGCCGTCCATAGGACAACTCCAAGTGCTAAAGCTAGACCTTAGTGGGAATTCTCTTTCCAGTGAAATTCCAACGGAAATAGGAAACTGTTTCCACCTAACATACCTAGACTTGAGCAGCAACAATCTCTCCGGTTCGATCCCACCCGAAATTTCCAATATCCGAATCTTGAATTACTTGAACTTATCAAGAAACCACTTCACTAACACCATACCCAAATCAATTGGCTCCATCAAAAGCCTCACAATCGCGGATTTCTCCTTCAATGACCTCTCGGGCGACCTACCCGAATCAGGCCAATTCGCGTTCTTCAACGCCTCTTCATTCGCGGGCAATCCTCTGCTCTGTGGATCATTGCTAAACAACCCTTGCAATGTCACTGCCACCACAAGAACACAGAAAAAGGCCTCTGAGGAATTCAAGCTGGTATTTGCTCTTGGCCTGTTGATCTGCTCTCTAGTTTTCGCGGCTGCAGCCATAATCAAGGCCAAGACATTCAAGAAAGGCGGTTCTTCTTCTTCTTCTTGGAAAATGACTGCATTCCGAAAGCTCGAGTTCACGGTATCAGACGTCCTTGAATGCATGAAAGATGGGAATGTGATTGGGAGAGGAGGCGCTGGGATTGTCTACCATGGAAAAATGCCTAATGGGACTGAAATTGCTGTCAAAAAACTTCTTGGTTTTGGTACGTTTAGCCATTTATCCTCCTCTCTAGTAAATTTTTCCCTATAGCTTTATTGAGAAGTACCGTGTATCTAGAAAATTATCCCGATACTAAAATTGAGAATTACGACAAGTTTTTTTTTTCTAGAATACTTGCGTTTGTATATTGTAACTCATGTCACATGCCTATGTGTCCGTAACAGGTCGTAGCCACAGTCACGACCATGGTTTCCGAGCCGAAATTCGAACTCTGGGCAACATCAGGCACAGAAACATAGTGAGGCTACTGGCATTTTGTTCAAACAAGGAGACCAATTTGCTCGTGTACGAGTACATGAGAAATGGGAGCTTGGGGGAGGCCTTGCACGGGAAAAAGGGGAGTTTTCTGGGGTGGAATCTGAGGTACAAAATCGCCCTGGAATCAGCCAGGGGCCTCTGCTACCTCCACCACGATTGCTCGCCGCTGATCATCCACCGCGACGTCAAGTCCAACAACATACTGTTGAACTCGGTGTTCGAAGCCCACGTGGCGGATTTTGGGTTGGCCAAGTTCTTGGTGGACGGCGGGGCGTCCGAGTGCATGTCAGCTATTGCCGGATCTTATGGCTATATTGCCCCTGGTACGTACACTTTTCTTGTTGCGACAACTTTCACTCATTTGTTGGTTATTTTTTGAGGTGCTATGGTTGATAGTTTGTTAGTTTAATTTGAATAATCGTTACCATTGTGTATGCCATTGCAGAATATGCATACACCTTGAGAGTAGACGAAAAGAGCGACGTATACAGCTTCGGAGTTGTTCTCTTGGAGCTCATCACAGGGCGACGGCCAGTGGGTGAGTTCGGAGAAGGCGTGGATATCGTGCAATGGACCAAGAAAACAACAAACTGCGGTCGGAGAGAAGAAGTCATTCGGGTCGTCGATCCGAGGCTTCTAACCACGGTGCCGCAAGACGAGGCAATGCACTTGTTCTTCATTGCCATGTTATGCATCCAAGACAACAGCGTCGAGCGACCCACGATGAGAGAGGTCGTTCAAATGCTATCGGAGTTCCCTCGCCTATCCCCGGAAACCCAATCCTCGTCTTCCGCCGTCTTTTGTCAAAAGTCAAAGAACGTCGAGAAAGAGAAAAATGGCTCGAAGCCTCGAAGCGATCTTTTGGTTTAAGGAGCCTTGAGTTTTAGGGTTCTCTAATTTTTTTTTTTAACCTTCTAGTGGTGCTTTAGAATGAGTTTATTTTGTTATGACCTTGTCATGTGCAAAGTTTTTTTTTTCTTTTTTTTTTTTTTTTCTTTTCCCTATAGTTTCTTCTCACTTAGGCTTATGCATAGGAAATTTGGAGTTCCATACAAAGTAGGAATAACTGGATTTGTGGTGCTTTTTGTTAGGTAGTAGAGAGAGTTTTTGCTAACTTAAAGAAGTCAGGCCATGCTCTTGTATAATAGTATTCATGATATGTCATATTCGACTACTACTTTTGTTTTGTGTTTTTGTAATTTCAGAAGACAATTTGTATGCATATTAAAGTGAGGTACTCTCCTTATTTTTTGTCAAGAAATGAAGTGTTGTTATATTCATCACATCTCGCATCTATAAATACTCCTACGGCCTGTTTGGATGGGAATTTGCCCCCGGATATACGACGCGGCCGAAGATAGAGTCCGGCCTCTCCTCTTCTCCGGTCTTTGGTGGCAAAAAACCCAACCCCGATTTGCCCCTGATTTGGGGACTTCGGATTCCTAATCCACCTACGACCGGATTTGCTAACGACTGTCGTTAGTTATGCGAGACTGTGAAAAGGCGACATTGCCCTTGCTTATCCGTAGAGAGAGAGAGAGTGTGTGTAGCTGCTGCTGGGGCAGCGAGAAGAAGAAGAAGAAATAAGAAAGAAAGAAACCGTGGCCCTAATGAAGAAGAATAAAGCACGTGTCCTTCACGTGAAAGATTTTAATGAGTTTATAGGAAAATTATGATTTGCACCCTGTAATTTAGAGGTATCTACTGTAGCACCACTAACATTTACGTGAAACATTTTATGTTTCTATGTTTCAAGTATTACTACAAATTTTCAGGTACCAACTGTTCCAAAATTTATTTAAAATTTAAATGAGCTGTAAAATTTGTTCAAACTAAAATTTATACATTGGTTGCCCTTGAAATCTCTCTTACATTGTATTTTAAATTAAACTAGAACTTTCCAATTATTACGTTATTTTAATTTTTTTTAGAAAATAATATTTTTCTAATAAAAATAAGGTTTAAACATTTTTAAGTTAAAATGAATTTATTTTATCCCACAATTATTAATAAAACCGTATTTATTCTAA
The DNA here is from genome assembly GCA_025413875.1 of Rhododendron molle. Lineage (NCBI taxonomy): Eukaryota > Viridiplantae > Streptophyta > Magnoliopsida > Ericales > Ericaceae > Rhododendron > Rhododendron molle. Next base: position 43,356,192 of record CM046398.1, read on the forward strand.
TTATAATAAAATAACCTTTTTTGTCCATTAATAACTAAAGGGGCAATTAAGTAATTTGACACCTTATCCTATCATATCCACCCTCCAAATCACTCTTCTCGAAAAACCATCCAAACACTGAATTACTAATCCACACTTCTTATATATCCACCCTCAAATCTACCCTCGTTCTATATCCATCCAAAATTAAATTCTCCATCCAAACGGACCGCTAGTGTAAAGCAGTTGTTAGAAGCTCGTGGAAAACAAATACTGGGTTCTATCCTATGCGCTTAACCTCAAAACAACGACCCTAGCTTCTTCTCCAACTGTGTTACTCCATACAAAGAAGACTCATGCTATCATATTCGCTAATTTTAAGTTTTCTTTTTATCGGATGTTCCCGAAGTAACCACTGACTTTACGCTATAAAATATCAACCCAGGGCCAGCCCAACCCCAAGGTCCAAGAGGCATGGGTCTTGAGCATTTCAAAAATGTCAAATTTTAGGAGCACTCTACTAATTTTTCTATTTGGATTTGAGTAGAAATTTTTTTTTAGCCCAATAGAAGAAAAGAAATGGCCCATTCCATGTTAAAATAAAAGCCCACATGGATCCAATGAAAGAAGGGTCCAAAAACACTCTGTGGCACTTTTGTAAATAGGAGATCTAGATGGTCCATTTATTTTCAAAACAAACAAAACCATCTCACACTCTCTCATGTTTTTGCCCGAAACGAAAAAAAATAATTGAACGAAGAACGAAAAAGGGTTTTCTAAGAAGGGCCCTGAAATTGAACGAAACTAAGAAAGATTTTCTTCTCTTTTCTTAAATCGGCTCACCATCACCGCACCTAGCACCACGGGCCACCGGCCACGCCACCAGTGCACCAGCAGCACCACTAGTCGTCCAGTCCATGTTCACCACTGGAAGAACAATGGTTTACTTTGTTGTCTTGGTTTTTTGAATGGGGATTCGACTTTCGAGAGATGAGGTCATTGGTCCTAGGAACAACCACCGGTTAGATTGGTGTAACTAACTGTATAAGTCTCTCTTCATTTTTTATTTTTTAAACTTCCGAGGTTTTTTTTTTTTTGATCGGAGCTTCCAATTTTTTTTCCTGAGGGCACATTTTTTTTTTTATTAGATCTTGGACACTAAAAATTCTTGAGCCGACCCTATATCATAGATCAGTCCTTTTCAAAAACACATGATGCTTGTTGTGGATTCTAATCAAATGGTATTGTGAACTGATTAACAAGGTGCGATGAAGAAATTGACACGGCCAATAATAAGCAAAAACCAAGCAACCATACAGGTGGGTTTTAACCAATTGCAAAAGAAGCCGAGTATTTCCCCAAAACAATGGATTTGCTTGCAAATGGATCCGTACATTGGCGTAATGTGCACGAAGTTGTACAAAAATATTCAACGTATGCACGTCCGTACTCGTTCGATGTATGTGAAATCTTAGTAATTTTTTTTCAGAGTTTACGATCATCATCGGATAGCTTCGGAGATATGTGAGCATATAAGTATGTTCAATATTCAATAATGCTAAGGACATCACAATACTAACTACACTCACCTACGTGACGGGTCATGTCAATGATAATGCCATGTTCACTCAGACTTCCAATTTAAAAAAAAAAAAAAATCCGGATTGGTACTTCCGAGGAACGAAATTTTAGGATCCAGGAAATTTCTCAAGAAATTGTCCTGGAGAGTGAAAATAGTGAGTAAGATTCATTTTAACGCGTAGGACCCCAATATCAAAGTAAATATGAGCCATTCATTTATCTTTTCTGGATGTTTCCAGAGAAATTTTTTCTGTACCTAGAGTCGAGTCAAATTGAACTTTGTCGAATTCGAGTTCAATTTGTTTATTAAATGAGCCAACGAGCCCAACCCTTAACAAGATAAATTTTGTTATCTACTAAATGAGTCTTTTTAATCGAGGCGAACCCTTTTTAACAAATGAAAGAATTTTTATTTTGGACAAATTAGCCGATTTCGCGAGTTGCTCCATAATATTGCTAACTGAGAAACAACCTATCCTGATCCACGTCCCCGAGCCCCAAACATCGCTTAAACCCCAAAAGCCCTTGCTGCTCTGAAACAGAAGAGAAAACGATGAGGTCGTTTCACTAGTAGGTAGTCTGATGGCGGGAAACCTCACCGAAGAATCCCATATGACAGACGAGAAGAAACCAACGGCCTCGATCTCTGACAACTCCAAGCACTCGCTCGATCAACGGCCGGAATCTCCCCAGCGGCCTCCGAAGATCCCCAGAATCTCCGTCGAAGAGGACGAGGACGGAGGAGATTTCAAACAACCGAAAGAGCCAATTCTCGTTGACGATACGATGAGCCAGAAAAACCCTAGGTTGCAGCGGTACTTGGTTGCGATCGAGTACATCGGGACTCGATTCGCCGGGGCTCAGAAACAGCCCAACGACAGGACAGTCGTCGGTGTACTCGAGGTAAAATTATGAAAGTTTTTGCATTTCTGTTGGAAGTGTGCGGAAAGTTTGGGATTTTGTGAAATGTAAATGCTTGCTGCATCAACAAGTGGGATGATGATTTGAACTCGGTAGGGGTTCAGTCCACGATTCCCTGTCCGTAATTTTGTGATTCAACTCTTTTCTTGTGCAAATAAATTTTAGGGGATGCGTAACTGGATGTGGTGGGCGATCCATTTTTGTTCTAGATGTTTCCCACTTGCTCAGCTCGTTCAAAACTAGTCTCGAGCTCGTGTCAAGCCCAACTAATCAAGCTCAAGTTCGGCTTGTTTATTATCAAGGTGTTTGAGCTCAGTACGTTCGCTACACGAGCCTTTATAAATGAGCCGATCTTTTATGGTCGAGTTGAGTTACAATTAACTCGAGTTTGGCTCGGTAGCTACACAAGCTTAAAACTTGAGCCGAGATCGAGCCGAGCTTTAACTTGTTCGATCTCGGCTCGTTTAAAACTAGTCTCGAGCTTGCGTTGAGCCCAAATAATCGAGCTCGATCTTGGCTCGTTAATTATGAAGTGTTTGAGCTCGGTATGGTTAGTACACGAGCCTCTATATACAAGCCGAGCTTTTATGATCGAGCTAAGTTACTACTAACTCAAGTTTGGCTTGTTAACTAAACAAGCTTAAAACTCGAGCTTGAGCTCGCTACGTTTACTTGCGAGCCAAGCCAAGCCGAGCGAACAACTTGGTTCGTTTGCAGCGCTCCGCAAATACCAGTTCTTCCTTGATCTGGAGTGAACCCGTTTCTATTTTGTTTTTTGATATGCAAAAGACTAACAAAAGTAGTTGATTATCTACTTAATTGTAAAGTGTAGATACTGTTCTTACTTATATGTGACAATGACATTTTAATTCCTTGAATTAACCTTAGCCTATATGTTCCACCTCCACTTGCTGATTTCTGCCCGTACATCTATCAGTGTGTCTCCACATTTAAATTTTGTTGTCACAGATTGTTGTATTGTCTGATTGGCTAGAATTTGGGATTTCATGTTTCATGCAGGAAGCGTTTCATAAATTTATTGGACAGCCAGTTTCAATATTTTGCTCAAGCCGAACTGTAAGTCAATGTTTTGAAGACTAGTAGTCTTGTACAACGTGACTTTTGTTTTTGTGTGTAACTGTGTATTACTTTCTATATGGTCTGCTTAAATTGATTCAGTGAATTGGGTTAAGAGAGGTAGATCACGAGAGCTGACATGAACTGGCAATGCAATGTGGCATGTGCTGGTTGGTAAATTGAGGAAGGTTTTCAAAGTTTAGTTTCCTCTCGCGGATTCCAGTAGTTGTTGCAAAGGATCGTTGAGATTGCATGCTAGGATTTACTATTCCTTTCGAGTTTCAAGTCACCACTGCTCTGTCAGCTTATTTCGAGAAAATTATGAGAAATATCATGCGTCAATGGTTAAATTCCAGAGTTATTAGATTTTCTTTTTGGTTGTATGAATGTCGGCCTCCTCGCAAAGGGTTATGAATAGTGACATTAATTCGGAGACAAACATTTGAACATCATACTCTCTCAGAGTATGTGAGCTCGAAATAATTGTGTTAGAGCTTCCCGCTTCAGTTAATTATAACATCCAAAACTAGTTTGTGTCGTTGGACGGCTTCTTCCGTCAGTGCTAATTGTTTTGAGTTGAATTAACATGGTATCATAGCTAAACTTCCAGAGGATTTGTATGAGACCCTCTCGATTGATTGGCCTGTTGATTGTGCCATAAGTGGACTTTGTTCCGTAGGGATCCCAAATTTATGAGTCCCTTTTTTAGCTCTCATGTGCGAATCATAGGGTCGCATATGTAGGAGAGGGTCGGAAATTGTCCGTCATCAGTTAATTATAACCTCCAAAACTAATATATGAGCCTGGTGGTCTCTCCACTCATTACCAATTGGTTTTGAGTTTGATGCTTTAACAATTTGGATATATTAACACAAGAAAATCATTTTAACACGATATTTTATAAACTTAATAGCCTTGGTCTTGGCAAGGGCGATGAACGTGATATATATCACATCAAGACATCCGTCATAATATTTATGCAAAATAAGAAATGGGAAAGGAAGCCAACAGGGGAAATCAACAAAGAGAACCCAACGGGGGGGAAAAAGAACCCAGCAGCAAAAAAAGCACATCACGAGACGTGAAGCATGGGACACAGCAGAGCAGAAGAAAAAAAAAAGTAGAGAGAAAGAGGAGGAAAAGATATAGAGTTAAATGCCTGGCAAATTGGTGAATACCTCTTTCCAAGGCAATATGAAGCTTTCCGAACTTTATAATGCTTTTGTGGCCCTGGTTTGTCCATTGATCAATGTTCCCAATGTATGTGAAAGATGAGCTTCTTTTTTTTAAAAGATGTTACTGGATTTGAATGTTTGGATGCTCCATACTATGATGCTATTGATCTTTGCACCTTACTCTTTTTTCTTATGTTGTTTTATTTAGGATAAAGTTGTCATTCAGTTGTTATTGTTGTAGGATGCTGGAGTACATGCCTTATCAAATGTTTGCCATGTGGATGTGGAACGTATAAGCAAAAGGAGACCTGGTGAAGTGGTACTTACTTTCCAAAACTTGAACTTTCTGCCTTTTGGTTGCATGTACTGTTTGCATATGTTGCTTATTAGGACTTTGCATCTTAAGGGAGCACACAAGCTCTAGTAGTTGCATTATGCGTTTTATCCATGGGGAACCATGTACCGCTGCAAGAGCAAGCAACAGCTCAGTATGGTTCAACACTGTTAGTAGCCTGCCATGGAAACTTAACACCAGTAATCCAGTTTTATTTTACTTCCCCTCCAACCTTGTCTTCTCCCAATTTGATGGGAATTGTAGAGGCATTGGTGTTGAGTATCTAGAGCCATATCTATGGAGACTTGTGTAAGCGGTTATCTAAAGTCACATATCAAATTTGCATTGGTAAAGTGGTACCTCTGGTAATTTGACATCAATGATGGAGTTTACCTTCTCTAGACAACATTTCATAATGTATTATTCTCCCTCCAATACTGTGTCCTACAGTCATACCTCTCACATACACAGATTTCGTGAATATATTGAAACTTGAAAGCAGTCAAAGAGAAAATATACGTTTATCTTCTTGTTTAATGTACATGCTCTACCATTCACTTTAAATTGTCTTTATGTGCAGTTACCACCTCATGAACCTGCCGTGGTGAGAAGAGCTGTAAATCATTTCTTACAGGTTTGGAATTTATTGGTCTAACAGTTCACACTCATTTATTACTAGATTGAATTCAGCTTGAAACTCGAATTTTGATGCATGGTCCTGAAATGCTATCCCACTTGCATTCACATTGAGGAGATCCTGATTCAACAATGTTCTCATTTTACCGCAGAAGAATGAGGGAGATATAATGGTGATAGATGTTCGACGTGTTACGCCTGATTTTCATGCTAGATATAAAGCTCAAGAACGCACGTAGGTATCAGCAAACTTTTGAGCCGTATTAGCAGAAAGTAGTAGTATAGAGGATATTGTGCATGCTTCCCCAAGTAAGCCACAAAGGGAGATGCTGTTATCTATTAAACGCTGGGAATTTATATACTATCCGTCAAAAGTAAGAGAGAATGAATGCATCCTGCTGCCACTCTTCTTTGAATGTAGTAGTATCTGCAAGAGATTACCTATGTTGCAGCAAAATTTTGCATGTACGACCTTCTAGTGTATGAGTTCTTTTATAACTGTTTTTGTAAATATTGGATTCAATGCTAGAAGCAGCCTTTTACGTCATCATTTCCAGTTCAATAAGTGAACATTTTATTTGCTTCTAGATTTAGATGTCACCTTATGAATGTGTCTACAATTTACCAATCTAGTAATGTGCTTTGACTAATATAACTTAAATTTCTTTAGGTACTTCTATCGCTTGCTGTCTGGGCCAGAGCCTTTGTCAATCTTTGAGAAAGATCGTGCTTGGCATGTGCCTGAGGAGCTAGATATCCTATCTATGCAGGTTATATAACAGTTTATTTAAAATTTCTTCTTTAAGTGTTCTTTTGCACACTATTCAATCTTATCATCTATAGATTGTTTGTTGGGCAGAGAGCGTGCAGGGTTCTTGTAGGACACCATGATTTCAGTTCCTTCAGGGCAGCTTCCTGTCAGGTCAGTAATCCTTTCCCTCATAGTTATTATGGTGCTTCTGTGAATGCATGTTACGAAATCCTTATAGTACATGTACTTGACAGTGAACACGCCAACATAATATAAATCCATTTTGCTTACCAGGGTAAGTGAGGTTGTGGTGCCACCAGGTTGTCTGGCATAGAGAGAGCCATTTCCCCCGCTTACTTCTCCTTGATATCACATACTTTTGTTGTCCCATTGACCATGCCAATTACACAGTTATTTTTGATGGTGTAATTACATAGTTATTTTTGATGGTGTAAAACAGGTTAGGTAAGGATAAATCCAGAAAGAAAATTCCCTAGGTATTCCATTTCTAAGGTAGGGTTGTCATGGAACGTGGGTGGCCTTTCAATTTGCAATCACTGGGTTAGGACTGTATACAGACACTGAAATGTCGGCAAACGTATTAGTATCTGTCTCGTAGACATTTATAGGTTTTTCTGTTGGAAGAAGGAATTTGTCAAACTCAATATACTTTCAGGCTATTTAGGGAGTAATGATGGAATATATGTCTCTGGATATGTTAAGTACCACTTGGGCATTGTATGAAAATTGATGAATTAGAACTTCACCTGCAAAGTTATGTAACAATCCGTTCTTTGGGATATCTTACTGGTTGTTATATGTTGAATATTTTAGACTCTACTGACATAAACTGTTGAATGTTTTAACAGGCGAAGTCACCTATCAGAACTTTAGATGAAATCAGTGTGACCAAGGTAGTTTCAACTCCGTATTTTCCTTCACTCCGAGATAGGGAAGTAAGCATTTCCACGGGGGATAGTTTGCTTGCTTTGCCCACTGCGGCAAAGATTGATCCTCTTGATTTGATTTCCGATGAAGAAAAAGTATCAAGTCCCAATGGTGAATCCAATTACGAATTTGGCATAAGGAGAAGACATCATTGCTATGTGGTCACTGCAAGGGCATGCTCCTTTCTGTACCACCAGGTTGGAAATCTGCTCCTATTTCTACTCAATATGGCATTGCCATTATAGTCTCAAGAGGCACTGTGGTGCTATATTGTCCTATTACATAAGTGCTAGGCCTCGCCAAAATAAAAATTGCTTGGGTGAAGCATTTTGCTTGTGGCATGAACATACATTTAAAAAAAAAGGTTCACTTAGAGCAGAATGACTTGAATTATGTAACAACAATCAGGAAAGTGCATTTTTTTTACTTAAAGAGAGTGAGATTAATTGATGTACATGCAAACTTTTCAATTCTTGAATGCACCAACCATTTGGATATTCAATTCTTGGAAATTACTACCTTGTAACTTTCTTTTTGTAGTAATTATATAATTCTTAACACTCAGATTTGAGCACTCCTTTATGTTAAGTAAACAATCATAAGCTTCTGAATCTAGAACAAGACTACTGAAACCGATGAAACCTACTCATTAAGTCTGTAGGCATGGCATAAATGATAGAGCTAGAGGATAGGTGATTAATGAAAGGCATGCTAGCCTGTGGGATAGAGTGATGAGCTTTCTTCGAGCCTTGATGAGGTTGGAGCTTTGTAGACTGCCAGGTGTGGCTTAAACAACTTTGGGTGGTATTTGTTTATATCCTTCAAGCTTCTGAATAAATATTTCAGGTGGCTGTCCTGTTTCCTGTCAAGCCCAATTGCTGTACGTTTGGGTTTGTTTGAATAGATTGGATTTCACATGAATGATTTTAATGTTGAATTTCCATAACAGTGTCAAATGCGTAGCTTACATAGCTAGAGTGAAATATGAATTTGTGGTGGAGGAGTTTTATTTTGTGGAGATCCTTTTGCAACTGTAGTAATTTACAAAGCATGGGCACCTCATAAATCATGTCATACCCACAATGCTTAGGTACTGGGTACCGGTACTTTTGGTTCTTCTCATGCATACCCAAACATTTTCCTTTACTTTTTGCTTTTAGAATTAACCTTTGGTCTAAAGGCAATGGAATGCCATTATTCCAAGGTTATGTGCCTTATGGCATTACAGGCATTATGGTTTGTATTGTGGATCGTTTTCATGAGCAAACCTAAATAATGGATTAGAAGTCACTTTAGCTTGCAGTTTGGATCTTAACAAGGGTTGGCTTAGCAGTATATTGTTAGTTACTAAAGATTGCAGTTAACATTTGTCCAGGTCCGCTTGCTAGTTGGAGTTCTCAAATGTGTTGGCACAGGAGAACTTACGATTTCTGATGGTATGTGTGGTGCATCCATAGCTTTTAAGCCTGAACAAATATCTGTTCGTTTGGGGTCCTGTTGTTGACTCGATCTTTTTTGTGTTTTGGAAATGAACTGGGCAGTTGAGCACATCCTGAATGCAAAGTCAGTAACAGCTGCGAGTCCCATGGCTCCGGCATGTGGTCTCTACCTTGGAAGAGTGAAATACGATTTGTCCTCGGACATGTCAACATAACTTGAGGAAATTGTTCGAGAAGGTTATCTACAAAAAGCGATTGCACCATTTAGAGAACGATTCTTCTCATAGCACCTGATCAGAAACTCATGGTTAGTGAAATAAATCTCAGAGAAGTAGAAGACTTGGGAAGAGCACACTTTGTTGTCCATGAACCGAGCATATTGCTAGCTGTGGCCAACTGGTATATGGGTTATAGAAACTAGCTTGGTTGTGTGAATTTTGTACTCATGGGCAGGACTGGGTTATTTATGTCCATTTAGTCAGTAGGAAATTTTTGGTGTGGAGGTTTGCCAATTTGGGTATCTGCTCGTCATTTTATTTTCGAGGAACGTAAAAAAATCCTAATCATGGGGCTTTGTGATTTGACTTGTATTGTGGAGTTGTTTTGTCTGCCGAGTCTTTTTCACTAAATTTTTTGTAAAGGAAAAGACAACTCGTTTCAACTGAAAAGTATGGTCATTCAGTTAAGAGGAAATGACTTGTTTTGAACAGTGAAAAAACAAGTGCAAAATTCCATTTCGTTAATCTTCGGGACAACTACGCCCGTCTCCGTATCACGGGCCAAATTTCCTACTTATTTTCCTGTTGACGTTTATCCACACATAACCCTTCATCCCGCAGAGAGAGAGAGAGAGAGGATATTCTATTTCAACAAGAAAATTGCAGTAACGAAATGTGACACATGAAAGGCCATTGGATTATTCCAAAATCAATATATCTTGTTCTACCCAAACCCGAGGCCAAACGCTAAACTTGCCTTGAAGTGTTACCCACAACAAATTAACTACTTTAACAAATTATGACAGCATTGGGTTGCATGCAGCCATCTACTTCATGAACGTTGCCACAGCTTCATGAATCAAACTACTACGACCAAGATCCTGGTGCCTGGCCAGTGAATGGGGCCCACTCCACACAGATTTACGACCGTCGGGAAAGACTGTTTCACATAACTTCAAAAGTATTGGATTTTCAAAGCGATGGAGGTTCTCATACATTTTCGCCTTCTGCTGCTTCTTCACTGACAACTCCTGTAACCACAAAAAGAACCTAAGAGATTAGTAAGGGAACCCAATAATTACCGTACTAATCAGTAATCAACCGGAAAATCCACTAAAACGTCTGATTAGAACACTCATTTAGAAACCTGAACAAGATTCCAATAGGTGTGACCATTTGAATCTTGGATTTGTGGAGGAAAAAGGAAATTTAGGGGACTTCTGTTCAAACTAAATAGAGTGATGAACAGGAATCATCTACCTTTTTCTTTTCCCCTCCTCAAATCTAGGCTACAAATATCGCCACAGTACAGGAGCCTTGGGATTCACAACATAGGAATTTTATGCAAAGTTAATGCTAAATTCTAAATACAAAATACTCTTACAAATGTCCAAACAAATGTGTTACAAGGATCTCACACCCTTATTTGAGGGTCGAGGGTCCGGCAGATACTTCATAGATTCAAAAGAGTACATGTAACATAGACAATCAGTACTTCAGATACTTAATAGTAAACAAACAAAAAGGTCATGAACTAAATGTCAGGATCCCGAGAATGAATAATATTTTCTTCAATAACCATTCATAGCTCCAATTACACAGCTGAAGCGTGGATGTATGAAACAGACAGACACAGAGACAACAAACAAGAAGGCATCCACTTCTTTTGGCATATGTTCACCTACAACCCTGACAGGCTCTCAATCTTATGATCCAAGTGATTGTTTGAGCAGATTATTTGTCTCCTTTACAATACATATTGACATCCCACTAATACTTGGTGGAGGTTTAGTTCATGGTATTTTGAGCGATCAATTGACTCTATCAAGTGCAATAAAGGATTTTCAGTTATGGTTCTAACTTAACTTACTCTCAAGCTATTTTGCCCTCCAAATCAGTTTCTAGCTCCACCACTGAATATGGTACCTCTTGGGATGACTGACCTTCATGAATTTCCCTAAATTTCCTCTACGCCAGTTAATCCTTTGAATGCTTCCTCTACTTGGTATTTCAACTCTCTTAGCATAGTGACCAGAGATTCTAACAACCAATGGTCCAACTGTAACCTTAATTTTCCTCATGCATCATCGCGACCAGCCTTAAAATGTTGCAGTCCGACATCTTTTAATAAGATGGATTTCTAATATCTAACAAATTTATCCCCTTCTCATCAGCAGGGGACCTTTCCACACAGATGAAGAAAGGCATGTGCTGAGTCACATAAAAAAAACAAAACTCCGTAAACCAATAAAGTTTATTTTTTGAAGACTACATGGTATATTTTTGGAATAAGCAGGAGAGAGACGTCACACACCTTTAGCCTCTGCTGCTCAATTGCTGCATTTACATTCTCATGTTGCATTGGCGTTTCTCCTATTGGAACATCAACATGCATATCACCACCGGACTCCACTGTGGGGGTAGGGTACCCTCTACTGTGCTCCTCTTCAGATCTTTCACTTGGCTGTGACTGTCCAGAGATTTCTCCCCCTCCTTTGGTCTGGATCTCCATTTCAGTACCCTTCTCCACCTCCAGCTTCTCTCGTAGAGGATTAGGGCCATATAGCTGTTCAGTACCTTCTAACTTCACCTCCTCTCCTCTTTCTTCCAAGTCAGCATCTGCATCTGGCCCTGGTGAATTATTCATATTTGATGAAGTATCCTCGCCATAAGGACTTTCTGCAGGTGACGGTTCCTTCAAAAGAATATTAAAAAGTTAGGTTTGATAAATTCAAAGTCAAATTCTTAGTTCAAAGATCTGTCTGTATCTTACACTAACCATATTAGATAAAATAAAATAAAATAAAACTTAAAAGGAACATAAAAGTAAACTTTTGTAAAGGTAAACTCGTATTTAAAGTAAAAAAAATCTATTTTCTATATCTTAGTCTAAAGTTATATCAGAATTCAGAGGTCAGACAAAACATGTATTCTAAGAAGCATGGACACGGGACATGGCATGGACATGCCAACACAAACACATGTTGGGAGGTGCGGCAGATATTCCATTTTATTCTTGTTTGAAGTCGTATAAACGACAAACAATTTCCTATATAATGCATGAATCTGACTCTAATTTCTAAGTCCTGTGAGGGGAGAATACATATATGCTGAAAACTAATTATCACTGGATTCAATTTATATTGTTCAGACTCATGATGTATTTCATGAGTGACCAAACAATACACGTTCCAACTGTCTAAAGCATGTCTGATTGAAAGTACTAAAGAATAACACGGCAAATCCAAAGGCATGTGACTTTCTGGACTTGATCTAGCATGTCTCCGACAGATGTCAGTAAGTGTCCGACACCACAAAACATGCCACATCACTACAGACTTTTGTAGAAGGGTACATACTTCTTAGCATCACATAGAAAAAGGTTATGACGGACAAAAAGCAGATTAGCTTGTTCCCAGGATCTTTAGACGTTTCTTGCAGGAGCTGAGGTCTTGAGTTCAACTTGGCCCCTTGACAGTTGAGGCTAACCCACAAGGATTTACCTGGTCAATTGAGAGCCCTTAATTTGAGTATCAAAGCAAATCCTTTCAAGAACAGCAGAGGGAGGTCTTTGATGCCTTGAAAGATTAGTTATTTCCTCTCTTGCCAAATATATTATATTATACCATAGCGGCCCAAGAATTTTCCTTATTATGCTGCCGAAGGATTTTCCCTGGAATTTGCCTATGGGCCATGAGATTTCACTGTCCCAAGAATATCGCACCTCAAACGATGCAAACTTGCTGCCAGACTTCTCTTGAGAAAGGGAAATTGAGGAGTTAAATGAGAGATGGTTGTCAGTATCTTGTTGACATAGAGAACATATAGGAGACGGAATAACACCCCAGTTGTAGAGTATGGCTATGGTTCTAAGTTTCTTAGCCATCTAGAAAGCAAGGTTGTGTCTAGGTAAGTTTATAGGAAACCATATGAGTTTATGCCAATGTACTGTAGGGTAATGGGGCCTGATGGCATTCCAAGTAGCTGCAGCATTATATTTAGAGGACAGATGCTCCAAAGAATTCTATCATCGTCGTAGTTAGGTTGAAAAGTGGGCTTTAAGGGAAAACGAAAGGGCCAGGTCCACTCATCATTATAGATAATTATGGAATAGGGATACCTTGACTGCAAGGGGAATCACAGAAGAGGAGATAATTTCAAGTCTAAAGTAATCACAGAGGAGACCCTTTGGGAGCAAATTATCAGTATCAATTGACTAATTCGTAAAGGAATTTAAAAGTTTATTCAAACTCACTAAATAATTAAATGTCGTAATTTCAGTTAGATGATTTCACACTTAAAGAGATACAAATGAATTTTAATTTTAACAGAGAAAGTTTGGTTTTTGGAGATGCATTCGTTATTCTAGCAAAATATTTGAAATCACCAAATAGCAAATGATCCTATTCCATTTCACATTCTAAGGACAGCCAGATGCGCAAGCGAAACAAGAGAACAATTAACATCAACATTGTCAAAGACTTCAATATACCTCTGGCTTCATCTCCTGAGCTACATGACTGCTACTAGTCTGTAGATGGTCTTCAATTTGAGCACTCTCCTCACGCTCCTGCCTACGACGCATCATAACACATATGGCACACAGACAGTCGTCCTTATGCCGTTTAACTCTGCACGGGGAAAATGACCACTTGAGAAGTAATTTGACCAAGCAAACTATCCAATAAACAACATAAGCATCTGATGCATAAAGGACAGAAAAAAATAAAGAACAAAGAAGGCTAAGAGTAATGAATTTGTCCGCTTATATTTCATCTAACTTCTGGAAAAACTCATGATCAATTGTACTTAATGTGAATGTGATGAGTGCCAAAATATTGGTATTTTGGCCCTCCAAACTATACTTGTTAGTTATTTATATTTGTTACTTGATATTTACTTTGCTTTTATTTTGTTTATAGGTTGCTCGAGCTCATTGTTCAAGATTTGGGATAAAAACAAGGGTTAAAGGAAGCCTGGGGTTATAGTGCATAATGTTCTAAAGTTGAATTGTTAGTCTACAATTACACAAAGTCCAAAGGGCCTTTTATGTAATTAAAGCATCAAACCCTATCTATTTAAGCAAATTTGCCTACTGACTTCGGCAGTCAGTATTGGGGGGCGAGAAGGAATTGGTTTGACGAGGCCACCCCGATGTCTGGCTAAACTCTCTTTTCTAGGGCGTAGATGAAGCTCAAACTCCAAGTAACATTGTTTTATGTTTTGATTTAGATTTCTATTCGAACCATGGTTGTATGACTCTCAAGGATTTATTTAGAATATTAATTCTTTCCATCACATCTTGTGTATGAATTCCTAGGCTTTATGAACGTTCATACAACGATTCTTAATTGTTTTATGATAACTAAGTAAGATGGGTTATGCTCCGTAAAACGCACCGTGCTATTAGAAGATCCGTGCCATAGGGACGGGTCGTACTAGTAAGATGGTTCGTGCTAGGCGGCGATACCCCATGCTATTTGGTAATTCATAAATATTTTTAGGCGATACCGTGAGGGCTCGCAAACCCTAACGATATCCGAATTGATTCGAGTAATTAATCTTTGTCATCGCATAAATATTGTTACAACGGGTTAAGTGGATTCGAAACCCTAGATCTTTTCTCTCATAAACTCTCACTTTTTATTGCTTATTTTTATTCAGCTTTAAATATTTTAGAAATCAAACAATCAAATCTCTTTCCGAATTAATTTAGAAATCAATTGAAGCAATCACAACTTAGCCTTCGTAATCCTTGAGGACGATACTCGGAGTACTTACTACTATCTTTTAGGTAGTAGTAATTATTCTGTTTTATTAATTATTTTTATACGGAAATGACACGATCAGAATCCATAGCTTAGCCACTGCGAATAGAGTTTATAATTGTCCATCAAACAGTCAAAGAAACCTGCAAACCACTCCACGATAAAATTATGTAAAAGAAACCAGCAAAGACATACCCATGGCGTTTCCGCATCTTGTGTTTAAAGTGACCACCTTTCACCTGCATATTTGAATTGCTGGTAGGTGCAACATCCTTTGATTGATTGCTTTCAATGCCCACTAAGAATTAAATAATTTCGTTAATAGAAATACGGCATTGGAACAAATGAACATTTTGCAACCATTAGATACACATCTAATAAGTAATAAGCACAGCACTCAATAGTGCTAAAACAATACAGAGAGCAAACAACTGATACGGTAGGTATGCAGTAAAGGCATACAATGGTCACAAACTGGGCAAAAGGACCATTCAATTCACAATTTGACAACCTTGGGAAGACTATCAAATACTTATGCACTGGTGATGGACAAGAAGTGAAGTTAAGCAATGTATATCCAAGTCAGTATAGAACTTGCAATAAGTAGGGCAGAGTATAATCATGAAACCCTCACCATCAATGCCTTGTGGTTGCTCAGCATACAACCCTGCGGCTGTCCAATACTTCATTAAGTTTTTCTTCACACGCTTCATGAGGTCCACAATGTAATCACCTTTATTGTTATACTTGAAACAGTTTTCCCAGATATATTGGACATCTTTAAACACATCTCTTGAATTCATATACTTAGCACCACTTTCAAGGTTGTTGCGTATTGTCCCAAAATCCATAGGCGTGTCAATGACATCAAAGTAGTCCTGGTTGGAACCCACAACAAAAACTATTCTGGATAAGGCACAGAAAATGACTACAAAAAGTTACTTGGAAAAACTGAAGCACGTTTAAATCTACCAAAAGACGACACAAATAATTAAATAAAACAAGTTTTTTTCATGCAGATCAAACAAAAATTTATTTTCATGATTTCAAGAAGAATACAGAATAGCATTGTCAATGAAATGGACACTTTTTCCCATTGTGGATTATCAAAGTCAGCGATAACGGCGGAGTGGATGAGATCTGCTCAGCTAATAAGATAATCAATGTTATACATAGTGTCACTCGTACATGGTAGCATCCAACTCCTTAGAGTAAACTAGTGGACCCCAACTCCTCAACAGAAACCAGTAGCTAATATCTAAAGAATTTCAAAAAATTATATTGCTTTTTATATTGCTTGGAGTGCTCTTCATACATTTCATGGAATTTCAAGAGGTCATGTAGAAATACAAAAATCAATTCCTTCCAGATATATTGCAAAGAACAATAAGAGAATACATTGTAATCTGTATTAGAAACTATGAGCACATGTCAGTATCCTGCATTTAAGTCATGCCACTGAAATTCAGAGAACGCTTCACAACTTACTGGTATTCCTAGTGCAACAGGATTAACTGGAGCATTGAACGGTTCAGCTGCATCCATTTTCATAATCTTCTTGATTACCTACTAAGGGGAAAAAGTAACATAGTTATAAATAAGTAAAATAACAAAACCTGTAGATAGAGTTAATACTCATCATTCGATGAATTATTAAAAGAAAAGATAGTAATCCCAATCATACCTCCAAAGAGGCATTTAATTCTTGCTCATTATACCGAGGACCCCGCCGAAGTAGCCCCGGATCTTTCTGGTGTGTCTGCTCACTTTGCACAACAGGAAAATTACCACATGGATCTATAACTGGAGAAGCAAATCCTTTGGACGACTTAATTTTTATGCCACCACTTTTCTTGGATTGATTCCCAGATACACATGGATTCACGTCAGGCAATGAGTTGGCACTGTCTTCCACTTTCTCACTAACTACTACACGCTTTTCTAGACCCCCTTGCTGGCTACTCTTGTCAGTATCACTTTGTGTGGGTGCATCTGAAAGCTGAGAGTCTAATGCTTTTGATGTCTTGATTTTCACTTTAACACGCCCATAAACCAAGTTTGCAGCTGGCCTAGTAACTAATCTTTCAGAATTAATACTAGCAAGTTTCTCTGGCTGATCAGTTGACGATGGTGTCTCAAGGCTCTCAACCTCTTTGCCTGAGTCCAATTCATCATTATCAACGTTCCCCGTACCAGAATTATCCTCCGTATTTAGACTGATGACATTCTGGGTTTGCTCCTTCACTACCACCACAGGCTTTTTTGATTTGCCTTTCTTCTTCCCACGCTTGCGCTTCATGCTTTAACTATAGAATGCTTGTCGATGGCTTTCTTCTATCTTGTATCTCTCTTGAAAGGACCAGACAACAGCAAAGGATTCAGATGCTCCTCCACCGTCGGTTATCAGTCCCAAGTCCTAACAACATAGGCAAACAAATATGTAAGCAACGCAAAACAATGAGGCAAGATGCATGCCGAGATTGGTATCGTGTTGTGTAAAACGCAATATTCCCAAATGTCTATACGCTTTTAGCATAAAGTAATGCTTTCATCTCCAATTACAAACCTAAATGCAAGTAACCTCTTGCTCTTTTTCCTCTTCCAGGAACACATGGACACAACTAGCATAAAAGTATCAAATATCTAAATGTAAACATTGTTCTCGAATGGTAAAAAAAGAGGGAATATAAATCTGTGCGAAAGTTATATGAGGGCAGAGGTGCACAGAAAGCTAGCGAGAGAGTCTAGGGGCCACGCCACCCTGCCCATGTGAAGAATGCCCTATGCACAATGTTGTCTATCTATTACTTTAAAGAACATAATTAACATTTTTTCTTTTCTTTTCAGTTCTGAAATGGTAGTGAAACAATTGGGAATTCTCTAATCAATATGCATACACTTCTTCTCAAAACTAGTTCAGCTAGCTGTGGCCCCAATCCCAATCATCTCCTACTTTCTCGACGAAGCTATTCGCGACCTCATAACTGAGTCACGCCTTTGCCTTCGTCTATAAAAGGGTCGTAGAAGAAATAAAGGGAATAAAAGTATTAACCTTCGTATGATGCTTACTCCCCAAACCCTACTTGAAACTTCACATAAAGATTAAGAGATTCAGGTAAAATTACACTTCTTGCGAGCGGATTGATACGCAACAAAATAATTTGGTTCGCTAATGGAAAATTGGTAACAAAACTACTTTGCCAAATATAAAAATATAAAATAAAATTCCACTATTTGAACATCATCATCTTCGAATAGAGTACTTTCTAAGGTAACATCATCAACATATATACATAACAGAGAGAGAGAGACGAGCATGAAGAGATGAAGAAGAGAGAGAGAGAGAGAAAAAAAAAAGAGGGGGGTGTACCAGTTTTAATCGTCGCCGGAGCTGGCGATCGTTGCCGGAGGTGGTGAGCTTTCGAATTTGGCAACAGCTTTGTTCGATTGAAGTTCAAGATTTTGGGATGGTTCGATTCGGCATAAAAATACTCCTATAAATTATCGATAATCGCAAATTTTACCCTACGGTTTCTAAGTACCTCGGTATTGCCCCAGGAAACCTTCTGAAAATAGCAAACTTCACTTTGACGCTTCACTTCCGAAAGGAGCGTTTTCGCGAAACCCTGTACTTGGACACAAGTTCCACTTTGCTCTTTGCGGTAACTCTCAGAAACGGGGGCGTTTTATATCTTCTCTAGGCTTGACCCATTTTTTTAAATCCAAATTTGGATGAAATTTTTGAGTAAAAAACTTTATTTGAGTATGTATTCTTCACCGTCAAACCCTTATTTTTACCTAAATCTAGTTTGTTTTTTTTTCCTTCAAAATTTGGGCTCCCTCCATTTGGGTAAAGAAAAATGTAAGACTTAACAGGTGAAGGCAAAATAGTACTATGTCATTGGAGATTAATTTTTATTGTTTGTACTCAAATTTTAAGTCTGAAAAAAAGAGCTAGTGGTTGGGAAAGGAGGGTAAAAGTAGAATTTAGAAGTAAAAACTAATCCTATGTAATTATGTATCTTTTAATTTCGTAATTCTGACCCTACAATTTTCTAATATTACAACCTTACCTCAACAAAGCTTCTAAAACAAATTCTACAAAGAGAAATAGAATCAAAATTATTGATAAGGGAGTGTACATTGCGTTAGTTTCATTTTACACCTATAATTGAGGACATGAGGACGTAATCACTCTCGTAGAAAGCAAAAACTACCAAATTTCGATCTATAGCGCACCTCAGGGTGATTTTAAATGCACCCAGGAAATATCTTATCTTCTCTTTTCTTTTCTGTTCTTTTTTAATCTTGTATACATCAGTACAAAATAAAAAAGTGAGTTATCTTTTTTCTTTTTTACAATTGCAGGGGAGTGACGTTAACAAAATAGGAAGTGACAAAATTAACATTTTTTAATAATGAACAAAAGAGGAAGGGAGAATTTTTAACACGAAAACCTCCTTACAGAACTTAAAATCACAAAGGAAACAAGCCATTTTCTTCAATTTCCTCCCCCTTCTTCCACACCCCCTAGGCCCTAACGCCACCTCGCAATCTCCTTGTATATAGGAGTCCTAGGCGAGCGATGCTAGTAACACATCCATTTGTAAATACGTTAAACAAGTGCAATCGAGAACCTTAGAGCTAATGTTGTTCATTCAACCTTAAAATCCATTACAAATCCAGTACATACAGTAAGACATGGCTTCAGCAGTTGTCACTTACCAAGACATTTAAAGATCCATAAGTGAACTGTGTAGATCTCATGTTTGTACCTCAGTTGAAGTAATGGAACCATTAATTAACGGACAGTTTAACCTGATAGGAAAGGCAAAAACAAGGCCGTCTTGAACTTCATATTACAACGGACATTAAGTATAATATTATGCATACATAGCAGGAGTCCCATGTATCACTTCAGTTCGGATAACCATTAACACATCGTCACATTGACTGCTATGAAGGTGCAATCAACCAAGCCTCACTTCTTTCGGGAAACTGACTGCAAGCAGAATTGAGAAACGAGAGAAAAATTGAATTAGTGACCCATTTAGATCAACTGAAAACCTAAATTACATGTTGTGCATTGCAACATATGGATTATCAGAAATAGTCTCAACACATGGTTTCTAGAGTAAAGATACCAATTTCGCACTCTCATAGAAGTCAGCCAGTTGTCCAACTAAGGTGAAGTGTGTAGATAGGTTAAGTAGTTTAACACTTTTATCATCAGAAAAGCAGTAAAAATGACAAATAAAACAGAACATGCAGATAAGCAATCTCATTCTCGTGTCAGTGATATATTACCTTGCTAGATCTTGTAGTTCTTCTTGTCATTTCAGAACCCTGCTTTTCATCGATCAGGTAATTCATAGTTATAATTAAATCACCCACACACAAAAAAAGTAAGGCGAGCTCCTTTATTCATCTAACAAGATAGAAACTAAATGATTATCAATGTACCTGTGGCTGCTGCAATTCCTCAGAGTTGCCAGAGACATCTACAACCTAATGATAACCGGCAAAGATTGAAGTTCGAAACGAGACAGCAACTTCTAGCCTCTGTGGTTCGATTAATTATTTGCTTAATTGCTTACTTTCATAGCATATAAGCTTGTTTGGTGGGGGCTTAGTTGCTACATTGCTTACTAAGAGAATCTTTATTCTCTCCTCTCTTTCAAATGAGTAAAGTGGATCCAAACTTTTTGCTTATTCCTGATTTTGCCGGTTACGTACCAATAAGAAATAAGCAAATAACCAATGTGAACCAAACGGGCACCAAATGCAAGAATAAGCTTAAAAATGTTAACCACCCAGCATACACTAGGCTGATATAGGCAATCTACTTACATTAGGAGGATGTCTGTCAGGGGACTTCTTCTGCATGGTGGACATCATTGACATCATGGTTGCCATTTGGGCTGCCATCTGTGCACAAGTCTGCTCCATGGCCACCATTCTCTCTTTCATCTCACGCACCTCTGCATTAGCCTGTGCCACCATTTTTAAGGCTTCAGCATGACTCGGTTTGGGGACCCCAAGATCTGATGGGGCGGGACCCAGCCCGTAAGTGCGCACACGACCATGTCTATCTCGTCCCATCACTTGATGGAAGACATCATCTCCAACAACAACGTTTTCTGAGGTCCCCTGCCCTTGAGCAGCTCGTTCACGAAGCTTTGACTGCAACAAAGAACAAAACATTATAACTATACAATATAACTACCCACCATAGACCGACTTTGCGAGATAAAATTACAAACAAGAGCATTCACAGAAAGGTAGAGGTGGCAATGGTACAAGATGAGATGAGAGAAAAACAAATTAAGGTGGTTTGGACATCATCTAATGCCAATTCCACCGATGAGGTAGTTAGGAGAAGTGATATGATTACGGTGGAGGGTAAGGGAGGCACAATTGACACTAGATGAGTAGTTCAAAAGGATCTAGGTTTTTTGAATATCATAGAACAAGGTGCTCTCGACAGAGCTCAATGGGAAAAACGGATTCATGCACTCGACTCCAATTGATTGGGACTTGAAGCTCAATTTAGTTTTTTTTTTTATCAGAGAAGCTCAATTTAGTTTGGTTTGGTTAATACGGCTATCATTTGATTCACAAATAGGAGTAGGCGAGATAACATTAATGCATATCCAAGAATAAACAATTTGTCGATAGTGCTTCAATCAAAGATTAATTTGCATAATTTGATGCCTGGACATACAATTATTGCAGACGATTCCTCATTCACAGGGCGCCCATCTTTGCGAGTACGTGTCACTATGAATAGCTCTGCCCTGGATGGCTCCTTCCCATCAGGCCTCTTTGCACGCTGGACTCATTGAACAGAAATTGTTAGTGCTATTTTACTCAGATGGCAACAAATAACTTTATGTTCTAAAAGTCATAAAGCTACCTGCTCCTCACGTACTCGGGCAAAACTCTTTGAACCCGTCGCATGGTTTATTTTTTGGAAAGAGCGACAAGCTTTATTTTTTATACTGAGGTTCTGTAAAACACCAAATGGGTGGAATTGCCGTTGAAAAACATCAAAATGGTTAGTCAAAATATAATTAAGAATGGCGTCATATTACCAAATTGAAAGCAAAATAGTTGAAAGTGAATTCTGCAATAATCAGTCAAATTGCACCTTTGCCTCTTTGGAGTTCCAATATGAAACGAGGATCCGCCACTGATCCGGGAGAACCCTCTCATCACGATCTGCCAGCCTCCCCTCATTGGTCTTATGGGGCGTATAACGCGTTGCCTTTAAGAGAGCTTTCCAGTTCTTCCATTTATTGCCAATTGACTTCAAGACCCAACTTCTGCTTTGTGGTTCAATATCAAATTTTGACTACACATACAAGCCCCTTATGTAAGACCTCAAGAAAGTTCACAATGTTTATGCATATGTAGAAATAGCTCTCCAATACCTGAACTTGCTGCCACATTTTCTCCTTGCTCTCATCCGGGAGTGCTCGCCACTCAATGTAATTGAGGGGCGCCATGTGCCCATTTCGTGCAATGGTGCCAAGGAAATTAACTAGTTTGGGAGCCTCAACACCAATGGGCTGCCCAAATTCATTGGTGGTAATAGGTATTTTACCATCCATATTCCATACATCAAGGCACCGTGTTGGACCACGACCACGAGTCTTCCTTTTCCTAGTGCTGCTAGAATCTATTAAAAAACAAAGAGAGCGGAAAAAAAAGGGGGAAGAATAAACGTGCACATAATGACTAAGTTTAAAGAATAGGAAAGTAGTAAAATTCAAATCTGACTATGACAAGCCTGCCACAACACACCTGCAGTACCCCTATCCACGTCAGCTTGTGAGTGAGAAGGCTCTGGTTGATTAGAGCTCAGCGGGCCCTCACCGGTCTTTTCCTGAGGCTGTTCAAGCTGCATTTGGCTAGGGGTTATCTGATCCTGCTGCTGGTGGCTGACCACTGGGACAATAGGCCCACTTTTGGTGCACCGTATCATAGACTCCGCAGGAGGTGGGGAGTACCCTTAACATACGAGATAGGCAGATGTAAAGACAACTAGAGAGGGGACCCACTCATGATTTAAACTTGTATTTGTTTCACCAGTAATATGTGAGTAGGATGTATCAACAACTTTGCAGATTTAACACAAAAATGCTGAGAATAAAATTGTGGAAGGCCCTGAGGATCCCAGTGGCCGAAAATGTCCTAGAAAGTAACAAGTACACTGATTAAGTAATAAAAGTAAGGCATAGGATTTAGATTAAATAACAGGGGCATGCAATTTCCTATAAGACAATAAGTTAATGCTGCTACACATAAATTGAGGGCCTATTCAATAATCTGCCAAGTTATTTGTATTCAATGTAATTCCAAACATAGTTCAAATTCCACATGGAAAAGCACATACCAACCTGGTTCACATGCAGATAATATCTGAGTTGACTGTAGAAAAACCAGCCGAAATCTTTATCTCATAGGATGTATAAGACTCCAACATAACATACCTGCACTAGCCATTTCCATTTGTGGCTTGGAATGTTGTGGCGGGTCAAAGCCAGAATGCTGATGGGAGGGATGATCCTGGTGGTAGATAGATAGGGGCTGCATATGGTTTGGGGATATCTGATCCTGCTGCTGGTGACTGACATAGTCAGTCATAGGGCCTACTGGGTACCTAGGCCCACGCTTGGTGTTCCTTATCATGGATTCCTCAGGAGGTGACGAGCACAAGTCTCCTTCATCGAAGATGCGTATTGAGTTAATGCAAAAGCAATACAGTATAGTAGCTAGTCTGCATTTCTAATTATAGAAGCATCCACTGATGCATTCAGCTATCTACTCTATAGCACAAGACCACACTATTATAAGATGTTGTCGGGCAGATGAAGACTTAATAATCAGGTTCATGTTACGATAAGCGTTTTGTTTCTTCTAGGAATCCACCTGATTCCAGACTAACTCAGTTGAGATCAATATAGACAGAAGTTAGTTCTTTTCTTTTTTGACCAGCAACTGGAGACAATTATACATAGCACGTTAGCTAGCTCTGCACATGCACAAGGCAGCATTGTTTTATTAGTGTTGGAAAACCGTAATGCTCCAATGGAATCAGAAAAGAAAGAAGTTAGTGTCGAGGTTGGAAAGAAGCTCTAGCACCTATTTGGTTATCTAAAGACTAAAGCAAAGATAGCACTATGCAACACTCGAGAAGCTGCCAAAGCTGAAACCTTCTTTGAACCAGCACAAACAGTCACTGGAAAGAAAAAATAGCAGCAGCATGAAACTAAGCCCAGGTTAGTCTCCATTAAGGTAGATCTGGTACAGAGGGTTATCTGATCCTGCCAGTGGCTGATGTATTGAGTTACAAACTCATGGGACCCACTCAAAATCTAAGCTATCAATGTGGATGGAAGTATCGACACATTTTGTACCCAACCAAACAAAGCCTTGTGTACTGTGAATTATTTGTTGCCATTGTATATTAAGCAGTTCAAGGAGCCAGTACATGCTTGAAAACCTATATATATTATATACCACCCTCGGGTAATTTGCACTTACACCCCCTGTACTATCACCAATTGGAAGATACACCCCTTGTACTTCAAATTTAAACACTTACACCCTTGTACTTTGAAGTGAAAGAAGGGGAATTTGCACTTACACCCCCTGTATTTTTATGTATAAGGGGTGTAAGTGCTTAAATTTGAAGTACAAAGGTTGTACTTCAAATCGGTGATAGTACAAGGGGTGTAAGTGCAAATTCCCCTAGTTATAAGAATATATATAGGGGTAACAAGCAAATGTGGGTCCATGGCCCCCCTAAGCTATTGAATGGCTCCACCACTGTCCTTAATGTATCAAATATAAGTATAAAACAAGCTCCACGAAGCTGATGGAAGATAATTAGATTCCACCATAGTAACCAACATGGAAATAGGCACACGAGAGCATAGTTTAAGATCCAACTAGAGCTGTTTAAATGCACATGAAATCTCACTCTTATAACAGAAGACTTTTTCTTTGTTTAAATGTTAGGTAACCGAGTAAACTCATCATCAGATATGACATGACCAACATAACAAACCTGCACCACCCATTTCCTTGTGTGGCTGGGAATGTTGAGGTGGCCCAAAGCCAGCATGCAGCTGGCTGGAGCTCAGCTTGCGCCGGGAAGTCTGCTGGTGGGGGAGATGTTCCTGGCCATAGTTAGATGAGGGCTGATAGGGATCCATATGGCTTGCAGCTCTCTGATCCTGCTGCTGGTGGCTGATGTGGTCTGCCATAGGGCCTACTGGGCACCTAGGACCACGTTTGGTGCTCCTTATCATGGACTCCTCAGGAGGAGTCGAGCAGAAGTCTCCTGTATTAAAGGCGTGTATAGGTTTTGTAAAAGCAATAAGATATAGCAGCTAGTCTCATAAATAATGAGGTGGCATGCACTGATACATTCAGGTGTTAACATACAGTACAGATGAGACTATATTGTTTATTCTTTCTCTTTTGTTTTTGATAGGCAAATCAAACTAGATGCATTAAGCAGATATGTAACAATCTGCCGGCAGAAGCAGACGTATATATCAGGTGAATGGTACAAATTATTTTGTAGCTTGTAAAAATTACATGATTCCAAACTAACTTAACTGAGCACCCAGAGAGAAATGTGTTCTCATAGGCAACAAGAAAAAAGTAGACAAACCATGGTTTAAGCCATGAGCTCTGCACATGCATAAACCAACCTTTTTGCAAGTGGTAGCCCAGGGTTAGGCACCATGTACTCCCATGCATTTGACAGGGGTTTAAACCTCACTAACAAAGCTTACTTTCGCCGAGCGAAAAAAAAATGGCACCATTGTTCATATAAATTTGTAATGGTCCAGGGGAATTGATAAAGGAATGCAGTGTTCGGGATTAGTATCATATTTATAGCATTTGAAAGTTGTGATAGCACCTATTTGGTTATCCTCTAAAGCAAAGATAGCACTTTCCATCACTCTAGAAGCGTCAAATCTAAAAGCTTCTCCGGATCAACACAAATAACCATTGAAGAGGAAAGATGAAACGTGGAGGTCTGGTTCTGAGGAATATCTGATCCTGCTTGTGGCTGATGTACTCAGTCATGGACTTACAGAAGTGTTGGTTACTTGGTTACTATAAGATCAAAAGAGACAACAAATCTAGAATGCCCTCTCCCACATCATTCCAATCACCAAACCAAATCCACCACCAACCCTGCCGTATCCCTACTTATTATTGTCAACGTGACCGTAAAAATCTCAACCTATAATCATTCTCTCCTGTGGGTCAATCTTGCACAATTTGATAGATTTGATCCAAAAATTCCCCCCAACTTTCTCCATAGAGACATTCCTGTGGGTTCAGGTTGAATGCCCCTAGACTTGGAACTTCCTCTGTCTTTGAACTTTTCTAGTTTTGATTGACCTCCACCAAGGGAAATAGGGAATCTTTGAACAGATAGGACAGTAAATCAGAGGATGTGCAAACTAATCATATGAAATAAATTATCTCCTATCACAAATTCAATTAGAATGATCCATCAGCTTTCGTCAAATACCTAGTTCTTAAAGTTTTTCGCTCCAATAATTCCCATGGCACTCATCTAAATATCTTTTCCTGAACAAGAATTGAACGAAATTAGATTGACCAGGATGGCCAGAACAGTCCTACAACAGCAAGCATAGGATAGCTACAATAAGGTACAGCCATACAGGATTTGGCTTTAATATAAAGGCGTACACACTTAGTAGAACCAAAACAAACTTGCCCATATATAAATAATATAATTGATGGCATCACCCACGCTTAATTTATCAAATTACTTAACAATAAGCTGTATGAAGCTGCTAGACGTTGACATGATTCAATGGTTGAAATCCGGTCTGGAAATATCTAAGATGCAGCTAGCCCTGTTCAAATGCACATAACATCTAGATTGGCACTATAAAAACAAGGTAAACTCAAAATCAAAATATGGTGTGTACAACACAACATACCTGCACCAACCATTTCCATATCTGGCTGGGAATATTGTGGCGGGCCAAATCCACGATGGAGCTGGCTGGAGCTTAGCTTTCCCTGGTAAGTCCCCTTCTGGTGCTTAGATGGGGGCTGATGCGGCTGCATATGATTTGGGGCAATCAGATCCTGCTGCTGGTGGCTCATGTAGTCAGTCATAGGGCCTACAGGGCACCTATTTCCATGTTTGGAACCCCTTACCATGGAATCTTCAGGAGGAGATGCGTAGAAGTCTCCTTCATTAAAGAGATGTGGATAGTTATAGCAAAAGTACTAGTAGCTAGTCACAATTACAGTAACGAGGAATGTACTAAGGCACTCATGAACTGACTAATACCACAAACCAGACTAAATGTAATAAAATGGATGAGGCAGCAGTCAGAGAAATTTCGGTAGTAGAAATAAGCTAGTTTGGTAGGCTAAAATAAAGTGAATGCATAGATCCCATATAGAGATTAGTACAATCAAAGTATTGCTAAGGGAAGAAACTACTCATATTCTCATATAATGGCTATAATTCCATATAGAGATTAGTACAATCAAAGTATTGCTAAGGCAAGAAACTACTCATATTCTCATATAATGGCTATAATTTTTCTCTTTTTGCCAGGTACAACATATGACTTACAAAGTTTACGAACTAAAATTCATGTATTACAATTTACAAGTATTTCAAGCATACCAAATGGCTGACCACATGGCATTGAGATACTGTCAGTGAATCAACATGATGCACACATCAATCTGAATCGACTCCAATTAAGTAAATTAGAACTTCATCCATTTGCAATCAGAAATTTTGTTCATATGATGCAAGCAAGGCTAATTCAGGGTAAATAACTAAGTAGCGTATCCATAGGTAAAGCAATTGCAGGGCACATCAAACAGGGTGTCACATCTTCTGTATCGCACAAAATATCAAACAGTAAAATAGATCAAGTGGTCAACCAAGATGAACCTCCAAACATAGCATACCTGCACTAGCAGTAAATGTGTCAGCCTGTACAAGGAAGGGCTGTGGTTGCTGAGAGCATGCGTGACACTGGCAGGATCTCTGGGGAGGTTGATATGGCTGGCTATAACCCGACGAGGGCTGATGCTGCCAATGTTGAAATTGGCTCTGGCCTGTCTGCTTCTGTTGTTGGTGGGAGCAATTATCATCAACAGGATCCATTGACCACTGATGCCCATGTGGGCACTGTCTCATGTCACCCTCGAAAGGAGTCATGTGTGAATGTCCTTCAGAGAAGAAACTAGCCTTTAGTTAAACTATGCACCATTAATTATGGTGCAACTTACAAAATTACTTAATCTTAGTAACTCTCTGAGGAAAGTCCAAAATTAGACTATTAACCATAACAAATCCTGATGTTAATACTTGTTAAGGATCCAAACGACAAATGAGAACATCACTAAAACAGAATCCACCAGAACTTGATGGCTTTCAGCTTATCACATGGAGCTTTTAAACAGTAAAGCATCAGTTGACAATTGATACAGCAAGCATATCCTTAGAGAAGCATAAGCATGACACAGGAGTCAGGAACATCTTAAAATGGTGTGATGCTTGTTCAATAACAAGAGCATACAAATTAGGTAGATCCACATAAACCATGAAATATAGTATATACCTGCACCACCAAGATTTGGGCCAACCCGTGCTTGGGAAGACTGCTGCTGACAAGAGCTCAGTTGATATGTTTGTGGTCTCTTATGGGGCTGATATGACTGGCAGTGGTTCATTGGGGGCTGATGGGGCTGAAATCCACTAGGGTCTGCCTGATCCTGATACTGATGTCTGGCAAAATTAGCAATAGAGCCCAATGGGTTCCGATGTTCAATATTGCACCTCATGGTAGACTCTGTAGCAGGTCCGTGTGAATGTCCTAAGTGAAGAAAGTAAACACATGTATAATGGTCATTAAAGTGATGATAGATAGTGCAGGGCCAGGGATGAATTGATAAAATTTCTTGACGGGTGAGAGACTAGAAAATCAATGAAGGTTGGAATTGCCCGTTGCTAATTATTAAAAGAATACAACTAAACACTCGGATACATATCCATTTGTTTTGTAGAAGCAATGATGTAATTAGTTTAGCATGGACTGCCACCTTACTTTCTCTAACCGCCAATCATCTGTTCACATAGGGTCGCACCCACATGAATTGGAAGCGAGAAGTATTTGGACTAAATAGCGTCTTTTTTCAAATCGGAGTTAATATCGAATGGTCATACCGAGGATTCAGGATTATCCTTCAAAGATAAGCTTCAAACTAAGATAACAGGATAACCATCTCAACATGTGTGCATTGTGAGTTTCTGTTGTCTTTAGAAGGACATGAATGGTGAAACATTTTAGAGAATCACGTGAAGAGGAGTTTGATACGGTTCTTTTAAAGGTGGAGCAGGAATTAGGGTATATTATAGACGTCTAAAAGCAAGTGTACTCCACAGAGAATCCGAGATAGGTTTGATTGCCCCCTTCAGTGGTTGTACACTTTCGAACATTCCAAGATTTTAGACCAATATTCACTAATTTGTATTTGCTGAAACTCTTCTCAGGGCTTGATTCTGTCACGATGGCAAGCACTTTGCAAGGAGAAGTTCCAAAAGGATGTAAAAACCAACAATTTCCCAAAATTCATCTCTCCCCGTACAAAAACTTATTTGATTTCCTCACCAATTCACAGTTTAACGAGTAATCACAAATGATAGCTGCAATGCATAACATTCTGCAGCCACTTCTG
This sequence comes from Rhododendron molle, assembly GCA_025413875.1. Lineage (NCBI taxonomy): Eukaryota > Viridiplantae > Streptophyta > Magnoliopsida > Ericales > Ericaceae > Rhododendron > Rhododendron molle. The sequence goes on from CM046398.1 coordinate 43,385,791, forward strand.
CACGGAAAACAATACAGTTATTTTCAAATAAAATGAATAATGACGATGCCTCGTGCTTAAGTGCCAAGTGCCACACTACGTACAAATACACGCACAGTACATTTCACCGGCCTATGCTTGCACCCATTTGCATGTAGCACAGTGTGTCAACAATACAGCTGAATTTGCAAAATTTCAGCCCAATAATGGGCAACTCAATTCCCCCCTTAACTGCAAGATGAAACAACAAAGTTCGACATTTACGTAGAGTTAGGAAAGAAATGAACCGACACAACTTGACTGTCCTAAATGGAAGACCGCTCTACAAGATAGAAGAAAAGATTCACAAATTAGGAAGGAAACCCTTTGTACATGGAAGACAGAACGCAAAAAAAAAAAAAAAAAGAGGCTAAAAATAAGCTATTTAACATGACATCCACAGCATGTTTAAGAGAGCAAAAAAGGATGTGAGCGCATTCTTCACATTTCACAATTTAAGAAAAGCTTTAATTCTGGTGTTGCATAACACAGGCAAATCAATAGCTAACAAGAAAAACATAACTATCCAATATATAGATCAAATAACAACTACATTAGCAAATTTCTGCATGGGTAGGAAATCAAATACATAAATTCAAAAAGAACCATGAAGCCTCACCATCAGTCTCCTGCGCTTCCATATGCAACCCAGCTTCAGCCCATAACTTTGTGAAGTTCCTTCTCACGCGCTTCATGAGCTCCAAGATATAATGACCTTTTTTATTATACTTGCAACAGTTATCCCAGATATATTGTACATCCCTTAAAACATCCTTTGAATTCTCATACTTGGCACAATTTTCAATGTTGCTACATATTGTGCCAAAGTCCATAGGTGTTTCAATGATATCGAAATAATCCTGGTTCCAGCATCACCAAATAAAAAAGGTTATTTAATAAATAATAAATATAGGGAGAAAAGAAAGAGCAAGTTGTCGTACTGACAAAAAGAACAAACTTGTGGAAGAACATGTGAAACTTTCGTAATTTAGCATAAATCAACAATCTGACGCAGAATCTTACGATACATTGACATTAGCAACACAAAAGCGAGTGAGTTTTCGAAAATAATATTAGTGGCAACCAGTTACAACTTACAAGTGAAGAAAGAAGGAAGATGATACCGTAGACGTGGAAAATTATATGAATTTGTCTCCTATATTTATTAATAACGTATTCTCACTCTTATTCTCCGATGCTAAACCCTGCTTCTCCAAAGTAGGGTCTCCTTATAACCAACATAAACCCCACTCCACACTACCAAGGAAATTTATTTCCTCCCACCCATTATCAAATATATTGCACATCAATTGCCATAAAGTTCATAAGCTGCTCCTAAAATAATTCACCAGTAAAGCATGTAGAAAGCACCTTATTACACTTACAGGTATTCCCATAGCAATAGGATCCACAGGATCATTGAAAGGCTCAGCCGCATCCATTTTCATAACTTTCCTGATCACCTACGTACGGATGCAATGACTCAACAATAAGTACAAAAGTAGTGAGCAAGCTTCAAGCACTGATCCAAAAGGGGAAATAGAATTTTGTGTTTCATGCATAGGTGCCAAGAAGTCAACAATTATGCCATCCAGATTCCAGAGATATGTATCAGTAAAAAATTTATATACCTCCAGGGCAGCTTTTAATTCATGGTCTTGGTATTGACGCTCCTGATGAGGCAAATTTGGTTCTTTTTGGCACGCCCCTCCGCCCGGCACCTGTTGTGCAGAACTAAAGGGTTCTCTATTTGAGGAAGCAAAACCCCTTGATGATTTACTGATTATGCTCCTAGCTATCCTCGATACATTAGCAGAAACACCTACACTCGTCTCAGGAAATGAGCTTATATTATCTTCCATGTTCACATCAACTACTTTTTGCTTTTTTGAACTCGCTTGCTGCCTAGTCTTTTTGCTGCCATGTTGTGGTTTTTCAAACTCCATTCTAGAACGAAATTCAGTACTATCAATGTCATCCGGAACCAATTCATCTTGAGTATTTAGAGCAACAACATTTCCGATTGATTCCTTTGCACCAACCGCAGGAGCCAATTTTGGTTTGCGTTTCCCAACCCCACGCTTGCGCTTCATGTTCTGTTACTAGCTTGACTGATGAACTTGATTTGGTTGCAGAAGCTTCCCCGAATGGAAACAGACAATTTGGTTCTGATCCTTGGCCTCTTCACGCAAGCAGTTATGCACGCTGATATTCATCATACGGTCCACATAAGCACGACTAAATTTAACTTGCCAAAAACGAAATACGAAGCAAACATAGAGCTGACTCATTGTAAACAGTAATCACAGTAAGCAAACCATTGCACTCTCCCCTACATAAAAGAGGGACATCAAGAAAAAACCATGTGGCCCACAAAAAGAATCCAGTGTCCATGTTTTTAACTGGCTTTTTAAAATTACTTAGGCCATCTCTCATGACGTTTTAACATAAGATAGTGTCTCTGTTTTTATCCAGTTAATAAGTATGGAGTCCAAATGGTTCACAGTTGAAGCCACCTTCAGTTATTGTGTTAAAAACATGACACATATTCATGCCCATTCAATTGAGCCCAAGTTCTTTAGTAATAGTGGCTGTGACTTTTTAGCTCGGAGTCAAGTCATTTCCCGCAAAAAAGGGGGAAAAAAATGCTCCAATCTCTGGCTCTCTGCTTCGCATTACAAGCTAGCCAGGTTTGAAATCGATAACTCTCGAAAAAGAAATTCCCTTTAAATCACCATGCATAAATACTTCATAAACTCCTCAACGGGTTTTTTAGATAACAACCTTCCCAGATTTCTACTGAAGAAGAAAAGAAATACGTATAGAGCTGGTCCCCAAGTAGCCTTCTGTGGCATTTTTTGCTTCCTAGACCCTTTGGATTGTGAGAAAGTAAGGAGAACAAAAAGGGTTGTAGTTTCTCGCGACATCTCACCATGGGCCAATAAATTCATCATTTTCTTCTATTTCTCATCTCACCATGGGCCAATAAAGATTCATCATTTTCTTCTATTACTCAATGTTTTTCACCATTTCTCGCCTCATTTAATTGTCCAATTAAGGGAAAGGATTCATTTCTTTTCTTTTCCTTTTTTTCCCCTTACTCGCATCCAAAGGGGCAGCAAATTTTAACTTTTTGTTTTAGGGTCTCAAACCCCACGGTCTCCAATAAATTTCCTCTATCTTTCTTACTTATTATTCTCAAAACCCAAACCCAAACCAAACCGAACAGGAAACTCTTCATTGAACTCTTTAGCTACTGCGCATTTCGTTGGAAAGCACATTTCCGGGATTTCGCCGGCACAGATCTAACTATCCAAGCTCTTGTCACTAACACCATCACAACAAAGTCCCACATGCAAAAGCCCTAGAACCTACCAAACCAGCACAAATCAATTCGAGAGACAGTAGACACAAATGCAGATTACAATCGCATGGTGGACCAAACTACAGCACAATCTCAATCGTAGAAAGAAATGCAATCGAACAAAGAGATCGATATGAAGACGAAATAAACCACTGATAAAGTCCAAGCAAATCGAAGCCCCAATTTTACGGAAGCAGCGTATATGAGCTGATCGTACCTCTATTCACTGCATTTTCATAGGATTCGTCGCCAAAGGTCCAAGTGACTCAAACGAGCGTCGCTATCGTTTGAGAGAGAGAGAGAGAGAGAGGAGAGAGAGAGTTGTGAAGCTGCTGTTGTTAAAGTAGAAGTGGAATTGGTAGGAAAGCACCACCTGTACTTAACGGCGTTTTCGTGGACCACTTACCCAAAACAAAAAAAGGGGGAGTACTACTCCGTACTACTTAATTAACGGCGCTTTAAGAAAAAGTTTATTTCAGCGGCGAAAATTACCGGGAAATAGTGCCTTAAACGAATCGAGTCTTGTCAAGCCCAACTCATTTATTAGAGGAGCCAAACTTTGAGTTCGAGCTCGGCTCGAAACAAGTCTCTTTAATAGCGTCAAGTCTACCTTGATGAGCCGAGCTTTTGTCGAATGCACCGACCTCCACTCGTCTAATTTACTAAACGAGCCAAATGTTAAAAAGTCAAGCCGAACCCACGAGCCTACCGGGAAACCCTGAGGAGTGTTCCTGTGAAGAGTCCGGCTCCTCTCCAATCCATAAAGGATTGGAACATCCTCTAATTCTAATTCAATGGTCAGGATTATCCTAGTAACTCCACCCCAAAGCTCATCTGGCATTCCACGGGCACCCAATTACTCCTCAAATATTTCCCAATTACATAAGCGTCTTCCCTCCTATTAAACCTATTCTTAAAAATAATTTTTTTTTATATAGCTCATGTTTCGCTATTTCGATTATCTCATGGTTTTTTTATAATCATCTTGTTATAGTAAAACTCCACATTTAATGACTCTAAGTCAGTATGCTTCACGTGCAACTTATAGGAATTAGCTGCTTTATAATTTTTTTTATAGCCGGATGTTCGAACCAACCTGTGCGCACCTCAACTAATTCCGGAGTCTTGAAAGTAACGATCAGCCAAAACCACCAGTGGCCCCAAGTAATTTCAACCTTTTTACACAAAAAAAACAATTACAATGAGCATGCAACATCGTGCGAAGAACGTGAAAATACACTAGTATTAGTATAAAAAAAAAATCTTATGAGGTACATAATATCAACAAAGAAAACCATGCTGGAAGGAAAAAAAAATACTGATATAACATTAGTAAAAAAAATCCTCATGAGCCCTATAGCCTAAAATTACCGGACAGTGGAGTTGACCCGGTCATATTACCATTTCATGGTCTCCAATCTTAAAATCACCACTCTCATGATACAAGCAAAATTATTCACCAAGACATGGTGTGAGAAGTTGAAATGACAATTATACCCTATTTTACATAACAGTAAAAAGCCCTAATCCCATTTTCCTCCCAATCGTCCCAATTGTTTTCAGCAGCTTCTCACCGAACTGGTACTCTCTCTCTCTCTCTCCCTCCCCCCCAAGTTCTCAACTCCGTCTCTGCCTCTTATGCTCGGTCATTTTCAATTTCAACCATTTTACCCTAGTTTTTGGTTGTATGACACAAGATTCTACAAAAATTGTTGATTGAGCCGAGATTGAAGGTTTCACAGATACTACCTTGGTGAGTTTCGGAAATCGTGTGTATCGTTTGTGGGTTTGATTTATGTGAACTGAATCTTGGGTCTTGTAATTTCAATCAAATCAAATATGAATTTGTGTTCTTGTTATTTTTTTTGATCGGCAAAAAATAATTTCCTTACTCCTCAACGGGCTAAATGCAATCAACGCATGTGTTCTTCTTGTTCTTGATTTGAGCAATTCTATATCTTGTCTCTCTTCTTCTTTTTAGGAATTTTTTTGCCACATGCATTGATGTTTATGTGTGGAATTTGGTATTCTGTTTCGATGTTTCGTTTACTTTTGATCAGCTTGGGCTTCCATTCGTACCGAATTATCTTGGGCAGACTGGCAGTGTCGAAGATATGGTTATGGAGTGAATTATGCATCTACTAGTGCTAGATGCGGATTAGAATTGGTAGCTTTTCCACTTCTTGTTATCAATCTTGCATTCACATATTGTCTAATGTGATATAAACATTATCGATCTGGCTCATACATCTTTTGACCAAACACTAGATATGTGGTCCGGCCCCTTGGATATGGAGTCTAATCTGTCCTCATATCCGGTCAAACAAACAGGCCCTAAATGTAGTTGTTAGATCAAGTAATGATTATTGAGAGCTGGGAATAAAACACTAAATAGGAAATGATCGGCTACTTGTAGTGAACATGTCATTGAATTTCCAGACCCATGTCTCATTTAGCCATTTGGACTCGCGTCCTGCCCCTTCCCTTTTGAGGTTGGCAGGAATTTCCCCTCAAGCTAACAACTTCTCTGCAACAAATCTTTTCTCACCACTTACCATTTCTTCTTTTATTTATCATCAGTTTGCTTCTACTTTGGCAATAGTTACTGTTTTATATACCATGAGAATTTTCCCTTCACATTTTAGAGGAATGTCTTTAATACTAAATGATATTCTTGTCTCTCCAAGCTATATTTTGTTATTAGGTGACCTCCAACCTCTTCTCGGTTACATATGGATTAGGTGAGTCTTTCTAGTTCATATTCATTATGGATGTTCAATATAGTGTTCTAAAAGATGGCCTAGGCGGTCGATTAATCGGTGCCTAGGCGGTACCCCACCACCGCGCCTAGGTCCCTAGGCTGTTGTCTAGGTGTCGGGTCGATTAATTGGTCACTAGACAGCTTAGGTAGGCTAGGGGCTTGGCGGATTAGACGGGGCTAGGAAGCTAGGCGAACAATTAGGTGGCTCGACAATGTAATTTTTTAAAATTAAGGACTGGCCGCTAGGCAATTAATCGGCTAGACGGAGCTAGGTGGGGCTAGGCGAACGATTAGGCAGCTCAGCGGTGTAATTTTTTATTGGAGTGCCATATTGAATGTTTTATTTTACTTATGTTGTTGTATTTGCTCTCAAAACTTGGGGAAGAGATAAGAGAATATTTTAAATTATAAAAAATAGAAAATCCGCCTATTGTCTAGGCGCCGATTAATCAGCCTAGGCGCTAGGTGGTGCCCGACTGCTCGACTACTGCCTAGAACAGGTGATTATGTGTTCAGATATAAATGTTGAACCGTTTGGGTTACTAAATGTTTTGTCCAATAGTGCGTATCAGAATAAATGTATTTTTTAATTGGCGATCCAATACTCAATGAAAACTGCTGCCAAACTTGAGCAAGTAAAAATTGAGGATTGAGAGAGCAAATGAGGTTGTGGAAGGAGATAATGACAACTCATCTTAATTCGATTTCTACAGAAGAAGGAAAAGTTTGGATCATTGCAATTAGTTACTCTGACCTGTCGTTGATGAAATTTTAGAGCATATTATGTGACAGTTTGACTTTGAACTATTCCAGCTCGTTTGAGATTTGGTTGCATTATGTTATCTCCTTTTATGTTTGATCCGTATTTGTATATATCAGTTGCACTCTGCATATTTGCCACTGTTTTATCAGTTATAGCTACACAATCAATGTTACCTTCTCTTGATTGTTAACTAAAGATAGTTGCTTAAGTTAATATGGCATCAATTACTCAAGTTATTAATCCAAAGCTTCATTAGCATTGCCTATAAAAAAAAAGCTTCATCAGCATTTAGGTACGTCTTTACCATAGTATACTCAAACCTTAATGTTGTTGGTTTCTTGTGTTTCATTTTGCAAATTAAAATAAATGTAGTAACCTGTCTTTCTTGTTTATGAAAACAAAAATCTTGCTAATGAATAAAGTTACTAATCAACAAAAGGGCAAGAAAATTGCCATTGGAGAAGACAAGATAGAAGGCTTGCTAATTCTGTTTGGTTACTGTTTATCTAAATTTTTTATGTGGCTAATTCTAATGCAATTGAAATTTCTGTATAGATTGGGGCTATAAAATGCGCTATCTGGAAGTCTTGAGGATGAGATATCATCACTCAATGAAGGTCTGATGAGCACCCAATATTGTAGATATTTGGTGCGACTAGTCCCTGCTTATGTTGTTTTATCTAGTGTTTATTTAGCTTTTATAGTGATATTGCACGTAAGGTAGGTTTTTGTGTATTTCAGGTAAAACGTGCAAATAAGGCGCATTTCGACGCCATGGATGGCCCAAGAGCTTCCAAGTACCCGAAGACCCTGTCGGCCTCTTTAAAATCTGTCTAAGTATGGAAAAATGACTTTCTAAAAAAGTATCGATTTTCGAGATAAAAAATGGCGGTAATTGATCCTTGAATTTTTCTAAGAGTAACTACAAAGTTACAAGGTTTTATTCGAAGAGCAAGGTCATGTTTCGAGCCATTTTCTCTCGAGAAAAATGTGCAGTTTTCCATTTTGTACTAAAAGTGGGGGGTTGACATTTTGATTTAATTGGAATCTTGAAATTCTGGTAATGCCATTATTTCCAAATGGGGGGTACTTTCTTATTTTCATTAAATAAATTAAAGTAAAGAAAAGGTAAAAGAAAGGTTTAAAATGCAATCTTTACTTAAGTTTAGGGAATGAAAATAAGGTGCTGAGAAACTGGAAGAGCTGCCTGCTGAAGCTGAATTGAAGATCTGGAGATAACCTCCCCGTATCGATACGACTTTTTATGCGTATCGATACGCGTAGGTTACGTGGGACAACAGAGCTTAGCGTATCGATACACTCCCTAAAAGCCGTATCGATACACAGAGCTCTCGGCCAGATATTTGTTGCTTTTTGGACTTGCCACTTATGGAATATTTGCCTATATTAGGATATTTTTAGATATTTTGTGAGATGAAACCCATTTTGTATAAATAGGAGTTACTCTTCTCTCTCACATAGAACATAACATAAGAGATAGATAGATATAATTAGTTTAGGTTAGTCTTTCTCCATTGAAGTCTTCCAAGCTTTCTTAGTTAAATCCTTCAAGAACACTTGTAAGTTTAAGTTGTTTGTTAATTTTCCAAGTATTAAAGTTGTTGCTACTCTTTAGATCCTTTATAAAATCAAGTTTATTTCCGTTTCTATCGGTTAAATATGTTTGTCATTTCTACCATGCTTTCTAGTCTTTTCATGGTGTGTGAGTAGTTGCTTAGGCTTGGCAACGGGGTGACTAACACCTCGTGACTTTTGTTTATCTTGCCTTTCTCGACTCGAAATTTGGGGTTTAGTATGGAAAATAAGAAGGGCTCGCCTTTATGTAACAAAACCTGTCGATGTTAACCTCCGGTGATCATATGCTCGCTCATATGGTTCCGTGAGCTATGTCTCGCCTTGTGTTTGCCAAAAGAATCAAAAGAGCTCGCTTGTCTTCCATATTTCATTTCAAGTCTCTTAATGGTTTCAAAGCTAAATCTTCCGGTTGATAGCCTAAGCCGTGCGATTCAACCGTGAATTCGTCGAGAATAGTTCGATTGCTTAAGTTACGGGCGTTGATAGCCCCAATGCCTTGCCGCTTGTTTTATCTAGTCAAAACCGTTTTTCTAGTCTTGTCATTAGAGTATTTCTTCACCTTTCAAAGTAAAACCAAAAGTTGGCCGTCTTAAACGCCGGAAACCCTTACATCTACAAATCCAAACAAGCTATATTCGAGCTCCCTGTGGATCGACTCGGACTTTCCCGCTATACTATGCAAATCGTTAGTCATAGTCCGGTTTATAAATAATTGAATTTGACGGCCGTTTGGTAAACTATAACGACTACCGAATGGGCGAATCAAGGTCGCTGCCAAACTTGAGCAAGAAAAGTTGAGGTTTGAGAGAGAAGAATGAGGTTGGAGGAGATAATGACAACGGATCTGAATTCAATTTCTACGGAAGAATGAAAAGTTGGATCATCGCAAAACAGAGAGCTATAATTGTGCGCACAAAGTAAGGAGACATTGGTGATGGCTCAAGTGGCAGTGGGGAGCACATGTAATATTTTTTTGTTCTGTAGTATAACAATGTTAGGCTGCAGTAGAAAATCAAAGTGTAGATGACTTATGTTTATTGTTTTTGGGTTACAACTAGATGAGTCATGATTAATAATCCACCGGTGGATGTTAAGTAGCATATATATGTAATCTTTTTATTTTCTATAATAGGCAATCGCTATTGTATGAATTAGTTTTGGCATTACTGATGGTGGATGAAGCAAATCGGTCAATCAAATGGGACTTCTGTTACAAAATATGACTTGGTCCTTGTGAACAAATTAACAATTGGTTCTCATTAATACATGACCTAATCCTTTGTAATTAATGACTTGGCCTTTTATACTCAGACAGACAACGTTGAATGGACAACGTTGATTAAGGTTAAATGGAAGATGACTCCTTTAACTTTCCACCCTCATGTACCCTTAGACTTGTCATTAGTATGGTCAATCATATGGGACAAAGCACGTCATATTTTTTGGCAAGTCGTAAGCGTAGAAAGTTAGGTGGAGTTCCTTTGAAGACGAAGTCCACATTACTAAAAGACTACATTGTATGTCTTTGTGGACCATATTTTTATTGTAAAAAGACCACGTCATATTTTTTGGCAAGTGATAAGTGAAAAGTTAAGTGTAGCCTTTTAGCAAAAGTTAAGTGTAGCCTTTAAGCAATATGGACTCGGTTTCGGGTAAATTAAAATTTGGTCGTTAAAGATAAAAAGTGTAGTCTTTAGGAACCCCACCTTTCAAAGTGATAGGGCGAACTACCTTTCTTCCAACATTTTTAAAGTGATAGGTTATATGGTGGTCTTGGTATTGAAAGAACCACCACCTAACTTTTCACTTATCACTTGCCAAAAAATATAACTTGCTCTTTATACAATAAAAATGTGGTCCATACAGACAAAGAGTATAGTCTTTTGGCAATAGGGACTTGGTCTTGGTCTTGAAGGAACCACCACCTAACTTATCACACTTGTCACTTCCCAAAAAATATGGTGTGCTCTTTATACAATAAACATGTGGTCCACATAGACATAGAGTGTAGCCTTTTGGTAATATGGACTTGGTCTTGGTCTTGAAAGAACCACCACCTAACTTTTCACACTTGTCACTTCCCAAAAAATATGACGTACTCTTTATACAATAAACATGTGGTCCACATAAACATAGAGTGTAGCCTTTTGGCAATATGGACTTGGTCTTGGTCTTGAAAGGACCACCACCTAACTTTTCACACTTATCACTTCCCAAAAAATATGACGTGCTCTTTATACAATAAACATGTGGTCCACATAGACATATAGTGTAGCCTTTTGGCAATATGGACTTGGTCTTGGTCTTGAAAGAACCACCACCTAACTTTTCACACTTATCACTTCCCAAAAAATATGACGTTCAGAAGTGTGGGAACGAGATGTCAATGTTTGTAAAAGACTACATTAGAAATCTTGAAAGACCATATTAATTATTGATGAGGAGCTAGTTTTTTTTTCTTGACATTCAGAAGTGTGGGAAGTTAGGTGATCCAACTCCCATTATGGCTCAACAAACTTTCTCCAACGTACAGAAGACCAAGTCAATAATGGTAAAAGACTTTATCATAAATTCATAAAGATCCTTTTGTTTATTCACAAAGAGCACTTTTCGTTATTGATGAGGGCCATTGTATTTCTGTTTATTCAACGTACAGAAGACCATTGTATTTCTTGACTAGCATTATGACATATATTTATACATACTTTCAGGCCAATGATAGTACTATGGAGTTGAGCACCTCAACTATCATTCTCCGAGATTACAAGAGCAAGTAAAAATTACTCAAAGTGTACATTTTGTTTTCACAAAGACTACAATGTTGAATCACAAAGAGCAATTATTTTTTGTATATCACTATGGAATATTAGGTGTGACCCATCCCATGGCAAACCTGCCCTTTGAAAAGGGGCCCCACCTAAAAAGTCCAATGAATCTTGTCATAACTGTACCCTACCAATAAATCCCATACAAGATTGGTTTGTACGTAAGGTAAATATGTTTTCATAATCATGCTTGGTAGCTTAACATTATGTAATGAATGCACTAGGATATTATGTATTTGGTTGGATTTTTCGATTTTAGCTATTTAATGGAAGTTTACTTTTTAATGGAGTATTGGTCTTTACTTCATGACTCAGAGTATGGAATATTTTGCAAGCATCCCAACATAATCATTTCCAACATTATCAATGACTACAATGGAAACCATCTCCCACTTCATTCATTGTCTCATATTAGGGCACTTTGTGTTTTCTAACAATTAAATAGTTAGGTAAACAAGAGCAAGTCAATATTTCTCAAAGACTACATTGTTTTTAGACTCGGACCGTATGAGTTTTTCAAAAGGAGCACTTCATGTTTGTGACAAGTATATCCTATTTGGCAAATGGATTCCTTGCAAATATATCTTGTTCGATTATGCATGTCCATGCACAAGTTTTTGCTGCAATTCCATACCATACAAGAGTGGGCACAATGTTTGATTTTTCATTTCCATACTAATTTATTGCTGCAATTCCATACCATACCAGAATGGGCACAATGTTCGATTTTTCATTTCCATGCAAATTTATTCTACAAAAAGAACCGAAGAATTGAAACCCATTTATTCCTTTAATCCCTAGGTGCAATGGGAGATGAATCCCCCCAACTTTCCACCCTCATGCGCTCTTAAAATGAGACAATTTCAGAATATATGACTTGGTCTAGGTGAAAAACAAGATTGGTCATTTAGAATACTCAACCAAGTCTGGGGCATGAACACATACAAATGCGCGAATGTTAGTTGAGGTTGAATGAGAGATGACTTTACTTGCTTGCGATGACATTGAATGTCATTTAGCACCTCTACAATCACGACCAAGTCAGGAGTGTAAACATATACAAATGCACGAATGTTGGTTGAGGTTGAATGAGAAATGACTTCCATCTCAATGACCATTCAAATAGGACAAGATCCTGTCATGAGATACGACTTGGTCCGTGTAAATAATGGTAGTGCTCTTTTACGATAAACGACACAATCTTTTCCTATTGCTGACTTGCTCTTTTACGATAAATGATGTACTCTGTCTTGCTCTCTTTTACGATAAATTAGAGGGAACTCATCTCTCATTCAATTTCAACTAACATTCTAAATGGTATAAAAGGGCAGGTCAATAAAGAGAGTGGACTACGTCATTTATTATAAAAGACCAATAACTTTGTTCATTCGGAACAAGTTCTATCTTAAACATGAGAATTGGATTACTTACATCATTCTACTACACCAATCTAATAAGAAAATAGGTTGGCCTCATTTGAAAAGGTTACATTAGGAGTGATAAACTAATCTTTCTACGTCAAATGAAAAATGTTACAAAAGTATTGTACATTCAATTCATCAAAGGGTGAGCAAAACAGGAAACCTTGGAGAACATTTTTTCAAACCATTGGTTGTTTTACTCAATAGAAAAAGATCCCGTCAAGAGATACGACTTGGTCCCATCAATCTGCACAAATCAAAAAGAAACAAAACTTGATGGATACTCTTATGAATCCATCCACAAGCCTTCGCCATTAGAAGCTCTTTAACTGTGTTGTCGATGTTAGAAAAAGCTAGGAATTTTATCCAAGTAAAATGAAGGAGAATCTAGAGTAATTGCTTGGTAATTCAGCATTTGAAGGAGAATCCCAGCCAGTGTAATTGCATACAAATTGTCATGTACATATAGAAGTTTTAATGGAAGCAGTTTGCCTCTAGGCTGTTGATGGAGACAAGAGCTTTAACTGGGCACGTCTAGTGGTTCATGATGTTTCAATACACAATCTAGAATCTGGAATTACATAAAGAACTCCGCTAAAGCCAAAGAAGATTCTTAAATACCTAAAATGTATAAAACCAGACACACACAAAAAAAAATCAAACACTCGCAAATAGAAGATTGAGAGTGAAGATTACCAAGTTTCAATATTATAGGAGCAAAACAATGTACACATATTATGTCAATATTTGGTACACACAGGTTCAATAAAGTGGAAATTGGATATCTATAGATTCCACAACAAAGATTTTGTACTTACAAATAAAAGTAAGGAGTCAGCACTGACATTATGACATTTTGACTAACATAATGATATTATTTATACATAGTTTCGCAGTGAAAATAGTAAATGTACTATGGAGTCGGGCACCTCAACTACCATTCTCCGAGGTAGTAAGAGCAAGCAAATATTACTCAAACAGTACATTATTTTTTCACACTGACTACAAGTTCGAATCACAAAGAGCAATTTAATTTTTACATAACTGTGGCAGTTGAGTAAAACACCTCAACTACCATTCTCCGAGGTAGTAAGACCAAGTAAATATTACTCAAAGAGTACATTATTTTTTCACACTGACTACAAGTTCGAATCACAAAGAGCAATTTAATTTTTTCATAACTGTGGCAGTTGAGTAAAGCACCTCAACTACCATTCTCCGAGGTAGTAAGAGCAAGTAATATTACTCAAAAAGTACATTATTTTTTCACACTGACTACAAGTTTGAATCACAAAGAGCAATTTAGTTTTTACATAACTGTGGCAGTTGAGTAAAGCACCTCAAGTACCATTCTACGAGGTAGTAAGAGCAAGTAAATATTACTCAAAGAGTACATTATTTTTTCACACCGACTACAAGTTCGAATCACAAAGAGCAATTTAGTTTTTACATAACTGTGGAGGTTGAGTTGAGCACCTCAACTACCATTCTCTGAGGTAGTAAGAGCAAGTAAATATTACTCAAAGAGTACATTGTTTTTTCACACTGACTACAAGTTCGAATCACAAAAAGCAATTTAGTTTTTACATAACTATGGCGGTTGAGTTGAGCACCTCAAGTACCATTCTCGGAGATATTAAGAGCAAGTAAATATTACTCAAAGAGTACATTATTTTTTCACACTGACTACAAGTTCGAATCACAAAGAGCAATTTAGTTTTTACACAACTGTGGCAGTTGAGTTGAGCACCTCAACTACCATTCTCCGAGATAGTAAGAGCAAGTAAATTTTACTCAAAGAGTATATTATTTTTTCGCACTGACTCCAAGTTCGAATCACAAAAAGCAATTTAGTTTTTACATAACTGTGGCGGTTGAGTTGAGCACCTCAAGTACCATTCTCCGAGATATTAAGAGCAAGTAAATATTACTCAAAGAGTACATTATTTTTTCACACCGACTACAAGTTCAAATCACAAAAAGCAATTTAGTTTTTACATAACTGTGGCGGTTGAGTTGAGCACCTCAACTACCATTCTCCGAGATATTAAGAGCAAGTAAATATTACTCAAAGAGTACATTGTTTTTTCACACTGAATACAAGTTCGAATCACAAAGAGCAATTTAGTTTTTACATGACTGTGGCAGTTGAGTTGAGCACCTCAACTACCATTCTCCGAGATTTTAAGAGTAAGTAAATATTACTCAAAGAGTATATTATTTTTTCACACTGACTACAAGTTCAAATCACAAAGAGCAATTTAGTTTTTACATGACTGTGGCAGTTGAGTTGAGCACCTCAATTACCATTCTCCGAGGTATTAAGAGCAAGTAAATATTACTTAAAGAGTACATTGTTTTTCACAGAGACTACCACTTAGAATCACAAAGAGCACTTATGTTTGTATATAATTGTGGAGTATGGAATATTACGTGTGAGCCATCCCCTATTCCAGCTGCCCTTTTAAAGGGTGCCCACCTAAAAAGTCCATTGAATCTTGTCATACATGTACCCTAGCAATCAATGTTGACTAACATTAGGACATTATTTATAGTATATAGTTTCACAGTAAAAGTACTAAACGTACTATGGAGTTCAGCACCTCAATTACCATTCTCCGATGTAGTAAGAGTTAGTAAATATTACTCAAAGCGTACATTTTGGTTTCACAGAGACTACCACTTAGAATCACAAAGAGCACTTATGTTTTTATATAAATGTGGACTATGAAATATTACGTGAGATATCCCCTATTCCACCTGCCCTTTTAAAAGGGGCCCAACTAAGAAATCCAGTGAATCTTATCATAAATGTACCCTACCAATAAATCCCATAAAAGATTGGTTTCTACGTAAGGTAGATATGTTGAGATTAGGGATATTTGAGAGAGTACGTTGGTACTTAAAAATGACTAGTGCCCATGGTGGTGTTTTGGCATTATTACCATATCATAAAAGTATGACATTGAGCTTGTCATGTTCTCATAGCAGAATAGATGAGCAGCAAAAATACCCCCAATCAAAATATACAATCAATAAAAATTTACAACCTTAATCACTGCATATTGTCATAACATTACATTAACATATCATGAAGGACATTAAGCCATAATTGAGCACAATAAATTAAATCGCAACAGCAAATACAGCACCAAGAAGAAAACTAATCACAATGATGTGATATGTGGACAGTCTGCATCCAACTTCATTTTTTGTTTCACTTGAACTTCCTTCAGCATATTCTAACAATGGGGGAAACTGTACTTGCTCAGCTAGTGTCGTGTGCCGCACCCAAGCCATGTGTGCATCATCCAAACCTGGACAATTGTCAGCAAGAACCAAGAACAATCTCAGAAGCAGCCGAACCATCACAAATTGGCGAACGACATATACCAATCTGTGCGCGATTGTGGAACATAACTATTCATGTGAGAAAACTAAGTCAGGCAATTAAATAAGGGAACGTAACAAAACCATCAGACCTGACTATATTCTCAATGCATCTAGTAAGCAATCTGTCACATTCTTTACCAAAAATGTTTGCTAGAGAAAGAACCACCAAAATGTCATCTGCAGTAATCTTGTCGAGAATATCCAACAGGTGCCTCTGCAAGGAAACACACAATGAATTCAGAAAAGAACTGAGTGACAGTGTGCACTCTTTAATAGAAGCTGATCACTCTATGGGTCGTATCCTGATACAGTTGGATTTCTCAAACTGACTCTTGTGCCAATCTCCTTCAGCATATAATGGTTGCTGATATATATCTAACACAACAGTTATCACATCATAGTGTTCAGAAAGTAGATAGAACAACCAGGTATATCACCGTGCATATCCAAATACATCTATCATATGCAGCTTCGATAATATAATGTAAACGTTGAAAATATCAACAGATGAGCAACGCAAATTGTTTAAATGCATGGTAATTAGGATTCTGAGTGGTATAAATAGCGGTAAGATCCATACATAAATGACAAGAGAGTCCAAATGCTATGGATAAGTATATCTTAAGCTACATGCTATCTTTCTGTTGGGCTATCAATTAGTGTCAATGGCACATGTGAAGTTGCATGATTTCCACATGGTTCCTGCAAAAGCAGTGTTGATATCCTACGTGGTTTGTATACCCGGGGTTTGCGCATCCAAGGTTGTCTGATGGTTTCTTCAATGACCTTAAGTTACAAAAACTAAAGCCCCATGTCTGCTTTCACCGGTTTGCCTCAATCTAAACTTTAAACAGAAAGAGCATCCAGCTCTGGTGGAGCTTAGACACCTCTGAATATACTATTGGACTTTATTGTGTTGCGCATTTTAACTTCATCAACCCCCAAATTCAGTATGCTACTTCAAAGACAATTTAAAACAAGACCTGAAAAATATCCGTTCCTTTCATCATCCATATCGTCACGGAAGGTATGGTGAAGAAGGTATTGTGAATTAATAGGTTGGAAAACTACGTCAAGACTGTGATGGCATCTCCAGTTCTCGTTTTAATCCTGAATCCCAACTTTTTTGGGAAGTAATTTCTTATAGAAACCACACCAAAAAATAACGCAAGGGGATGACCTTGAACCCCAAACAAACAGACATCACAAACCAGCAACACTACTGAGATCAAAAAAACCAAAACAGCACAAAACAAAACCAAAGCACAATCAGTCCTAACAAGAGACTAAACTTCTTCTTTTCTTATAAGTAATTTTACTAACAAAAAGGCATAAAGGGAATGCCACCTATATTTACAAGAGAGGCCACAAGACAAAAAGGCCCTATACACTCTCTTACGGTAGGAAAAGTTCAAACCAATTTAAAAATTGAGGCAATAGAAGGAGACTTAACAGAGCACACCTTCCTAAATCTAGCCAGTCAGTAGCGTTTTCAACATTTTTCCAGGCACTTAAACAAGCCCTGGCATCCACTCTAGTACTCCTCAGCACAACATCCCTATCCTCACTCTTGGCTTGGTAAATCCTTGCATTTCTTTCCCACCAAGTGTGGTAAATAGATACAGAAAAGACCAATTTTATTAAAGAGTTCAAAATAGAGTCATGGCTGCCCCTCTGGATCACCCATTGCATCACCAAAGTAAACAACAACATGGTGGTTTGACGTAATCGTGGATTTCAACGTGATGAATGACATTGATATCGGTTGAAAAAAAAAACCAACAACATGGTGCTAATTCAAACAAAATGAACAACATAATCAGATGACTAAAGAATCCAGCCAATGCTGATGGTGCAAGGCATACAATGCTTGAGATGAAAAACATTATTGAAGTGGCATTGACGACAAATAATTCTATGTACTTCCCAGTTTCGTTTGAAATGTATCAACTATTTATGCATTTTATCATCTATTAGGCCTCAGCTTTCCATGGTAGGATGCCCAGTAACATATCCTTTCTAGGATTCTTGCTTTTTCAATGATTTTTGTAACAATGACAGTTTAACTATGATGCCATATAATGAGGAAAAAATAGTCTTTTTAAGGGATCCATTTCAAGGGAGTCACGGGAACATTCTTCTAATTGCAACATGTAATTTATGAGGGCTCAACTTAGTCAATGCTACACATATACCAAAAAAGTTGGCATCAACAAGGTAACTTTCTATATTTCATTTCCTTAATTGATGGCTAAGGCAAGACTACAATGATAAGACTCTTACGGTGCCTTACATAATACGCTAAACATTGATGTTTTCACCACAAAGTCAAAGCATCAATAGACAAAGACCAAGTAAAAACGCTTAGTAAATTAACTACTTTACCAGACAAGTATTAAATCTCGGAAAGTAGAATATAGACCTTACTTTTGATTCTTTGGAGTGCTCTAACTCAACTGCTTGAAACTTCAAGAATGCCCATGAACACCTACTGATATGTTTGTGAACCTGCTTGAGAATCCCAAATCAGACCTTAAAAATGTCATGTTCTTCAGATTAGGTGACCGACCACCTTGATCTTCGGAGAAAATCTTTTTACGCCATAAGGCCGTCATCAACCGTAAATGAATGAGCCTATGCCTACTGCCCGCGCTTGTTTTCTAGGCATCTGGATTATCTTGTGCAATAAATTTCAGTTTCCTATGCCGAAATCTCGAGTCTTCCATGCCATTGCATGAGGATGAGAAAGAACATCATGAAGTAGAAGTGGTACGAAATCTTTCTGCTTGGCATCAATAACACATCCTGAAACCATCAAATCTTCTATTAGCAAATCTAATCTAGTGATAAGCCATTTCAAACAATTGAAAGGCCTTTGTTAATGCTTCTACATTAAGGTCATATCTATTAAACTAGTGACTAGAGAGCACTGGTAATAAAGTACGAAAAAAGAGCTTTTATTTCCAGTTTCCACTATGTCATCGGTCTTGACATATCCACAAATCATGGTCGTCTAGAAAATCACATTCCTCTCTGCTTTTCTTTTAGTTGCAAGGAAAAGAGAAGAAAGAATGGGAATGTTTAACTTTCCAGCATTTTTAATGTGTTCAGTTAGTAGAAAAGTTGTGGAACCCACTCTATAACTTTCCCGCTAAGATTAGGTTTCCCTCCAAATTTGTTCAGCAAAAAACACAGGATTTTGCAGAAATCTTCTTTCTACGCTAGTTTCTATTAATTAAACTATTACTTTTTAACTTTCTCTTAGATTTATGATATCAAGTAAATGCATAAAGAAAAATACTTTTCATTTTCCTTTACTTCATCTCATTATAAAATTCTCAGGAATAATTTTTCTGCACTAATTTCTTGACCAGAAACGGAGCCTTAAACAAATCATGACCAACATCCAGCCTAGCACTATTTCTGCAGGCAGAATCGTCGAATTCCAACAAATTGCATCTTTTTCATGCATTTCCTTAAAAAACCCGTCTAAATCAACTTTCCCACCCCTCATAGACAGATAAAGACTTGCATTCTGCAACAACAAATCATACCCATGTCCATGTTTCAAGAAAACCCCATATAGCACCTCTCCATCTTTTAAACTTTGTTTGTCGAGCTAAAGTTTTTAGACCTAAACAAATAGCGAAATTGAAAGGTTCAAAATATTCACTCGGCATACAAGAGAACATACCCACATCTTCTTTGTATTCAAAGTTTCCAAAGCACCCATGAATCACTGATGACAAAACAAAAGAATTTGGTTGGGAGATTCCGTCGAACAGCTTGTGGGCAGGGTCAGTGATACACTGATAAACATGCGTACAAAGGAGGGGAGAGAGAGGACAATACCTGGTGGGGGAAACTACGAGAGACGCACGTCTAGAAGTCGGAACACCGGGAGCCGTCACAACTTGGTGGTGCTAGCCCTAACCCTACCACCAGATTTAGAACCCCCACAGAAAAAAAGATGAGGCACCCCGAAACTTAGGCATCACAAATTCTCAAAAAGCACACAGAATAAACTACTTGATAACAATAAGCACACATAATAATGATCTAATATGGAAACAAAGTTAGTATCTAATGCTGAGCTTGTCTAAATATGTTCAACAGGTTCTATACATCTGCATCCCTATTAATTATGGTGATAGAGAGGTGCAAATACATAGCTGAAGCGATTTTTCTCTTGTAGAGATATGCACAGTACTGAACATCCCCAAACAAAAAAAGGATGTATGCATTTGCATCCCTCTTGGCATTGATATAGACTATAAACAAATCTTTGGTTTCATTCAATCTGCCATAAGAACCTTTTAAAGTTCTACACACCAAAAAGAATAAATTGTTCAAATTTGCACATTTGAGACAAATAGGAAAAAGGGTAAAGCAGAGGATCGAAGGAACTCTAAAATGGATAAACCACCAACTAATCATCGGCGACGGAAATGCATGAGAGAGCGAGAGACAACAAGCTGAACAAAAGATACAATAAACAAATGCAATTTTGAAGAGGCTTACAAAAAAAAAAATGTAGATCGATGGCTATGAGAGAGAAATCATAGTGAGAGAGAGCGAGAGACGAACCCAAGACTTAGACTCATAAGTGGTTCGCTCCGGTGGTGGTGGGGCGGCGTCGGTGGGGGCTCCGGTGGGGCGGCATCTATGAGGTGCTCAATCGGTGGTTTGGGAGGATTGGTAGGGAGTGTGAGAGGGGGCACCGTGCGTCGATGGTGGGGGAGCGGGTTTGGGGTGGCCCGATGGTGGTGGGCGACGGTTTGAGAGGAGATTGAGGAGAGACCAATTTTTGCGTTCTGTAAGAAGAGAGGAGGGAGAAGCATCTCAACAGCAAAGATGTTATTTTATTGAAGGGCAAAAAGAGTCTTTCTGAATCATGGTTACCATGTTTCGGTCGTAATTTTTGAACTCACCATGCGGGGGTAGTTTCAATAGTGGAGACCATCAAAGTGGGTAATGGTTTGGCCGTACACCACTGTCCCGTAATTTTCCCTAGCCTATATATTATTAGTGGAAAAAAAATCATCATCAACTGCATATTATTAGTGGAAAAAAAATCATCATCAACTGCATAAAGAAAAAATTCTTTCAGATGCTGGTTTAACGGAAAGGAAAAATACTTATGTAATTGGGAAATATATAAGGAGTAATTGAGTGTCCGTAGAATACTATATGAGTTTTGGGGTTGGAGTTACTAAGATGATCCTGACCATGAAATTAGAATTGGAGAATCCTCCAATTCTCTATGAATTGGAGAGGAGCCGGACTCTCCTATGAAGTTATATGAATCTATGGTCATTTCGTATGAAATATTTTGGGTGTTAATTCCGGCCATAATTATTTAGTCCTTGATAGTCACGTCAGTTTTTTTTAGATGAAAAAAATGACAAATTACGTTTTTAAATATTACGAGGAGTATATTTTTTTACAATTTTTTTTTTTTTTGAGACCTAATGAATACTTATTTTGTTCTTTTTGGCCCAAGTTATGAATTCTTTTAATGCAAAGCATCAAAAAATACACAATAGTGAACAATCGTCCAAAGTCCCAACAACTAAGAAAGGTAGGAATATTAGAAGCGTTGAACAAATAATTCGTAAATTAATTGCCACGCTTGTACTTTCACGAGAGCATTCTCTTTTTTTCGTGTTATGATAACAAACATATCAAATAAAATCGTCTCGATAACAGTGAAAGTTGTTAGAAAGTTACAACTATTAAAACAGATTTGTTTACAGGACAGTGTTGAGCATGTAACTCGTGAAATTATGACAAATTGTTAGGCCTTTTCTTACCCAATATTACCATTTTTGTAATTGAAACTTGATTTTGCTTGTTTGAATAATTCCCACAAGAATCGCCCTTTGTGTGTGTCTATTGTAACCCTACCGATAATTTAGCTTCTAATGGTAAAAGGGAACATGGAATACCCCGTTGCTAGTTAACTACTATATTTTCAACGCTGCTTCACCATCGATCTGCCAACAACAACGGATTCTGCACGGATGATTCGGCCGTTTAATAATTGTTATTAAAAAAATAGTGCCCCGTGAAAAAATTAGTAAATTCAATAAGTGTACATGTTCGATCAAATTTTCTATTTTTCATCCAATCGATACTGCTCTGGTCGTCGGTGGCACTAGCATTTTCGCCACATTTCAAGCATAACACTGGCCACGTCAATTTTTTGTATGTTCGGTGCAGGGTGGGCGTAGGCCGTACGGTTATAAACCAAGCTCAAGTAGGAAACCCAATTCACTTGGGCCCAATTGAGCCCAATTGAATTTGGTTCTGGATCTTCCAAGAGGGGCCCATATTATAAATGGTTTGGACTTCTCCCAAAGTGTTTGGGCAAAGATCTCCAAAAAAAATGGGGGAAATGACGGCCCAGGACACTTTGGGAACCCAAATTATCAAGAAGGATGAACCCATTAATGCATTGAAAAAGTCATTAACAGAAAACCACATCCTTACCTGTCATTAAACGGGAATTCTAATATTGGACCGTCATTTTCCCATAAAAAATTGTAGATTATAGATTTTGAATTATAATTTTGATGTCATATCACAAAATATATAATAATTTGTATGACCAATGTCTTCGAACATCTCCCACCCGTCTTCATTTGAGAGACGCAAAATACTCACATTTTTTTTAATCGAAAAGAAAGTTGGACGATTTTTTTAACATCGACTCCGACCCAAAATCTCCATTTTTATCTCCAAAAAATTAACCACGAAAACTTCTCACTCGATTGGTAAAAAAAAAATTCCGCACGATAATTTCAAAACTTCTCGCTCATCATTTTCAAAGCTGGTACACATCCATTTCTCGAAAAAATAAAGAATGATGAGTTTTTAAATTTTCGACACGTATTCAAAATTAGTCTCATTTCAAAAGTATCGTGGATATATTTTCAATGGTGCCCATTTTAGAAATATCATCCCCCTACTTTACGAAAATGCAATAAAAAGTGCAGAGGATATAGGTGGTATTAAAATTTGACATCAAAAGATAAAATGGGGTTGTAAAAAATATGAATAATAAACAGTAGAAAATGGAGATTTGTGTCTATTTTCGTGGGGTCTCCGTATTCGGATACTCAAAACGAGATCTCCATTTTTTGTACTCCAAAATCGAACTAAGTTGGAGTCCATTTGATCGGCCAAGGCACACGCGATATGTATGCAACTCAAATTCTGACAAAAGTTGTTCAATAACTTTCCGCTTATTATTTGTTTATAAAATTTTGTAGAAATTCGACTTACATGCAGACCACGTATGCCCAGGCCTCTATTATATAGCATAATAGCCGAACAAATAGTAAAATCCGCACGAATGTGTAATGAAAGAAGTCCTATGTGACGACGCTCCAAGAGTAAGTTTCTGGTTGTTACAAGACTGTTCCATATACGAAAAAAAATCACCGGGCCTAGTTCCCATCCCGCACCAGTTTACAACTGTCAAGTAGACTTTGGGCTTTCTGATCAAAACAGTAGACTTTTCTCCGTAAGATCACCGATTTCATTTTTACGAAAGTCTGAATATTTCATATTTTGGGGTCACTACGGGTTATGCTCAGTTATTAGCTCTAAGGTCCTGGAATTAGTTGAGGTGTGCGTAAGTTTGTCCGGACCTCCGGTTATTAAAAAAGAAAGAAAAGAAAAAGGGAAATGATAATGTCAAAACCGTTTTTGTTGGTGCCAAAACTCTAGTGCACAAAATGCTTGCACCATTTGTAAGATATAAGATTTTTATGCACTGGAGTTTTGGCACCAACAAAAACAGTTTTGATATCATTTTCCAAGAAAAAACATATAGGCTCCGTTTGTTTGGACGTAAAATGTTTTCCGGTAAAATGTTTTATCTATTTTCCGGTGTTTGGTTGTACAAAAAATGAGGAAAACATTTTACATGTAAAACATTTTTCATCAATTGGATGAAAATGACTTACTCTTAAATCTTCCGTAACTTATTTTCCGAAATGAACCCACTGCCTTCTACTGTAATTTTCACTGTTCAGTTTCCTCGATCGTCAGTCCTGACATACGTTCAATTCCAATAATCTCATATCTCTCCACCATTTAAGCTCTCCATCTCTCTCTACACTATTTTGTTGATTTCTGGAAATATTTTCAAGTACCAACCAAACACCGAAAAATAAAAGTTTGAAATTTGTTTTCTGAAAAAATATTTTACATAAAAAATATTTTACATTGTAAAACATTTTACATCGAAACAAACAGAGCCATAAAGACTTCGAGCTCGTTGGTCAACTACCGGTTCACATCCCATCCCGTTTCATTGTTTATAGACTATGACTTTTGTGATGGGAAAAAAATTTCAGTGCCGAGTAGGTACTAAGTCAGATATACCGACCCGACACTGAAAAATTTCCCATGGGCACAAGGACTGCAAAATCCATTTGCAAGTGTTTCTCCATACATAAAGTACAGAAATGCTATCGGTACAGCAGCTGAGGCACAAACAACGTGTACAGCGCGCGTTTGGGCACGTCTCGGGTCCAACAAAAATAATCGGAGCCCCTCATTTTATTCAATATATTTTGCTTAAGGTCCTCATAAAAAATCAACTTCATCTGACATCGATAAAGTCGTTTACGAAGCGTCCAAAATTGCTCAAGAAAATTTCAAAAGCGATTTTGGATGCTTCGTAGACGTCCTTAGCGATGTTGAATGGAGCTAATTTTTTACGGAAACCTTAAGGAGAATATACCGAACAAAATAAGCGGCTCTGATTATCTTTATTGGACCCGAGACCGGCCCAAATGCGCATTGTACACGCCCCAGCTGCTGTACCAGTAGCAACACTCCATAAAGTATATATTCCTCTAAAGATTTCGCACGAGCAAAATAAGTTGGTCATAATGGCTAGTTTTCACTATTCTATTAGGAATTGATTTTGCGACCTCTCTTTTTGTTAATGTCACTCTCATTTTCTCATAAAATAAATCATTTAATCAAGACACAAAGAAGAATGACATTAACAAAAAGGGAGTGGCAAATCACTCTCCATTCTATTACTCTTTCTTTCATTAGCAAACGTCTATGGTGAGCATGAGTTGGCTGGATCCTTCAAATATCAAAAACAAAACTAGAAAGGGAAACGTCTACGGTAAAGTAAGCCAATAATCTCTTCCCTGAAATGGGCAAGGGCTCGTACAAAACGTCAACTGTCTTCCGTTGGTTCTGGCCGGTCCGCGAAAGATGGCCGGACAAGTTATCTATTCCCAGTTTGAATAAGCTCTTGCGGAAGGAGAAAAACACAAGTACTGTGAGGTGAAGAGCGAAACTTCTAGCTTGTTTCTTGTTATTATCTGAATCGTTCATGCATAAAAATATTTTTTTCGAGTAGATCCCATTTGTATTTGAAATCTTACCTTACGCAGGTTGCCTATGTTTCCCGATCAACATGTTCTTATTATTTGAATACGAAAGTCTGATCAATCTCAATTTTGAAGAGATAATACTATGTACAAGCAGAATGATGTGATAGTAACTTCAAGGGGTTGTCCTGGATGGTCAAAGTTTGGGTCTTCGGAATTTGCTCCCTCTTAATATTTCATTATTTTATGTTCAAAATCTCTTAGATTTCTATCAACTACTTTGGGGCTACCGATAGTTTGCCTAATCGTTAACTTCAGAATTAGTCGAAGTGCACAATACTAACTTCAAGGGGTTGTCTTGGTGGTTAAAGTTTGGATCTTGAGAATTTGCTACCTCCTAATGTCTCATGTATCAAAATTTCTTGGATTCTATCACATACTTTAGAGCTATTGATTGTTGTCGTGCAACCAATTCAACATTATTATTATTTTTTTAATAATGGGTGTTCGGGACAGCTTGTATGTCATTCGACTAATTCGTTCGTCTGGATCACACCCACCCCACAAAAAAATACCCCTTTTTTTTGTTTTCAAAATTGACTGGTCAGATGTTGAGCTTTCTTAATCAATTAAACTAACATCTCCATAACCCATCCAGAGAATCTTCCAAGTACTTTCCATACCGTTTAATTACATCACAATCTTGAATCAAACAAGAAGAATCGTTATCACAATAACATCATAAACCTTGATGATCGCGAAATGAAATCTGGATGAACAAATGATTTTTACATTTTACATATTTTCACCTATCAAGAAAGGTAAACAACAAGCAAAACGGTGCCCGCTCCCCTTGGCCCGTTTAATCTTTCGTTTTCTTCTCCAAAGATTGATAAATTTCTTTTGCCGAGACAAAAAAAAAAAAAAAAACAAGAAGAAGTAAACGGAAAAAAAGCAGAGGATTTATTGGCCTGCTGTGACTGGGTAACCAATTCCGTGCCTTCTGGTAGGAAAGATGACAAACAACAAGCTGGAGATGAGCCCAATTCCCACAGGAACTATGTCCAAAACCTCCTCGGTCTCGTGATCAGGCCTCGGATAATAGCAAGTCAACACATTCTTGTCCCTCAAAGCCACCGCAGCGAACACGAGGACTGACAGAACCGCGTGAACGACGTCGATGAAGCCCAGCCTGTACTTGCTGAGGTCGGGAATCCGGGTGCCCGCCGAGGCGGAGGCGCCCTGGGAGTCGAAGAGCCACATGCCGCTGGTCGTGGCGAAGCCGTAGTAGACCTGTCCGTCGGGGGTCCTGAAGCTGTCGGTGAAGCAGGCGAGGAAGCAGGAGGCGGCCAGGGCGAGGAGGAGGAGAAAGGTGAGGGGGCGGGTGGCCGCGTCGCACGAGCCGTTGTTCGTGAAGACCGGCGTGAGGAGTTGGAAAGCCAGGAGGGTGCCGGTTGGGAGGAGGTTGGCCAAGTGGGCGATGCTCGTCAGGCTTTGAGAGAGCACGCTTGGTGGTGGCGGTGGTGGCGGATGGCCTTTGGGTGTTTCGGGAGAGTTATCATCATCGGAAGATGCACTGCTGGTAGCAGCGGCGGTAGCGGTGGCAGTTGGCCTCGCCCTAAGATCCATTTTCAGGGGGATAACCGATAGTGCTAGTGGTGGCGGTAGCTGATTTCCGGGGAGGAGGTGGAGGCTGATCTTGTACTTGTTATCAGGATATCGTGGAATTTGGCATTGGGGGAGGACTAATTATAAAGGGGTTTGGTCATAGCTGTTGCTTGTCTTGAAAGGTAATTAAAAATTTCCATGGCGTGTTTCATTTGGACGACCCGGCTTTCTCTGCAGTCTCTTTGCAAGAAACGCCTCTGCCATTTCATCGTAGTCATTTATCTCTGTATTCAACGGTTCATATTTTAAAGACGAGTTCTCATCTCTGGAAGAGTTTTTTTAAAATCTAGACCGTCAAAAATACTTTTGGACGGCTAAGAACAGCACTCTGCAGTCCGAAAATTCGTTTCATTTTGTTAGAAGACTTATTATTATAACAAGACTTTGACATTTTCGACGCCAATAGTTATCTGAAAGCAGCGTCATTTGCCCATGCTTTAAGGCCAATCAGATCTCTCAATCAAATTTCTTTACCTACCTCGTTCACCATTGAGTCATTGGCCCTATCTACCAGTAGAAATTTGGTATGAATTCCTTATGAAACGTGCTGAATTCAAACTGTTTTAGGCAAATCCACTTGGCCAAGGAAATTCCTACACAGATATCTTGGCAAACCCAAGGAAGAAATGATCAGCTGCTGCACTAGCAGGCCTAGGCGGATCAAAGAATTTTGAACTTCCAATTTGTACCGCCTGTTTCACAAAATAGAGAGAATTCTATATTGTTGTCTGCAAATATCAAAACACCAACGGTTTCCTAGAACCCGTCTTGGACGTGGACGAGAGTCAAAAAGGCTCGCGAAACGGTTGCATAGAATGTATAAACATAACTGGGTGCATAGTAACAAGCATAACTGGAACAAAAACACAATTAGTGGGACTTGAATCGAAACCTCGTTGAACTTGATTTGTCTTCACTGGGAAAAGTTTTGCTACAATTATCAGGAAATGATCTCTGTCTCCCTCAAATTGTTGACATTCATTTGGTCCAGGTGCTCCTGGGTTGACTTGAGGCCTGATCCATTTCACACTCTTTCCCCTTACCAAATGCTTTTGGTTCGAAGATCACTATTTTGCCCATGGTGGTACCTGCTACTTGCATAGTTGAGGTGAAGATTAGTAGATTACATTATTTATTGGCTGGTCAGTGTGATCACGATATAGTGCCTAAGCCCTTGTTCGGTTTGGAATTCCAAATCCAGGGTTTTGGATGAAGTAACTTTTCTACTTTTTCTCTCTCTAACTTTTCAATCATTATTTTCATTTTTCACTCTATCTCTCTCTACTTTTTACCTCTCTCCACAATCATTACTCTTATTTCTCTCTCTACCTTTATTCAAAAACACAACTTAAAACCCACAACCGAACTCACTTGTTGAGAGTCAACATTTATTACCTTTATTAGGGAGACAAATAAAAAGGATCTTAAATAAAATTGTAGCTGTATGGGGTACACCATTTGGTGTACACAATTGGTGTACCCATAGTTTTAGTGCTTTTGTTTGACACGTACATTCTTGTAAATTTTGTATTCTTTTGTCGTTATGTTTGTTGTTTGTCTTTTTTTGAATATTTCATAATCGTTCATCTCGATGAAAGTAGTATAAAAAGAACAAAATTATGACCAAAAGCAACAAAACAAAAAAAAAAGGTTCACTAAAGACAATTTTTTTTTTGTCTAAAGTGTCTTATTATGACCTCTCTTTTTTTTCAACATTGGCCCATATTACTATACTTTTTACATTCCTCTTGTCGAAACGAATGATTAACTCCAAAAATTACAATGAAAAACTTAACAAAAACTTAAGAAAATTAAAAAAGTACCAACAAAAGTTTTAGACGAAAAGTTTACAAGAACAGAGTCTTAATGCTCCAATGACTAAGGTAGGTCAACAGTCCATTCTTCTCTTCCATTTAAGAAATATCAAAGACAAGAACTGTATTAGGCATTCACTTTGAAATATGAAGCTTGAATGTATCGAAGACTTCGATACCTATAAAACAAAATGGCATTCAAATTAATCGACATTCTCACGGGGCGAGGCGGTGTGACATTAGCCTAGTCCAGTATAAACTGAATTCGTGAATTCGGTTAAATTTCAAATTTAAATAACAAGATTTTCTCACACAAAATTTTCCGATCTCACTCTCCCATTGTAAGTTACAACACGTTACCGTGATAAAAGGTGTGGAGGAAAGCATTTTGTTGAGGCGGGTGGGGAAAAAATTGATGAGGTTAGCTGTCATTTCATAGGAAACTTACGTAATCATCGAGCTAGCCTCATTTCATAGGAAACTTACGTAATCATAGAGGAAGAAAACGTAGATTCAAGTCGAATCAAGTGTAAGTTAATGAATTGGGTTGGTCTTCCGATTGACAAAAAAAAAAAAAAAGGAAGTGTAAGTTAAATTATGTCCTTTGGCAGAAGGACATGCGATGAAAGTTGGTAAAAAAGAAGGAAGGCCAAGCAGAAACTAAGAGTATAATACTTGAACACTCCCATTTCTAGTATAACCAGATCTCTTACTCAAAATAATGACACTCAAGTTGTTGTTCTCTAGTCTCTACCAATATAAGTGATTGCCTGGGCTATAATCCTCCTATTTGAAAAATATGGACTCTTTTCCCAGTTCTGGGGTCAGCCCACCTGCTGTGCCTCGACTAGGCTTATAAATTTTTTTTTTTTTTTGGTCCGTCGGAAAATAGGCTTATAAAATTGGTCAAATATGGACACCATTTTTCCTAATTCTGCGGTCTGCCCACCTGCTGTCTCCTGCGGCTCTGCTTGATGCTCGCTTGGCTCACATCCCTAGTTCTTGTTTGGGGGTGAATTAGTTCAATCAAAGGAAAAAGATTGTGTGCGGGCGTGCCAGAAAAGAACTAACTTCACGAATGAAATTATTCTTTTCAATGTGATTTGAAACAACTAATTTATATCAGGCAACTGTGTTATCGGTTCAATTACCTCAATTAAGAGGATTTTTCCTTAAAATGTCAAACCAAGACTAAGGACTGGCTTCAGATCAAAAAAGATGATTGAACACAAACGAACCTGAATCTAATCAAAGGTAAGTTTGTATACAAACACTCTTAAGACCTTACTAAAACCAACGAAACAAATATGAGCACGCTGAATTTAATCAAAGAGCACTTAGAACCAATCGAGACGATCGAACACAAACAAACCTGAATTAAATCGAAGGCAAATTTGTGTACAAATACTCTTGGATTTTTCTAAGACTAAGCAGAAATATAAGCACACTGAATTTAATCAAAGAGGGCTTATAAACGATTAATCTTTGGTAAGAGAAAGACTGGAAGAAATAAGAAACTTGAATTTAATCGAAAGTAGTCTTACATGCAAACAAGCCTTCAACTTATAAAGTAAACTAATTAAGTCCTAAATTAAGATAAATCCCTGAGCAATCATATTGAGTATGAGTTGTCAGTGGATGAGATTTTTTGTCGGGGGCCTTTTCCTTCATCTTCTTCTCTTATTTATAGACGCCGAGCCTGCTTTCGAATTCCACGTCTTCAATTAATAGCCACGTTCTACTTCGAATTGCCCATGACTCCTTGAAAAATGGTTGAGTGGAGCCTTCGAACGGTTACTTGGATCCGCTTCCTCAAAATTCTTCTCTCTCCACGTTTGCTAATGCCGATCATGGCTGTTTTTCTTGGTTGTGGGCTTCCTGTTTTTGTGCAACGTGGGTAATTGCACCACGCCTGGCTTTGTAAATGATTCCCTGCTTAACTTCTCATGAGTAGAGGGATTAATCATCATTGAATGAGTTTTAATAAGTAATCAACGGCTAAACTTAATTACCATTAAATTACCCTTAATTGAGGCCCAAACGCCGCCGTTTCCCATCAAAACGATACCGTTTAGTACTAAAATAATATCGCCATTAACCCTATGATTCCATGTATCTCGGGCCAAAATGGGATATGTTCTGATAGGCCAAAGCATTGTTTGATGCCACGTGTAATTTTCTCATTGGGTGGCATATTTTAGGATGTAAACACACCCCCCGCATTAACATCTTATTTAAGGTAATTAAATAAGTGTTAATGGTGCATGTATCTGCCCACGTCTCCTGAGAACACGGATGCATGGAGTCATGGGAAGAGTCTGCTTTCATGCACGTCCCTTGAGCTTCTCGAAGAAAGCTGCATTAATTCTTCCATAAATAGTGATCAGAGTTAGGGTTTAACGAACCACAAAACCCCTTAACCCTCTTCAAAGCATAATCTATTTTTGTTTAAAAGTCCTTCCAGTCATGGACTCTCTCCCAGAAATCAATCTCGTTCTTGATACCCTTGACCAACAATCTCTTTCGTCTCACACATCTCCTCCAAACTCTCCTCAATTGTTGGCAGGAAAAATTCTTTCTGACCGAACCTTCTGCACTCCTGTCCCTTCGCCTACGGGTTGGGAATCTGCCCTGACCCGTTCGAACTCGACCAATGGCTCTAACTGGGGTGCCTGGGAGGACAAACCTATCCATACCCGTCAGGATACTATTCTGGTCAAGTTCGACCAGCCTGACCCGACTCCCAACAGGTTTCACCACTTTCGAACCCTGTTCGCAAGTCAATTCTTGCCCCTGACTAGCAATGACACCATTCACATGGGCATGCTAGAATCCATCTACTCCTCTCTCAAGTACGCTCCCTACTTGAAACAAGAGGAAAACTACCTTGGGCCAGCCCCCTATTGTGACTTCAAACGCATGGCCCAATCTCAGATAGCCTTCTGGCTTAACGAGGTGAAAACCCCTCACTTTCCTGACGGCTTCGAAGAGTCAACCAAATTGGCTCCCCTTCCAGAAGAAACTGATTGGTTTAATGAGGTATCCAACCTTGCCATCAACCCTCCTCATTTCCAATGGTATTATGGCTTTCCCACTTATCCATCTGATAAAGGCAAAGCCCTTCAACTCCTTACTGCCTTCTCCTTCCTGGATATCTCTATCCTGGAAGAACAAGTCCCATTGACCAATTTTAAATGGGCTTGTGAAACAATCCTCATGTGCACTATCCCCTCCACGGTATCCTATCAGGTCCACTGCTTCTTGGACTTCCTGCCAGTGATCAGAGCATGGCTCGAAGCAAATGCAGCAGCCTACTGCTTTGACCAAGATCTGCAGGACTATGCTTTGGTCAAAGACAGGATTGAGAAGCTTAACAACCAGATCCAAAGCTTCCAATCTGAGTCCTTCGAAGTGGTGCCCGCCCATGCTGACAAGAAGCTTCGAAGGTGCTTCAAACGAAGACAAATGAAGCGCCCTGCCAAAGAAGCTAAGCTTCAAAAGAAAGCCAAGGCTCTGGTGCTTAGTTTTAGGCCACTTCTGGAGAAGAAACTGGAATCTGATGCCAAGGAAGACATGAGGAAGATGGAGCTGAAGTTTCTCCAATTTGCTTGGAACAAGTTCCACAGCCTTGTCACTTGGTCCTTCCCACACTATTTCGAGAACAAGAAGGCTGCTGCTTAGCACCCAGGCCCTTCGAAGGCCTAATTTGCTCTCGATCAACTGCCAGTAGGAATTAGTATTTCCTTTTTGTTGTTTTCCTCTTTTCCCTCTCTTGTAATTATGCAAATCTCATTCATGTAATCCTGGCAGATTAAATGAAATTCCTTTTCGTAATACTGTGCACCTGATTTTTAGTTATTTCTAACTCTGGGTAATAATGAACCCAAAACCAGCCATCCCCTGACTTGGGCTTACTAAACACTTGGGCCCAACTGTGGGGGTATAAAAGCAAAA
Organism: Rhododendron molle; assembly: GCA_025413875.1. NCBI lineage: Eukaryota > Viridiplantae > Streptophyta > Magnoliopsida > Ericales > Ericaceae > Rhododendron > Rhododendron molle. Next base: position 43,418,733 of record CM046398.1, read on the forward strand.
ACCATTCAAACTGACCCCCTACGCCTAAAATACTCAAGCTCTTCCGAACTGAACCTTCTCTCTTTTTTCGTTTCTCTGCGAAACCGTCGAACCAGACCGAATCAGTGGCCTCATCTAGTCGACCCGTCGTCGTAGAACATCCAACCCTTTCACTTGCTCTCAGAAGGTTCGTCGAACAGAAAGATCAGAAACCAACTGGAAATTCCTGCTTCGACAATTGAGTTTTCATCCCAAACCCTAAAGAAGAAGGTACATTTATTTTGGGGCCTCAATTCGTAGGGGAAATTCCTGCTTTCCTCTCCCTCTACTATCCTCGATTAGGGGATGCCGATATCAAAGCCTGTTCGCCCTTGAACTGGCAAAATTTTCCAAAGAGATCATTTCCTTGCTGGCCAACCCTAGACCAAGATTGGAAAATTTGGACTACTCGAATGCTGGCCGCAAAATCAGATGATCTAGAAAGAGTAGGCTTGAAGAACATCATTGTTCTTCTTCGAAGGGGGATTCCCCAGAATCCACCTTTAATTCAAGCTGCCCTAGCCTTTTGGGACTCCTCTTTCAATTTCTTTAGATTCAACTGTGGTATGATGGCACCCACAGTGTTAGATGTGTCTCAAATGTTGGGACTCCATCCTTATGGCTCTCAATTCAACCCTACTAAGGAACACAACCCTCCTGAGGGTTTCACCCGCTTGACCGCTTCCAATGGGGCCTTTTCCCAATTCTACTCCAGAGAAGGGAAACTGAGAGGAGAGGTGTCTGAGACAGAGTACTTCTCCTATATACTTTACACCCTCTGCAAACACATCCTGTGTCACTCTGGGAAAAGAGTGATGAGCGAATTCATCCCATTGGCCTCAGCGCTATCCAAGGGTGAGGAGTTCGATTTCGCCTCTTACTTCCTTGGTCATGTGTATAAGGTTGGCTCTGATTTCCGCCAAAAAGGTCCAAACTACTCCCAAGGGGGCCCTCAATGGTTCATACAGCTCTGGCTCCATGCCTATTTCCCTGAGCTAGGTCCGTTCAAGGCACCCATGACGACTGCTGATGTCCCAGAAGCGCCCAATGTCCATGGAGACAACTACGTTCGGCCAGAGATCAATGACACCCATACCTTGGTGTATTACCTCTGCTTCTTTTCTGGCCTCACCTCAGACAGGGAATGGTATAATCCATTTCGAGCTCCAATTGGACCATCATGGTTATTCAACATCTTGACAGATAAACAAGGCAAATCCTCTCAAGCCCTACAAGCATGGAGTAACATACTTACAGGTAGAGAGATCTTTATCTCCTCATCGAACCCTTCTAAGTCTGTGGCCCATGCAGAGGTATACTGCCCTGCACAATTCGCTAGACAACTTGGTTTGGTCCAGGGCATACCTATCCCTTATTGTGGTTTTCTTAACATTTCCATGTCTGAGCGCTCGAGCATCTCCACTGAGCATTTCAAAACATGGTTCACCAAATCCAGGGATCTGATAAGACGAGTAATTGTTCAAAGCTTTCAAGAACCAGAGGTGCACACCACCCCTGAATTCGACAACTGGTGGCACACCAATTGCTCCTTCCTTATGGGACGCCCCCCTTTCAAGAAATTCCTTGAGCACATCAATTTTGCTAAGTCTGAGTTTGGACACAAGAATGATGATGACTCGTCCTCCATTTCTTCGGATGGTGGGTTTGGGATAGCTGGAGGCATCGAAGACACCTCTGGAGGTGAAGTTGACCAACAGGCAGTCCCCCTCGAAGCTTCTCCAATAACGATGATTATCCCTTCTCCTCCCCCAAGGAGACAATCCTCAAGAATACCCCAAAAAAGAGGTAACTCTCTTTGCTGTCTTTACTTCTGCTTTTAAGAAACAAACACTTCTAATGGAGATCAACTCATGAAGGTACTTCCTCCCCTCCTCCAATGGTTTCGAAGAGGGGCAAAATGACTTCTCAGCCTGTCATTCCTTCCAAGCATTATCTTGACTCTTCGAGCACACCACCAGGTTTGCCTCTTCTCAACAATTTGTCTTTTATGTCTATAGGTCTTTTGCTCACAAAAACAATGTATCGTATCCTCCCTGTTCTGTAGCTTCACAAAGGACCAGGGCCGGCAAACGGCCCGAGCCTTTACCTTCCTCGAATGATGAAGAAGCTGAGGATGATACGGAGAATTTAGTACCTAGAGGTACAATCCGTTCCTTCCGTAAAAATCTTCCAAGAAGGCCTTTATTGACCTAACCTGTAATCCTTTCAGGTCAAAGAAAAGATGCGTCGAAAGACCTTGTATACGAAAGAAAGGAAAAAACTGTTAAGAAGAGTAAGACATTGGTCGAGCTTACTCTTCCCGATCAGGTATACTTTCATGCGTTTACTATATATCTTAATTTTGTATGGGTAGGATAATTAACATTTCTCACAGCTACAAGGGTCTTCCTCCGAATTGTCTATCATTCCTCACCAAGAGTCTTCTGACGACATGCCTGCTCAAGAGACCAGCACTCATCAAGACTCCATCGAAGTGAGTTTTGACATAACAACTCTGCTATTGCCCACAGAGTCCATACCCCATAATCCTTTCCAGGTAAGAATGGACTTACTAATGTAATCATACATTGAAGGTTACATTAAGCCTAATGCTGATATTGGAATCCTATAGGAATTTCCGATTTCCGTTACACTACCTAGGCCTAGGAGTGATATGGCCAGCCAGTTGAATGTTGCTAGCCATTGGGAGTTCAAGACCCCTTGCCATATTCCTTACAAGTTTTGGAACAAGGTTCTTCTTTACCTCCCTCCACTCCTACGTTGCCGATCTGTTTCGAGGAACAAGGCCCTAATACTCCAACGACTTCGAAGGATCAGGTAGTTCTCCAATCTAGACACCCCTTTGAGTGTCTCAGCTGCTCGATTTATTCATCCCTTTTCCTATTGTGACTCAGGTGGATAATACTGCTGTTGACATGGAAGAGATTGCCCATTTGAAACTCAGTTCATCACCGTCTTCTGATGAACAATTCTTCCCTTCGAGGGACCTTTCAATAGTAGCTTTTGATATCCCCTTTTTCAAATACCAATTGGGATTATTCTGTGACAGCATTACTGACCCTACTCCCCCCATTTCTTCTAATCCATTGGAAAGCCTTAAGCAACTTCTGAATCCGTCCACACTTCCTAATCCTCCAACCTTCAGAATTAAATATGTTCCCACGGGAGATGGGGTTCGAATGTTAAAGCACTACTTAAAAGCTTTACACCACCTAGAACTCCCTACTCTCCTCGGACATGGTTTAATTCACCATTTTGAAGTGTGCTATCAAGCTTTGTTTCTTTCGAATGAACTCCCTTCGTCCATCAGGCCCATTCTTCAAGAAAACCTCAATTACCTTGGTAAATTGGTTGCACACAACCAATTCGTATCTGAAGGTTTTAAAGACACTACTGCAAATGTGGAAAAATTGGAAGCTACAGCCTCTAAGATTGCCTCTCAGCTTTCACTACATCAGGCTCGAAAAGACAAGCTTGCAGAACTTAACAAGAGAAAGGCATGGCTAGAAGCAGAACTGCAAAGGGTCACAGACGAGCTCCACGAGACTGCTGCTGAATCCCAATCACTAGAAAGTGAAGCTTCGAAGGGTGCACAGACATTGCCACAGCTCATTCCCTCGCTTCGAGTCGAGCAACAGAAAAAAGCTGTACAAGCCTCACTATTAGACACTAATGTGCATTCCCTTCGAGATCTAATGTCTTGCATGGGTCTTGTGATTACTCCATACTTGTAATACATTTTTTTTATGCGTAATTATTCTCATACAGTAACTCTCCAACCTTCACTGGATAATTATCAATGCATCAATAGATAAGTATCACAATGCATTAACTCGGGATAACTTGACTAGACTTCTTATCTACCTCCCCTGAGATCATTAAATGATCAACTCCCCCTTTTACCATTATAAATAGGGGCTACTAGGCAGGGGAACTCACAAACTTTCTCAATTTCTGATGTCTTTTTTCTCTCGATCCCCAAAATTTCTCCAGCCTGATTTATTTGGTTGAGATCTCACCGCTTCAATCCCAAGAGTGGAAATCATGATACGCCCACCAGATCTGGTGAAATATGGCTTCGAAATATAGCCACATCAGTTCTCATGACGCCTCTCTCTTGGGCTATGGCTCCTAGGTATAGACACATCAGCTCTCATGACGTTTTCTCGTCGAGCTATGACTTCGAAGACCAAAGAATCTAACGAGACGGTCTCGGAGCATGTCTACCTACCGAAGGAGATTTGGGTCAAGTTTTTGTATCTCAGCCTGTGGAGACCCACTCTGGGACTGGGATACTTCTTTGCTTAATTAGGGTTTTTTTTATTCCTCAGATGGACACCATGAATGTAATTTTCCTCATGAATGTAATGATCAGAGAAAATTCTAATTATTGTAACCCTGTTCTAGTTTTCATGGCATGCCGATTGGGCCATTCATGCGTTTATTTACTTTATTGGTCTCGAAGTCTGTATGTTCTAAGACCAAATGCTATCAACTGAATTTACGATTGGTTGTGACAAACAGAAACCTTCCTAAAAAGTACTCTCTCTGCTGTCATATTTATTTTGGTGCACCGATTGGCATTCCAATCACAAATTCACCATTTTGAACAGGGAAGCTCCTCTTACGTTATGGGTTACACTTAGTGACTGGCCCTAAGAATCCGAACGATGCTTCGAGGCGTCATAACGTTGGATTTCGTGTACGATTCGCTCTTAGCAAATCCCCAACAGTCTCCTCGTTGGCTGTATACCTCATTATTACAACTGTTGGCGGCTACTTCCCTTAAGCGTTTCGTTCTTCGAGGGCTTTACACCTGCCCCTAATTTAATACCCGTAATAATTATAGGGGATTGCACCGATGCTTTTGGGGTATAAATAAACAACCGAAGCTGTCCATACTCATCCCTTCTTATTTCTTTATTCCCACACCAGTGCTACTTTGAGTTCTCCATGGCCTCAAATCCACAAGTCCCTCAGCCCGCTGAAATCATGGAGGAGCTTGCCAAGATGGCAGGACTCATAGAAGAGCTCAAGATGGAGCAACAAACCGAGCTTCGAGCCCTTCGAAGCGAGATCTGCCAGCTTCGGGCTCAGTTGGTGGACGTGGAGACATCTTCACGTCTTTGCTTGGCCCAGACCTGGGACGATCTTACCAATGTCCTGCTGGCTCATGAGGCCAAAAGTCCTTCGGAGGGTGGGTCCTCATAAGGACTCACCTTTGGGACTATGAGGGTGCCAAAACCCTCATTTTGGTTTTCGGGCCGTGGACTGGCCGTTTTTTTCTTCTTTTTGCTTTTTTTTTTTTAAAAAAAAAAAAAACCCCCTTGGGGTTTTCACTTGTACTCGCACCTATTTGGGTGCCACTATAAATAAATAACAGCCTTTGCCATCAGAATGTTGTAACGTACTCTTCTTAGCTACTCACGAACACCTTGAAGCAACCGAGGGTCAAGGTTCAATGGGTGATCGAATAGATGCCCATGATTGAAGCTCTTGCCTCCTTACCACCTTCCCTTCTATCGTGATTACATCAAGACAAGCCTTTGGAGAGAGATACCCCCCGAGCTAGGCTCACCTCTTCGAAGACAGCTGTCTTCTATGGAACGACTCCCATATGGAAGGGATATAGGGCTTTAAGTGCCTTCCATTTATTTTCCTTCGATGGACGTAGCCATTTAAATTCCTTAAATGATAAGCTCCGCCCTTTAGGACCCTGTGAATTTGGAAAGGTCCTTCCCAAGTTGGAGCCCATTTTCCTAATCCATCCGTTCTAACTCTTCGATCTCTAATGGGTAGAATGACTTTCCACACAAGGTCACCCTCATCGAAGCTTCGAAGAGCTACTCTTTTGTTGTAGCTTCTGGCCACTCTGGCCTTTTGTAGCATGATTTGATTTAAAGCCTTTACTCTCGCTTCATCAATATCCTCAAGTTCCATATTCATGGCCTGATGATATGATTGGGTGTCCAAATCATTTTGGGATGCTACCCTCTGAGACCTCACAGTGATCTCCATGGGTAAAACGGCATCGTGCCCATAGGTCAAAGCAAATGGAGTAGTACCAGTACTAGTCCTTTTTGTATTTCTATAAGCCCACAATGTATCCAATAACAACCCGTGCCAAGTCTCAGGGTTGTTACCCACCATTCTTTGAATTTCCCTCTTGATAATCTTGTTGGTTGATTCCACTTGGCCATTTGATTGGGCGTAATAAGTGCTGGTGTATATTAAAGAAATTCCATGGTTATTAGCAAAAGCTTTAACCAATTTTCCTTCGAATATTGAACCGTTATCCACCGTTATGGTTTGAGGGTTTCCAAATCTATAAATGATCCCTTTCATGAAATCAATAACATGAGTTTGCTTGACTTCCTCATAAGCCTGAGCTTCTACCCACTTAGTGAAATAATCAGTTGCTACTAAAATGAACTTGTGATTTTCTGACGAGGGGGGATGAATCATTCCAATCATGTCCATAGCCCATCCTCTAAAAGGCCATGGTTTTATGACATATTGTAAGTCCGTAACTGGCAAATGTTTAAGTGGCCCTATTCGCTGACATGCTTGGCACCCTTTGGCGTAGTCAATGCAATCTTTGAGGATAGTGGGCTAATAATACCCATATCTTCTTATCAACCACCTCATTTTTATGCAAGCTTGATGCGCTCCACAAATGCCTTCATGGACTTCGGCTATTAATTTAAAAGCATTTACCTTGTTCAGGCATTTCAAGAGGAGACCATCCATCCCTCTTTTAAACAACTCATTGTTGTACATAATGTAGTTTATGGCCTTCAGCCTAGTTGCTTTGTCTGTCCTAGCATCTGGTTTGGTTAAGTAATCGATGAGCACTTGTCTCCAATCCTCGTTCTGATTGGGAGGGAGATTCACCTCTAACACTTCGAAATCAGTCAACCTACTGCTTAACATAGGTAAAGATTTCCTCAGAGTTAGCTGACAGAATTCTTTTTCATTTTCTGACACAACTTTTTATCCTGATGCCCTTTGAGCCACCTCATCAGCTTCTTCATTGAAGAATCTAGGGACATAAGTTAAAGTGATCATAGAAAATCGATCCGTTAGTACTTTAGCACATTGATAATGAAGTGCTAAAGCTGGGCTGGTACATCGAAATTGCCCATTCAGCTGATTGATTACTAACTGAGAATCTCCAAAGACCTCAGCAGCACTTACCTTTAATCTGAGTAAGATCTCTAATCCTATGATTAAAGCTTCGTATTCTGCTTGATTATTTGAACACTGTCCCTCATTGAGTCGAAATCCATATTTGGTTTTCAAACCTTGAGGGGACTCTAAAATTATGCCTACTCCAGCCATCTGAGCAGTTCTTGACCCATCAAACCATAGCTTCCATGGTTTGATATCAATCAGACTTGCTTCTAGGGTTTCAGGCACTTTGATTCTGTTAGGGTGGTTAGCCAAAAAGTTGGCCAATGCTTGTCCCTTTACCGATTTCTGAGGCATATACTCGAGACAAAACTCAATTAAAGATACTATCCATTTCCCAATCTTCCCACTAAGCACTGGCTTCGAAAGCATGTGCTTAATTACATCAGTTTGAGAAATAACATAAGTTACTCTAGGCAACATATAATGCCTGAGTTTCTTGGAAGCATAAAATAAAGCTAAACATAGTTTTTCTACTGCAGCATATCTACATTCACAGGAATTCAAAAACCTACTAAGATAATAGACTGCTCGCTCTTTGCCATCCTCATTGTCTTGTGCTAACAATGCTCCTATTGAGTCGTGAGTTGCTGCCAGGTACAGCTTCACTGGTTTCCCTTCAATAGGTGGCATCAACACTGGTGGGTTGGCTAAATACTGCTTGATGGCTTCGAAGGCATCATTATGCTCTCTAGACCACTTGAATTCTTCTCCCTCCTTCAACTTCAACAAATGAGAGAAAATTTTAGTTTTCCCTGCAGTATTGGATATAAATCTATGAAGGAAATTTAATTGACCAAGAAACCTTTGCAATTCCTTCTTGTTCGAAGGGGGCTTGGCTTCAATAATGGCATTTGCTTTGTTCTTATCAACCTGTATTCCCCTTTTGTGAACTAAGTAACCCAGAAATTTACCAGCTGATACTCCAAAAGCACATTTTTCTGGGTTTAACTTCAGTTGGTACAGTTTCAGCTGTTGAAATGTCCTTTCTAGATGTTGCAAATGATCATCATCAGAATCTGACTTCACGATGATATCATCTATGTAACATTCTAGAAAACCTCCCACCAAATCACGAAAAATAGTATTCATTGCTCTTTGGTATGTAGCACCAGCATTTTTTAACCCAAAATGGTATCTTGATCCATTCAAAAATGCCAATATTACCAGGACAAGCAAATGCTGTCTTGTGCACATCCTCCTCTGCTATGCAGATTTGGTTATATCCTGAATGCCCATCTAGGATGGATAACATTTTGTGTCCAGCCGAACTGTCCACAAGCATGTCCACATTAGGCATAGGATATTCATCCTTAGGAGTTGCAGTATTTAGATTTCGAAAATCAATACAGATCCTAATACTCCCATTCTTTTTAGGAACTGGAACTACGTTAGACAACCATTCGACATACCTGGCTGTCCTAATGAATCCAGCATCTAGAAGTCTCTGAATTTCTTTTTTGACTCCTGCAATAGTTTCTGGACTCATCTTCCTGGTTGGCTGCTTCATAGGTTTAAATTGTGGCTTGATAGGCAACCTATGCTCCACCAATTTCCTGTCTAACCCAGGTAGTTCCTTATAACTCCATGCAAAACATTCTTTATTTGCTTTCAGCAGTGCTATTAACTTAGCCCTCATCCTTGATTCGAGCTGTTTGTTGATAAACACTAGATTGGGATTTCTCTCATCTCCCAACTTTACTTCCTCCAGAAGATCTTGGGCTTCGAACTGTTCTTGAGACGTTGGACTGTCTTCCTCCTTGTGAGGCTTGTGATCCTGCAGGACGTCTTCCCACATGTTGTCCTCCTGTATCTTCTGCTCAATCCCCAAAGCAACATATCTTATTAAAGCCAATGAGTTGGCCTCTTCTTCCTCTCTCTCTTGGATTTACATCCAAGCAACATCATCCTTTGGGGTGTCCGATTCATAATCAACAGCTTGCTTCAGCTCGACTTTAGCTTCGCCAATTCTCCCAATTCCATCTCGTTGGTTGGGTAAGTGGCTGCCTGGAGTAGTTCGCTCAGTGGAACTACGTCTGACTTGTATATTTCTGTTTCAGCAAAATTTGCTGTGGCACTGAATGGATGTGGATCAGCTTTGACTCCTTCAACACCCACTTCTTTGCCTTTATCATACTTGACAATCATCAATTCCTGATGGAGAGAAGAAGGAATACACCCATTAACGTGAATCCAATCTCTTCCTAACAAAGCATTATATTTAGCATATGTATCCACTACGAAGAAAGCAGTGTCTGTTTTCATCCCACCTACTGCCAATCTAATGGAAATTATACCCCTGGCATGTTGGCTTTCCCCTATGAATCCTGCAATGGATGTGCTGGTTGGAATCAACTTTGCTTTTCCTTTACCCAACTTTTTCAGGGTTTGAAAAGGCAAAATGTTCACTGCAGCCCCATTATCCACCAGAATTCTGTTGAGTGGGATTCCATCGAAGTGTGCAGTAATATATAGTGGTCGTAAATGCTGTCGCATAGCATTGGTAGGTAATTTAAATGGATATGAAAGCTCAACATAATTTAAATCTATTACCAATGGGTATTCAATGTCAGACATTGAATCTGGTACAAAACAAGCACTTTCTTTGGAGCTTACCTCCAAACTCTCTTGATTCTGCTCAATTTCATCCACCAGGTTTTCATCCATCTCGATCTGGGCCACTTCCTCCCGGTCACAATCATTGCATATGATGTTCAGTTCTTCATCACTGTGCATCCCCTCAGAGGAATTGGCTTTGACCAACCAAGCATTGCTTTCATCTTTGGACGCCTGGCCAACTTTGAAGGAGTCTATCGAACACGGATAAACCATGTTAACTTGAATCTCTGGCTGGCTTCCAAACTGAATGCTTGCTGCTCCTTTGGTTTGGTTAGTTGCTTCTTCTTTCACTTCTCCCTTGGATTCAGACTCTTGTGCTGAGACTTCCATGGGAGAAGAGTTCCCTTCTGCCCCCTCCTGTTCCACCAACATGGCTTCTGTAGACACCCTATTTTGGACTGTCCAGATAAGTTTACTTACGGTCTTTGCTTCCCCGATGATGATTAATGGTCGAGAACCCTCAAGGTTGATGGTGTGTTTGAGCTCTGAGCGTCCCGAACCCTTTCAAAACCCTTTTCAAACCCTTCGAGCTGTAACCAAATGGCCTCAAAGAAACCACTCGCCGCACGCCAATGATTGATCGACGACGCCGGTTCATTGCCACGTGTCGGGCCATCGGGCATCAGCACCATATCTGGCGCACGCCACTTACCTCTGGCGCACACTTGTTCCCGATCAAATCACCTTTTCGGGACCACTTTGCCCGAGACTTTTGTGGCCGCCCTGACGTAGTCTACAGCTCCCCATGATTACATCGCCCGTAACGGTCTCCCTCTCTCCTACACCCTCCATCAAGGCAAGTCTCATGCATTCAATGCATGGAGGCTCCCTTCTCTCTTGCCACCCCAAACAGCCCCTTAGGCCAGGCTGATCAGCCCTCCATCTCAGTCTATAAATACACCCTTGCATTTATTTGCAAAGGGTTCAACAACTTCAATGCTCTCCCTCTCTCTCTCTCTAGTTTTCCTTGTCTCCTCCTTTCATGCATTGAAAGAGTAAGCAAGCAACACACCACTCCACTGATCAGTCATACAACCTACATTTCCATCTTCCATTCATCCATCTCAAGGTTCAAACCATCCATCAATCTCAAACCAAAGGTATACCACCTTGCTCGAATTCATTTCGACTGAGGGAGCCCAGAACCAGTGGTAATCAATACCAAGCCTCGAGTTCAAAGCCGGCAAATAAAACAATGTAGTGGAAAATCGCATGGCGCACCGCCTTTCATGTGCGTATGGCTACCATGGCTGCATGGCAGACTAGTGCTGGGATCACCGATCATCCTCATTTCGCTTTCTTTCCTTTCTGATCACCTTGAAGCATGCTAAAAATCAGCCATCGCTTTATATTTTAGGATCACAGTAGCTTATTATCTGCTTAAACCGCTTAGTAAGGCCCACAGGATCTTTCTCGTCCTGCTCTGCAACTCACCAAGCAAAGCCTTCGACAAGGGAACAAGTGGCGACGGTTTTCAATGACCGCGCGTCGCCACCTATACCGAGATCCAGTGGTCGGGCTCTTGCCTCTGTTTAAATCTTGGCCTCTATTTGATCCCCACTCTGTTTATGGGGTTTTCATCCATTTATTTCTGTTCTGCTGTACCCTGAAACCGTATATATGTTGCTATATCAATCTGCGTGGTTTGTCTGGTGCACCGTCCATTCCGAGCCCGCAGGTTGAGAGCAGCCAGTTTGTGGGTTTGGGCTTACCGCAAAGGCGCCACTAATAGGTGGCGCCAGTTAGCATTGGCATGCACCGCCAATCCAAAGTGCATGCCAAGACGTTGCTGCGTATGTCACTTTGTCGCAGCGCACTCCAATCTGCCCAAAACACTCACGTAGTGCTTGTTCTCAATCTATTATACTTTGTTCATTAAATCATACATCTCATTTTGCCATCACGAATATCACTTGTCATTTGTCAATCCCCATTAACTGCTCCCCCGCCTTAATTGGCTGAATAAATGATTAAAAGAGAGAAAATGCAAAATGTTTTACAAAATGCCTAAGTAGAGACCGATCTTCGGATTGGGCGAGAGGGGTGCCATAAAACCCTTCCCCTCTCGTAATGTGGCTCCCGAACCTCAGATATCGAAGGTGACGACGGACCAGTCTACAAGCCTTTTCAAATCAAGCAAGCGTGAATAAAAACGTTTTTCAAAATCGGTTTCTTGGGTGTTTTCCGCAAAACCCGGGTGGCGACTCTCTCAAAACGGCATTTCGTCATGCTTTCAAACAAAAAGGGCGCAAACCTATCCCCCGCAAACCGAAAATGCGGGGATTTTCAGGGGCGTGTGCCCACAGCTTCTAACAACCCAGATTGGTAGCTAGCCAACGAGTGGGGGGAAGGCACATCGAAGTCCTCTTCGAGCATTGCTGAAGCCACTTTCTGTAGAGTTTCAGCTTCTTGATACTGACCTCGAAACTCTTCTGGGTCCCTTTGAGCCCTGTTGAACCTCGGATTAGGCCTTGCTCCTCTTCCAGATTCCTCTCCAGTTGAGGAGTCTCCCATTTGAAAGAGCGAATACTTCCTTTGGAGCTTCCTTTTCTGTGTTCTTGAGAGCAAAGGAACCATCTGTGGGATTTTTGACTTGGGGTCTCGTACCAACACCCAATTTCCAGAGTTTGAGCTTGGTGGCTTAAAGGTCTTGTTTCCCCCTTTGGCTGGGTTCTTGTATCCCTGAAACAGGTCAGGCTTAACCTGCTTCAGAAACCAATCAGGGACGCCTTTTACCAGAGTGAACTCGTCTTGCCTAACTTCTTCCTGTGCCTCTGGAATCTGGCCAATATTGGCCTTCTTTAGGGGAGGTGTTTCCCTTTTCTGAGCATAAGGGACTGCATTTGAGGGCATATTCCTCTTCGAAGCCATCCAAGGCTTACTCTCATTTGGTTTTGCCGATGCTGGAGCAATTCGCTTCATCCCCTGCCCTTTAGGGAAGAAACTGACCTTCTTTCTGTCCAAATCCTTGAAGACCAAATAGTTGGCCCTGCATCCCACGCATAAACACTCCAAAAATGAGGCTTCGAGCATGGGTAGATGATTTGTCCCTGGATTTTGTGAAGAAAAGTCAGCATTGCTTGATTTGTAATGACTTTGTCTCAACCCCGTGCCTCGAGGATGACTGGCATACGGCTTCCACCTTGTGGGTTGGACTGAGGTCATATTCACTGGTGCTTCCTTGCCTTGCCAATATTTTTTGACAGTGCGAGCCAATGAAGTTGGCACGCTGGTATTCACTTCTTCGATCTTTGGAAAAGGTGTGGCATCCATTCCCATGGCCTTTTCAGGGAATTTGATCCTTCCTTTCTTGATTTGTTCCTGAATTCTGTCACGAAAAACATTGCAAGACTTAGTTGAATGAGACCAAGAATCATGCCATTTACAGTATGTTTTCCCATGCTTTTCTTCTGCAGTTGGTAGTTTAACTTCTGATGGCAGTTTGATGATCTTTTTCCTTAACAGGTAATCGAAGATTTCATCAGCCTTGGTTACATCGAAAGAATAGACTTTATTAATTTCTTTCTGCTTGAATTTTTGTCCTATAGTAACATTTTTCTGGACTAGAGGCTCACAGACACAAGGATCATGTTCTATGATTTCTGCAGCATCTATTTCATAGTTTGGATCTCTATAATACGTAGAGTAAGAAGAATTATGCCTATCGGTATCTTCTTCCAACAATGACTCATATCTAGTGACTTTGTAGGTTAGGTCTGCAAAGTCTCTAAACTCAGTGGAATCGAACCTCTTTCGAAGTTCCCTTTCTAAACCATCTTGTGCTAACCTCACAAATTCTGCCTCTGGCAGTTGGAGTTGGCACTTGGTTCTGGCCCTTTTAAACCTAGATATGAAGTCTGCTACCTTTTCTTCTGGTTTCTGCCTTAATCTAGCCAAGTCTGCCATTGAGACTTCAGGTTCTGCATGGAAGAATTGTGCATGAAACACCTCCTCCATCTGAAACCAATGGGTTATTGATCCTGGCGGTAGATTAGTGTACCAAGCAAAAGCTGGCCCAGACAAAGAATTTGGGAACAGCTTCAACTTCATGAAGCCATTCTGAGCCAAGTTCTTACATTGGGCAGAAAACCTAGCAATGTGCTCTACGGAAGACTGTCTTCCATCCCCATAAAACAAAGTAAAATCTGGGATTTTGAATTCCCTAGGGATTTGAAATGTTGCGTCTATCCATTCTGGATATGGCTTTCGATAGATCTGAGGTTGCACCCCCCGAGTTCGAGGTCCACAAACCTCTTGTATGAGACCCATAACTTGGTCTCTTAACACTGGGTTATCTACGAGGAGGTTCTGTCCTTGATTTGCTACAGGCTGATCTTGCCTTTCCAAATCATCTTCATGAACCCCACTGAAATCCCCTTGGTTTTCCCCAAGGAACCTCCCATATGGTGGCTGTTGCATCCTTTCAGGCGCAACATGAAGCTGTGTATACCTAGGATTTTTCTCTCGAACGGTGGGGAAAGGGTCCCTAGCAATTGGCAACTCTTGACGAGAGTCTGATGGATTGATATCCCTTCTTTCTGACCTATACCCTTGTTCGAGCTCTACGTCGTCCCCCCATCTCCCCAGAACAGGTTCGAAGAGAGGATTAACACTTTGTCTATTCCCAGTATTTCTTGGGGCCCCACTAGTAATACCATGAGACTGTCTAGGGACCTCCAATGGCTTTGTTGGTTTCACTGGCTCATACCAAGATTGTGGTATGTCCTCAGGAAACATTTTCTCTTTCCCTGATCTAGCCTTTATCTTACCCTGTCCAACATCCTCTCCAAGCCTTCCTTCGAAGGGACTTTGGTGAGTGCTAGAGTTGGCTTGGTTGTTTAGTCCAATGTTCACTGGACTGTTCCTTGCTACCTCTGGGTTAGGTAATCTAGTTTTTATGCTTTTGATCATGGCTCTTTGAGTTTGAGTCATCTCTCTAAAAGCCATCATCATTTCTCTAAACATCTCATCCCTATCGTGGTCTTTACCACTAGCCTGCCCCTCTTGGACATTCGAAGGGAAAGTCGCAGGCCCTTGATAGGGAGGCATCTCATAAGAAGGCTCCTCCTATAGAGGTTCCTCCATTTCTAAAGCCAATGACTGAAAAGCTAAGCTAGCAGGCGTACTCTGTAACCTGCTCTGGCTCAATTTGTTCCCTGGCTCCAAAGCACTAATAGGTGTCCCTATTGGCTTTCTAAGCCTCGGCATTTTGACACTTTCGTGTCCCACCGGGCGTGTGGGGGTGAATTAGTTCAATCAAAGGAAAAAGATTGTGTGCGCGCGTGCCAGAAAAGAACTAACTTCACGAATGAAATTATTTTTTTCAATGTGATTTGAAACAACTAATTTATATCAGGCAACTGTGTTATTGGTTCAATTACCTCAACTAAGAGGATTTTTCCTTAAAATGTCAAACCAAGACTAAGGACTGGCTTCAGATCAAAAAAGATGATTGAACACAAACGAACCTGAATCTAATCAAATGTAAGTTTGTATACAAACACTCTTAAGACCTTACTAAAACCAACGAAACAAATATGAGCACGCTGAATTTAATCAAAGAGCACTTACAACCAATCGAGACGATCGAACACAAACAAACCTGAATTAAATCGAAGGCAAATTTGTGTACAAATACTCTTGGATTTTTCTAAGACTAAGCAGAAATATAAGCACACTGAATTTAATCAAAGAGGGCTTATAAACGATTAATCTTTGGTAAGAGAAAGACTGGAAGAAATAAGAAACTTGAATTTAATCGAAAGTAGTCTTACATGCAAACAAGCCTTCAACTTACAAAGTAAACTAACTAAGTCCTAAACTAAGATAAATCCCTGAGCAATCATATTGAGTATGAGTTGTCAGTGGATGAGATTTTTGTCGGGGGCTTTTCCTTCATCTTCTTCTCTTATTTATAGACGCCGAGCCTGTTTTCGAATTCCACGTCTTCAATTAATAGCCATGTTCTACTTCGAACTGCCCATGACTCCTTGAAAAATGGTTGAGTGGAGCCTTCGAACGGTAACTTGGATCCGCTTCCTCACAATTCTTCTCTCTCCACGTTTGCTAATGCCGATCATGGCTGTTTTTCTTGGTTGTGGGCTTCCTGTTTTTGTGCAACGTGGGTAATTGCACTACGCCTGGCTTTGTAAATGATTCCCTGCTTAACTTCTCATGAGTAGAGGGATTAATCATCATTGAATGAGTTTTAATAAGTAATCAACGGCTAAACTTAATTACCATTAAATTACCCTTAATTGAGGCCCAAACGCCGCCGTTTCCCATCAAAACGATACCGTTTAGTACTAAAATAATATCGCCATTAACCCTATGATTCCAAGTATCTCGGGCCAAAATGGGATATGTTCTGATAGGCCAAAGCATTGTTTGATGCCACGTGTAATTTTCTCATTGGGTGGCATATTTTAGGATGTAAACAGTCCTCTGCTCGGAGTAAGCTAGAATCGAACACCAAATGTGAACAACTCATCCACAGGCAAAACAAGAGCTATGAAAGACAGAAAGCAATTTACATTGATGGTTAAACTCAACAATGTTAGTGAAACAGAATGGAGCAGTAAACGATAACTGCAGATCCCTAGAACAAGTACATGGCTCTAAAGGTCTGCAATTGAAGAAATCCAAACTTAAACTCATAAAAATTAATCACTGGGAAAAAAAAAAAAATCATGCCTGTCGTTCATACGTCTGCTTCAACCTTCAGACTTAAAACAACACCCAAATAAGTTTGATTGGAAAGTTATACGACCCAGCAGCTCATTTATACTCCAGCACATTCTGAACGGGGACGATATTCTATTCTATACAGAGCTCGTTGGCATTAATACATGAACGTATGAACGCATAAAACCATATAAATATAGCCCGAGTAATTAAGAAGAAACAACAAAATTGCAAGTTACCGGACCGACGACCAAACTATACCGATAGAAAAAGGAGGCAAAAATTATTGTTCTAGAGTTATAGTGAGTGAAGAGACCAACATGATGTTTGTTCAATTTTACTTTTCAATACAAAATAAGAGTGTAGTGGGCCGAAATATCCGAAGTCCAAAGGGTTCAAAAGGATCAACCCATCTGGGCCATCGTTCAGCTGTCTCAGTTCGTCTACGTTCAAAAAGTATTATTGTCCGAACAAACGTGTGTTTCAGGGTTGTTTGTCCGAAGAACACAAGCCCTATTGGAAGAATTGTGACCCGTTTATTCGGATCATCTTCCTCTTCACAACTACTGTTGCTCGGACAGACGATTCGGTTCGGTTGGACGTGTATTGTTCGGATAACCGCCTCTGTGGGAACATTCTTGATCCTTTCCACTTATGGCCGATTCTAGAAGTCTTCGATGATACGCAAGATGTCTTCTCTGATATACGAAGTGACATCTCTGGCCAATAGCGACAGGCCTGACATTAATCACTGTGACACGGCAAGATCTTCTGAAGGCGGCCCTCATTAATGTCCCTGACATGTGACGTCAGCCGAGCGTAGAAGTGCGCGTGTAGCCTACGCTCGGCTAACTCACCACTTCCATCCCACGCCTATAAATTGAGGAGTACTTCACCTAAGACGGGGATCTGTTCTGAGTAACCACACACGAAAAATTTCTCTCTTTACATATATTTTCATACCAAAACTTCTTCCTCCGCATACTAACTTGATCGTCGGAGCTTCTTCCCGGAGGAACACCCCCCTCCGGTTTGCAGGTACAAGGCGTTACAGGTCATCGCTCCATGATTCAGCAGCAAGCAAGAAGGGTTCAAGAGGTGGCGACTCCGCTGGGGAAGGAAACACATTTTTTGTTCTTCCTAGCGAAGTGTGGGCCTGTTCTTAACTCCAGTCTCTTCTCCACCCAAAGATGACCCAACGCCTACCACCACCTGGTCCGGAAAACTTCACCCTCGGTTTGGCTGGGTTCGGCTCCATAAATAACGACCCCGGCCAAACTGCTAGGACCGTGGTGCCAGTTGCTCGTCAACTATCATTTCCACAAACCGAGCTTGACATCGCTCTGGTGGAACAAAAACGCCAAGCAGCAGTCATAGCACTCCTACAGCAACGTCTAGAAGAGCGGGATGGAGGCACAATCGTCAGGCCAACACCTGGTCATGTTGCCGAACCAAGCCGGCCGAAGAAATCGCACAAGCGGAGCAGAAAATCACGAAAAACATTAACTTCCGAGCTAGCCGTATCCGAACGAAGAACCGTCTTTGATAGGTTGGAACACCCGTCCCGAATTCAGCCGAACTCATCTCGGCACTGTGTGGCGAGCATCATTCGGACCGAGAGTTCACGTTCTTCGGCAACAAATTCCACAGCACACTCTCACCGAACAAACGTCTCGGGAAGAACACAGCGCGTCTCCACACGGTATCACGAGCGCGCAGACGGCAAGAGGCCAATGGATTTAAACGTCCTCCCAGAACGTCAACCAGCTGGTCACACCGAGCGAACCGAACGGTCTAGATCCACGACCGAGCTTCAACACAACAAACAACATTCAGCGGGAGCGCGTGGCATTCGCCGGACGATGAGCAGGGGAGAACGCTCGGATAATGGAAATACAATTATTTTATATGATCAATTTACTGGGGCACCTATTGTGTATCAACCAGTTGGAGAATTGGATCCGCGGTTAGCTCGGCGGGGTGATTCAAGAGGAGAACGGCCGGAGCGGTCAGAAGGGGGCAGACCTCACCACAATGAGGCGAACGACCAGCCAAGACGCCGTCACCGAGAGCCAAGGGAAAATCCTGAAGTGCCCGCTCCGCAGTCAATAATCCTACAGGCTCCGGTGACAATGGACAACTCAAAGCTCGGAAAAGCTAAAGCATCCCCGTTCGTTGACGCCATTCAGCAAGAACAACCGCCGGAGCGCTTTACCATGCCGAAGCTCAAACGTTATGAAGCCAAAGAAGATGCTGTGGCATTCGTTTGTCGGTTTCGGCAGACTATGAGCCTCCACAACTTCTCTGACGCACTCATGTGTAAGATCTTCCCCCTTACACTTGGTGAGCCAATAATGTTGTGGTATAACCAGCTCAAACCAAAATCCATCAAAAGCTTCAACGAACTGGAATTGGAGTTCACAAAGAGGTTCGTAACAAGCAACATTCAACCCAAGACGCTTTCGATGTTGGTAAACATGAGAAGAGCAGCCGGGGAAACGCTTCGGGCTTACACCGAACGTTACTGGGAAGTGTACAACCTCATCCCCGACTGTGACCAAGGCGTGGCTGCCGAGTCATTCATGAATGGGTTGGATCCAACTTCGGCAATGTTCAGAGATTTATCTAGAAACCCACCGAAGACAATGGGGGACCTGATGGTTATTATCGAAAAGGATTGTGTACACGAAGAAGCAGTGGCCGAGCGTAACGCTCCGAAGACTGCCGAGACAAAGACCCAGGCTTCAGCGAAAAAACAGGTGGCCAGCGTTCGGCACGGGCAAAACGGACAAGGCAACGGAGGAACCGGGTCAGGAAAACCGAGCAACAAGTGTAAACCGCCCCAAACCCCGTACCAACAGCCGTGGCCACAGGAGAAGAGGGAACCCAGGCCGGATGAGTATGTGGCCGAGCGAACAGCTTTCACGGAACCAATTTACAAGTTGCTGCACACTATCGGCAAGATGCCATTCTTCGTCTGGCCTACAGGATTCCTCGGAACGGCGGGCACAGGAGCTGGATTGTGTTCGTTTCACAAAGAACGAGGGCATTATACCACCCAATGCCAACCGTACAAAAGATACCTGGAAGAGCTTGCAGCAGCTGGGCATCTCAACCAATGGATCGACCTTCGGCGCAATCCACTCCCTCCTCCTCCTCCTCTTCCAGCGGGCAACATCGTTGGGGTAATACAAGGACTCGTCACCGAAGGAAAGGCTGCAGAACTGCGCTTGGAAATCGACAAAGCCGAGGTTGCTTTATCAGTATGCAACGTGGGCGCCTCATCCAAGAGAAAACGGATGGATCCGAGCCTGGATGGAACAATCACCTTCACGGCCGAAGATTTGCGAGGATTACAGACACCACATGCCGATGCCCTTGTCGTGACCATAATCGTTGACAAATCTACAGTTCAACGAGTATTGATTGACCAAGGAAGTTCGGCAGAGGTTATGTTCTACTCCACGTTCAAAAGCCTTGGGCTATCTCTTGATCGGCTTCGGACGACAACCACCCCGCTCGTCAGCTTCACCGGAGCTCCCGTATGGCCCCTTGGGCTGACAACCCTACCCGTGCGAGCCGGCTCCCGAGTGATTGATGTTGATTTTGTAGTGGTTAATTCACCTAGCCCTTACAACATCATCCTCGGTCGAACCTGGCTACATGGGATGAAGGCAGTCGCTTCAACCCTTCACCAGGTTCTGAAGTTCACAGGCTGGAATGGAAGGCAAGAGAGCCTTCGGGGAGATCAAGTCCAATCCAAGAAGTGCTACATTAGCACCGTGACGAACAAACAGTGCTTGCAAGAGGTACAGTGCATCGACACAGCGGATGTACCCGTCCTTGAAGATGTGGGTCTACCAGCCGAGCAACGGTCGGCCGAGGAACTGATTCGAATGCCAATAACTTCGGATGGAAGCCGGTACTTTCTCATCGGCAGCTCGATGGTCGAATCCGAGCGTATGGAGATGTTCAATTTCCTTAAAGAGAACATCGAAGTATTTGCTTGGACTCCCAACGAGATGCCAGGCGTGGATCCAGCCTTTGCTGCTCATCACCTGAATGTTGATCCGAACAGATGCCCTGTTGTACAAAAGGTTCGTCGTTCAGCAGCACAACATGTGGACGCAGTGATGGCCGAAGTAGACCAGTTGTTAAACGCTGGGGCTATAAGAGAGATCCTATATCCAACCTGGCTACCAAACCCGGTCGTTGTACCGAAGAAAAATGGCAAGCTCCGAGTCTGCGTTGATTACACCAATCTTAACGATGCTTGTCCGATGGATCGTTTTCCCCTTCCTCGGATTGAGCAGATGGTGGATGCAACGGCAGGGCACGAGTGACTAAGCTTCATGGATGCTTACCGAGGGTATCATCAAATTGCTTTAGCAGTTGAAGATCAAGAGAAAACGGCGTTCATCTCTCCTCGGGGGATTTACTGCTACAATGTCGTTCCCTTCGGACTAAAGAACGCCGGAGCAACGTTTCAACGAGCAATAACCAAAATGTTTCTCCTGAAGCTCGGCAGGACGTTGGAAGCTTACATCGACGATTTGGTATGTAAAAGTAAATTCGGTAGCGATCACCTTCGGGATCTTGGCGAGATCTTTGCCATACTCAAGGAATATAAGCTTCGTCTGAACGCTGAGAAGTGTGCGTTTGGAGTTGGATCGGGTAAGTTCCTCGGATATATGATCAGTCAACGAGGACTTGAAGCCGATCCGACTCAATTGACCGCCGTTCGGAATCTCCGAGCTCCAACAACCATTAAGGAAGTGCAACGGCTAACCGGAATGGTAGCGGCACTGAGTCGCTTTATTCGGCGATCCGGAGATCTTTGCAGACCCTTTTTCCAAGCAATAAAGACCAGTCGGCGCAGGTTTGTGTGGATTGAGGAATGTGATGTGGCTTTGCAATCATTGAAAACATACCTGGCGCAAGCTCCACTCCTCGTCACACCCTTGCCCGAAGAGGATCTTTACTTGTATTTGGCGGTCTCGGATCACGCTACCAGCTCTGTTCTTGTTCGGAAGGAAGGAACGGATCACTTGCCCATCTTCTTTTCCAGCAAATCGATGACGGATTCTCAAACGAGGTATCTGCCTATGGAGAAGTTGGCCTTAGCGCTCGTGTCAGCCAAAACGAGCCTATTGCCGTACTTTCAATGCCATAGGATTGTGGTCCTCACCGAGTTCCCTCTCAAGGCTGTGCTTCGGAAGACTGACTCTTCTAGTCGCATCCTCAAGTTTTCACAGGACCTGGCCAACTACGACATTCAATTCGAGCCAAGGACCGCCATTAAGGGACAGGCATTGGCAGACTTCTTTGCCGAGCTAATGCCTGGTTTGCGCGACGAGGAAAACGAGCTGACAATGGCGGTTGAGGTAGCGAAACGCTCCGAGGCCGAGAAGCTCGTTGAGTGGAATTCCCCTCCCCCTGAATCTCGTCGTGCTCGGTTCACTTTGGGAACAAAGAAACCGAAACGCGAGTGGAAGCTCTTTTCGAGTGATGCTTGGAGAATGACGGTGGACGGAGCCTCCAACATTCATGGAGCTGGGGCTGGCATTGTCATCACCTCTCCGGCTGGCACCGTTCATGAAAGTGCAGTATCACTCGGCTACCCAGCGACGAACAACGAGGCCGAATACGAAGCTCTCATTGCGGGGCTGCGACTCGCTCTTCGGTTGGGGGCAGATTCTGTTCACGTCTTTTGTGACTCACGATTGATCGTAGGGCATCTCAACAATGACTACCAAGCCAAAGACGAGCGTATGAATGCCTACGTCAGCTACATCCTTACCCTCCTTAAACAATTTGGTCGAGTGGAAATAGAATGGATTGCTCAGGAACACAATGCTCATGCTGACGCCCTCGCGGGTCTTGCTTCAGCATACAAGACCTCAAGCGGTCGCACCATTGTATTTGACGAAATGGAATCGCCGAGCTTCGAATCAGCCCTGTGCATGGTTAACACTATCACCCTTGGTCCTAGTCAGATGGACCCCGTCATTGCCTTCCTCAAGGATCAGGTTTTGCCGGCGGATAAACAGGAAGCGCACAAGATCCGGTGCCGAGCAGCCAACTATTTTTTAGATCCGAGCAATAATTTATATCGCCGAACATTCACCGGACCGGATTTGAAAGTAGTACATGAGGATCAGGTGGAAAGCATCTTGGAGGAGCTGCACTCGGGTAGTTGTGGGGCTCACTCGGGTGGCCGAACAATGGCCCAACGTGCTTTAACGCAAGGGTACTGGTGGGTGAAAATGGTCAAGCAATCCAAAGAATATGTAAAGCGTTGTGTTCGGTAGTTGCAAGCTTCACTCATCCATCAACCTGTTTTTCCCCTCAAGATGATTACGAGCCCATGGCCATTTGTTGTTTGGGCCTTTGACATCGTTGGTAAACTTCCGAAGGCCACTGGCGGATTTGAGTACTTGCTCACGCTTACTGACCTTTTCACTAAGTGGGTAGAAGCTGCACCATTGGTCAAGACAACTGCGGGGGACGTAGAGCATTTCATTTGGAAATATATCATTTCCAGGTTCGGCGTGCCTTATGCAATTATTTCAGACAATGGCTCCCAATTTGTTGCCGCCGCAATTAAACACTTCTACACCGAAAAGCATATCAAGATTCACAATTCCTCGGTTGCTTACCCACAAGGCAACGGCCAAGCCGAAGCATCCAACAAATCTATCACTCGGGGGCTCAAGCGACGCTTGACGAGGAAGCTCGGTAAATGGGTTGAGGAGCTTCCTCAAGTTCTATGGAGCTATCGTACTACTCCTCGGCGATCCACCGGCCGAACCCCATTCTCGATGGCTTACGGAATGGAGGCTGTTCTTCCCTTAGCAGCATTGGTGCCCACGGCTCGATCCGAAAATTTCAATCCTGTGGATAATAACGCTTTGGTGGGCGCGGAGCTGGACTTCGCCGAAGAACTTCGGGACACCGCCAACCTGCATCATGAAGCTTACCAGCAAGAGGTTGCTCGGGGCTACAATAAAAATGTCCGAGCAAGACCATTTCAAGTTGGCGATCTGGTTCTTCGGATGGTCGTCGAGGCCAGCAAACTAACCAAGTTCAAGGATCCCTATGAAGGCCCTTACAGGGTAGTCCAAAAGATTGGTCATGGCGTCTACAAGCTAGATGAGATGGATGGAACACCAATTGCTAACCCTTGGAACGCTTAAAAACTTCGAAAGTTCCATGGATAGAATTGGAGTTCTCCAGTTCTCGCTTTTGCTCTTTGTTTCTTATTTTTGTGATTATTCGGTTTGTAAGCCCTCATGCGTTTTGGTAATCGGATGGTACTTTTTCAATCGTTTTCTTACTCGGTACGTTTGGTTTCATGGGTATTTCATCTAGCCCGGATTCTACTCGGTCTTTTGGCACTTCCACCCTTTTCCCTTACGTTCGGCGTATTGGATCCGCCTTTGGGCTTCGGTATAAACGTCAATAACTCGTTCGGTTGGTGTGGCGAAATTCTCGTAGCCTGCTTCCTCGTTCCCATGTGCTGGGGCTCGGTATTCTCTCTGTGTTTACCCACTTTCTGCCTTAGTGCTGCCTTGTATTTTACTCACGCCATTCACTAAGGCAGGGGGCTATGTACGTGTGTAAATGTGTGAATTTTTACAT
This sequence comes from Rhododendron molle, assembly GCA_025413875.1. Taxonomy (NCBI): domain Eukaryota; kingdom Viridiplantae; phylum Streptophyta; class Magnoliopsida; order Ericales; family Ericaceae; genus Rhododendron; species Rhododendron molle. The sequence goes on from CM046398.1 coordinate 43,442,907, forward strand.
GTGTAAATTCAACGTACAAAACCCAACGTATAATACATAGTCCGAGCGTATGCTATCCAAACATTGAAACTACAATTCAATCCGAGCTAAAACACCTTGACAGTTCAATCAGATAGCTTTCAGGGAAAATTGCTGACTACTTATGTTCATACACGTTTGTTCGGTGGAAAATATTCTGGGCTTTTAACAATGTTCGTATTCAAGTGAAGCCGCCTTGATTCTGTACAAAACAACGAAACATTAACTGCAATAGATGTTGGCTATCCGAATAAAAAGACTTGGGAAATTTCTTAAACAAACTTTGCAAAACAAATCAAACGAGTACTGAGGCATGGCTGTGGTAGATCGTTCTTTGCCATCCTCACCTGTATTAGTTACAAACTACGGTTCGACAAAAGCCTATTGTTCGGCGTCGACCGTTCCAAAATATTGTTCTTAACAAAACATAAAGGAAATGTCTCATGCTTCGGGAGTGGGGATGTTGGACTCGGGGATTGAAGCCTCAACGTTCTCAACGTCAGCCTCTTTGCTCACAGGCTGCTCGTCCTCGTCAGCAGGTAGGGGTGGTGCTTCGATCATGCCCCTCCTGATGTCGTCCGAGTCGAGGCCAGCTTCATCAAAACCTTTGTGCACGCCGAGTGTGAAGCTCTTCACGTGCTGCTCTTCTTTTATCTCATTCATGATCGCAAGCACCTCCTCGGTGGCGTTCTCCTCGGCCAGCTTGTATCCTCGGTCAAACTCCTCCTGGAGTAGCTTCTTCATCTTCTCCTCCATCTGCTTCTTGGCTTCAGCAAAGCCCTCATCCTTTCCCTCGGCCCTGGTGCGCTCGGCAGCATCTTGCAGACCCTTTATCAAATCATTTTGATTAGCAATCTGCAGCTCCTGCGACTGGCGCACTGCCTCGGACTGATCAAAGCTCTTTTTCAGAGCTTCGGCCGCATTTTGGTAATGCACGGCCTTTTGCCTCAGCAGCTTCATTTGCTTTTCGTTGTCAAGCAAATGGAATTGAGCAGACATAATGGACTGCGTGGCCTGCAAAAGCCGAACACACATTCATGTAGCACAGAACGTACGAGTAACACAAAGGAATTTAAAGCCGAAGAAAAATACTTACCCTGCCTGCATGATAGAAATAATCAGCGAGAGCAGTTTTCAACGTTGGTGCATAGGGGATGTCCTTCGGCAGTGCAAGGCCAGCATGGAGGGCAAAGGAAATTGAGGAGTCCTCTTGGAGACTGTCGGTCTCAAGGACCTGCTTCTTCGATTGGGTAATGAAGCTCGGGGCCCAGGCAGGACCGACCTCCCGAGCACCCTTCTCACCTTCTTCGGCCTCTTCACCACCCTCAGCGCCGTCCTTCGGCAAGCCCTTAGCCGCCGACGGGTCCCTCCGAGCAGTGACCTTGAATTTCTTGGCCGGAGCTTCTTGTGAAGATGTGGGGGCTGCGGACGTTTCTGGGAGAGAGAGGGTGGGATCTCTTTCGGTGGGGATTTGGGGCTCGGCGCCGAGCTGGACCCACCAGCAGCTGCGGCAGCCTTCCTCTTCTCTGCTTCTTCCCTCTTCTTCTTCTCCTGCTTTTCCTGCAGGACCGCTCTTACTCCACGAGCACCAGCCATCTCTCCTTGTTCTCCTAAAACTTCTTCGGAGACACCCTCTGGCTCTTCGGATGTTGGCTGCCGAATAGTTCCTCTCAGCGGCTTCTCGATGCTCGGAAGAAGTTCCGCGGGAAGATCCTCGGTGTCAGATTCAAGCAAGCCCCCTCGGATTCGGCCGCCGTATGTTGGGTCGTAACCCAGGATTGTGGGGGCGTCTCTTTCGGATCTTGGGATCGTTAGGAGTGAAGCTGCAAGCCCACAACCCTGTGTTGCTCGGAGGAGTTGTTTATTGAGTCTTGGAACGTCTGCCGAACAAAAGAAGATCGTCAGTAAAAAGAAGATACAGAAATAGATCTACCGAGCAATAAACTTTGAAACAAAAAAAAAAAAACGCACAAGAATACTTACTCGGTTCTCCTCTTTGTGTACGAATGCCGTGCACGCCATACTCACCGGCAGGAAATTCGAAGTTGCCCCGGACTACGACATAGTCCGAAGCCCACTTCTCGGAGTCATACATTCCCTCCGGTATAATTTTTACCATGTTCCTTCGGGAACACAAGAAATATCGAGAATATCTAACGTTCCTGGACATCAGGTAATTCTCAAAAATGTGATGGGCCTCGAGGGGGAACATTTTTACCTCGGCCAATTTGATGATGGAGTGTATGATGCGGTAAGAGTTCACGCTCAGTTGGCAGGGGGCAAGGTCAAACCGAAATAGGATTTCCCGAGTAATTCTGTGGATGGGAAACCTAAGTCCACCCTCGGCAATGGCCATCAGGGGAACAGTAATAAGATCATCACCGAACAAGATGCGGTTGCCTTCAAGAGGCATTATCTCGACGTTGTCCGGAACGTCGTAGGTCTCTCGGAACAGAGCAATGCCCTCGGCATCTTTGAAGCAGTCCCAGTACGGACGGGGTCCTTCCATCTTCGTTCGGGAATCTCATCAGGGTCTAACTGGACGATTTTCCTTTTCATCTTCGGTGGCTGCGTGGAAGATTCACCGAAGGCCCCCGTCTCGTCTATCCCCTCTACCTGGCCCGAGGATTCTGCAACTGCGTCCTCGTGAGTGGAGCGACGCTCGGATTCAGCTTCCATACCCTCCTCTCCCTCGTTGCGTAAATCCTCGGCTTCTTTCTCCGTGGACTCCTCAATGTCAATCAGGGGAGGTGGACTCGCCGTTCGGACGGTAGGTGGGCTCATTGTTCGGAGTGGGATCACCTGAACGGGGAAATCAACCCTAGGGACCCCCTGTGGCATTTGCTCCCCTTCCCGAACGCGATAGCCGCGGGCAGAAGATCTGATGATCTCAGCTATCATGGGGTCGATTGTCCTTCGGCCGAAGGCTCCAGGCGGCGAATCCATACCTAAAGACAAGTGCACGGGAGAAGACCGTTAGCGAAGAGCGAGGTCTGGATCCTAAGGTGCCTACGTACGGTGATTCTAGGCTACCGAACGACTCTTCGGATCGTATACGGCTTAACTATACCGAGCGATGATTTGTCGGGAATTCTTACGGGTCTAAGTTGTTGAACCTTTATTCGGAGTTGTCATTCGGTTACTGTCCCTATAGCTTATTCCGAAGGAAAGCGTGGGTTGAATTCCTTATTTGTTGTTCGGAAGAACAAGGGTTGAAGATGCACATGCGTTCAGAAGAACACAAGAACATCTTCAACCATTTCTGGAATTTCAGAAAACGTTACAGACGAGATAGAAGATAAAAAGCCCGTTCTAAGCCAAAACATGTTCAAAAACAATCAAAATGCATAGAAAAAGATAGAGAAACAAGAAATACCTGAAAAATGAAGTGAAATCTGTGATCAAATACTCGAAATCTTCGATTTTTGTTGGGTTTTTTGGCTGGAGACTCGTTTTGACAGATGAACGATCAAGAACGGAGGAAGAAAAAGTGATTTTCTCTCTCCGTCCGTCGCCTTTTATACCTAGGGCAGAACCCAGACCGGCGCCGAACCTTACCCGTTCGATTTTTGGCGGGAGATTGATGTACCGTTGGATGTTCGACGCGTGGAATCCTGATGCACGCGCCGAACCAGCGCTCAATGGTCTTGCGACGCGTGGCAAACTTGAAGTTGGCGGATGCAGGAGCATTAAATGCTAACTCAGAACTTGTCACTTCTGAGCTTCGGAAATTATTGGCGTTCGGACTACTAACTCTGGAATTCCTTCGTTCGGATAACGTGTCGTTCGGCCACTATGATTCAACTCCTCCATCTATGCCGAGCATGCGAAGCAGGAGTTGAGGGGCTATTGTAGTGGGCCGAAATATCCGAAGTCCAAAGGGTTCAAAAGGATCAACCCATCTGGGCCATCGTTCAGCTGTCTCAGTTCGTCTACGTTCAAAAAGTATTATTGTCCGAACAAACGTGTGTTTCAGGGTTGTTTGTCCGAAGAACACAAGCCCTATTGGAAGAATTGTGACCCGTTTATTCGGATCATCTTCCTCTTCACAACTACTGTTGCTCGGACAGACGATTCGGTTCGATTGGACGTGTATTGTTTGGATAACCGCCTCTGTGGGAACATTCTTGATCCTTTCCACTTATGGCCGATTCTAGAAGTCTTCGATGATACGCAAGATGTCTTCTCTGATATACGAAGTGACATCTCTGGCCAATAGCGACAGTCCTGACATTAGTCACTGTGACACGGCAAGATCTTCTGAAGGCGGCCCTCATTAATGTCCCTGACATATGACGTCAGCCGAGCGTAGAAGTGCGCGTGTAGCCTACGCTCGGCTAACTCACCGCTTCCATCCCACGCCTATAAATAGAGGAGTACTTCACCTAAGACGGGGATCTGTTCTGAGTAACCACACACGAAAAATTTCTCTCTTTACATATATTTTCATACCAAAACTTCTTCCTCCGCATACTAACTTGATCGTCGGAGCTTCTTCCCGGAGGAACACCCCCCTCCGGTTTGCAGGTACAAGGCGTTACAGGTCATCGCTCCACGATTCAGCAAGCAAGAAGGGTTCAAGAGGTTCAAGGTTAAAACAGCCCCCCACAAAGAGCAAACATAAATGCATAGGAATCAATTCGAAAATTTGAAAAAGGAATGGGGCAGTGATACAAACATAAATGCATCTTCGTCTCCAACTGTAAACGGATAGGGTATCTTGACTTGCATCTCCCTCCCTAGTTCAGTTGATATCACGCTTATAAATCGCTCCGAATGCTTGAGCGCCTTCATTCGTTGCAAAAAGGAAATTTTCTTCTGCTTTACTTCAGTTGCCATTGCTATCAAAAAGTTCTTTTTCTCCTTCCCCTGTAGAAAAAGACAAAAAAGAAAAATTCACCACGAGCAGACAGGAACCTAAAATCCAAATAGATGACGACTTGTCAACAACTTTTTTCTCAATAATTTTTTCACTCATGTTCTCATCTACAACTTTTCATTTATCAATAACTTATTCACTACAGGATACACATAACAACTTCTTTTTTGAAACGATAAAATATTATAAGGAAACCTTAATAACGGATACATCAAGTTGGGAGGAGAGAGGAAGGGAAATCAACCAAAGATTGATAGAAAATACCAAAAGGGACTAACCCAAACACCCAAAAGGGCCAAAGTCCGAACTCGAAAAAATTGGCCAACCCTGAGCATCTAAGGGCCATAAACTGCCCAGATCAGAAATTCCAGCCAAAAAAGTTCAACAAAAACGAAAATGGCCCAACCCAAGAAAACCATAAGCCTAACCCAACCATAAAGCCAGGTCCGGCTCTGAGATTTTGGAGGCCGAAGATGATTTTCGAAAGTGAGGTCCTTAATAATTATAAACGAAAATCAAATAAAAAGTCGAACACACTGAATAATTTTGATTCGGATATAGTATTTGTCTGCAATGAGAAGTACCGAAGTAGTAGCGTTTAAGGGGGAAAATAGATGCATCCACCACACTAAATAATTTTGAAGGGGTCCAGAGATTTTTGGCGATCTCGCGACATTTTACTCGTCCTTTTTGTTTTTTCTTTTGTTTATTGCTGCATTCCGTGTTCCATTTTTCTCGGCCATTGGGGCTTAAGTATAAATGTCTTCTTGGGTTTAAAATTGAGCCTAAAACAACACATATATACTAGGTCCTAAAAATAAATGGAGGCCTTATTTTTTGGGGGGAAATTCCTGGCCAGTCCCATTTTTTACTTGGAGTTCCATGCAAACCCCTTTCTGTAAAGTTATCCCATCCAGCCCCTTTTTAAAGACGCTTTTACTATTTTACCCTTGTCACTATTTCAACACTTCCAGAATTCACACCCCACCCACAGAATTCACACCTTCAAGAATTCACACCCCACAGAATTCACACCTCCACAAATTCACACCCCCCACAGAATTCACACCTCCACGAATTCAGACCCCACCTACAGAATTCACGCATCCACGAATTCACATCTTTCAAAATTCACACCCCACCCACAGAATTCACACCTTCAAGAATTCACAACTTCAAGAATTCACACCCCACAGAATTCACACTTTTTAAGAATTCACACCACTTTTAAGAATTCACTCCCTTTTGTACTATTCACACCTCAAGAATTCATGCCCATTCAAATTACACAAATTCACAACCCTAAATTCAAAATTCACAACCCTCTAAAATAATTCACAAACAAACACTTAATATGAATAAAAACAAAAACACAGGTAGTTCTCAACTTCTCACATCAACGCCTCCCTTCATAATATTCTTAAATTACTCCTCCATACAAAAAATTCGGGAGGAGGTGTCAAAGAATTCACAGAAAAAATAGGAAGACAGAATTCACATCACCAAATGAGAATTCACACGCTTGAAAAAACAAAATTCACACGTAAATGAAGAATTCATACCTTCAAAAAAGACAGATTCACATCTTTAAAAAGAACACAATTCACCTCCAAACGAAGAATTCATATCTTCAAAAAAAGACAGATTTCCCATCTTTAAAAAGGACACAATTCACCTCCAAATGAAGAATTCACACCCAAAGATTTTCCAGTGCTGTGCATACAAATAACCCCTACACTTTCATACATATCCACACCTAGTAAAACCCAACAGAAGAAAAGAGAACGGTAATTAAAGGTTTTAAACAGTACAGGTTTTAAATAATGTGCCACACTTGTAAGATTTTAGACTGAGGTATTGGAGCTCGTGACGGTGGTGGTGAGACGCGAATTCTGGAAGCGGTGTCGTGTTGGATTTGCTTGATGATGGTGACGGACTTGCCGATGATGCCGCCGACGCAGGCGGAGTGGCAAAGGAGGCAAAAGAGAACGTGGCCAGTGGAGTCTTTAAGGGGACGCCGGAAAAGTTGATCTCGTCTGAGCGAAGAAGAGCGGCGGCAGCAGAAGTCGCCAGCGAGACGCGGCGTGGTAACGACGGAGGAGGCGAAGACGATGAGGACGGGGTGGCGTCGTCGAGCTTCCTGTACATGGCTGGTTCGTACCTACTTCCTCTATTCAAATGGTCGATCCAGAGCACAGACGCTGAAGAACCGCCGCCGGCGAAGACGAAAACACCGGAGCACCAATCGTCAAGTTCGAAGAGGTCACCGTCACCACCGGCGAAGAAGACGAAGACACCATTGTCGTTTTGTAACTCTCCCTCTCTCTCTCTCTCTCTCTCTTGGCAGGATCTCTTTTAAACAGAGGCAGCGGTTGGGCGGGGGTATTTTGGGTGCATCACTTGAAACAGGGCTTGGGAGGAAAGAGCATGACACGGAATGGGGCTGGACCGGTATGTGAAGACAAAAAAGGGGCGGCCAGGAAGAACCCCTATTTTTTGAGGACTTAGAGCCCACGCCTCTTGGGCATTAGCCCAGAGCCGGCAGTGCATAAAGCTACTCAGATTCCGTCAGCTGCCACCACAAATAGAGCTGCACCGGCGGCACGCGCTACCGCGAACACTAGCGAGTGGTGTCCACTCGAAGATGACTTCCAAGAAACCACAACTCTAGCCCTCACAAAGGACCTGAGATGCTGTCCACCGGAGTTCCAAACATTCTGCGGCAAGCCGCCAACGTCACCCACGTTGCCCACCGCTGATATTGTTCGTGTTATCAGGTGTCGTCGTAGATTTTGCCATTGGGAGAGGACTAATTATAAAGGTGTTTGGTCATAGCTGTTGCTTGTCTTGAAGGGTAATTAAATTTCCATGGCGTGTCTCATTTGGACCGGACTTTCCTACACTTTCCCTGCAAGTGAACCGGGCTTTCCTACACTTTCTCTGCAAGCGAGGCCTTTGCCACTTCATCGTAGCCATTTATCTTTGTATTCAATGGTACATATTTTAAAAAAGAGTTCTCTTCCCTGGAAGAGTTTTATTAAAATCTGAATTGACCATCAAAAACACTTTTAGACGTCGAAGAGCAGCACTCTGCAGTCCAACAAAACCCGCATTCGTTTCATTTTGTTAGAATACTTTATTATTACAAGACGTTGACATTTTCAATGCCAATAGTTATCTGATAGCAGCGTCATTTGCACATGCTTTCAGGCCAATCAAATCTATCTAATCTACCAGTAGAAATTTGGTATGAATTCCCATGAAACGTGCTGAAGACACATTCAAACTTTTTTTGGCAAACCCCACTTGGCCAAGAAAATTCCTGTACAGGGTTTTGCCATCCTATACTCTTCTGCCCCTGCCAAGTGCTGCGTCCGGACCGAAGGATAGAGGGGGCTCTAGAGGACGAGGAAGAACCATAGTTAGAACAGAGAAAAACATAACGAAATGAGCTGCTGCATTTAGTAGGCCTAGGCAGATCACAAAATTTCGAACATGCTATTTTGTATTTTGTCTGTTTCAAAAGCATAGCTGTTGTAATCACAAAATAGAGAGAATTGTTGTCTGCAAATATCAAAACACCGACAGTTCCCTAAAACCCCTCTTGGACGTGGACGAGAGAGCCGAAAAGGCTAGCTAAACGGTTGCATAAATGTATAAACAAAACTGGGTGCATAACAAGAAGCTTAACTGTGAACAAAAACACAAATAGTAGGACTTGAATTACAACCTCATTGAACTTGATTTGTCTCCACTGGGAAAAAGTTTTAATTATCAGGAAATGATCTCTGTCGAGCTGTCTAAGAAAATATCACACACTGTCTCCCTCGAATCTATGGTTATAGATGTTTGAGAACTCTTGTGCTCAACTAACTGCCATAGCCCAGTTAACTGCCCTATTATGGGGATTCTTTCTTGAGGGCGGTATCGGGCCACTTCTTGTGACATTCGATTACTTCTCACCCAACATAAGGATTAATTCACGAGTAATAGTCATTGTGTCATTGGGTTGGCCTTGTTTGTAGATTGTAGATGAATTTTTGAACATTCCTATTAATAGATCGTCTTTGAATTCGATGTTATTCTTCATAACGTTGGTAAATTTCATTCTGCCCAAGGTAAAGAGGGGAAAGAGAAAACTCAACTTACACCAGGGAAGCCTTTAAGAAGGAACTCTATTTGCTGCTTAGTGGCATGTAGGCATGATGCTCAATCAGAAATTCAGACCATACGCTAATACCATTGCCACACAATAGGCTTTCCAAATTGGACAAAACCACAAAAGGGTCTCACAAAACCAAAAAAAAAGGAAAGGAAAGAATACCAATAGGTCTTACATCAGTTGCGGATATAGAATATCAATGCTAATAAAGCAAGTTTGCATTGTTGCACTAGAACATAGGCTTATAGGCAACACCAGAGTTTCTTCTTCTCTGCTGGCATAGAGACAATCAGACAACGCTGTTTTACCTCAGGTTTCTTGCTTCGTCTTCTTACGCACAAAAGCATCAGTCAATGCAGATCTTGACACCAACGAAGCCACCAAGAGACGCAAAGTCTGCAATATGAATGTATTAGCAGAGAGTGAAATTGAAACTACTACAGTCAGCAAACTACTACACCAAGCCACAGTGACAGGCTCAAACTAAAATCACAACTTTGGAAGTTAAAGCGCTGTGGTGCAAGCCAATCTGTTTAGTGCGCAAGGTTTGAGCAAATTTCTTAGAATGTTGATAGAAAAAACCTGTTACATGAAATCTTCAAAATATATGAAGAACAGTGGCGGATTCTTGAGACACAAGTAGGGGTACAACATACGTGTAACATTTTACTACGACGTTTACCTTGAAAGACTATTGAGTACTGAAAACTTTGTGAAATTTCTGGCTGGTCGAAAGCATATTACTGCAGAACTATGTATGCAATGATGTGAATCTCATGTTATGCATGACGTAGTCCATGGTACCTCGTAAAGAATCCAATAAGAAATGTGAACATTTCACAGTGTCCCCGTGTCCTCAATGAGAATGAGATGAATCCCACACTTAGACACATATACTAAGGGCCATACCCTACGCCCGTTTCTGAGTCCATGTAACATCTATTATAATTTGACTGCAGTTAACTTACGGCTTACCTCCTCCTCACCCATATTCACCTCCAATTCCTGAATATCGCTGACAGGTACCTTTAATCTGTTGATAAGAGACATGCCTGAGATCGGAGATAAAGGTGCTATTGATAAACTATCCATCACCAGGAACATAGACGGTCCTTTCACTAGTCCAACACCCATTTTAAGACGGGACTCTGAACTCAAACGAGTGCTTGTAATTCGGAATAGGGATGTAAGTGTCGACCATGACAGGTTTACAACTTCTTCAATACCGATTAGTTTGTTGACATAAGTGGTACCAGGGGCTAGTTTTGGATCGAGTAGAATCGCCTTCATCTCCTCTGATTTGAAGAACTTGTTGACATCCAAATCTTGGACACTCTTGCGTAAATTGCCCAGGCATCCCATGAAGGACAAATATGGACATTCCTTAATGATATAGCCGATTGGAACTGAGAGGAAACTGCATAGGAGATTCACAAAATTCTCTTCAACTTCTGCATACAGCGCCCTATTGTTCGACCTGTTGATGAAAAGCTTCAAGTTTATCTTTTCATCCTTATTTCTTGTGTCCACGTCTCTTTGAGATAGTTTCATCATCCTCGGTTCATACTGTCCATAATTAATCATGGGCTCTGTCTTACTGAAGGGAGGTTCCAATATGGAGTCAGAAAAAGGCGTCCTTGATGCTAATGAACACTTGAGCAATTTCAGAACCTGAGACAGATGGATACAAACAAGTAGTTCCAAAAAAAATAAGGGCACGGAGTCATGGGCAAGCCCAGGAACACGGCAAAAGGGTATATATGCAAGGATGTAAATATGTGGATTTTATAGGTATTGAGTTGTTATTTGTACGCATATTGTATTTAGTAGCAGAAAACATCATAGAGTTCCATTTATGGAATATAGAACAAAAAGATGATTTCGTTAATTACCTCATCCTTTCCTATGTTCAGCATTCTCTCTTCTGTTTTGCCCCAATCAAATGCTCCAAAATTGCCAAGCAGAGACAAGCCAGCCGTGGTAGACATAGGCAACACTTGAAAGTCATCGGTTATCATAAACCGCAGAGTTGGTTTTATAAATCCACTTCCAACTTGGGTAACTGGGTCTAATAGATTAAACTCGTAGCATGAGGCATTTCCGCACTGGCAAGAATCAAATGGGTAATACCTCACCATATTACAATTGCCACACGCATAATGCTTGCTTTTGTTACATTCAACCAAATCTACCTTTAGGTTCCTACAGTAGATATCAGTTGCACATCGCGGATGAAGAAGTATCCCTTTGTGCTCACTTGATAGAAAGTCCTCATCAAACTTTTCCAAAGTTTCATATAAGTTGTTTAAACAGCCAAACTCCCCGTCCAAAGAGTGCTCACGAGTGAGCCCGAAAATTGTTCCAATAGGTAATGTAAGGAAGCTGAATAGAACATCCACAAAATCCTTGTTTGCCTCCACAAAAACAATTCGATTTTTCTCTTTCTCCACAAGGACCTTCAAACTCATAGTTTGAGAAGCTTCGCTCGCCATGATTTTCAATAAAAACTTGAGTGACTAACTTCAAGATCACAGTAATTCGCTCGACGAGTATTGTTGGCTTATGTTGGAACTTGTATCCCTTGCATCAACCACTACAAATGGAAAAGATTAATATAAAGATGCATAAAAAACTGTCCGTGAAAAACACAACAATATTGAGTTGCAACACCGAAAGAAATCCATGGCACCAATATTGCATTCGAGAAAATTCTTGAAATGTAGAACTTTTGCGATTAAGCAATGGAAACCGCATTTACAAAAGTCAAACATTGAACTTTTTTGGTGCAATGCTGGTGTAAGTGTACCATGTTACTATTTGTAAGTTCTCGACGGAGGAAGGTTATGGTTGCAATACGAAAGTATAGGGAATCACCGGTATTCGGTTGGGCCTCCATGTTCCCCGTGCAGACTGCCGTACCATTTAGAGGCTATAACCAAAACAGGAGTAAATTCCTTCATAGCATGTTTTATAGGATTGTCACTAACCTATAAAATTCCAATCTTGTAAAGTTTTTTTTTTGGGGGGGATAGTCAAATAGGACCGGGGAAGTCCCCTTTTGCATCACAAGTATCAAACGAGGACACCTAAGACAAAAAAGTTTGTATTTTTTCGTCGTTAGTGAATTTTTTTTTATGCTTTTGGCCATAATTTTTTATTTTATAGACTCATCCAAGGGCAGAACTAGCGCAGGGCTAGGTTGGGTTGTAGCCCATGCACAGTTCCAACAAATAAAAAACAAACAAATTAGATGTAGATTTTCAGTCCAAATGAATTTAATCCAACCCACCATCCTCCCATTCGGCCCAACCTAACCCACAATTTGTTTGAATCGGAGCGAAAATATTCGTTTTCTGATCATTTTATCCTAAAAATCATAATTTTTTTGGGTCTCCAAGGCTCTCATAATTACTACTATTTATTTGGGACCCTATAGAGCAAATACTTAATTATGAGAGCACTAGAGGCAAATATTAATTATGATCCTTTAGAATAATATGATTAAAAAAATAAGATATTCGCATTGGTTCAAACAGATTGAAAATTGGAGCACTTAATTTTTTTTGAGACTGTTTAATAATATAAGAGAAATTAGGGGAGAAGTAAAATAAAATAAAATAAATGGAATTGTTGATAGTCATTCGGTATACATACCGAAGTATTGTAGCGACACGTATTTTACCTAAGCTTTTACCTAACTACATGTGGGTTCTATAGGTTTTAGGTAGCTATAATAGCTAATATTCTCTTTTTGCAACTCTGCTATACATGCTCTAATAGGACAACAAAATAAAAAGGGAGAAAAATTCTTTTGTTGTTCTTTAAACTAGTTTGTATGTAAATTTGTATATTTATGCACAAACAAGAATTCTACTGATGGACGGCTTATCCTCTCAAATGTGAGTGTTTGTAAAAATGTGTTTGGTTTGGTTGAAGGACAAATTTGGTTATGAAAAAGTGAAAGGACAAGAAGTAACCGAAGTAACAATGGAGGGACGATGAAGAAGAAGGCATAAACAAGCAGAATGAGTAGAGTAGTGCTCAAAGAAGATCCAAGTTAAGTAGTGTGCGGTACCTGTGAGTCACTGCGGGAGATCCAGCAAACCAAAACCAGTGTTGCTGCTTTGATGAACGATTTTGGAATTGGGAAAGACAGTGGCAATAGTAAACTTAAAAGCATCTCCAATAACTCTATAATACACTAAAAGGACAATTATTAAAAGCATCTCCAATTAATAACTCTGTAAATGGGCAAAAAGTTGGCTAAAGATGTAGCTAGCAAATGGGCAAAAACCGACTCCAATGTACTTGATAAATTGGTTCATAAACTCATGACTCAACAAGTCAAGTCACCTTATGAATTTGGCCACAAATATATAGTCACTAGTGAATTTGAGATGTTACATATATCCAGCTTAAATAAGTTATTCGTTCTATCCAACTACTTTATGCGCGTGATAATCGTAATCATCACAAAGTATCAGTTACTATTTTGATATATATATTTTCCTATTTCATCATAAAAGAAAATATTTGTACAGAGATACATTGCTTAAAAAGTGATGATAAAAGAGTATATTTTAAAAAGAAATGATTCGATGGCCACAAAGTTAACATGAAGTGATCTAATGATTGTAGAGGTTACAACGAAACTTTGTGGGCCCAATGAAACTCTTCTTCTTCTTTTTTCCCCCCTCCTAGGCACAAAAAGAACCTGTTTGAAGTGTTGCCGCAGCAACAATAAGCTACAAAACGTTTGAGGGTTTGAATCTTCGAGGGTTTAAAAATGAAAAATTGCTCTTTTACACAAACTTTGTGTCTAAGAAACATATCAGTTCATCTTTCTCCATAATAATAGAACATAGACCTCCCTTTTCTCATTCCAAATTCAAGCAAAATTTGTGTTTCAATTAATAATTTAGCTTGTCCATTGGAGTGATCACCCAGGATAATGACTACTTACCAATCTATAATGACCAGAGTCTAAAAATACTATAAAATTATGACCAGAAGCAAAGAAAAAATCACTAAAGATGGAAAAAAAAAAATTTTTTGTCTAAAGTGTCGTCTTACTATGACGACTTTTTTTTCAACATCGGCTCATATTATTATATTTTTTAGATTCCTCTTGTCGAGACAAATGATTAATCCCCAAAATTACAACGAAATACTCAACAAAAAGTTACGAAAAATAAAAAAGTACCAAAAAAAGTCCTAAACAAAAAGTTTACAATGGAGCCTTAATGCTCCAATGGCTAAGGTAGGTCTACAGTCCATCTTTTCTCTTCCATTTAAGAAATAGTACCAAAGACAAGACTTGTATTAGGCGTTCACTTGGAAATATGAAGTTGAATGTATCGATGACTTCGATACCTTATTATAAAACAAAATGGCATAACCAACTGTCATAGCCTAGTTAATCGCCCTATTATGGGGATTCTTTCTTGAAGTATAGTTCAGGGGTAACTCACTCTCAAATGGGAGGTATCAGACCAATTCTTGTGTTATTCGATTACTTCTCACCCGACATATGGATTAATTCACGAGTTAGAGTCATTGTGTCATTGCGTTGGCCTTTTTTTTGGGGGGGTAAATGGTGGCCTTGTTTGTAGATTGTATATGAATTTTTGAACATTCTGATTAATAGATCATCATCGAATGTAATTCTTTATAACGTTTGTAACTTTCATTCTGCCTGCCGAAGGTAAAGAGGGGAAAGAGAAAACTCATCTTACACCTGCCTTTAAAGAAGGAACCCTATTTGCTGCTCAGTGGCATGCAGGCATGATGCCCAATCAGAAATTCAGACCATACCCTAATACCATTGCCACACAATAGCCTCTCCAAATTAGACAAAGAAACCACAAAAGGGTCTCACAAAACCAAAAAAACGCAAAGGAAAGAATACCGATAGATCTTACATCAGCTGCGGACATAGAATATCAATGCTAATAAAGCAAGTTTGCATTGTTGCACTAGAACATAGGCTTATAGGCAAACACCAGAGTTTCTTCCTCTCCTGGCATAGAGACAATCAGACAACGCTGTTTTACCTCAGGTTTCTTGCTTCGTCTCCTTAAGCACAAAAGCATCAGTCAATGCAGATCTTGACACCAACAAAGCCACCAAGAGACGCAAAGTCTGCAATATGAATGTATCAGCAGAGAGTGAAATTGAAACTACTACAGTCAGCAAACGAAGCCACCAAGAGACGCAAAGTCTGCAATATGAATGTATCAGCAGAGAGTGAAATTGAAACTACTACAGTCAGCAAACTACTACACCAAGCCACAGTTACAGGGTCTAACTTCAAGCACAATTCCGTTTAGTGCGCTAGGTTTGAGCAAATTTCTTAGAATGTTGATAGAAAAAAACCTGTTGCATGAAATCATCAAAATGTATGAGCAGTGTCTGATTCTTGCAACATGAGTAGGGGTACAACATACGTGTAACATTTTACTACGACATTCACCTTGAAAGCCTATCGAGTACCGAAAACTTAGTGAAATTTCTGGCTGGTCAAAAGCATATTACTGCAGAACTATGTATGCAACGATGTGCATCTCATGTTATGCATGAAGTAGTCCATCGTACCTCGTAAAGAATCCAATAAGAAACGTGAATATTTCACAGTTTCCCTGTGTCCTCAATGAGATTGAAATGAATCCCACACTGAGACACATACACTAAGGGCATCTGAGTCCATGTAACGTCTATTATAATTTGACAGCAGTTAACTTACGGCTTACCTCCTCCTCACCCATATTCACCTCCAATTCCTTAATGTCGCTGAGAGGTACCTTTAATCTGTTGATAAGAGATATGCCTGAGATTGGAGATAAAGGTGCTATCGATAAACTATCCGTTACCATGAACATAGACGGTCCTTTCACTAGTGCACCACCAATTTTAACTTCCCGCAGAGGGGACTCTGAACTCAAATCACTGGATTCAAATTCGAATAGGGAATAAAGAGTCGAAAATGGCAGGTTTACAGCTTCTTCAATACCAATTAATTTTTTGTCATAAGAGGTACCGGGGGCTAGTTTTGGATCGAGTAGAATTGCCTTCATCTCCTCTGATTTGAAGAACTTGCTGACATCTAAATCTTGGACACTCTTGCGCAAATTTTCCAGGTTTCCCTTGAAGGACAAATATGGAAATTCCTTAATGACATAGCCGATTGGAATTGAGAGGAAACTGCAAAGGAGATACACAAAATTCTCTTCAACTTCTGCATACAGCACCCTATTGTTCGACCTGTTTATGATAAGCTTCAAGTTTATCTTTTCATCCTTATTTCTTGTGTCCGCGTCTCTTTGAGATAGATTTATCATCCTCGGTCCACACTGTCCATAATTAATCATGGGCTTTGTCTTACTGAAGGGAGGTTCCAATATGGAGTCAGAAAAAGGCGTCCTTGATGCTAATGAACACTTGAGCAATTTTAGAACCTGAAACGGATACAAACAAGTAGTTCCAAAAAAATAAGGGCACGGAGTCATGGGTAAGCCCGGCAACACGGCAAAAGTGTATATACATGTATATATGCAAGTATGTAAATATGTGGATTTTATAGGTATTGAGTTGTTATTTGTAGGCATATTGTATTTAGTAACACCGAACATCATGGAGTTCCATTTATGGAATATAGAACAAAAAGATGATTTCGTTAGTTACCTCATCCTTTCCTACGTTCAGCATTCTCTCTTCTGTTTTGCTCCCATCAAATGCTCCAAAATTACCAAGCAGAGACAAGCCAGCCATGGTAGACATAGGCAACACTTGAAAGTCATCAGTTATCATAAACCGCACAGCTGGTTTTATAAATCCACTTCCACCATGGGGAACTGGGTTTAATAGATTTACCTCGTACTGCAAGGCTTTTCCGCAAGGGCAAGAATAATTTTGATAATAGCTCACAAAATCACAACGCTCAATGGCATCTTTACACACATAATACTTGCTTTCGTTACATTCAGCCAAATTTACCTTTAGGTTCCTACAGTAGATATCAGTTGCACATCGCGGATGAAGAAGTATCCCTTTTTGCTCACTTGATAGAAAGTCCTCATCTAACTTTTCCAAACTTTCATATAAGTCGTTTAAACAGCCAATCTCCCCCTCCAAAAAGTGCTCACGAGTGAGTCCGAAAATTGTTCCAATAGGTATTGTAAGGAAGCTGAATAGAACATCCGCAAAATCCTTGTTTGCCTCCACAAAAACAATTCGATTTTTCTCTTTCTCCACAAGGATCTTCAAACTCATAGTTTGAGAAGCTTCGCTTGCCATGATTTTCAATAAAAACTTGATTGACTAACTTCAAGATAACAGTAATTCGCTTGACGAGTATTGTTGGCTTATGTTGGAGCTTGTATCCCTTGCATCAACCGCTACAAATGGAAAAGATTAATAGAAAGATGCATAAAAAACTGTCCGTGAAAAACACAACAATATTGAGTTGCAACACCGAAAGAAACCCATGGCACCAATATTGCATTCGAGGAAATTCTTGAAATGTAGATCTTTTGCGATTAAGCAATGGAAACCGCATTTACAAATGTCAAACATTGAACTTTTTTGGTGCAAGTGTACAATGTTACTATTAAGCTCTCGACAGAGGATGGTTATGGTTGCAATACAAAAGTATAGGGAATCACCGGTATTCGGTTGGGCCGCCATGTTGTGCAGACTGCCGTACCATTTAGAGGCTATAACCAAAACAGGAGTACATTCCTTCATAGCATGTTTTGTTTCATAGGATTGTCACTAACCAATACAATTCCAATCTTGTAAATTTTTTATTTTTTTTGGATAGTCAAATAGGACCGGGGAAGTCCCCTTTTGCATCACAAGTATCAAACAAGGAAAAGCCATTGAATGAGAGGGTCCTTTACTCATGGAGAAACATCGTTTCAAAGGATGTAAAATTAGGACTGGAAAAATAACTCCAAAGAGAAGAATTTACTAAGTCCTAGTGCAGGTATGTTACCCTTCACCTCCGCCAGAGAGTATTGCCCCCACATCACACCACTATCACTGCACTCATGTCGGGGCCGAGCCTAAGAACCCAGCACGTGTGGGTGGTGTTGGAAGTAAGGCCCCATTCTCCTCAATTTTTTTGTCTTAAACTTTTTCCGGTAACTTTTTTATTTTTTTCAACTTTTTGTTGAGCTTTTCGTTGTTAATTTTGGGGTCAAACATCTGTCTCGACGAGAGGAATCAAAAAATTATAATAATGTGGACCAATGTTGAAAAAAATTTATATAAGACGGCACTTAAGACAAAAAGGTTCGTATTTTTTCGTCTTTAGTGAATTTTTTTTTATGCTTTTTGTCATAATTTTTTACTTTTTAGACTCATCCCGTTGTCGAGACGGACAAAGAATCCAAAAGACACAATGCAAATCAAACTAAAGTTCATAAACAAAATACACAAAATGAAGATGACAGTTAAGGAGAATTAGTTCCAATGGGGGCTACGGGACTTGAACTTGGGCTTGTCCAACCAAGGCAAAGTTTTCGACCGCTGAACCTACACCTCGTTTGTTACCCTCATACAGTTCAAAGGTTCAAGTCGTATACAAATGTCCATATATTAGCACAAACAAGAATTCTACTGATGGAGGGACGATGAAGAAGAAGGCATAAACAAGCAGAATGAGTAGAGTAGTGCTCAAAGATGATCCAAGTTAAGTAGTGTGTGGTACCTGTGAGTCACTGCGGGAGATCCAGCAAACCAAAACCAGTGTTGCTGCTTTGATGAACGATTTTGGAATTGGGAAAGACAGTGGCAGTAGTAAACTAAAAGTACAATTATTAAAAGCATCTGCAATAACTTTGCCTCCTTCTTTTTAATTTTTAAAAAGAATTTTTCAAAAAATTCATCCTAAATACTCTTTAGATTCCTCCTATTTTAAACATTTTTCTCTCTATCTTTCTCCACTTATTATCTTTACTATTTTTCAAAAAAAATTTCAAAAACCAAACCAAACACAGCATTTATAAAAGCATCTCCACTCCTTACTCATAGTTTTATCCAAATTTGAGTGAAAACTTGATTTTGTATTGTGTGTTCTAATAGGTAAACTCAAACCCAAGCAAAAATATACACAAATTTGAGTAAAAACTTCATCAATGACAATATTGTAAATTTAAAGGTGTGAAATTTGCCTTCAAAATTTTGAGTAAGGGTTTGAGTCTAAATTTTAATAAAACTCAAATTTGGTATAGGTTTGGGTAAGGAGTGGAGGAGGATTTTGGATAATTTTTACTCAAATTTAAGTTTGAGTCAAGATTTGAGTAAAAAATGAAAATACTCTAATACACTTAAAGGACAATTATTAAAAGCATCTCCAATAACTCTATAATACAGTATAAATGGCTAAAGATAGTACTCCAGCTAGCAAATGGGCAAAAAGCGACTCCAATGGAATTGATAATTTGGTACATAAACCTATGACTCAAGTCACCTTATAAATTTGGCCACAAATATAAAGTCACTAGTGAATTTGAAATGTAGTATATCCTCAGCTTAAATAAATTATTTATTTTATCCAACTATTTTATGTGTATGATAGTTGTAATCATTACAAAGTATTAGTTACCATTTTAATATATATGTTTTCCTATTTCATCATAAAAGAAAATATTTACATAGGGATAGATACGTTGCTAAAAAAATGAGGGTAAAAGAGTATATTTTAAAAAAGAAATGATTTGATGGCTACAAAGTCAACATGAAGTGATCTCTAACGGTTGTAAAGGTTATAACAAAACTTTGTGAGCCCAATGTAACTTTTTTTCCTTGGCATAAAAAGAAACTGCTCTATTTTATAATATAAATTATATGTTTATGGGCCCAAAGAAATTTTTTTTTTCCCTAGGCACAAAAAGAACATGTTTAAAGTGTTGCCGCAGCAACAATAGCTACAAAACGTTTGAGGGTTTGAATAAAAAAAACCTCGGAGGGTTTCATTATTGCTCTTTTACACAAACTTTGTGTCTAAGAAACATATCAGTTCATCTTCTCCATAATAATAGAACATAGACCTCCCTTTTCAATTAATATATTTGGCTTGTCCATTGGAGAGAGATCACCTAGGATAATGACTACTTACCAATATATAATGACCAGAGTCTAAAAAGTACAAAATTATGACCAGACGCAAAAAAAAAAAAAAAAAAAATTCACTGAAGACGAAAAAAATATGCTTTTTTGTCTAAAGTGTTGTCTTACTATGATGAACTTTTTTTTCAACATCGGCCCATATTATTATATTTTTTTGATTCCTCTCGTCAAGACAAATAATTAACCCCAAAATTACAATGAAAAACTCAACAAAAAGTTACGAAAAATAAAAAAGTACCAAAAAAAAGTTTTAGACAAAAGTTTACAACGGAGCCTTAATGCTCCAATGGCTGACGTAGGTCTACAGTCCATCTTTTCTTCCATTTAAGAAATAATACCAAAGACAAGACCTGTATTAGGCGTTCACTTTGAAATATGAAGTTGAATGTATCGAAGACTTCGATACCTTATTATAAAACAAAATGGCATAACCAACTGCCATAGCCTAGTTAACCGCCCTATTATGGGGATTCTTTCTTGAAGTATAGTTCAGGGGTAACTCACTCTCGAATGGGAGGTATCGGGTCAATTCTTGTGTTATACGATTACTTCTCACCCAACATAAGGATTAATTCACGAGTTATAGTCATTGTGTCGTTGCGTTGGCCTTTTTCTTTTTTTGAATGTAAATGATGGCCTTGTTTGTAGATTGTAGATGAATTTTTGAACATTCTGATTAATAGAACATCATCAAATGTTATTCTTCATAACGTTTGTAAATTTCATTCTGCCTGCATAAGGTAAAGAGGGGAAAGAGAAAACTCATCTTACACCAGCCTTTAAAGAAGGAACCCTATTTGCTACTTAGTGGCATGCGGGCATGATGCCCAATCAGAAATTCAGACCATACCCTAATACCATTGCCACACAATAGTCTCTCCAAATTAGACAAAACCACAAAAGGGTCTCACAAAACCCAAAAAAAAAAAAGGAAAGGAAGGAATACCAATAGGTCTTGCATCATCTGCGGATATAGAATATCAATGTTAATGAAGCAAGTTCGCATTGTTGCACTAGAACATAGCCTTATAGGCAAACACCAGAGTTTCTTCCTCTCTGCTGGCATAGAGACAATCAGACAACGCTGTTTTACCTCAGGTTTCTTGCTTTGTCTCCTTAAGCACAAAAGCATCAGTCAATGCAGATCTTGACACCAACGAAGCCACCAAGAGACGCAAAGTCTGCAATATGAATGTATCAGCAGAGAGTGAAATTGAAACTACTACAGTCAGCAAACTACTACACCAAGCCACAGTTACAGGGTCAAACTTCAAGCACAATTCTGTTTAGTGCGCCAGGTTTGAGCAAATTTCTTAGAATGTTGACAGAAAAAAACCTGTTGCATGAAATCATCAAAATGTATGAACAGTGTCTGATTCTTGCGACACGAGTAGGGGCACAACATACGTGTAACATTTTACTACGACATTCACCTTGAAAGCCTATTGAGTACCAAAAACTTTGTGAAATTTCTGGCTGGTCGAAAGCATATTGCTGCAGAACTATAAAAAAAATAATATCAACCTCAAAAAATAAAGAAATCCAATAAGAAACGTGAATATTTCACAGTGTCCCTTTGTCCTCAATGAGAATGAGATTAATCCCACACTTAGACACATACACTAAGGGCTGTACCCTACACCCGTACCTGAGTCCATGTAACATCTATTATAATTTGGCAGCAGTTAACTTATGGCTTACCTCCTCCTCACCCATAGTCACCTCCAATTCGTGAACGTTGCTGAGAGGTACCTTTAATCTGTTGATAAGAAATATGCCTGAGATTGGAGATAAAGGTGCTATCGATAAACTATCCGTCACCATGAACATAGACGGTCCTTTCACTAGTCCGCCACCAATTTTAACTTTCCGCGGAGGGGACTCTGAACTCAAATCAATGAGGTCAATATCGAATAGGGAAGAAAGAGTCGAGAATGACAGGTTTTCAGCTTCACCAATAAGTTTGTTGTCACAAGAGGTACCAGGGGCTAGTTTTGGATCGAGTAGAATTGCCTTCATCTCCTCTGATTTGAAGAACTTGTTGACATCAAAATCTTGGACACTCTTGTATAAATTGCCCAGGCATCCCATGAAGGACAAATAAGGAAATTCCTTAAAGATATAACCAATTGGAAATAAGAGGAAACTGCATAGGAGATTCACAAAATTCTCTTCAACTTCTGCATACAGCGCCCTATTGTTCGATCTGTTTACGATAAGCTTCAAGTTTATCTTTTCATCCTTATTTCTTGTGTCCACGTCTCGTTGAGATAGATTCATCATCCTCGGTCCATACTGTCCATAATTAATCATGGGCTTTGTCCTACTGAAGCGAGGTTCCAATATGGAGTCAGAAAAAGGCGTCCTTGATGCTAATGAACACTTGAGCAATTTCAGAACCTGAGACAGATGGATACAAACAAGTAGTTCCAAGACAAATAAGGGCACGGAGTCATGGGCAAGGCCGGGTATGCTGCAAAAATGTATATATATGTATATATGCAAGTAAGTAAATATGTGGATTTTATAGGTATTGAGTTGTTATTTGTACACATATTGTATTTAGTGACACGGTACATCATAGCTTTCCATTTATGGAATTTGGAACAAAAAAATGATTTCTTTAATTACCTCATCCTTTCCGATGTTCAGTAATCTCTCTTCTATTTTGCTCCCATCTAATTCTCCAAAATTGCCAAGCAGAGACAAGCCAGCCATAGTTGACGTAGGCAACACTTGAAAGTCATCGGTTATCATAAAATGCACGGTTGGTTTAACAAATCCACATCCACCTTCGGGAACTGGATTTAAAAAATTTAACTCGTAGTGTAAAGCTTTTCCGCAAGGGCAAGAATCATTTTGGTCATAGCTCACAACATCACAACGCTCACCCTGACACACATAATACTTGCTTTTGT
This sequence comes from Rhododendron molle, assembly GCA_025413875.1. Lineage (NCBI taxonomy): Eukaryota > Viridiplantae > Streptophyta > Magnoliopsida > Ericales > Ericaceae > Rhododendron > Rhododendron molle. Next base: position 43,466,014 of record CM046398.1, read on the forward strand.
TACATTCAACCAAATTTACCTTTAGGTCCCTACAGTAGACATCCGTTGCACATCGCGGATGAAGAAGCACCCCTTTGTGCTCACTTGAAAGAAAGTCCTCATCAAACTTTTCCAAACTTTCATATAAGTTGTTTAAACAGCCAATCTCCCCCTTCAAAAAGTGCTCACGAGTAAGTCTGACAATTGTTCCAAGAGGTACTGTAAGGAAGCTGAATAGAACATCCACAAAATCCTTGTTTGCCTCCACAAAAACAATTCGATTTTTTTCTTTCTCCACAAGGATCTTCAAACTCATAGTTTGAGAAGCTTCGCTCGCCATGATTTTCAAAAACTTGACCGACTAACTTCAAGATAACAGTAATTTGCTTGACGAGTATTGTTGGCTTATGTTTGCATCAACCACTACAACAACAACAACAACAACAATATTAATCTTTTCCACTACAAATGGAAAAGATTAATACAAAAATGCATAAAACTGTTTGCGAAAAACACAACAATATTGAGTTGCAACAATATCGAGGAAATTCTTAAAATGTAGATTTTTTGCAATTAAGCAATGGAAACCGCGTTTACAAATGTCAAACGTCGAACTTTTTTGGTGCAATGCCAGTGTAATTGTACAGTGTTACTATTAAGTCCTCGACAGAGGACGGTTATGGTTGCAATACGAAAGTATAGGGAATCACCGGTATTAGGTTGGGCCTCCATATTCCTCGTGCAGACTGCCGTATCATTTAGAGGCCATAATCAAAACAGGAGTAAATTCCTTCATATCATGTTTCATAGGATTGTCACTAACCTATACAATTCCAATCTTGTAAAGTTTTTTTTTTGGATAGTCAAATAGAACCGGGGAAGTCCCCTTTTGCATCACAAGTATCAAACCAGGAATAGCCATTGAATAAGAGGATCCTTACTCATGGAGAAACATCGTTTAAAAGGATGTAAAATTAGGACTGAAAAAATAACTCCATAACAGAAGAATTTAGCAAGTCCTAGTGCATGTATGTTACCCGTCACCTCCGCCAGAGAGTATTGCCCTCACAACACACCACTATCACTGCACTCATGTCGGGACCGAGCCTAAGAACCCAGCACGTGTGGGTGGTGTTGGAAGTAAGGCCCCATTCTCAATTTTTTTGTCTTAAACTTTTTCCGGTAACTTTTTTAGTTATTGCAATTTTTTGTTGAGCTTTTCGTCATAAATTTTGGGGTTAATGATCGGTCTTGACGAGAGGAATCAAAATAGTATAATAATATGGACCGATGTTGAAAAAAATTCATATAATATGGCACTTTATAGAAAAAAAAAATTCGTATTTTTTTCGTCTTTAGTGTATTTTTTTAATACTCCTAGTCATAATTTTTTACTTTTTAAGCTCATCAAGTCTAGACGGACAATGAATTGAATCCAAAAGAAACAATGCGAATCTAACTAAAGTTCAAAAAAGACGAACAAAACACATAAAAATGAAGATGACAGTTAAGGAGAATTAGTTCCAATGGGGGCTACGGGACTTGAACTTGGGCTTGTACAACCAAGGCCAAGTTTTCGACCACTGAACCAACCCCTCGTTAGTTATCCTCATACAGTTCAAACGTTCAAGTCGTATACAAATGTCCATATATTAGCACAAACAAGAATTCTACTGTTGGACGGCCCATCCCTTCACATTCCTTCAAATGTGAGTGTTTGTAAAAGTGTGTTTGGTTGAGCGACAAATTTGGTGATGAAAAAGTGAAACGACAAGAAGTAACCGAAGTAACGATGAAGAAGAAGGCATAAACAAGCAGAAAGAGTAGAGTAGTGCTCAAAGATGATCCAAGTTAAGTACGTAGTATGTGGGTACCTGTGAGTCACTGCGGGAGATCCAGAAAACCAAAACCAGTATTGCTGCTTTGGTGAACGATTTTGGAAGTGGGAAAGACAGTGGCAATGGTAAACTAAAAGGAAAGCATCTCCAATAACTCTATAATACACCAAAGGACAATTATTAAAAGCATTGTAAGAGCATTCGTATCAAACTTTTCAAATTTTTGACCAAATTACACCTTAAAAATTTATTTTATTATTTTAGCTATTTATTTTTAAAATTTCTATTGCATCAGGTTTTTTATATTAAAACTCTTTCATTAAAAATATTGTTTACTCTCACTCTTTTCTCAATTAAATTTTTTTTGCCAAGAGCCTTGTTTGGAGCACAACTAATGAGCAACAAATTGATGATTTTTGCGGGACCCATTACGAGTCCAACAAAGATTATTTAAACTGCAAGTCATTCTTAAAATGCTATTTTTATGGGTTCTAGAAAAAAAAAAATAGTTCAATCCCATAACGATAAAGGCTACTTCAAAATTCGTAGAGTGCCCTACGAATGCTAAAACAACCCTTATCGATATCGGTTGGAGCTAAATTTTTTTCAGGAATCCATAAAAAAATATTTTAAGAATGATTTGCGGTTCGAATCATCTATGTAGGACCCGTAATGAACCCGACAACAATAAAAAAAATTCAAGTTTTTCTTGCCGGTACCGAGCCGGCCCTATCTTTGGAGGTGTGGCAGCTCAATTGTTGAACAAAGTTTAAAATGAAAACATTATAAATAAATGTTTAACCCGTGAATAGTTTCTCGTGGAGGAAAAAGAGCAACTGTAGCAATGTTACTTTGAAGGCAAGCAAGGGAGAGGGGGGGCTTTTGGTGGGTTTAGCTCTCTACTTTAGTCCAAAAGTTAATTTGTTGATAGAGATGTGGATGCTCTAATACACTATAAAATGGCTATAGTTGTAGATAGCAAATGGGCAAAAAGTGACTCCGTTGTAATTGATAAATTCGTCCATAAACTTATGACTCAACAAGTCACCTTATAAATTTGGCCACAAATATATAATCACTAGTGAATTTGGGATGTATAACATATCTTCAGCTTAAATAAATTATTCGTTCTATCCAACTACTTTATGCGCGTGATAGATGTAATCACCTCAAAGTATCAATTACCATTTTGATATATATATTTTCCTATGTCATCGTAAAAGAAAACATATATATACAGGGATAGATACATCGCTTAAAGAGTGAGGATAAAAGAGTACTATATTTTAAAAAAGAAATGATTCGATGGCTACAAAATTAACATGAAATGATCTAACGGTTATAGAGGTTACAACAAAACTTTGCGAGCCCAATGAAACTTTTTTTTTCTAGGTAGAAAAAGAAACCACTCTATAATATAGTAAATTATATATATGTTTGTGGGCCCAACGAAACTTTTTTTTACTTTTTTCCCCCCTCCTAGGCACAAAAAGAACCTTTTTGAAGTGTTGCCGCAGCAACAATAGTTACAAGCGTTTCGAGGGTTTGAATCTTCGACTTAACCCAAAAAACCAAAAAAAAAACCTTGGAGATGAAAAATTGCTCTTTTACACAAACTTTGTGTAAGAAACATATCGGTTCATCTTTCTCCATAACAATAGAAAATAGAGAAACATATCAGTTCATCTTTCTCCATAAAAATAGAAAATAGACCTCCCTTTTCTCATTCCAAATTCAAGCAAAATTTGTGTTTTCAATTAATAAATTTAGCTTGTCCATTGGAGTGATCACCCAGGATAATAACTAATAAATTTAGCTTGTGATAATAACTACTTAGAGCATCCGCAACAGCATCTCTACATTTTGGATCAATTTATATTTCAAAAAGTCATTTTATTACTTTAGCTACCCATTTTTAAAATGTTTATTGCATCAAACTCTCTATATTAAAATTATCCCATTAAAAATATTATATTTTATATTCTAAAAAAAGAGCACCCAAACCGAACACTTCTCTCTCTAACTTTACTCTCTACCCACTAAACAAAACCCTCTTTAAATTACTCCATCCAAACCAAATACGGCGACGAGGACAAGCCGTTCGTGATGCTGGCCCAAGATTTGATCGTCCTCACCGGCTGTTCAAGACGAGCATCGTGTGTTCGCTGGCGACGGAACCAGCCACTGCATGGAAGAGATCGATGTAGCGATTAAGGTTTGGACCAAGTTTTTCTTCAATTGTTGGTTGGTTTGATTGTTGATCACTGATGGGGCAATGGACCGGTGGTAATAGGTGCAAGTATTGTGAAGGGATTAGCCTTTGGATGACGGTTGCACTGCGTAAGTTTGCAAACATTATTTTTTATTGCTAAACGAGTGTGTTGTAGCACTTTGGTATTGTAACGAGCGTTGAATGAGTCTGGTGCAGACATGTTTTTGAGTTAGTTTTGTTCACCCTCCACTTTAAGAGGGTGAACATTATCTTTCTTCCTATTGGTTAAAATGACGTGAGTCCCACCACAAAGTGACGTCATACTTATCAAAAAGTGTATTGCATAGTAAGCATGACATCACTTTATGATGGGATCCACACTATTTCAACCAATAAGAGGGAGGGTAATGTTCACCCTCTTTTAAGAAGGGTAAACAAAATTTCACTCCATGTTTTTGGGTTTTCACTCGCTAAAGTAGCATACCAGGTGATATAAAGAGGCTATTACAGATGCTCTTACCAATCTATAAATGCGTTTTATTTTTACCAAAAGCTACAATTTGGCCATACAATTTTAGCCAACCCATTGGAGATGAAGTCTAGCGAGCCCGAATTCAGCCCGCTCAAAATCATGATGCTGACGTGGCCGGCCCCACGTTAGCTTTAACCGAAATACTAAATAAATTTTGGAAAAATGCTGAAAATGCTCTGTTTGGAAGTTAAGGAACAAAAGTGTATTATATATATAGACAAAAATTCAAACACAATTTATCTTTCATACATGTGGGGCCCAACTTTTTCCATACATGTGGGACCCACAATGTTTGGTATTGTGTTTGAATTATTGTGTTCCTAACATTTTTGGCTAAGGAAAGTGGGAGAAGGGGATGGAAAGGAAAATGGAAGAAAAATAAGAGAAAAGTGGAAGGAAAAATGCAGGGAGCGACTATTCGCAGCCCCTCAATTTCCCATAGCCCGTTAAAATTTTTGTCCCTCATCTGCACTTTCCTCCCCCACAACACCAGTCCAAACACTGGACATTAATCCCCAATACTACAACCCCAAGCTCCCACCCAGAACTCTCTCTTCCTCCAAGAAATTCGAGGGCTCTTCCAACCTCGTCAACCTCCGCTACCACATGGGTCCCGTCCTCTCCTCCCCCATCAACATCTACCTCATCTGTTACGGTAAATGGATCCCAACCCAACAGCTCCTCATCAAGGACTTCCTCCTCTCCATCTCCACCTCCAACCAGCGCGTCGCCCCCTCCCCCTCTGTCTTCGACTGGTGGCAAACCGTCTCCTTCTACACCGACCAAATCGGCGCCAACATCTCCCGATCCGTCGTCATCGCTGGCGAGTACTTCGACCGCCTCTACTCCCACGACACCGATGTCACCCGCCTCTCCATCCAGCAAGTCATAGCCTCCACCGTCCGATCCAAACCCTTCCCCGTGGATCACAAGAACGGGATCTACCTCATCCTACCTCCGAGGACGTCACTGAGAAGTATATATGTATGTACAATGGTGTATGTATATATGCCGTTGTTGTTGATATGGGGTCTTGGAGGGGTCGGTGGAGTGGACGCTTGAAATGGGTTTCAGGGGTCTGGGTTTGGTGGAGAGTGATTGGGAGGAAGGGAGGAGGGATTGGGAGGAAGGGAGGAGTGGCTGCCGTTGTTGATATGGGGTCTTGGATGGGTTTGAGGGATCTGGGTTTTTTGTACTGTTCTACTTTTGGAAGGTTTTTTTTGAATTTTTTTTATTTGTGAAATTAGAAAGACATAAATGTATGTATACCTCAAAAGAAAAGGGTAATAAGGTAACTTCAAGATTTCTGTTAATGCTATCCATGCGATTTCAGCAATTGGTAGTTAAAGGGGGTTAAGTGCTAAATTTTTTAGTTAAAAAGGGCAATGGGTGACCGAGTGGTAGTTAAAGGGGGGTTAATGTAATTTCCCGTTTTCTATACTATCTTCTCTTCTCTTTTTTTCCAAACCAAACGAGATAGTTTTTTTAATTTTTCCTTCCTTTCTCTTATTTTCAGCAGGAAAAATTTCCAAAAGGGGAAGGAAGGAAAAGAAGAGAGAAAATAATTAAGAAGAAAAATAGGAAAAAATGAGAAAAAAAATTACTATTCCTCAAACTCTATTTTACCATTTTCTCTTCCCTTTCCTCTCCAACCAAACAAGGAGAAGAGAAAATCTTTGAATTTTCTTTCCCTTTCCTCTCCTTTCCTTTCCTCATTTTCCAAACAAAGCCGAAGACAGAGTGCGAGAAGAGGAGGTGGTGAACGAACTGACGCGAGACCACCGGCCACCACCAGCCTCACCTTCCACCTCCGGCGACCAACGACAAATCCACCGCCAAGGTCTCTCTCTCTCTCCTCGTCTGTATATCTGGTTGAAATACTGTTGAAGTGAGCCAATTTGTTTGCGCGATTGAGATTAACAGTTAATGTAAGATGAAAAAAAAAATTTGAGACATTTTTTGTTCGTTTGAATACTGGGAAACATGCATGAAGGTCTGGAACCCCATAAACGCCGTATGTGGTCCATAGGAAAAAAACCCAGATGGGTAAAGAACTAAAGAAACCTTAATTCTGAGGCTTAGCGCAAAAACCCTTCTTGATGAGGCTTTGAGAAAGCACTGGGGAGTGGTGGGTTGGGGCTTAACACTGAGCAAGAATATTTTAGCAACTTTCTTTTTTAAAAGGTCAAATCACTAGAAGAATTAGAAGATGTTGTGGGTCTATTTAGATGTGAAAGACTGGGAAAGGAAAAAAACAAAGAAAAAGGAAAAGAAAGAACCCAGTTGTTGAATCCAAAAGTCTGTGTTGGGTTCCAGATTTCCAAAATTGACTTCACCGATTCTTCATCAACTGCTGAAGATTTCGATGACAACGAGTCGAGTGGTTTGGAGGTCTGATAGGGTTTTTGAGGAGGTGGGGGAGGAGAGTCGTAGGTTTGGAGTGATGAGATGATTTGGTGTATGTATTGTCCATTGTTGGGTTTTGTTGCAACTCTTTCTCTCTCTGTCTGATGAAATCCAACGTTGAAGGCTGAGTTTGAGGGCCCATGGGAGTATTTTGATGAAATCCAACGTTGAAGGTTGAGTTTGAGAGCCCATGGGGGTATTTTGGTAGAGGGGGAAGGGGGATATGTTTTAGATATGGGGGGTGTGTCTAAATTTAATAGCCCATTTTGGATGGTGGGGTTTCAGGAGAAAAGAAGAGAAATGGAGGGGGAGTGGTTTCTCTCCTCTGTTTGGATGGTAAAAGAGGCGAGAGATGATCAAAATTAAGAACCCCTCATAGAGCCATTTTGTTTCTCACCAGAAGTGGTGAGATTTGGTGAGAAGAGAAAGTGGGAGGTCTATCGACTCTATCCAAATGAGATGGTGAGAAAACATACTCATTTCTTTTCTTTTCTCATCATTAAGAGAAACCATACCCCTTTCTTTTCATTCCTCAACCAAGTAGCAAAGGGGGATGTTAAGACCCCTGTAGCTGCATAAGAATATCCCGGGTCTATAGATTAAAGTGGACAATTCCAACTGAAAAGCATTATTTAGCCTCGGAAGTAATACAATGAAGTTATATATAAAACAATGGCGAAAGCAGAAAAGCGGACACAAACACACGTATACTTGCCCGTTCGTGTATAGGAATGGAGGTTTATTGATGAAACTGAAAGTAGTTGGGAGCGATTACTAATCGTTCGTGTATAGGAATGGAGGTTTATTGATGAAACTGAAAGTAGTTGGGAGCGATTACTAATCAATAGAGCTACCTTGCCACGACGGTACTCTTAGAACTTGGACCCAACTTGGTATACAAGCTATTATTGGTTGAAAAGTCACTGCGAGCATTAAGTATTCCTCACTCATTTGGGGAAACTTGACGAAAGCATCTATGCTTGGCACCATCTTTATATATATCGACCCATACATCATCCCTTGATGCAAGTGCATCAATACTCTGGAAGGCTACCTCTGTCATAACATGATGCAAGCAATACTCTGATGATGTATGGAGTCGGATGCCTTTGTAAAGTTTCCCCAAATGAGTGAGGAATACTTGATGTTGGCGGTGACTTTTAACAAGTAATAACTTGTATCCAAGTTGGGTCCAAGTTCCAAGAGTATAGTCATGGCGGGGTAGCTCGATTGTTTAGTAATCATTCCCAACTGCTTTCAATTTCATCGGTAAACCTTTATTCCTATACATGTACGGGCAAGTATACGTGTGTTTGTGTATAGCCACACCATTTTTTTGCTTTTGCCATTGTTTTATATATAACTTCAGTACTTCACTGTATTGCTTCCACTGCTAACTAATGCTTTTCAGTCGGAATTATGTACTTTAATCTAGAGACCGGGTTTCATTTATTGGGTCTTTTATTGGTTTAAATTGACTTGTATTTTATGATTTAGTTTGAATTTGCTAAAATGGGAAGGTGAATGTGTATGTTTGTTGGAAGGGCTGCTATTTCAAGACGCACGATTGGTTGATTGATATTTTGTGTGCATATAAACAGGCTGATTCCTTGTCCCTTAAATCTTTATTACTTGATCGTTTAAGCTTTCCATTTCTTTTTTCTTCTGTATCTGTATATTGGAGCTCTAGTTGTGATCTGATTCTCTGTTTCTTTAATTTTCTTTTCCCTTTCCTTTTCTTTTGCGCGTCTATGTTTGTGTTTGGGGTGGGGGGTGGGTTTGGATTCTTTGGAATGGAAGAAAGAACCTTTCTTTGACTTAAAACTCTAACTATAGTTTTTGGTTCTCTTTTGTTTTGTCTAGAAGATGAATTACATGCTATTTGTGCCATGAATGGGGAATTGAGTGAGCAATTGGTATCAGGACATGTCACAATTTTTTGCAAAAGATGTGGCTAAGTAGTCTTGCTAATCAGAGTGTTTGGGCAAACAAAACTTAGTAGTCTTCTCCCAAGTCTAGCAATGCCTTTGGGCCCTGTTTGATTGGGGGGATTGGATTAGGAAGGATTATAGCTATGGGATTATTTTCAAGTTTTCGAACTCATTGCGGGTGTGCACAACCACTTTGGGCATTCAGTTGATCAGTATTTGACAACATTGGTTTGTTTTACTCAAACAAGTTATGCTTTGTCACTTTCCTTGTTTTTATTGGAGTTTGTCCCACATTGGTTAATTATCTCCTCGGACCAAAATTAATATATAAGTCTGGGCTGTCTTTCCACCCCTTGCCAATTATGTTGAATTAGATACCTCAAAGTATCAGAGCTTTTCGGATGCCTTCGGACAAGATTCTCTTGATCGATCCCCCATTTATGTATGCCTTAAGTGCAGTGTTCTAAATGGCGGCCTAGGCGGCGCCTAGGCGTTAGGCGGAGGGTCAGCGCCACGACTACCCCCTTGGCGGAGCTTGTTCGGTGGCCAGGGACCCTTGGCGGAGCTTGGCGGCGTAACGATAGCATGAGAGCGAGAGAGAGAGACGTGAGAGATAGAGATAGAGAGACGACAGAGGGAGAGAGACGCGAGAGATAGAGATTGAGAGACGAGAGAGAGACATACCGGACGACAATCGGCGACCGGCGTCGACGATCGGCATGAAGCAGGCGAACCAACAACAGTGGGTTTCTCGATCGTGGGTTTCTCGATCCTCTCTGGATCTAAAAATCTTGTACTGGATATGTATATAGTACGTATTATATATACATATATGTATATAGTACGTATTATATATACATATATATATATATGTGTGTGTGTGTTATGGTAAATTACACAACAGGTCCTTTTAGTATATATTAATACCATAATATACACTAAAACATGAAAAATATCAAAAAAATACCACAAAAAAAGAGGCCAAACTCCTAGGCGGCCTAGGCGCTTGGAGGTGGGTCACTGCCCGACTACCGCCAAGCGCCATTTAGAACACTGCTTAAGTGTACCTTGCTTCTTTGTGATCCCTGCATTTTGGATCCTTCGGTTACCTCTCCACTTGGGAGCTGGGGTCATACGCGCTGGGAGTGTTAGTGCTTGTTCCACATTCGTTACTTATCACCTCAAAACTAGTATAAGAGGTTGTGCGGCTTGCCTACTCTTTGCTAATTTGTATTGAGTTGAATACTTCTGCAATTTTTCAATTTGATGTGGAATATTAACATGTATTGGTAAACTGAGTCTAATATCTGCAGAAATTTTTATGTCTTCATTTCTTTTGACCATTATGATTTATGGAAGTTTGAAGCTTGATATGCAGATTGTGTGTGTGTGTGTGTTGGGATAGTTCTATTCTCAGGGGAGTCTTAGTTTGGTTGTGTACTTCTCGTTTGGACTATCGGAATCTGTTGACATTATATTATCCATCAGTTTGACAGGAGCTGAGTTTGACAGGAGCTGAATGACTGGAAAATGTAAAATGAATCAGCTTGCAAATTCATTTTCTTTGCTTGAATTGGATGTTGGAGATGATCGAGAAGTTACTATTGTTCCTGGTCATCAAGAAAATGCTAATGGAAGAGGTAAACCATGCCCAAATCACTTATCTGAAAAAATAAAATCGTTCCTATCTTCTCCCGTCAATTGATCCATTTCCTTGCGTTCTCATGTGTAAAATTATTCTTCATGCAACTCAAACTCCAATCATCTCAATTGTATAAGGTCCTAGCTCACCTTTCAAAACTTTGATCACGACCTTCATAGACGCTGTGGTTACAATGGAGGCATATTTTATAATGCGCAATGGAAAGGTCCAAATAATGCAACTGTAGAGCTACAATGAGTAGTTGTCCGTATTATGCACCACAATTATAGAACTGCAAACTTGCGTTGTTGTCCCAAGAGACTTTCTAACACCAAAAAAACTATCTTCATGATGCAGGTAAAAGTAAGAAAAAAGGTGACAGCTCTGCTGGCATGACCCTCTCAAAGAATAACAATGGGGTCCCACAAAATCTAGAAGTGGTTTCAGGAGACTACAAGTTGCCCCTCGTGTGGATTGATTTGGAAATGACTGGTAGGCTTTGGTTTGGGGTAGTTGTACCGGACCATGTTGGCCTTGGATAACATTGGGCAGTCACTCTTTTCGTTGGAATGAGTTCAAAGAAGGAATTTTATATACGGACGCCACTGTTTCGGTGGAAGATGAAATAGTGCCCTGCAGTTATCATATATGATAGCCTTGCATGAGCCTAGGATCGACAAAACTTGACAGAATTCCTTTTTCTTGCTCTTTTCTGATTTAATCATCTCTTGCAATGAGAATCTTGTTAGTTGAGAGTGGTATTATGGGTTGCATTGCTTTAGTCTTGAGTAGAAGTAAAGTAGTTCATTGAGCTCAGTAAGTTTGCTTCAAATGTGCCTTCTTCGTAAATGTTCCACCTAGCATGTTGTATGAATCCAAATGTGCAGCTGAATGGCTTATGATGGTTTTTATGGGTAGTTTCATTGTTTTTGTTGCCTGTACAGGTCTCAATGTGGAATTCGATAGAATATTGGAGATAGCCTGTATAGTTACGGATGGTAGTTTAACCAAATCAGTTGAGGTAATTTTACCCCTCATCTCTTGACAGTGTTGTTCCCCAGAATTAATGGTTGGTCCATTATGTGTTAGTGTTACTTATATGTTTTTATTGATATGTGTTTTTTTTTTTGGATAGGCAAAGATTTTTATTGATATGTTACCCTTTTGGCCCTGTTTGACAAGTCTCTTGAGGCTTGGGATGGGAGTAGTAATGATGTGGGGCCTCTAATATGTTGTTTGATTGCACATTGGAGCATCAGACTAGCAAGCCCAATGGGATTATCAGTCCTGCCTAAGGGGGGATTGGGAAACCTGTGATGAACCAGGTATTGGTAATCCCATCCCAAGCCACCCTTGTAAGATTACCTAATTACCCATAGTTTCTTCTGCTAATGCCAATATTATCCTTGACTCTTATGTTCGACTGTCATACCCAGCTACACTTTAACGAAGAAAGCCTTGACAATTTTTGGGTTTTTTTGTCCAACGGAAGAAAAGGAATTTCTGGGTTTGTTTTGGAAGGTGAAGTGCATAACGTTTATGAGTTTTATTTTTTGGTTGATTCTGGAGTAGTATTTTTTGTGTCTGCTTTTTATAACAACAATTCCAAGGTTATGTTTTGATAAGGAATTTTACTTTTTGTTTCACATAATGTTTATTAAAGTAAAGAAAAAAATTCAGAAGGTTAATGGTTTTTTTTATATTACCTAGATCGAGGGTAAAAGAGGAAATTGTCATCGTAATCCCATCCAATACGGTTCTAAACAAACATGGTATACTAATCCCATCCTCCAATCCCATGTAAAACAAACATAAAACTTATCAATCCCATCTCATTACCAATCCCAATCATAATCCCATCTTCTTACGAATCCCACTCATCTATCACAGTTATCAAACGAGGCCACTTTCTATTGCTTTATGTTCAAATGTTGCCATTTCTAGTTGCAGATTCTTCTATCCTTTATGTATTGTACATATCGATGACGGTGAAGGTGAATGGGTCATAGTCTCATGTAAATGATGGAATCTTCACTTCTACGAGTGTCAATTGTGTTAATAATGATGCGCACCTTACAAGATTAAAGAAAAATAAAGTGCGAAATTGTTCCTTTCCATAGAAGGGTGAATTTGTCTATATCAAATTGAAGGTGAGCTTTAATTCCCAATTGCAAAACACCCCATTGGAATGTTTTTTGCAGTCATATATTGGTTGATGGTTAGTAGATTACCAAGTGGGGTTTACATGATCCAAGAATCCAAAGATTTGGAGAGAACTGGTTCCAAGGTTCATCTCGTAAATTCGGTTGAACATGTCCTTAATGTAGCGAGGTTCTCAAGGAGATGGCAGTGTAAACATGGTTCGGTTCTTTTGTGAGATATTGTCCCAACCACTTTGGCTCACATTGATTTACCTTGTAAGAAGATATCTTGAATGATGCCATCGATTTCAGATTTTTCTTCGTGACAGTTTATATTCATTTGTTTTATCACCTCTTTGTGCTTTTAGCAATTAACTATCATGCCTTGGACATTTGCCCTCTCACTTGCTCCTTGTATTAATGTGTCCGTTCCCTGTACAACCCTTAAATGACAGTCTTTCAAGTGTATCTCCTGATCTGGGAAACTAAATTTTGCTTTACCTTGTTTAGGGTCCTGATTTGGTTATCAATCAAAGTAAGGAATGTATGGACAGAATGGGAGAATGGTGTCAGACTCATCATGCAGCAAGTGGTGAGTAGTTTTTCTAATTTTGGGGCTTTTAAGAGTTAGTGATGTCACCTTGATGATTCATTTATCTCCACTTTTCAGTGCCTTTCTGTTTATGATCGGTGCATGTAACGCGTCTAGTTTTTTTTTTTTTCTGTCCCTGCAAGGCTTGTATCTAGGCTTTAAACATTTTCACTTTAATTTAGGATTGACAAAAAAGGTGCTCCACAGTAAGATTAGTGAACAAGAAGCTGAAAAGCAGGTAAGTTTGTCTTCATAAACCTTGAATGGTGTAATGTGGTTTGACCTCTGTGTCCTTGTCCCTACCTGAACCTTTTGTATGCATCTGTTTCTTTGTGGAATAAATCCTGCTTGCTTTCCATTTTCCCCATTGAATCTAGTTCGCTGACATCTTTTTCTTTTTGTAGGTTACTGAATTTGTGAGGAGATGTGTAGGCACTCATACGCCAGTTCTTGCTGGAAATTCAGTTTATATGGATTTTCTGTTTTTGAAGGTAGCAAACTCAATATTGTGATGTTTATTCATTTGTATACATTTGTGATAAACGGAATGTGCGTCCTTGCTTTATTACTATTACTAGGATATATCCAACCCTTTGTTATTGCTCTTTAGCCTCTTCCCCAAATTCAACACTGTCTTGCTCTTTTCTCCAAATGTTCATGTTTGCAGAAGTATATGCCAAATTTGGCCGGCCTGTTCTCCCATGTACTTGTTGATGTTAGCAGCGTCAGGTCTCTATGCATTCGTTGGTACCCAAGAGGTGATATTATGTTGTTCTTATCAGGTTCATTTTGTGTTCAGCATACAAGTGGTGTCAAATAGTTCATTGAAACGATCCATTGTCATATCCTTGTATTCGGTCTCTCTGTATGTGCGGCGTATGCATAATTAATCAGGGCGTTTTCTTTTAATCGTGGTCAGTTAACTTTGCTGTTGCGATTGTTGTAGTTTCTGATATAGATTGAACATGTCGTGTGTTTTAACATCTTTTTCGCAGAAAACAAGAAGGCTCCTTCGAAGGAAAAGAAGCATAGAGCAATGGATGATATCAGAGAAAGCATAGCAGAGCTCAAGTACTACAAGGAGCATATATTCAAGACTAAGAAGTGAGCAAAATGAGACACTGTAGATTTCAGATTGAAGTGATATCTCATGTGATGTACCCCTAATCCTAAATGGCGTAGGCGTAAAGTGATGTAAGGGGGTCAGATTGTACAATCGTTCTCGTTGAGTCTGACGTCAGTTCAACGAGCCAAAATTGTTTGACAGAACAGAATTACTTTGGAACTTTGACAAGTGCTCCGATTTTAGCTTTTCCATTGTAATCTATTGAGTGATGACCACAATCTGCTCTGCTGTTTCAATTTCAGCCTTCTTATTGGATTCCAATTTTTGATGATAACCAAACACCGATTTGTTTCAATATCATCTGCGCTAGCAGCACATGGAATCCATTGACGTATCAGGTAGAGAGGTATATTGGTAAAAAAGCAAATTCTGAACCCCATCCAAAAATTACAGTCTAGTGCGTCCTTGTGTGTGCGTGCTTGCTAGGGGTGTAAACGGTCTAGATTGGTCTGATTTAGGCAATTTTTCAAACCAAACCAACATTTTGGTTTGGACATTTTATAAACCAAACCAAACAATATTATTGATTTGGTTTGGTTCAATTTGACCGGTTTATTCCGGTTTCTAGTTTGAACTCAAAGCATCGCAACATAAATAAAACATTAGCTAATTCTACTGTAACATAAATAAACCAATCTGTAGAGAAGTAGCTAGTTTCAAACGGTAAAAAAATCCATAGAGAAGTGGCTAGTTCTAACATGAAAAATTTGCTAGTTTAAACATATAAAAATTCATCTCCCATCCGATACCATTCGGTATCCTACAATAGTTTTAAAAAAATTGATATCAAGCCAGTGTTCATTGAAGAAAAAATCAATTAAATAGACAATGTACATTGCTACCCATTGCTTCTCGCTTCGTGGGATCAATATAGTGATATACTATCCATATTTCATTCTTACTGTTTTTTTTACCTTTTAACTTTAACTATGCATATTTATATATTTTTTAATTTAAAAAGTACAAATATATATCTAGGTCCGGTTTATACCAGTTTGAAAGGTGACAAACCGGACCAAACCAGTTTTTTCGGTTTGTCAAAACTCAAATTGAATCAAACCGATTAGCTCTAGAAACCAAACCAAACCAAACCACCGATTTGGTCCGGTCCGGTTTACCGGTTTTTACTTTCACCCCTAGCTGCTTGCATTTGGGTTTACGTGCATGCTTGTCTAAAATCCATACCAAACTAAATCCCTGGAATATTCCAAGTACTCTTCATATTGTTAATCACTCCATCACAATCCCAAACCACTAACAAGAAACTAAAATAATGAGACCATTCTTGAGATGAAACGTGTCCTTGAAACATGTGGAATAAAATCTCATCTGTGTTGTACAATAATTTATTCTATCAATAAATTCAACAAAAAAAAAAAAAAAAACAGAGGAATTATTTCCCTGGTGTAACAGGGTAGCCAATACCATGCCTTCTGGTAGGAAAGATGACAAACAACAAGCTGCAAATAACCCCAATCCCAATAGGAACTATGTCCAGAACCTCCCGAACCTCATGGCCAGGCCTTGGGTAAAAGCAACTCTGCACATTCTTATCCCTCAAGGCCACAGCAACAAACACAAGAACCGATAGAACTCCATGAACAACATCAATGAAGCCCAGCCTGTACTTGCTGAGGTCGGGAATCCGGGAGCCCGAGGCATTAGCTGCTGCCAGCGAGTCGAAAACCCACATCCCTTTGGGCGTCGCGAAGCCGTAGTAGACTTGTCCGTCCGAGGCTCTGAAGCTGTCGGTGAAGCAGGCGAGGAAGCAGGAAGTGGCCAGGAGGAGGAGGAGGAGGAGGGTGAGGGGTCGGGTGGCGGAGTCGCACATGCCGTTTCTGGTGAAGATTGGAGTGAGGAGCTGGAAGGCCAGGAGGGAGCCGGTCGGGAGGAGGTTCGCCAATTGGGCAGTGCTAGTCAGGCCTTGAGAGAGCGCACGTTGTGCGAGCGAGGGCGGTAGCAGTGGAGGTTGGGATTTTGGGGTTCCGCGAGAATTTTCATCGTTAGATGTTGAACTGCCGGTGGCGGTGGGAGCAATATCGGATTGCTTGGAAGGGGTTTGCCTTGCCCTAAGAGACATTTTTAGGAAATGAAAAGGCAGTGACGGCGGTGGTGCAGCCGATGTCTGCGGCGGAGGAGGAGAAGGCAAGTTGTGGCTAGAGATGTTAGCAGGGTGGTGTTTGTAGATAAGGTAGGTGTGGGGAGAGGACCAGTTTATGGTTTATAGGTTATCAAATGGTCCTTGTTTAACTTGTCTTTTTCAATCACTACGTAATTTCAATTGCGTGTTGGCTGTTTATCTAATATTCTACTTCCATCTTTTATGTGCTGGCAGTTTAATCCATTGGCCTAATTTAAACGGAATCATACGCTCAGGTAAAAGAATTTTCTCTCTAGCTTTTTCTGCCATTGATGCCATCTACAAATCAATGTTCTATAAGTCACTAGGTGCTAGTCGGGCGGTTGGCCACCTTCGAGGCCTAGTAATCGGCGATTAATCAACACGTAGCAATTAGTCAAATCTAGTCGGTTATGCCCCGCCAGCGATTAATCGTCGATCAATTCATTTTTTTAGAACACTGCTACAAATAAGGTTGGGGAAGTTCTGTCTTGGGCCAAATCCATTTTTTGTTTTGTTTTCCTTTTTTGGGTAGCCGTTAACTGGGACCAAAATAGTAGATAAGCTAAACGTTTTGGAGACCTAAAACGTAATGTTATTTCTCCAAACATTACTCATTGAGATCTACGATTAAACAGATCCATATCGACGATGAAATTACATGAACAAAATCCAAGTGTTATTATCCTCGAGTGAAATGACACTTTGTAACTTCGCATAATAACTCAAAACTATGAACATTTTTCGTGTAAAAGTAGGCGCGAAATCATTCGCTAAGCAAATGGGCAAGTTCATGCAGTAGTTTCCTCACAACCGACGGACCTTAACAGAAATAAACCAAGTCTATACTCCATGCAGAAAATGTACATGAAAATTGTTTCTTCCCTTTTGGTCCATATTTTTGACTTCTGGGTGCTTCCGTAATCAAGTCTTATACGGCATATCACGTTCTTTATGAGGCAAGTTTCATATGGATATGTTCTGTGTGGAAAACAACGATAATGGGATGTCAAAACGAGCCCAGTTTTCATAAAGGAACCCGAGAAAGGAAAAAGCAGTAGGAATAATGTGAACGGTGCGATTGGTCCCCGAATTAGTCAGTCATTGGACCGGAGTTATCAAAGAAACCATTCAGTCTTTTGTCTAACCAATTCTCACAGCCACCATGACGCTATGTTTCACTGGACCAGACTGTCTTCGGCTGGTTGTCTTAACTTTCAATTACGATGGAATTTTGCCCAGCACTTTCAATTTATTCTCGAAACGCATCAGATTACGGTGGAATTTCGCCCGAAACTAATTCACAAGTTTACAGAATATGATAATAAGAACAAAAAGGTCAAAACTTTAGGTTAGGCCAAACTCAATCCACTCCACCGTCAGTTTTAAGAGAGGATGGAAGAGCGGATATAAAGTTGGATGTGTACCTAGCATTGCTCTATTTGAGGCAACTTGTTTGGAACACAGTTCCTGTGAGACCAACGGCAACAAGAAGACTCTAAAAGCATCATCGGAGGCTCATTCGATGGACAGTCCCCGGGTCTGATTCGGTAGGGATGCCTAATAGTCCCTTTGAGATTGTCAGATGAGGCCCATGAGGGAAAAGACCAAATCTCTTTCTGAATAATCTGCAAGCCACACATTTAGAAAATTGAAAGTTATGTTAGTCGGATGTTCCACCCCACACTTGATTAACTTCCAGCTTCAATCCAGTGACGAACCTTGCCATTATAATTAACCAGGAAAATGTCAAACATCCAGAATATATCTTCAGACATGTAGGATCCTTTTTCATTTCAAGGAAAACAAACTAGGATTTACTAATTCACAGTCGATGATATTTTGAATCATGCATGTTTGTATCGTGTGGCCCTTTTACCAAAAGGATGTAAGGATGTTAATGAGGTTTCTACCTCTTCAATGTACCAACATACTATTTCCAAACAATCGATAACCTTTTCTGACAAACAAATCATATAGTTTTAATGTTTGGTTAATACCTACACATACTTATTTTCTAAACCAGAGTTTTATCCAGTTTTTGCCCGACATAATAACGGTTATCAAATATCTCATTCTCAAGTTAGTATGTCAGAAACCGTATTTCTGATAACTTGTGGGTACTAGATGGTACATAAAACTACAGTCAATACTGCAATTGTAAAGCTATTGATTCTTGGAATCAGCCTGTTTTCCTTCCTGTATAATCAACTGTAAAGAATGCTGCACTACATTTCTTTTAGAGCAAAAACACATAAATCGAAGCAGAAGAAGCTCTAATAGATAACTTCATTGAATTTGAGATAAACTAAGGAACTCACCACCCAACAGCCTGAAGGAGATTTACCCAGCCACAAGAGCCCAAATATAACCAACATCATATACTGAACTCCGTCTTGTTTTGTTGAAAATGGCGCAACCATCTTGTCCTTCAGACCCATTGAGCCATCTTCGAGTACATCCTCCTCATTGAATACAGCTCCTTTTTTATCGACAGTTGGAAGTCTTCCATTTCGGCTTTCTTGGCCAAAATTGTCAATTCCACTTCATCCCAAGTCTTTTCTTCCGGAATCTAGATGCTCTGCCATGGACCAAGTTCACATCCTAATCCGGTAAATCCCTGCCTGCTCAATTTAATTCCATTTCTTCCACTGCCATGTTGTAGGACTATTTTTACTTTATCCTCCTCCATCGATCAAACAATCTGTTTTCTACGCCTGTTATGTCCAACTCGAATTGGTCTATGCCGTCTCACCATCTTGTTCATGAGATGAATATACCTGTAGCGCATACCCATCAATGGATGCTTCTCGAGCAAGAAGTCCTTCCTGTAAGCCTCCCTTAGAACCACAGTCTGAGTCCTAATTTTATTTGATACATAAAATATTCCAGGATGGTGCACCAAAGCCTTCTTAAACCTCCTCCCGAATCCCAGATAATCCCCCAGCCGATACAAATTCTCTCTCTCCGTCTTCTTCGACACCATAAGATGAAGCAATTCGTGAAGAACTGCCACTGTCCACTTCTCTGCTTGATCGCCATCCGGAGCAAGATGAAATGCATTTTCGTAGGGCGAAATGTAAGGCAACTTTTGCCATTCATCAACCCAGTTCTTCACTCTCTTATCCAAGTCAAATCCCCTTGGTAAATCCATCGGAAATGCAATTCGCATACCCCTTCTGCGCTCAGAATTCACACCCATCGCCCTTCTCTCCATCGCAGAGACAGCAAGCTCATCTCTCCAAGAAATCAACTCTAGCCCTAGCATTTGAATACCATTTGAGTCCTTACAGTCCATACCACATACCTGAAAACACACGTGGAATTAGGAAAGCAGGGTGAGAATCTCAATACGGGGCAAACGCAGGTCGAATCTGAAATCATCGATGCATTTCAAACGTACTAGACTACATCTGAATATACGTGGATTTCCAATGAAAAGATTTGGCATATATTCCATGAGAATAGCTCCAACTTAAATGTGATAGCTTGTACATGGGCAAGAATCATAGGAGTGATATGAATCATCTCAAGGATTGTAGCTGAATAAAGATCCCCACAAAATACACCTCTTCTAACTCTATCCCATTTTCCATTCTAGTTTAACGCCACCTAAATAACTAAGATCCGCTTTCTTCCAAAATTTTCTTTTTTGAAAAAGAAGGTAATTTTAAATTCAAATATAACGAAAATAAAAAATAATTTTTCAATTTTTTTTGCACCGTTTAAAAGATCTCAGTGAGATCTATCAAATAAGATTCATATTGGTAGAAAAATTATTTGCGTCAACACATAATTTTTGACCTTAAAATTACCTTCTTTTTTTAAAAAGTGGAACGCCACCTAATCCTCTGACATTTTTGTTGAAAATTCAAAACACAATCCCTCGATTTAAGTTTTAAAACACATCAATCCAAATGGAGCCTAACCCTCTGTTTCGAACTTGAGGAAAGTGGGAGAAAAGAAAATGGAAGAAAAAGAGAGGAAAAATCTGTTGTACACAAAACTGGAATTTTCTATTTTCTCCCCTCATTCTCTCCAAACAATCGAAGAGAAAAGAAAAGAAAGGGACGGAAAATATTTTCCCTCGTTTGGTTTGAGAGAATCGTAGGGAAGGAAATTAACAAAATAAAGAATTAAGCACTGTATTCCACTAAACTAAATGGGTTAAAGCTCATATTTTTTTGGATTTATAGGCAAGTCATTCCACTCAAATGCATAACTAAAATACCATTTCGCAAAAACAACTTGACTACGTCAGCTGAAGCAAAAAAATATAGCCGAAACGCACCCTAAATTTTTCTCAAAGTTTTCTTTTCTTTTCCTTTGTTTTCCCAGTTCCAAACACGCCATAAGAGTCTTCAAAATGCATACCATACCTGAAAGTACTCAGGAAATTCCGAAAGAAAAGTAAGAACGTAATTGTGAGGCAAACCCAGGTCGAATTGAAGCCCATCCACCACATCCAACGGAACCCTCCTCGTTCCGGCCAGCATCAACAGCTTGGCGAGTCTCTCCGCCGCCTCTTTCCGCCGCACCGCCGAGTCGAACACTCGGGCCTCCTCGTTGTGCACAATTAGGGCTTGGTGAGTGATCTTGACGTGGGGCAGGGCCAGCTTCTTGATTGGCCGGAATCCTTTGAAAACCGAGGGGTATTTCCGGATGAACTTCGGGGCGGCGGCGGGGAGGCGGAGGCGGTCCTTGTGGGCGGCGGCGGCGGAGACGGGTAGGGTCCTGGAGGGTTGGGAGAGGATTAGGGATTTGAGGGAGAGGAGTGGGCTGAGGTTTTTCTCCTTTTCGACGGCGGTGTCGAGGTATGGGTCTCGGACCCATTTGACCCTGGCGTTGATGAAGGTGCGCGTGGTGGTGAGGCGGAGAAGGTTGGTGGCGGATTGGGTGAGCGCCGCCGGGGGCATGGCTGGTTGAGGTGGTGGGGAGAGAGTCAGTTCGGTGGCGGGGAAATCCAGCGCGGGAATTAGATCATGAAGTGGATTGCATATAGTATTATTTAGGGTAAACAAGAAGTACAAGAACAAAACTTCGGATACAACTGTACAAGCTTTCGATGTGTTTGAGCTCTCGTATACAATTTTTTTTTGTCAAAGTTATGTTTTTAGCATTGCTCGATTAGAAAAATTACACTAAACTAGGCTGAGGTTTAAGAATAACCGATTGGTATGATTGGTTTTCACTCTCTCTTCTAAGAGAAAGGGATCGAGTTCGTTTTCTCGTGAAAAAAGGTGCTCTCCGTCGTAATTACCAGTTCTCTAACATCTACTACTACTAACATTCTACCATCTATAACATCTACTACTACTAACATTCTACCATCTATTGTCTGGTTAAAAAACAAAAAAGCTGGGCTGAGGAGTACTACATTAGTACCCCTACCATCGGGAAAATTACATATCTTGGTCATGTTAAACACTTCTTGAGCAACTCAGGCAAAAGGCCATCTTTCTCTTTTTAATTTGAGTAATCCTAGACTTACATATTTGTGTGCACGTATACGAAATAGTCCACCGCAAGTGGACTCCTCTTTACTTGTGTGGCTTACCGTGTATCGAAATGAGAGAGTCTTCATTTTAGTTAAAATGTGGACCTCCTTATTTCTCCCATTTTTCGATTGAATTTCGATGATTCAAACCGCTCAATATGTTCAGAATGTGATTTTAAGGGTATCCGTGAGAAATTAACAAAAAAAATGACCGAAAAGGATTTCATCCGAACAGTTTTTATTTGAACCGTTCGATAAAAAATAAACAAAAACTGTTCAGATGAAACTTTTCTCGGTCAATTATGACCATAATTAAGGTCATAATTTGGCAATCGTCAAACCATGGATAGTATTCAATATTTTCCTTGGTCGCTTTTCAATTTCTGATCCTAATCTTATCTGTTTCTCACTTTTAACTTTTGTGGAATGATGGAACTTGTAAAGCTTCCATTTGAAAGAACATTTTTCACCTTGGAACTTGTTGCCACCATGATCTCATCCCAGGGTCAATTTCAGCGAAATACAGAGCAGCGTAATATTTCAGAGTAATATTACTTACTTATTGTATTTTGTATGTAAACTAATAATCGTTTGTTTTTTTTGACACGAACACATATATGTGGGATCTATACATAATAATGTGTTTGGGGTCCAAATATATGTGAAAGATTATGTTTGAATTGTTGTATGAGTAGCATTTTTGATATGCAAAACGCAAACACGGATACACAGTGATCAATAACTAAAATAGCTTACATTGTTTGGATGTGGATGTTTAATTACAAAATCAAACTACGGAAAAAAGAGAGAGAGCCAAAACGTAGTTTCGATTGCCCTATAGTACCGCTATAGCGTAGCCTGCATTGCAGCACTTCCGTGTTCGGTTGGGATGTCCCTTGTAGGAAAGATCAAAGGGCGCGGCGGTTGACCGTTTGACCATCTAATAAGCATGTGACATGTGTACTCGTCCTCGCGGGGTTGACGATTTGACCAACGAATCCTAGCTCGTCACATGGCGCCTCAGTCGCGCGACACGTGGCCCCGCGCGAGGGAGCCTCGCGCTACCCATCGCTTTGCAGTGACTATGTAAAGGTCGCGAGCCCAAATTCCTCCCTTAAGGAGAGAGTTATACCTATTCAGGTGGATACTTGGCGCGGTTCTGATCTAACGGAGACGATGATGCAGTTTAACCAAGGCGCACCAGTGATTTGCCCAGACTCTTATGTCTGCTCCGGCCTTTAGGCAGGACCCGATGGGCCCCTTGAGGCTTGGCAGCGGTATAGGCGCGATCGATTAAGGTCACGACCTTGTCCTTATGGGAATGAAGGGGATCTAGAGCCTGTTTGGATGCTTCCTTTTCACATTTTCATTTTCTCCTTTTCACCTTTTGGTTGTTTGGCAGGTTCTTTTAAAATGTGTTATAGGAGAATGGGTTTTGGTTTTTGAGGTTTAGAGAGTAGAAGTGAAAAAGAGGCCCTGAGGTACTTTTTGCATTTTCTCATTTTCTCATTTTCACAAAATATGTTGAAAGACCAAAATACCCTCCTCTCATTTGGGTAATAACCTAATCCCACTTCTCAAATCCAGGTGGCTGTTTTTATTTTTTCCTTTAGTTGGTAAGAGTATGCTTTTTTTATTAATTTTGGTTCGTAGTTTTTCTTTTGTGTGTTTTGGCATTTGGTTGGATTTAAGTTAATTCAATTGTTATGTTAAGTTAAATTTTTTTTCCCTTTTTTGCTTTTACTTGATTGGAAATATTTGATTCTTTCTAATTTTAAAAATATATTGTCTCCAGAACTGAACATTTTTTTATAAATTTGAAATGTCACATTTTTAAAAAACATTGATAAAAAACACAATAAAAAATGAATTTTTTAATTTTTAATTTTTAATTTTTAATTTTTTAGTTCATGCACCAGTCCAATTTCGGGTGTCCATTTAAAAAAATATAACATTATTTATATACATTATACACCATTATTAATAATTGGGGGCAACATAGTAAAAAACCAATCCATAATTCATTTTCATTCCATATCTTCCAAACACTACTCCTACTGCAAAATGCATTCTGCACATATCATCCAAATACTTTACCAAATACAAAATACATTCTGATCATAATCCCAAAAGCCAAAAAGCCAAAAAGTAAAAAATGAAAAGCCAAAAAGTTGGCTCCCAAACACCCCCCTAGTGGCTTGGTGGCTGTAAAAGAAGAAGAGGTTCTCCGTGGATAAGAGGACGCGCCTACCGTCATACTCGCGGTCATTGCGAGGGTAGCGACGCCTCCGCAGTCAGGGAAAACAGGAGGGACACCTGTCATTTTATTAGCGCGCCACTTGGTGCCCGAGCATTAGCTCGTGTGGGCTATAAGTATGAACATCTCTTCACTGATTTCCAGGGATAGAGCTTTGTGAACATTCCCTAGAGAGAGAAAGTTGGTTAGCACTGATTTCAAAGGAGGTCTTATCCTCTTTCAGGGGCTCTATTGTCTTTCCTCTTGGGATCTCTGGGTTAGGGTCTCCACTGCCTACCTTCTCTGTTCACCCCTGCTCTCTTCTTCATCCTTCTAGATCACTCCTCTCATTTTTTTCCATAAGCTATTCTAACCTCTCCGACACATCTATTCCTTGGGAGTATTTATCCATTCAGAAATCGGACCTATCCTACATCCCTCGATATGCTCTTATCGAGTTTAATATTTTTTTCCCGATAAAAAAGAAAAAAAAAGCATGAAAACCCTAGCTCTAAAGGGGGGGAAAAGCCTCATATATACAAAGCTCATAGAGTACACTCCAACTCTCTCCAAAAAGCAAAAGAAAAAGGAAAACCAGTTACTTTTCCGATCCTTAATGGCGTCGGACGGAAAGAAAGAAGGGTCGCCGGAAAATACTATCCAGCGGCCGAAAGGACAAAAAGTTTCTACCGAAGACCTCCCTTTGGTCCCAAATTACGTGCCTACTAACCCAAGCCCAAAAATCACCAAATCGAGAATGGAATTCTCCGTGGGGATGGCAAAGCAGCTTTTGCTCAATCAGGTCCAAAAAAATTGCTCAAACAAGAACTTTGCGCTGTCTCCGGTATCCATCGACGTTGCCCTAGGCATGGTGGCCGCCGGATCGAGGGGCCCCACTTTGGAGCGCATGCTGGCATTGCTTGGCGCACAAGGCATCGACGAGATCAAGCAGAGCGCTTCGGCGATGATGGCGGCGGCAAACTGCGGCGGTGAGGGCGGCGACGGTCCGGTTTTGTGTATGGTTAACGGAGCTTGGGTGGACAAACGCTTTCCTCTTGTAGATTCTTATGAGGAGGAAGTACTCAAAGGGATCTACGGTTGCGATGCACAAACTGTTGATTTCCTGCATCAGGTAATCAATCATTCACACTTTCACAGAGTAGTACCCCATATGCAAAAAAAACCAACCACCCAACACGATTATTTTTAATTTCTCTACAAATAAAAATCGAAAATATTGTGTGGAAATATTGTGTTTCAATTCAAAAAAAAAACAAATAGAGAACATGTTTGGTAAGCCAAACTAATTTGATTATGTATGGTTAACTTTTATAGTAAAAAACAAAAAGATGATTTTTTTTTTTTAAACCAAACACGTATTGCATAATTGTCTATAAAAATCTTAGAACATAAACAACGAATTGTAAATAAAAATGTTGTCAAATATTCAGTTTTAAGAACTTAATGTTTCATTTTTTTTTTTGTATTCTGTAAGCTTTTTTTTTTTTTCGATTAATTTTTTGAATGGTTAATTCATCTTGACAAGGAGCAATTGGAAAAGTGAAAAATATGACCAAAACAGGTTGGATGTCTATTGGTAGGTTGGGTCTTCAAACAATAACTTCGATCTACACATACTTTTCTTTACTCTAAGAAAAGGAATTTGGTGAAAGAGATTAGATGGGTGTTCTTGTATATATCTCAGTATTTATTATTGAAGAATGAAATATCTACACAGGCTAATGAAGTGGTAAACAAAGTCAACTCATGGGCCAAAGATGCATCAAAAGGGCTTATCACGAACCTTCTACAACCTGGGTCATTATCTCCAAAAACAACAATCATCCTTGCGAATGGTCTCTACTTCGAAGGAACTTGGACTAGTGAATATAGATTTGATGCGAGTCTTAACCAGAAGAGAGACTTCTATTTACTCACGGGAGACACCGTTTCAATTCCATTTATGACAGGTCATAAGAGATATCACTATTATGAATCATTTGATGGATTCAAGGTCCTCAAAATCCCATACCAAAGCAGTGCAGAACTCAATAGGACGAAGTTTTCTATGTACTTCTTTCTCCCTCATCAGAAAGTTGGGTTACAAAATCTTCTCGAAGAGCTCTGTTCTAATTCTGGATTTACGAAGCAAGATTACTTCAACTTGAGAGAAGTGAGTCTCGACAGAGTTTGGATCCCAAAGTTTGAATTCTCGTATGAATTTAATGTTTCTACGACAATGAAGGAAATTGGTATGACATTTCCTCCCGTTGAAAATCCAGAAGACTTTTCGGCGATGATGAGAATTCCCAAGGGGATTCCATTCTTTGCAACAAAAATGATTCAAAAAGTTGTTGTTAAGGTAGACGAGAAAGGCACAAAGGCTGCAGCCATTACTTATGGTCGCGTTTTGGGGTGTGGTAGGCCGCCACCCCCAAAACCGAGTTTCATAGCTGACCATCCTTTTATGTTCGTGATCAAGGAAGAGATATCAGGCTTGCTATTTTTTGTGGGAGCTGTGCTCAATCCAAGCCTTTAGTTCCTCTACGCACAAGAATAGAAATTTGTGAAAATTTCCGTTATGATATCATAATTATTTTGTTTTTTTTTTTCTGAACTTTTAATATCTTGAAGCATTAATTGGCAGTTTGTGATCTAGTTCCTTATGGCTATTGGTTGTTTAACGACTTAAGCATTTGATAAAGCTTGAAGACAATGTTTCTTCTTATTTCTTGCATGTCTATTTTTTGTGTGGCCAAATTTTGTAATTGTTTTTTTTTAATCATAAATTAAAATAGCTAGAAATTAAAGGAAACCGTGATAATGAAGCGATTGAGATCCTCCGTGAGGATTCCTCCAGACCACATAAAAACCCTAGCTCTATGGGCCGGTGAAAAGCCTTATATATGAAGCTCATGCAGTCTCCAAAAATTAAAAGAAAACAGAAAAACCACTTTTCCGATCACTAATGGCGTCGGGCGAGAAGAAAGAAGGATCTCCGGAAAACACTATCAGGCAGCCAAAACGGCAAAATGGTTCTACCGAAAACCTCCCCCTGGTCCCAAAGAACCCTACTATCCCAAACCCAAAGATCACCAAATCGAGAATGGATTTCGCCGCGGGGATGGCAAAGCAGATTTTGCTCAATCAGGTCAAAGAGCGCTCGTACAAGAACTTTGCGCTGTCTCCTACATCCATCGACGTTGTGCTAGGCATGGTGGCTTCCGGATCGAGGGGCCGAACTTTGGAACGCATGCTGGCATTGCTTGGCGCACAAGACATAGATGAGATCAAGCAGAGTGCTTCCGCGATGATGGCGGCGGCAAACTGTGGTGGTGACGGCCCGGTTTTGTGTATGGTTAACGGAGCTTGGGTAGACAAACGTTTTCCTCTTGTTGAATCTTATAAGGAGGAAGTACTCAAAGGCATCTACGATTGTGATTCACAAACTGTTGATTTTCTACATCGGGTAATCCTCTTTCTCTCTCTCCACTTTTTTTTTTTGGGTAAGTATCTCTCTCTCTACTTGCTTTCACATACCCAGCTTTGCTTCCACATTGTGTTATTAGTAGACCAAATCACCCAAGAGAAATGGCAATGTAGCAACAGCTGATGTAGAGTTCCCATTTGGTCACATAAATTTGTATCTCATTAAAAAATCTCATAATTAATTAATGTCAGGGCTATATAAACCAGTAATGCCATTCAGCCAATGGCTTGGCCGAGTGGTCTTGGCCAAGAACTTTATCCTAAGGTCTCGGGCTTTGCTAACAATTCTTGGGCCCACCTCATTCCGGCCCACCCATACTTTTAAATATCGGCCGGTACGTACCGTATCGGCCGGTACGTACCGGAATTTGGAGGTGCCGAGACGGATACAGGCCGATATAGCGGTGGGAAGGAAAATCGCAGACTGAACCGGCCGATTCCCGATACGTATCGCCGTCTCGGCCGATTCTTCGACTGTAGCGGTTCGGTTCGGCCTGTAGCGGACTGGATTGGAAGAAAAAAAACAGGGCCGCCAATGGAAGATACCTGATTTGGTTGCTGCCATACTGCCGTTGCAGTCTCGAGAAGAGAGTGAAACGGGATACCATGGGTTGGACTAAAAATCGATCTCATTGTCAATCTTCTCTGGTTCACACAACTGAGTGAATGGCGTTGAGGGTTACTGCCGAGAGGAAGAACAGAGAGATAGAGATCTGATATAAACGAAATAGGAGTAGAAGAAAGTGGGTCGATACATACAATTATTTTCCGATCTGTAGCTTCATTGAACCAGGGCCGGCTTATAGGATAGGCGAGGGAAGCAACCGCTTCGGGCCCCCAAATTTTGGTCCAAAATTGAGGCCCCATTGTATTGTAACTTACATATTAATATTAGAATGTTTCCAAATGAAAACACAAACTAGATTCTTGGTTTAGTGGTCACATAATACTGTCATGCTATTGTAAGTGTGTGGTTTGACTCTCATGCATCTCCATAATTGCAAGCATATCTTTTTTACATTTATATTGTCATAATTATATTCTTTTAGTTTGATTTTTTGTTATTTTTTGTACTTTTATCATTTTTTTAAATAAATCCTGAATGTGTAAGGGGTTAAATATACAAAATTTATTTCGGGCCTCCAAAATATACGAGCCGGTACTGCATTGAACAGCCATGAGCCAACCCAGTTAAAGAGAGGCGGTGAGAGAGAAGAGTACAGAGAAGTGAAGAGGTAGAGAGAGAGAGAGATCTCATTTTTTCAGAAAGTTGTGAAGACTTTTTACTTTGTTTTTTGAAAGTAAAGGTTGGGAAGACTCCACGTAGTCTTTGGTTAATTTGGAGAAACACGCAAGAATAAGAGTAAAGTTGTCAAGAAAAAATTATTTAGTGTATCGTAAGTTTTTTTTTTTTGTGTTCTAGGCAACCCAAAAAAATCTAATGACCATTAGAGACAATGTGTTACTATATGATATGACAAATTATGCTAATGAGGCAAAAAAAACCAATATCATAAGGTTCTGTATGAGTTGCTAATGATTTTAAAAAATTCACGGCCGAGACAGCCGATTCTCGCGACGTATCGCCGATATGTCTCGATACCGATACCGCGACCGATACCGAGATTTAAAACTATGGGCCCACCCCACGCTTTGAAACGGCTGTGGGGAGGGACTGTAAGGATTAGTCCAAAATGCGTGCAAACTAATCCAGGACACCCTGCGTTATCATGAAAGAAAAGTTGTAATATCAGGGCATGCACTATGACTAGTCCCCATTTTGTCTCTTGTTACAAGACTTGGTGGTCGTGTTGAGTTTAATTATTTGACCTGTATTATGAATTTGGCTCAATTTTTTCGTTCGGAATTGGAACCTAATGCCTTTGGCTCACCCTGAGTATGATGGTTCATGCAATATTAATTAGTCATGAAAGTTGCATTTGGTGACGTTGTTGGTTTGTTAAAAACTGCAAACACGATTTTGTTTAATTTCTCTAAAAATAAATCGGAAAAAATTGTTTGGAAACGTACTGTTGAACAATGAAGAGTATTTTTGTATATAGCTGATCAGTATTCATTCATTGTTGAACAATGAAACATCTTCACAGGCTAATGAAGTGGTAAACAATGTTAACTCATGGGCTGAAGATGCATCGAAAGGGCTTATCACAAACCTTTTAGAACCTGGCTCGTTATCTCCTGAAACGGCAATCCTTCTCGCGAATGGACTCTACTTCAAAGGAATTTGGACTGACGAACATGAATTTGATGCCGATCTCACCGAAAAGAGAAAATTCTATCTGCTCACTGGAGATACCGTTTCAATTCCATTTATGACGAGTACCGATAGCTATCACTATGGAGCGTTTGACAGTTTCAAAGTCCTCAAAATACCTTACGAAAGTGCAGAACTTGATAGGAAGTTCTCTATGTACTTCTTTCTCCCTCATGCGAATGTTGGGTTACAAAATCTTCTTGAAGAGCTTTGTTCTCATTCTGGATTTTCGAACCAAGATTTCTTCAACTTGAGAGAAGTGAGTCTCGACAAATTTTGGATCCCAAAGTTTGCATTCTCGTATGAATTTACCGTTTCCGAGACCTTGAAGGAAATGGGAATGACGTTTCACTTCATGGAAAAACCAGAAGACTTTCAGGAGATGATGAAAATTCCTAAGGGGATTCCATTCCTTGCTACACAAATGTTTCAAAAAGTTGTTATTAAAGTAGACGAGAAAGGCACTGAAGCTGAAGTCATTACTGAGATATGTGCAATGAAGAGTACTGGAGGCCATTATTGTGGCCCAAAGCCAAGTTTCGTAGCTGATCATCCTTTTATCTTCGTGGTCAAGGAAGAGATATCAGGGTTGATTTTCTTCATGGGAGCTGTGCTCAATCCTGGTCTTTAGTTCTTCTGAGGAACGACTATGTCTTCAACAATGCAACAACTTAGGCTTGGGAGGTGGGGGATTTAATCAAAACAAGGGTGGCGATGTGGATGAAGGCTAAATTCGACATCAAAGTCTACATAGTGGAGAATTTTAAGGGTTTCTTAGATGGTATTCGAAAAGTGAGATGGTAATTTACTTTTGAGGTGTTTTGTCCAATTGTTGGTTGGATGTTTTCTTAGGTTTTCTTTTTTCCTCGATGTACCCCTTTCAAGATTTATAAAATGTTTCGTTTGCTGAGAAGAAGAAAAAAGTTCGTGAAAAATCTCAGGGTACGTATATACCATAATTATTTGATTTTGGTATCTGAAGTTCTAATTTCTTGAGTGATGGGTAGTTAATGATCTAGTTCCTTATGGCTACCGTGTATTAATCAACTTAAACATTAGTTAATGCTTTGAGACATGCTTAGTTTCTTTTTCTCATCTCTTTGGTTTTTTTTTTTTTTTTTTTTGGTGTGTGGCTCAATTTCGTAATGGTCGGATGGGAGGCTTAGTGTTTATGCTAGTGTTTGTGCAGCGGCGGAGCGGGTGAAATTTGAAATGTAAAGAGAGAGAGTTGTCAAAATGAAAAAAAAACCCGGCAAGGGCATTTTTGGACAGTAGAATGAGATAAAACGATTGAGGATCATTTTTTGACCGGAGAATGAAAAGGAAGATAACACCAATGGCGATCATACTATATCATCCCGTGTGTTATTAAGGCCTCGTCCCAGAAAGGCCCCTTAAAAACTAACTACTTATTTGCAATTTTCAAGCTTAAAAATAATAGACTTATTGAAATTAAAAAAAGTGCAATATAGATTTTGTTTGATAGTTCTCATCGAGATTTATCAAACCCTACAAAAAATTTTGAAAAATTATTTTTGTAAACTCATTATTTTTAAGCTTGAAAATAGGTCCTTATTTTTTAAATACTTATTTGGGTTTGTGAACGGGACCTAAATAGTCCCACATATATGGGGCGCTAAACAGCCACTTAATCCTTCCTTGTCCAATCCTAGTATCAGTGCTACATAGGAGTACAACATTGGACTAAATACGAAAGGGAAATATATAGGGCCACATTAGGTGGAAATCCCAAGTTTTTCACCACCACCAATTGTGGGCCTCACAGTACATATATTGTAGTAATCTGAACCGTTCATCTTGTAGGGCTCGCAGAGTAGTATATTTTCACAAAAAATCAATTTTATCAGGCATGGATAGGTGTATAAAAAATCAAAGTTTGGTTTAAAAAATCGATGGTAGATAAGTTTAAAGTTAAATTATCCATAACCGTCTATTTTATAAACTAAAATATTATTTTTAATATACCTATCGATATCCGATAAACCTGATTTTTTTGTCAATGTACTACTCTGCAGGCCCTATAAGATGAACGATTCAGATTATGATGGAAACCATAGGATTTCCACCTAAGGTGGAAAGAATTTTAACTCCTCAAACATTGCCCCGTATATTGAATTTTACAATGGCAGTTAGTTAATCCCTAACTTGGTCACCACCTTCTCACTACACCCGCTGCAATATGCTTTCCATCCTTCCATCCCTTCCTTTTCTCCTCTCCTTCCCTTCTACACCATCCACTACCATGGAGGGGATAGCCGGGAGGACTTTGGAGAGAGAGGGTTTTGACAGCATGGGAGGAGGGGATGCTGGAATTAAGTGAATTGGAAATTGACTTTAATATAAACCTTTAGATTTGGTTGTAATTTATTTGTCATGTGATGGATAAATAAATATATTTTGAGTGATTGAAACTGTTTGGTTTGGCGCCGAGCGTGGCAACGGGTTCCTAGAATTCTAAGGCTTAAAATTTAGAGGAAACTTGCAGTAATTAAATTAATTAATTACTTTTCAAAAAGCTTTTTGAATTGATTTTAATGTTGGTTCATAAACTAACATGTGGCAAACTACCTATAAGTGCCAATGCTTCATTTTCCGTGGCAACTTTCTTTAAGAATGTGTCCCTTGGAAAATGAAGTGGTGTGTTGGTTCGGTATTGATAATTCCTGACAGTGGTGTCTCTCCGGTCAAGACCACTTCGAACAGTTGCGTCTTTTTTTCTAACACTATTCCAAACAGTCACCATTCCTCTTTGTTGGGGTTGCCTACTTCTCCATAAATAGGACCCATCTTCTCTCATTTCAGTTACGGAAATTCTTGCATTCATAGCATACATAATATTCTAAGAGAGTTCTGCACAGTTTATTGATTCGCTTGTTGAACAGATTGTAGTGCTACTTCCGTTTCTTCAAAAATTGGGTAATCCTGAGAGGCAAACATTCAAGAGACCCGTAAGCACCAGTGTGGGGGACGTATTTGCTATAAAGATATAGTATTATTATTCATAAACATACTAGCCTCGATTGTCAATTTCCGGACACCTAAAATTGGTTCAGTAAGTTTCTAATCTTGTCTATTTTTGTGTGTGTTGCAATTTGTTATTTCCAGAGATAAAAACAATAGCACAGGAAAAAGAAATGTGGTCTCACCTCATGGTCAAATTCAACCATCTAAAGAACTATTGGTATACCGTACAGTTATGGGTTCAGCACCAAGACTTTTCTGTTTTAGAAGGGGGGTTTCCGTCTGCCTCTGGTTTTTCAGGTGGTCCACCTACATGGCAAGCCCAGAAAACTTGAGAATTCACTCCAACCAAGTTGCTCGGTTCAGTTTCTCGTTTAAGAAAGCAAAACAAATCCGGACCGTACAAAACTTTATCCGACGGTTGCGATCACTTAGACAACACTTTTTTTTTTTTGATCCGCACTTGGACCGCACTTCAAATTGGACTATAGACAAGCATTATGCATATGAGAAACCGTTTGTCTTTTTATCCTGTTTTACATCTTTCGAGAAATTGGAAAAATGCACAAAAATAAAGAATTTGACTTCCTCAACTTGCTCCGGTTATGTCGAAACAAATAAACATTACACTTTGTATTTTTATTGTGTTTCATTTGTTTACCTTATATTTTTGACTATTGTAAGTCGATTTTATTTACATTTTAAATTTAATATTCATACAAATAGACACAAACCTTTTCCGTGCATTAGAATGCAAACAACGCTAAATATTGATATTTTCTTTTGAACTATATTTCGCACATTGATATTTCTTTCGGCCCTGGGTTTCGACCGGGCTCAAAAAGGCCGATGGATTTTTACCCCTATCAACTAGCCCATCCAATGTGATTATTTTTTTCGGTGCATCGAATGGGAAACGAGAAGAGTGAATAAGAGAGAGTGGGTCCACGATCTCCTTGGTCAGATCAATCGGTTGAGTTCTCTCCGTGGGTACCCATAGCTAGCAAAATTGGCCCGGATCCGCGTTTCAGCCTAATTACTACTCCTACTATAATTCAGCCCTAATTTCCCAAATCGAGCAAACCCCATTGCAGCTTGTGAGCGACGAGACAACCAACAAGTTCCTCTCTCTCGATCGATCGATCAAACCTCATCGCTCTCTCTCTGTTCGTCGCACACATTTACCTTTTCTTTTCTTTTTTTTGGGTGTGGGGCCTAAAAACGGTGTGGCCCTGAACAACCCCGGCTTCCTTCTTTGTGATTGGGATTTTTGACGAAAGACTGCAGCTTGAAAATTCGTCCTAATGTTTTCCTTCTGTGGATGTTTACAGTAAAAGACATACATACTCCTTTCGATGGGAATTAACCCATTCATGATTCCTAGTTATTACTTATATTCCTGGAAAAGGATTTTAGTTTTTTATTTTCTTTTCTTGAGAGAGTAAATGTCAAGGACTAAATTTTGTTAGCGCAACAGAATGTGTTTTCGTATTCTAAGTTGGGAAAATCTTTATACGCGGAGGTTCCCTAAATAAAGTTTACGACGTTCAAAATTGTTTTTGGCTGTTGCAGATTAAAGACAACTATTAACGGTCAGGAATATTTATTAGTGGTCAAAAATTAAAAATATATCTCAGCTGTTGTTGGTTGATTGCTGAATTGGATGGCTGCGATCGCACATTTCTCATGAAGGGCTTGTTCACGGAACCTCCGTGGATAAGACAATCTCTTCTCAGTTACCGTAAAAAATAAAAATTGTTGTCTTTAAGCTTGAGAGATTCCACTTGTTTGTAGCAAGCACCCCTCTCTTTTTTCGCATATCAACTGGTTCTTAATAAGTATGTTGGTTATCACTCTTTGCTGCAGCATCACATCACTCTCACATGGGGAAACGAGCACGGCGATCCTCCGCCTACCCTAACCACCAGGTGAACTCTGTTTAGTGGACTTTTAAAGTTTGACAATCCCCTGGCACGCAGGTATAAGATATTATTAGGAGAATAACAAAATGCTTGATATGCATTGAGGTCTGTTTGGTGGGGTCATGCTGAAAATAGGGGACTTATACACAATTTTTTCATTTATTTCTTTGGAACTAATTAACCCTATTTTTGCGGTTGATTTGATTGTTGGTAGAGGGATGATAAAGCATTTGGAGGATTGAATAAGCCAGCTGCCGGATGGGATTCTTGCCCACATTTTATCTCTCCTGGAACTTAGAGAAGCAGGAAGAAGCAGTGTGCTTTCACATAGATGGAGGGATTTGTGGAAATTCTCCACCAGTTTGAATTTTATCAAGTTGGTAGGAATGGTAGCCACGAGAGAACTTACTCTCAAACACTTGAGGTCGGAGCTCAGGGGTGCTCGGAAAAAATGCTCCGCTGCAAGGGTGGCTCTTTTACAGTTCATGGACCACTCCTTTGGAAGCAGTGCGACATTTACATTTGAGGAGAACATCGCAATTTCTAAGCGAATTCAATTTCTAAGCGAATTTAATTTCTGTACCTTAAGGATAAAGAAGCCAATGGGAAATTGACGGCACTCCAGGATCAGATTGAGTTGGAGGAAGCAAAAAAAGATCAGCATGAGTTGGAAATTTGGAAGGAGGAGACTGATCGCGAAGCGGCTCGTAGTGTATCTGTTTAAATCGGATGCCGAGTTCCTTTAATCGGAGACTGCGTATTGGTTTTACTGTAGTTTCTGTCTTGTACACTGACCTGGTATTCTAGCTTATTTCCATATCTGGCAAACCTTCGTTTGTTAAGATGCCAGAACTTCATTTTGAAGTTTGGTAAGGCAAGTGTAGCTGTTTCTAGTCTGGTAAGGTAAGTGTACAGGAAAATATCTGCGTTCAAGGAAACTATTGATGCATAGCATGCAAATAATGAAAAGGGAAAATCTGATTATTTTTGAAACTTTATTTAGTGTTGTGTCAGTATAAACCTATGCACAAAATTTTATTACAGTCAGAAGAAAATTGTCCAGTGCCCCGTAAATGAGTGCTAGCGGGAGCTAATATATTGCTATGTCTTGTAGTCTTGAGATGCGAATTAGATGAATCGAACACCCATTGCTTGTTCTTAGCCTACCTAGACTAGCACCGTCTGAGGAGACAGGGTTTTATGGTTTGCATAAAACTCACCGGATTTAATGGGAAGTGGGCAGCGTGGGAATCTTTGGGGCACTGAATAATCTATCGGATTTAACACATTCAGCCGCACAATAGCAGATGAGTTCGAACAAGACGTGGTAGTTTCAGTTTACGCCATGCACATATGTATGTTTGTTCCATTCGTTTCTCTAACCACCACACTGAAGAGTACTAGTTCCAAAATCCCTAGCTCTGCCTCCTGGACTGTTAGAAGGATTTTTTGACCAAGACCAAGAGTGCAACCTTGGATTAAATATGTGGTTGGGAATGGGCGTGATGGTTTTTTGTGATGGCATAACTGGCATCCTCTTGGTCCTTTGCATCACAGATATGATAATCGTTTAAGGCATGCTTGGGAAGGTATTTGTCTGCTAAGGTGGAATGTGGGTTCGCCACTTAGCTATAAATTTTTGAATTGCAGAAAGTGGGGAGAACTAGGACAGAGTTTGATGATTTTAGGCTGACAACATTTTGCCCAAGAAGTGTTTCGTTAAATTTTGACTTCATGTTTAGAAATGGTGTGTGTTTGACGTGTCTAATTTACTCCACAATGGTACGCTTTGGTTTATTCTACTCCCGTTGTGTGTTGGTTGAAATTCAGTCACCCGTGTATAATGATCTATGTTACATAAAAGCACCATTTTATGCTCTAGTATCTTGCATGTCTGAGTTTATTCAACCACAGTTTGCAACAGTATGGTTCACTTGGTTAATAGTTAAACAGCTAACGGATGCATACATAAAGTCCGACTTTTTTTTATCCAAAGGACCAAAGGGAAGTTCCAAGCTTTTAAGAACTTTTGAATGGACATACTTGGTGGTTGTTGCCGTTGGTGGTGTAAACATGGATGATATGTATGTTTAGAGATTGTGTTTATAAATGTCTATTAGAATTGCCTATCAGATGTGCTTCGAGCAAGTCAGTTTTTTACTTTTGCATCAAAAATCAGTTGCTGATGACAGGTGATACAATTGTCTGACTTATTCGAAGTGTCTATTAGAGTGCGTTGTCTCTGTGTGTGAGTGTGTTTTACTTTATACCGAACTAAATGAAAAAGAAACGGGCAGCACTGTTGGAAGACGATATACTTGTGGATGAAGTAGAGTCGTCGATGATTTTGAGTTGGAACAAGATGAAGTTGAAATCAAAGATAATGCCAAGAGGCAGAAATTGAGAAGAAAAAGTGCTCAATACAAGGTCTGTATTTGAACCTCATTCTGGAAACATTCGAATCAATTAAAATTTTGCAGCTTTAGTTTTTATGTTTGGAGATTTCAAGAACTTAATAACTTGTTGATTATGCAAAAGTCGAGGCCTATATATTGAGTGTTAGGCATTAGCCCATGGTTCTGTTGTTTCAGAATACTTCCCACGTGAATAAGACTTACGATCTGTTTGTGGTGGGTTCAAATATGAGTAAATACTCTTTTTTCTAGTACTCTTTTCTGTTTTGGCAAGGTCTGACATCCTCATTGCTTTGTATTTAAATCTACTAGTTTCAAGTCAAGGCTCCAGATTTTGAAGTGTACTAATCATGGTTGGAGTAGGATTATACACAAGTTTTTTGTGAACCCATGTAATCTTTTGCTGCCGTAGGAGGTAGATTCTGTTGTGTAGATGCCTAATCCTAGCAGGGGAGGTGATTCGTTTCTTTCCTATTCTATTCTTGGCCCTGAATCCATTAACCGTACAACTTATTCCAACTTATTCCTAACAACCAAAACCTGTGATGAAAAGAAATTACTGTTCTCATGTTGCTGGTCACTTTCTCTTCTATACGCATTGGTATTGAATTTTTGGGGGTTCTAATGGTAGATTCAACTATGGAATCCATGCCATATGGGAAAAAGTTGCTGGTTTTGGATATTGATTATTCCCTGTTTGATCATCGTTCCACAGCGGAGAACCCGCTAGAACTCATGAGGCCTTGTAAGTATTACTCCATGGGATACCGTACAGTTTTGTATTTGTCCCTGTGTTTCTGCTTACACCCTAAACCAAATAATATCTTGTGTAGATTTGCATGAGTTTCTTACGGCTGTTTATGCTGACTGCTGAAGTTCAAACCCTTTTTTTTTTTTGTTACTGCAAAATTGTTGTGCCGTGAATAGAATTATCACAGCTTTTTGAAATACTAACTTTTCTTTCTATTTTATTTTTGGAGCAAATTGTTGTGCCGTGAATTGCAGTTTCTGAAGGCTTCCAATTATGTCTTGAGTTCTGATTTATGCGTGTCTAGATTCGTTCGCAGTACTGAAGGCTTCCAGGCTCCAAGAACACCATCATGCATGTTTGATGATCTCAGAAGAAATTTCGTGATGAATCCCCAGAATGGGTTACCCATAAAGCCATTGAGGAGACCATGCAAATCAGGACAGTCATCAGGAGCTTATATATGAAACTCACTCAATACTTGCTTGCGATTGCAGACCTCAGCACCATTGATCATAAGGAATGGGAGTAATACAATGAGGACTATTTGGAGCGACGCACACGCACGTGAGTAACTGTGCTCAGTCTTGAAAATTCAATAGCGTTGCTTGTGTACCTCTTTTACCTTGCATCGACAGAACTTGTAGTCTAACAGAAACCTTCCAAAATTGGTCGGAACATGAATTGTTGTAAGAGAAAAGTTGTCAAGGTGTTTTTTTCTTCTTCTTATAATCCAAGCAAATTGCGAGTAATGGGTTGTGCAATCGATTTGCATCTCTCTCTCAAAACTTGTGTTTTCCTGCATTTTGTCTCTCAGTGTAAATGGCATGTCATTAACTCGCCTCTGGGGCCGTATTTGTGATGACATTGTATCAGCTGGAAACGCAACTGCACTCATGCAGAAGACTTTCGCATGTAAATTGTATTTGCACTTTGCAGCATCCATTTCCCTATGCCATGTTCGGAGAATTTAAAATGAGTGACAAGACTCATTCGCCACCGTAGGGGGTTTGAGGTAAAAAAAAGAATAGTCACACATCAAGAACGCCAGGCAAATCTTTCTTCCTTTATGACTGTACCCTGAGTTCATTCCTAAAGTGTTTGATACTCTTACATCATATTCATTCTTGGCTCCGAACTTAGAGCGAAATTTGATTCATATTCGCAAAATCCTTTCTCTCCAGCCATAGACAGCGTTAAACTCACTGAAAAATTCAATTTCATCACGCACACATCACACAAATTATAAAGATGTTCAATTTCATCACGCACCTAACATCACACAAACACTTCGTCCGGATCAAACATAATACAAAGTGATAAAAGCAAAGTCGAGATACTGACTTCGTGTCGATTATTAACTATTGGTGGTGTTGGATTTAATGTTTTCATTGAACAACATCCATGTCTCATATACACTCCTGGAACTCGTTCTGGGTTCCAGTTTTGCAGGTAGAGGTCAGTGTCCACTACAGGTCGCGTTTTGTGTTTGTGACTCACTCAAAGAGTACGTGGTTGAGGCCTGCGAGAGTCTTGTCTTCTGGCCCGTATTAGATGTTTATTTAGTTTAGTTTTGGGCAATATTTTGATATGTATAATTTATTTCTTTTCAGACTTTCTGATGCAGGGAAGCGTATGAAAACAATAACAAACACGATAACAAAACTCACAAACTCACAATGTAGAGAAAGCTCTCAGTTTTTTCTTCTTATTCAAACTTAACCGAATTGCCCTAAGGCTTACAATGCCTATTTATAGGCTACTAAGATCAAGCTAATTAGGAAACAAATAACCATAAGGCAATACTTGCCAATCAAGAAAAAGATCTAATTACCAAAAATAAAAATATGATAAAATAAAATCTTTTCCCATAGTGTGAAGATTTGGAGGACTCCTAGAATATTGAGGTTCTAGAATGATCTACCATTCGTGTCATGTGGGCCTCAATCATGGGTCGCTCCTCCATTAGTACTTCCTTGGACCGTTACACTCAAACCGGTCCATGTAATCAAGCGCAATCACTTCTGCATTACTTCCGCTGTAGATTGTAATGACAGTTGTTTTGAGATATAAATAAAAGTGGCTGTTTAACCTCATTTGGGGGTTACCTTTGATACTATTCGTAGTCGTTGTTGGTTGGTTGTCGTGTGTCGTGTTGGGATAGGCTGTTGGGGTGCTATTCCGAGGCGGCGTGTGACATCATCCAACACAGGGTTAGCATCTCTCTCAAGGTCTGCCACGCTTGAGTCCAAATATGTACAAACAACC
Source organism: Rhododendron molle (assembly GCA_025413875.1). Taxonomy (NCBI): domain Eukaryota; kingdom Viridiplantae; phylum Streptophyta; class Magnoliopsida; order Ericales; family Ericaceae; genus Rhododendron; species Rhododendron molle. The sequence goes on from CM046398.1 coordinate 43,506,363, forward strand.
TCCAATGCAATCTCAAGAACTTGAAACTCAAAAGGGAGTTCACACTGCAAACCTTCCACGGCTTCGGGAACAGGTAACCATTGTCCCCCAGTCGACAAATGCGTTACGTTGTCTTGTGCAGTCATTTGTCCACCTCCTTGTATTCTGGACGGGGTTTTATGAGGAATTCTAAACCTGAGGACTGTACCTGTCCATAGGCACGAGCAGGATGAGTAGGGTAATTGACATGCACAATAGAAGGAAGCTAGCGATATCCCAGCACCTGAGCCTCACACTCTGCAAAAACCTCATAACATCTGGTTGTTTCTTCGTCCATAGCTCCAACACGGAAGGGTAGACCCCTGAGATTGTTTCACAAAAAGGAAGACCAAGTAAGAGCCCAACAAATATTACTGTAGATCTGTACATGCACATCACTCATCTATCTGCATATTTCAAGCTTCCATGTGTTTGTGCATATCAAGATGAATAAATCAATACTCGAAATCAGGAACACTCCCAAGGGGCGGGGGCAATGAGCAACAACCCAAACAATAGAAATATCCTTTATAAAAAAACTGGTATTACCCCTTGATAATGTTCAAATCATATAGGTTCACCTGCAAACCCCGTAACAATCTATGTTGGCAACTATATAGGCCATATGTACATTTATCACCCCCTACTTAAGCTTCTTCGTCCGACTATGATAGAGCCAGTATGACAACTTTTTTGATGAGAGTGAAGATAAATAATAAGGAAATAATGGAGTCGAATCGGCAAGCATGAGATCTCAAGGATATCATCACGCGGAACCGATAGAGAAAGTTCATTGACAAAATAAGTAAGATTTGTGCTCCCTTCCCCTCTTTCCTACCCACTTTCTCTCTCCCTACCATTTGCACAGCAACCAAAACAATTCTGGTTCAACCATTTCTCCCCCTCTGTGAAGGAATAAGAGGTGAGTCACCCAACCGAATCAAGCATAAGTTACAGGCTACTGCCCAAAAAAATTGTAAGTTCAAAGATATCCAATGTGACTCAACCCCTACCCAGTTCATTGGCAAATGGCAATATGATTAGGCTTACCCTCAAAGCAGTTCTATTATCTATTACGTATTACCAACATGCCTTGAACGGCAATAGAAAATGATATTATTGCATATTTCTAACCATATTAAGAGTTGGAATGCCAATCCAAGTCAGTGATGCCCCTCTTCTCTGAAATCATTCCGTCTAATTCTTTCCTACTATTCCTATAATCATATGCTAGTATGCTATCATAACAACTATGAAAAAAAATACAGGATGACCTACAAAAGAAGGATGATCACACTAACAAAATGCAAATGAAAGCAACAGAGGTCACCTTCTCAGTTGCATTTGATACAACCAAAAACAATAACAGAGAAAAAAGAAATATGGTCTCATCTTATGGTCAAATTCAGCCATCTAATTAACTATTGGTATAATAATAGTTATCGGTTCAGCACCAGACTTTTCTGCTTTAGAAGGGGGATTTCTGTCTGCCTCTAGTTTTTTAGGTGCTCCACCTACATGGCAAGCCCAGAAAACGAGAGAATTCATTCCCACCAGGTTGCTCGGTTCAGTCATTTCTTGTTTAAGAAAGCAAAAATGTAACAACCGGCAAGAATTTAGTACAGGAGATCTAAAGCCTAAAAAGGGGAAGTTAGTGGGCTTGGAATATTGGGAAGGTGATGGATGTTGAGCTAGTTGAGTGATGATGGGTTCTATTGTGATAACAAACACTTTTTTCCCCTCTTTTTTCATAACTATTTACAAATACTTGATGCATATTGTATCGAAATAAACCTCGAGCAGCAGGATTGATGCAATATAACTTGATTCACCTAGACCACGATCAATGAAACCATGACGACTAACAGAAATATCTCAAGGACAATGTATAGCCGCTTGACCAGAATCAAAATAGCATTTTTATTAGACTTATGCACAAAATACATGATTCGCAAAGAAGTCTGACATGTTGGCCACACAACTTTACCTATAATCACTGAACATCTCCCATGGCATTCCGAGTAGCAGGATTGATGCAATATTACTTGATTCACCTAGACCACGATCAATGAAACCACGACGACTAACAGACACCAGGCAAAATATCTCAAGGACAATGTACAGCCGTTTGACCAGAATCAAAATAGCATTTTTATTAGACTTACGCACAAAATACATGATTCGCAAAGAAGTCTGACATGTTGGCCACACAACTTTACCTATAATCACTGAACATCTCCCATGGCATTCCAATTTTTACTCCTGCGGAAATCCCTCACGGCTTCAACTTCGTCTGGGTCACTCCCGAGTGCCATCACCAGCCTTGCAACAACAACATGCTTTGTCCACAGGAAGGTAGCATCCGAGATATTTGCAACAGCTACAGCTTGAGCCCGTCGGAGAGCAGCCACCTCCTCCAAAATGGCCAACTAATCCTGTTTTTTCAATCATTCCTCGACCAAAACCCGCTCGTTGGCCGCCTTCAATTCCTCATCGGCTTTCAAGGTTTCGAATTCCTCACCAATATCAACGTGCTCATCTCATGTAAACACCGCACCAACTACCTTGAAGCGTTCATGGAGCTGTGATACATCCGTTTTTGCAGCGGAGGTTTTTTTCTTAGCGTTCTTGAGCGCCGTCCTCAGGTTTTTGAGGGTAAGTTCCCTCGTGGCTTCACTTCCGATCAGCTGTCTCAACTTCTAAGGAGTGGGAATGGAGATGGTGGACATTTTCTGAGGGAGGAGAGAAGATGTGCACACGTTTCGAGGGCTTTACGTGGACTATATATAGTACTCTATAGCTGATCCTCCTCCGTTGGATTAACTAAATGGACGGTGTAGATGTTAAGTTTAGCAATCCGTGTGAAAGGTTTATAACCAATAAGATTCTGCCACATCACTAATCTGACTTAGAATTGCCGATCAGTGTTTACATTGTCAAGATACTTTGTTGCATAGAATCCTTTCTAAGTACTTTTATCAACATGAGTAGAGAACATTGAATTGAACTACATATAAACGTACTGCAACTCATGAAAGCCCCAAAATTGCCCCCAATTTGTCCCAAGCATACTTTGAAATTTGAATGGTACTTGCAATAGGGAAGAAATCAAGTTATACTTCAAAACTTCGCGGTCGATGGAACAATTTGGAACACTAACTGTAGAGACCCATATTTTTTTCCTTAAATAATGAAATGATTATTAAAAGCTTAATTGAGAACATATGGTTTATTTGGTGGTTAATTGGATTGGGGACTGAAGTGATAGAATGGAAGTTGAAGGGAGTGAGAGTGTAATAAAAAGATATAGGGGTATAAATATGTGGGTGTATGTAGGAGATAACATTTCTCCCCCTTGTCTCCCTCTCTACCGTCCTCCTCCCCCTCCCTCCCTTCTTCTCACACAAAACTCCACTCCATCTCACAAAACCTTCAAAAATCAACCTCCATTCGACCCTCCACTCACGTTCTTGAGCTCGGACATCCTTGGGTCAAGCTTGAATCGAAGTTTTGAAGTTCAAAGAGGCTAGGGCTCGTTCAAATCACTTAAATCTCGACCATTGTTGCAAGGTAGGAATTTCTTTACCTCTTTTATGTGTATATATGTTGATTTGGTGTAAGGGTCACCTTGATCATTCCCCTTTGGTGGTTTGAAAGTCTATCAAAACTGCAGAAAATCGCCTCGGAAGAGTGTGGTATTGGTACCCCTTTCTTCTCTGAACTTCTAGCCTGCCAGGTATCGATACCAGTTTCAGGGCTATTTTGTGTCCTTCAATCGCTTCGACCCCCGATCGCTTCTAAACCCCTTTGGACACTTTCAAACCTATTTCTTGCATAACCAATTGACTTCCTATAATAACGAAACAAATCAAATACGTAAAAAAATAAAGATAAGCACGAGAGAAAAGTGAAAAAATAAAGAAAAATAAAAAGCATGAAAAAATTTTGATTTTTAGGTAAAAAATCTGTTTGGAAATACATTTTCGTATATAACATTTTATATATGCATAATGATGATAAGAAAATTGATTTTAGCACTCCACATTTAGCCATTGACACCTTCTTTTATTTTTTTGTCTTTTTTCAATTTTAAATTACAATACCCTTTAAGGTGGATGAACACTAATAAGATAAAGGGTAATTCAGTAATTTCACATAAGATAAACACAAAAAGTGAAATGACAATGGCTAAATGTGGAGTGCCAAAATCACTTCCCAAATGATAAATGCCTGATAGTATATTCAATAACTGATTGGACCTTAACAATTACCATATGCATGACAATAGATGCATCATAATTCCTTAGCTTATGGTAATTAATTACTATGTTTGCTTAATTAAGTCCAATAGTCCACTCGAATTAATATTAGGCCTTGCCAAACGTACGATTTCACGTTTTGTGGTACCAAAGATTAGTACCATTACAGCAAACCAAACCAAACCGAGCCTTATGTCCCAATCACTTGGGGTCGGCTACATGAATCCGTTTCCGCCATTGAGCTCTGTCAAGAGCCACTTGTTCACACAGACCTAAAATACTCATATCTTTGCGCACCACAGCATCTAATGTCAATTTTGGTCAGTACCATTACAGCAATTTTAAAATAGTACCATTACAACAATTTTAACATATTAGTGACGAGTCAAATTATTGATGTGGCAGAATCTTATTGGTTATAAACTTTTAACGGGGATTGCTAAAGTTGACATCAATAACGCCCATTGAGGCACTCAATCCAACGGAAGAAAATCGGCAATTCGAAGTCAGACAAGTCAGATTAAGAATCTTATTGGCTATAAACTTTTCACGCGGATTGCTAAAGTCGACATCCATACCGTCCATTTAGACACTCAATCCAACGGAGTAGGATCGGCAATTCTAAATCAAAAGAGTCAGATTACTGACGTGGCAGAATCTTATTGGGTATAAACTTTTCACACGGATTGCTAAAGTTGACATCTACACGTCCATTTAGGCACTCAATCCAACGGAGGAGGATCGGCTATAGAATACTATATATAGTCACCAAAAAACCTCGAAATGCGTGCTCATCTCCTCCTCCTCTCCCCCCTGGAAAAATCCCTTGAAACGCGCCTCTCACAGATCTCTCTTCTCTCAGAGAAAATGGTGACCATCACGAGGACACAAACCCTCAAAGAACTGAAGTCGGCCCTCAAGGATGCCAAGAAGAAGAGCTTGGCTGCAAAAGCGGCCATATCCCAGCTGAAAGAACACTTCAAGGATGTTACTACGGTGTTTACCCATGACGAGTTAGCTGACATTGGTGAGGAATTCTGAACCCTGACCCATTAGGAGATGAAAGCCGATGATGAATTGGATGCGGCCAACGAGCAAGTTTTGGTCGAGGAAGCATTGAAAGACCAAGATAAGTTGGCCGTTTTGGAGGGGATGGCGGTCCTCCGACGGGCTGGTATTGTAGCTGTTGCTAATGTCTCGAATGTTGCCTTTCTGTGGTCAAAGAATGTTCAAGTTACAAAGCTGGTGATGGCGGCCGGAAGTGATCCTGAAGAAGCTGAAGCCGTGTGGAATTACTGCAGGAGCAACAATTGGAATGCGATGGGAAATGTTGTGTGATTTGTTTGAAGTTAATGTTTGGCAATGTTAGGTAAATGAAATACAATGTTGGGTTGTTAATGAAGTACAATGTTAGGTTAATGAAGTGCAATGTCTAGTTTCTGCATTTAATAAGTAAATGAAGCTAATGTTTAGCAATTTTAAAATTTTCCTCAGTGTCTTGTATATAATATAGTTTTCTAATGGATTCTGGATTCTTGATGTTTTCATTAACCTAACATTGTACTTCATTAACAACCTAACATTGTACTTCATTTACCTAACATTGCCAAACATTAACTTCAAACAAATCACACAACATTTCCCATTGCATTCCAATTGTTGCTCCTGCAATAATTCCTCACGGCTTTAGCGTCTTCAGGATCACTTCCGGGCGCCATCACCAGCTTTGTAACTTGAACATTCTTTGACCACAGAAAGGCAACATCCGAGACATTAGCAACAGCTACAGTTCCAGCCCGTCGGAAGATAGCCATCTCCTCCAAAACAACCAACTTATCTTGGTCTTTCAATGCTTCCTCGACCAAAACCCGCTCGTTGGCCGCATCCAATTCCTCATCGGCTTTCATCTCCTTATGGGTCAGGATTCAGAATTCCTCACCAATGTTAGCTAACTCCTCACGGGTAAACACCGTAGTAACATCCCTGAAGCGTTCTTTCAGCCAGGATATGGCCGCTTTCGCAGCTAAGCTCTTCTTCTTGGCGTCCTTGAGGGCCGACTTCAATTCTTTGAGGGTTTGTGTCCTCGTGGCTTCATTTTCGACCAGTTGTCTTAACTTTCTGAGGAGTGGGAGTGATGGTCGCCATTTTCTCTGAGACAAGAGAGATTTGAGAGAGGCGCGTTTCAAGGGATTTTTCCTGAGGGAGGGAGAGAGGAGATGAGCGCGTTTCGAGGTTTTTTGGTGACTATATATAGTATTCTATAGCCGATCCTCCTCCGTTGGATTGAGTGCCTAAATGGACATATAGATGTTGACTTTAGTAATCCGTGTGAAAAGTTTATACCCAATAAAATTCTGCCACATCAGTAATCTGACTCGTCTGATTTAGAATTGCCGATCCTACTCCGTTGGATTGAGTGTCTAAATGGACGGTATAGATGTCAACTTTTGCAATCCGTGTGAAAAGTTTATAACCAATAAGATTCTGCTACGTCAGTAATCCGACTTTGACTTGTCTGACTTAGAATTGCTGATCCTCTTATGTTGGATTGAGTGCCTCAATGGACGGTATAGATGTCAACTTTAGCAATCCGCGTGAAAAGTTTATAACCAATAAGATTCTGCCACGTCGGTAATCTGACTTGTCACTAATATGTTAGAAGTGCTATAATGGTACTAATCTTCAGTACCACAAAACGTGAAATAGTACGGTTGGCAAGGCCTAATATTAATTCGAGTGGACTATTGGGCTTAATTAAGCAAATATAGTAATTAATTACCATAAGCTAAGGAATTATGATGCATCTATCGTCATGCATATGGTAATTGTTCAGGTCCAATCAGTTATTGAATATACTAACATGCATTTGTCATTTGGGAAGTGATTTTGGTACTCCACATTTAGCCATTCTCATTTCCCTTTTTGTGTTTATCTTATGTGAAATTACTGAATTACCCTTTATCTTATTAGTCTTTATCCACCTTAACGGGTAATGTAATTTCAAATTGAAAAAAGACAAAAAAAATAAAATAAAGTGTCAATGGCTAAATGTATAGTGCTAAAATCAATTTTCTTATCATGATTATGCATATATAAAATGTTATATACGAAAATGTATTTCCAAACAGCTTTTTAACCTAAAAATCAAATTTTTTTGATGCTTTTTATTTTTCGTTATTTTTTCACTTTTCTCTCATGCTTATCTTGATTTTTTTTACATATTTGATTCGTTTCTTACTATTAAGAAACAAGATAAGAATTTACCCCCTCTATTCCACTTTGTTCCATCAGGCTGCTCTCAAGGTCCTGCTAGTAGAGATGTCAATTTCGGCCTACCCGACCCAACCCGATCCGTTCCCCGCCCCAAATGGGTAGGGGATTCGGGAATTATTTGGGGATCGGGTAGGATATGGGGCTAGTTTTAAAAAAAAAAAAGTGGGGAACGGGTAGGGGTGGGTATGAGTTAGTACCCGCTCCATCCCCGCCCCTCCCCTCCCCTCTAGCCTACTATATATAATAATTATATATACATAAGTTAGGTTCCCAAGCCCCATCCCACTAGCCTACTATATATGTACATAATTTTTACTCTAATTCCTGTAGTTGGACTATTTTGTGTTAAATAGCAGTAGGAAACATTTTGGTTATTGTACTCCTCCAATTAACCAATGAACAAATGGTTTATGTCAAAAGTACTACAAGAAGCGTTTATTAGAGGCTTTCTGTTTCCCAAAACTTGATGAAAATTGAAATTGACACTGATTATCAATTGTAATGGCAGCCTAGATTGTGTTTTTTTTGGAATTTAGTTTGATGGTTTGTATTTTCTAATGGCAGGTGACTTTTTTTTTAAAAAGTTTTGGAATCTTTGGATCCCCGATTCCCCATGGGGATCCCCATTCCCCGTTTGGGGCAGGGATGGAGGGTAAAAATAAATCCCCAGTGGGGATCGGGGCGAGGATGGGGAGAGATTTGGGTTCGGGGATCGGGGACGGGGATAGTGGTATCCACCCCTGACCCTCCCTGTTGCCATCCCTACCGGCTAGGCTACCCTCAATATCTGAGGTCCTGCCAGGCTACGCCTGAGATCCTGCTTGGCCACCCTAGCTATACCAGGTCTTTCAAGCTACCCTCAAGGTCCTACCAGGCTACCCCCGATAATACGAGGTCCTGTCAGGCTACTCCAGAGGTCCTGCTAAGCCCACAACCTTTCATATTATTCCATTAATCATATTTTCACGTCGAATGTGATAAATCCATACATCGCAATCAACTCCGGGAACCTATTTGTCCGATCTATCAGTACAACAACATATCATGCAGTCTAACATTTTTACGAAACATGCTATCAGGCTAACAATAATTAATTCTACGATAATATCCAATCATGCGATAAAATTTATCATGCCATAGAATTTATCATGCGAATATATTAATCATGTGATTAAACTAACATCGAACCGAAACTATTTAACTTAGGGACTATTAATATTATTTCATAATCTCTACGGTGGTTTAAAAAAAAAAATTATTTAAACACAAGGGGCCAAGCTATAATTAATCCAAAGAAAATTTCAAAAAAAATAAAACAATGGCTATGGGAAATCGGCAAAACAGGGGATTACGGCCGGATTTCGACCGTTGACGTAGGATTCGATTATTATCACACCGTAACACTAAAATCATTATAGAAATGTGATATACCTAAGGAGGTGAGTTCCGAACTACCTATTATCCGGCGGAACGACTTATGGAGTGATTTTGGCGGTGGTTCGGAACGGCAACGGAGCTCGTCGGTGGTGCTGGCTTGTACGGCAGTGGGGACCCGGTTGGTGTTGAGGAGTGGAGTTATAACCGGTGGTGATGATGATACACGGCTGGAGTTGGAGAATGGAGGAGGTGGTGTGATGGTGGTTCGGTCCACGGTGGTGTGGAGCTACGGTGGTGATGGAGGAAACCGGCTGGTGGTGATGGCAGCGGGAGGTGGTGGCGATTGGTGAAGATGCCGGCCTCTCTCTCCCTGCCGAAATGGGAGAGGGAGTTGGCTGGGAAAATTAAAAAGGAAGAAGGGGTATTAAAAAGATGGGTTAAGTATTGGTGTGAAGAGAGTTCCAGAAAGGGAGAGAGAAAGAGAGTTCCCTGGGGAGGGTTCCCCTTTTCCGCCGCCCCCTTCCCCTCTTCTTTATTCCCCTTTTTCCTTCTCTTCCTCCATCACTTTCCATAGTTGAGATTTCCCACTCTCCCTCCCATTTTTTGACTCAAGAATCAGATCTGGGGTTCTTAGAGCATTTCCAGCCTTCACCCATATTTTTCCTCATATTTGAGTCAATTTTTGGGAAAAAACTCAAACTTCTGTGATGCTCTCAAGTGGTATGGGAGCATCATACTCCCATTGAATTACAGTCATTGGATTGAAAATAGATAAATCTTAGCCCTTGGATTGAAACAAAAAACTAAAACATGGGTGGTTTTGTTGAAAACGAGGTGGTTTTGACCAAAAAAATGGAAAATTACTTACCACAGAACAGGCAACTTATACCATTTACTAAGGCAACACTTACTATTGTATAAAGTAACACTTACCACACAAACAGGCAACGCTTACTACAACCGGTTGGTCAGGTAACAAGTTGCCATTAAGTAAAAAAAAAGAAAAGGTATCTGATTTTTTGGCGGGAAAATTTGCAGATTTTAGGGATTTAAATATTAGAAGAATTATCTAAAAATACAAAATTTTTAATTTTAATTGATTATGAAAATATAAAAATTTGAAAAATATTTTTCATAATTTCCAAATGACATTATAAATGTATTTAATTGATTAATTTTTAAATAATCCTTTATTATAGATATTAGAAGGTATCTGAGTTAAGTAACTTAGTTTTAAATATTATGGAAATGCAAGATATTTATTACTATTTTGATAGCTTACAAATATAGTTAATATATATTATAAAATGACGCCACAAGTTGATTGTTACAATAACATTGTACGATAAATACATTTTTGTTTAATAGTGATTGAATAATTTTGTAGAATTCTCTAGTATTTAATGAAATTAGGCCATTCAAATTCATTAATATAGTTTATAGTGATCAATATGCTATAGTTTACAAATCTAACAACTAATAGTGTTGATACTAATATATTTGGCAGCGATCAATCAACGAGAATTGATTCATTTGTAATTGATTGATCTGGTTATATGTTCAGCCAATTGGCAGATGTGGTAGTTAACAATGATATTGAATGATAGTGATTAGTGAAAATTAATATAATTGGCTAAAGTAGGTTGACTAATTTATTTAATTGCTTAACCACATATTTATCTATTTCAATCCTTCAAGTTACACAATTAGCAAATTTGAAAAATGGCTATTTGATGGTTAACATTGATCACTTAACAAATGAAGGAGTAACAGTCCTTGAGATTAACATTGATCACTTTGCTAATGTAAGAATAACCACTAGTGAACCAGTAAATTGAAATATCTCATTTATTTGATCTTTTTATAAAAGTAATTTTATTAATATGACTGCTTTTATTTAATTTATCATAAAAATAATACAATATATCCAAATAAAATTTAATGTGGTAGGTAATAAGATATTAATGGGTAATAAGACATTAATGGTGATATGCATTAATGTATATCTACCCGTCACTAATGTTATACTTACTATAGAATAAAGATTACTTACCAAAAAATATGGCTAGAAATACCACAAAAATTGAATTTTTACGGCGGACTAATATTCATTGATAAAACTTACCATGTGATTGAAAATACTTACCATGAAATAAGGGAACAACGACTATATACTTAGACCAGTTTTACCACACAAACTTATTCACGGTTTGTCAATTGCCTTGTTTATCTACCACCAATTATGACATTAATGGTACTAGGCTTCTCCACACGTACCTTAAACCCTGCAAACTTATCCACTCTAACTCTTCTAGCTCCCATTCATCTCTCCTCTTGTCCAAAAAGCTCACATTCATCTCTTCTCTTATCCAAAAAAATGAAGATTTAAGAAGAACCTCCGTAACAAGTTGAAGAAGCTCACCAAGTAAGTTTTCTTGAAGAATAAACTGAAATTAGTTGTGATGATTACCTCATACCAACTTACCAAATGATCATAAGTTGAAAAATCTCGAATAAGTGTTTCATAATAATCTAATGAAGCTATTTTTACGTTTTTTATGGTTATACTTACCATTTACTATGGTTTTTATACCTCTTTTTATTGTATTTTTACTACGGATGAAAACCGTATTTAGGAAGTATTAGGAGAATAAGTTCTCTATATTCCTGGTAAGTATATCCAGAATTTAGTAAAAAATCTTTTTTGTTATGGTAACTATGATTATGGAAATGGTATGTAATCTCCATAGGTAATCTCATAGGTAACAATTTTGCTTGCCATACCGTAGGTAATATAGTATTTGTGGTTAACATATGTATGTTAGTTTTTACCATTAATTGTGAACTTATTTGTTTGGGTCAGATTTTGAGAGATGGATGACAATGTTCAGCGGAATGAAAAAAATGTAGTGATTGACATTTGCAATTACTCTAGCAATGATGACGGAAATGATGAAAAACGGTTGGATGAATTAACGGAAGAAGAAGTTTATCAAATGACATTTGACATGCATGAGGATGGAGAAACCTTCTATAATGCATATGCCAAAGTGAACAACTTTAGTATTCGGAACTATAATATGCACAAGGACAATGCTGGTATCGTGAAGTCAAGAAAGTGGGTATATATCATCCATCGTTTATGCACACTGATTACACAACCAATGATTGTGAATCCAGTGTCAACCCTAATTTGGTAAGTTTCTTACTATCTAGTTAGTTGATAGACTATTATTTATTTGTCCATTTACTAATTTTCAAACTTGAACTTTGTAGACTGCTAACTTGTCAAGAAATCCTGAGAGTGTGCAAGCCCAGTTCCATGGCAGCAACGTTGGAGGATGGGAAGATGATTTCGGACAAGGATTGTGAAGGATAAATGTAACCTTTATTTGTATTAAGGCATTGAGTAGGGACATGAAATTTATTGTAATCTTTTAATTCAGTAAAACTAAGGCAATGATCTGGATAAGAACTTATCTGTAGTCATGGTAAGACAATGAATACGATTATTGAAATGATAACAATGCCCAGATTTTAGCAAGCATTATTTGTTTATATGGTAAGTATTGCTTTGGCAATGAGAAGAATGCCCAGATTTCTGTAAGTTATTGAGATGGTAAAAATGCCCATATTTTAGTTAGGACACCCTGTATAAATGGTAAGTAATGCTATGGAAATGAGAAGCACGTCCAGATTTTTGTAAGTACTGTTATTGAAATGGTAAGAATTCCCAGATTTTAGTAAGCACACCATGTATAAATAGTAAGTAATGCTATGAAAGAGTGGTAAAGCTGGAAAGAAAAATATGGCGGGACTTGGGAGCAATAGCAGCATGTAAGGATGCAGTAGCTATACTTAGTACGGGTGACAATACATAGCCCACCTGAAAACCAAAATTACTTTTGAGCAGGAAATTCGAATCCTGGTCGATTAAACTTGAGAAGGGTCTTTTAAAAGCCCATGGCCAATGTACAGGAAGAACAAAGAAATTTACAGAAGTTTCTCAAAAGAAAATAAGTGAACTAAAGTACTCGATTGAAACTTTCAAAACTTTAGTAGAACTCGTTATTGTTACCGGCCAAGTTCTCTTTTCTTCTACAAAGACAACTTGCCTGAATTCCCAGATTTTTATGAGTACTATTATTGAAATGGTAAGGATTCCCAGAATTTAGTAAGCACACCCTGTATAAATGGTAAGTAAGGCTATGGAAATGAGAAGAGCGCCCAGATTGTTTTTAAGTACTGTTATTGAAATGGTAAGAATTCCCAAATTTTAGTAAGCACACCCTGTATAAATGGTAAGTAATGCAAGGAAAATAAGAAGCATGCCCAGATTTTTTGTAATTACGGTTATTGAGAGCATAACAATCTGTTCATGGCACACCAAACAATCTGGTGTGCCATGAAAGCAAATACATAGCTTAAACCAAAGCAAATACATAGCTTAAACCAAACCAAAGCAGCCAGCAACAGTTCAATAGCAAACAGTAGTCATAACAGAACAGAAGGTAGCCGTAGGAGCATAGCAGCCAGCAGCACAACACCTAGACAGCAGCCAGCAGCACAACACCTAGACAGCAGCAGCAGTTCAATAGCAAAACAGCCATCCAACAGATTACCCAACACCTGCAGCAGAAGAAATAGCAGCAGCAACAGAAAACTGTCCAAAACAGATCATCATTACAACGAGCTGTTACCATTACAATAGTAGTAAACAATAGAATGATCTAAATTGAAGGCAGTATTTGCCATATCAAGTTTACAACAAAAACCACAAAGGCACCTCACATTCATCAAATTTACAACATGATTGAAATCAAGTTTACAATATCTCCACATCGTTCATGTTTGCCATTATCTGCCATTATCTCCACATCGTTCATGTCTGCCATTATCTCCACCTCGTTCTCTTTATATTATTCAATCACTATCTACAGAGCAAACCAAAAAACACTCCTGAGGTACAATGATTAAAGAAAGCAAAATTCTCAACCCCAGGTCAAACAAACTAAACAATTGGAATTTTCAATTACAGACTATAATGAAACGTGTCGAAACTTGGGCCAATCATGTACAGATTTAGTTTTTCAACTAAAATAATACAAATCAGTTCATAGGAGAACCCACAAACCCACGTTAAAACAAAACAAGCCAACAAATCCACGTCAAAGCTTAGCAACAAAAAAAATATATATATTGTCGAAAGAAGAAGGAGGCAGAGGTGTGGTTTTCTGTTCCATACTCCCGGATTCTAAGCTATCTTTGTAACACCCTAAACCCATAAGCATCAAAACATAGAAATTAAATTTCTAAAACTCAGATGTATCAACCTGGATCCTCAAATATTTTTTATTTTAAAATCAACCACTCGATGATGCATAAACTCCGCTTCCAAAACTCCCACACATACATAGATGATTTTCTCAAATTAATTACCAAAAATTCACCACCCAAGACCTAAAAGCCACTGCCCCTGGCTCTCTTTTCTTTTTCCCCCGCTTCCTTTTCCCCCTTTTCTCCTCTATTCCCCCCTTACTCATTCCTTGTCATGTTTTACATAATATATAGAAACTCATATATATGTACGTGTGTCCCATGCACACACTCCACTTAGGTATATAACCACACCTCATGCATCCACTTTTCCTTGTTCCAATTCTTATCTCTTTAAATCTTAACATTTACCACATGCAAGACAAACTCCCTCCTCCAAAAGACATACAAGGAAACATAAATATCCATTGCACACACCACATGACCTCATGTGCACAAACCCACATGACCAAAATCTGCCTTTTACCTCATTTTGTCTATCTTCTTATCACTCATGCACAACCATTGCACTTTCACGTGCCCACCCCTCACAACATCGCCTCCTACGGCTTTTCATGCAAAATCATATATTTTTACACTAAAATTTACTAATTACATGAAGCAAATTCCTTACTCAATGCTTCGGTGAAATATTTATGAAAAGTGCGGATATTACAATCCACCAAACCAGTCAAAACATTCAAATTTGTAAAATACCCAGACGGGGTATCACAGTCTTTTGGTTTTCTGTTCCAGAGAACCTACAAAACCCCCAAAACCCTATGTGCAGGGGTGTTTGTGTATTGTAGTGGTGGCTGTGTGTTTGAGAGAGTGAGAGAGAGAGAAATACCTCGCACAATGGAGAGAGGTTTTCGTTGTGACCGATCGTTCAGGACGAGAGAGGGTTCGTCGTTGTTTGTTTAGGGGCTATGGAGGTATAGAGGTGGAAGAGTGGTGAGGGTTTTCGTTCATCGTGTAGAAAGGAGAGAGATAGAGGCGTTTAGAGTTGTGGAGGTGGAGGCGTCTGGCTATGGAGGCGTCAGAGAGGTAGACGACGATTGACGAGAGGAGGAGGCGAGGAGAGCGGCTGCGGCGACAGTGAATTTAGGGCTTCCAAAATTTTTACCTGTGATGCGTTTTTTTTTTTTTTCTTTTACTGAGGAGCAACCGGGACAAGTGGTAGTGAGAGAAAGAGAGGAGGGGATTTGATGAATGGCCAGGATTAAAAGAACCAAAATCCAATGGTTCAGGTTTGATGGGAGTATCATACTCCCAAAACCAGTGGTTTTGGATGGGAGCATCACAGCCTTTGCCCATTTTGGGTAGACACATCTCCAACTATCAAATCCAAAATTTACCCAAATATATATAAATTTTATTCTTAATGGCATAATGATAAATAAGGTAAAACAATTAAATCCAAAATGAGGAGACCTCGTACCCTTCTCTCTCCATCTTCGCCTCTCTCCTAGAATCAAACACAATTTTTTTTCACACAAAACCTAGAACCGGACACAACCAACTCGTTTGTCATCATCGGAGGAGGCCAGAAGAGAACGACAACTCTGGGGGACCCAAGATGACTTAGAGGTCACAATGCCACTGTCACTTTCCGCATTGCCTCTCAGACCGCCGACCCTCGGCCTGCCGCCACTTCCAACAAGGTTCTCTCTCCCTCTTGCCCCTCTCTCTCTCTCTCTCTCTCTCTCTCTCTCTCTCTAACTAGCCGTTAGAGAAATGGGTCAAGGCAAAAGTTGTCTCAGATTTGAGCAAAAAAATGGGTAAAACCCAAAATGAGGAAGGGTTTGGGTCAAAGATTGAAGAGACATTTTTGTGATTTTTGCCCCATTTTTAAATTTGAGTCTTAAAATGGGTCAAGATTGGAGATGCTCTTAGATCTGGTTTTCTTGGGATAAGTGTTCCGACGACAAAGACAGCGTCTGTGCCTTCAGCCTGCAACGGGACGAGTTCGAGTTCAGCCTCTCCAACCCCTCCTCACGAGTGTGTCCAACCGGTCCGGCTCTGACGTCGTGGTTCCATGTAGGTTTTTTCCTGTTTTTTTCTTCCCTGTTTTTGTTTTTATTTTATTTTGTTTTGTTTTTTGTTTTTTCTTGTATTTCCGGACCGATACTGTCTTTTCTGTTTTATATAATACTAGCGTTTGCCCGTGCCTACTGCACTACCCACTCTTTGATGGCATTTTTGTAATATATTTGTAAGAGTGTGGATGTCTTTTTAAGAGAGTTGGAGAGCACATACTAACGCTTGGATCAAATGAATATTAGCCTTTCTTCCAACTGATGTTTGTGTGGTCCCCATACCCTTGTGTTTTATTAGGTATAATATATCTGCGTTTTCTGATTTGTCAAAAAAAAAAAAAAAGATGGGTTGGATTTACAAGGGGAGTTTTAGTAAAAATGAGTTGTCGAATGGAGCGGGTTTTAGGGAGGAAATTAAGGGATTTGTCTCTACCTCCTGCCGAAATTTTGAAGGATGGAAAAGGGTTGGGTTGAAAAAAAAATGCTCCGGTGCAACGCGTACACGTACTAGGAAAATTACTCGCCGGGCGCGTGCATACGACCGATTACGGAATAAAATTTTTGTGTGACGACATAAATGCTTTTCCGCATTAAATAAACTAACGAGCATAAATAATATTTTTGTTATGATAATAATAATAATAATTATTATTTATTAAAAATATTGGGTCCTTACATGGACGGACAGTTAGAATTGCCGATGAATACCACGTGTGTGGTACATCCCGCCGGGCACCCAAAAACTTCTCGTGATTTGGTAGTAGTGTCAGCAGTTGAGGGGAGTTTTTTTTTTAAGAGGTAATTCACGTTTTCTTTTGAGAATTGAGAGATTACCGGAGAAAGAAAGAAAATTCCGGCAAAAGGATAATCCGTGCGTTACAGCGGCTCTAGAATTTCTTGTAGGGGGGTGTTTACACCCGTTTTTGGCACCTAGTCCTAGACTAGCGTGGGGCGGCCATTTAATTGAAATTTAATTAAATTGGGCCGTGAATTGAGGAAGTGTTGGGTCAAAATTAACGGGCCAAGAGAATATTAGATGGGCCCAATTAATTTTAATTCTTTGTGGGCTGGAAATTGGATTTATCGATATTGGGCTATGTTTTTATAAAGTTCAGTACAAGGCCCAATCGGGTCATTACAAAAATAAAGGCCTTGCATAGGTTGAATTTGTCAAAAGGCCCAATATCATGTTAATTGTACCACTGGGAGGTTCAACGAGTGAAAATAGGGACAAGATTGTGGAAGACTTGCCACATGGTTATTTGACTTGGTCAAAATGGCCAAGGCTTGGCAACTACCCACAAAAAAAGGGGATGAGGTGGCCCATTACTTATGCTAACTGCCCATGATAGGGAATTAACATGTGGGTAATTGTTATGTATCTCTGGTAACTTCCCACGAAGGATGAAAAGCACATGGGTAATACTTGCAACTCCCTTCAACCTCCCATGATCACATGATGGCGCAAACATGGGACACGTGGCGCAACGAGAAGCAAGGGCGGGAAAGCTTGGTGCATGCAAAAACCGAAGACTCTTGGCCTATAAATAGAAGAACTCAAGAAGAATTAAGGGTTCCCACACCGAATCAAGCTCAACGCTTACAAACCAAAGCCTTCACTGCGAAGCAAATTATCTCTACTTCCTCACTTGTACTAGATTATTTCACCAAATAACTCGAGCTTCTATCTCTCTTGTACCCCGACTTTATTATTACGCAACATAATAAAGTTATTCATATCTCTCTCTCACCCCCTACTTTATTATTCCGACATAGTAAAGTAATTCTACGGTGCTACTTCTTTTCCTACACGGTTAGGAAATTATTAAGTCCACTTCGTTGTGGCAAACCACGAACCAAACTGCAATCCAGCCCTTAGGTTTGCAGCACTATCGCCCGCACAGATCTAGAAGTCAGAAAAGGGACGCCCAGTCCTTTACGTTGGTACGCGACAAGTCCTGGCACGCCCGCTCAGTCCTTGAGCCGTTTTAAGCCCAAACATCTTTTTGGCACGCCCGGTGGGACCCTAATCGTCTAAGGGTTTATCATGGTGAAGAAAGCACAACAGCAAACGGGTCCATCCATCCCGGATCCACCTCAGAGTCCTGAGGCAAGGGCGCCGACGTGCCATTACTCTGGAGGCTGGCCTCCGTCGGCTCAAGAGCTTAGCGACGCTAAGCCAAGTCAATTATATGTTTATGGCAGACGCGAGATCTCCCGTGACATCAACCAGTCCATCTCTCAATCGTTCTCTCAGTCCTTGGAACCTCTGACCATAGCAATCCACAAGATGACTGCTACGCTTACAGAGAGGCTACCGCTCGCTCCTCAGCAGCAGGGCTTTCCATAGTTTGGGGTCTTCGGCAACGGTCAAGACCAAATTGGCCTACTAGGGGGACCGCCCCCTCCTCAAACGTTCTACCATGCAACCTCTTCCAACACCCCCGCACCCGGGGGGCAAAAGGAGAAGGGAATCGCAATTGGAGGAACCACGACACCTCCAGTGAATAATGAACAAAGGTTTGTTCTGGCAGACGACCAGCCCAGACCTGACAAGACGGACAAAAGGCCTCGATCCCATGGGGACGGAGGCCAAAGCTCTGGAAAGGACAGGGGAGTTGCTCTTACTCCTCAAAGCTCTGATACTCGGGGGGCAAGTCCTGCCCAGAACCGGCCGGCTCAAGAGGCGCTACAACTGCCGCCTCCTGAGCCCAACATGCTCGTGGGACGGGACCAAGTCCTGAACTTGCTCCAGGAGCAGTTAGGACCTGGCTTCAGACCTTTGGGAAGGCCAATGTACAGGAAGCCTCACACGGCGGAGGTGGACAGGGAGCCTTTCCCAAAGGGCTATAGGGTCCCAGAATTCCAGACCTTCAACGGAGAGAGCGTGCAGTCAACGGTGGAGCACATCGCTAGGTTTCAAGTTCAATGTGGAGAGGCTGGAGCCGTTGATGCTCTCAAGTTGAGGCTTTTTCCTAACTCCCTCACTGGAACAGCCTTTACTTGGTACATCAACCTTCCGCCCAACTCCGTGCAGACCTGGGCTCAATTGGAGGAAATGTTCCACCAACAGTTCTACAGGGTAGAGCCGGAGGTGACGCTGGCAGACCTCTCATGCTATCGTCAGACCCATCTGGAGTCCGTGGAGTCCTATCTGCTGCGTTTCATGACGGCCCGGTTCAAGTGCAAGATTGCCCTTCCAGAGGCCGAATATGTGCGCATAGCACTAAACGGCCTGAGCTTTGAAATGAAGAAAAAGTTCTATGGAACGGAGTTCAGAGACCTGTTCGAATTGTCTGCTAAGGCCTCTCACTACGAAAGGCTCTTGGCGGAAGAGCAGGACAGGAAAACGGCGTCAAAAGGGACGTACTACTGCGACCCTAACTATGAGGTGGCTGCAGTAGAAGCTGAGGCAGATCCAGACGTGGCCGTAGCAGAGATCATCAACAAGAAGCCTTACGTCTGCAAGGCCTTCGTCAAGATGGAGCCAGCAAAGCAGCCCATCCAGAACACTCCTAATAGGCCAACCAGGGCCTATACTTTCGACGTCGGCAGGGCTGAGGCTATCTTTGATCAACTCCTTGCTGACAAGCTACTCAAACTGCCCTTCGGTCACAAGATTCCAACCGCGGAAGAGCTGAGGGGGAAAGAGTACTGTAAGTATCACAACTCCTGGAGCCATTCAACGAATAATTGCATTGTGTTTAGGAATGACATCCAGGACAAGATTGAGCGAGGGGAGTTCAAGTTCCCGGAGAAGGAGAAACAGCCCATGGGGGTAGATGGTAATCCGTTTCCCTCAGGGCTGAGCACAAACATGGTTTCTGTCAGCATGAAGGGCATGCCTAGGACTGCTCCTAGGCAAAAGATCAGCCTTGGCGCTCCCTCCAGAGAAGTCCACAAGCACAGCCCAGACAGGTACTGGGATCCTTACTATGATGGAAGGGATGTCAGGACCGAGCGGGTGAAAAGATTTGAAAAGCAGAACTCCTGGTGGTCCAGACCTACAGGAGTGAAGAAACCAGAGAGGCCAGCTTGCTCCTTGGTATGTGCAGAGTGTGGTCATCACGCCAGTCCTAGCAAATCGACCCTTAAGAGCGTTATCGTGGGAAGGACTGAGCCAAGGACTGTGGAGCCATACAGACCTAAGGGAAGGAGGATGGCCCGCGAATCAGTATTCAACCGGATCCAGCCGGGTTTGGTCGAAGTTGAAGATGATCTCAACAACTTGAAGATAACCGCTCCCTCTGAAGATAGACCGAGGGCTGTGAGACCCCCTGTCACTCCTCCAAATGAGTGGCACAGGGTTGAGCACCCCAAGTTTCCCTCTCCACCTCCACTTTTGTCCAGATCTCAGAAGAGGCGCCGCCAACGGTTTAGGCAGGCGGCGAGAAGGGCTTCAGAAGAAACAAATTTACTGGATGACCCAGTGATTGAAGGTGACGAGGTTATGGAGGAGCAAATAAAAACAGAGGTCCTGGCAGAAGAGCCCAGGATTGAACAACCTAAGGCGAAGAGAGTTTACAAACCTTTGGAAAGGACTGTGGAAGAGGCTGTCATTGAGCATCCTCCCAGGGCTTTACCAAAGGAACAACTCCCTGCGGGGAAGACGTACAAGGAGGTTGTTACCAAGACGCTTCCAAAGCAAGTTTCCAAACCCAAGAGACAACCGCTTTTGGAGAAAACCTTAGAGGAGGCTAGGATTGAGCCTTCTCCAAGACAAGTGACTTTGCTCACGAAAAAGGCCCCTGGACCAAGTACTTTGGACTCGGGGGCCAAGTCAAAGTTAAACCCTCAGGCCAAGAAGTTTAGGCCTGAACGGGGTCCTAATATGCAGTGCAACATGGTAGTGATCTTACCCGCAGATCTACAGGCTAAGGATGATGCTCCAACAGCCTTGGAAGGAGACTTTGTGGAAATGGGGCAGACGGCAGAGATCTTGAACGAGTCCTTCTCCGTGGGGATGAATGGACCGTCAGTAATTGTGTTGAAAGACGAAACTGAAGGAAAGGATGAGGATCGAGCCGCCAGTGTAACCTTTGAAAAGCCCAGCCCTGCCATGAATAAGCACATCAAGCCCTTGTACGTGGCTGGCTGTCTAGATGGGATGCCAGTCAATCGTATCCTCGTAGCTAACGGGTCTGCAACAAACCTCATGCCCAGGTTCATGATGCAGAAGCTAGGAAAGACGGATCAAAACCTGGTTTCGTGCACTTCGACCTTAACCGACTTCACGGGAAAGGAGACAGCCTGTCAAGGTATCCTGATAATGAACTTGACGGTAGGGTCCAAGACGTTAACAACACCCTTCTTTGTTGTTAATTCCCACTCTTCCTTTAATGTTCTGCTGGGGAGAGATTGGATTCACTCCTGCTTGGCGGTCCCATCATCCCTTCACCAGTGCCTTATTTTCTAGAACCAAGACGACGTGGAGGTGGTATGGGCTGACCGCAGACCTTTCCAAGCCTCTACCAATCACGCTGAGGCCCATTTATATGACGAAGGGGTTGGTCCCTTAAAAGTGGCAGGCCTAGACAAATATGGCCGCCACAAGGTTGCCCCTGTTTGTGGCAACAAGTCAAGTGAAGAAGTGAAGGCACTTTTTCAGGAGCTAATCGGTCCAATAATCACAGAGTCTAGCAGGCCGATTATGACTACATTCAAACGCCCTTCCCAATGATAGTGGAACCTTCAGAGCAAGAGAAGAGCGCGGCCCTCCAGGCCACGCTGTCAAGGTTCGAGGCCTACCTGCTTGAAAGGAGGCTAATGGGAAGTCAAGAATCAGAGGTAGATCATTCGGCCTGTGCGGCTGAAGTGATCAATGAGGATGATAATTTGGTTGAAGATCTGGACGAAATCCACTTGGAGGACCTTGAAGCAGCCCCAGCCAAGTTGGATGATCTTAGAGCTGATGTGCAAGATCCTCTGGAAGAAGTTAATCTGGGAGATGCAGAGAACCCCAGACCTGTGTATATTAGCCAACTCCTGCCAGAGGATATTAAAGAGAAGTTCGTCCAGCTCTTGAAGGAGTTCAAGTCCTGCTTTGCTTGGACCTACGAGGAGCTTCCAGGTCTGTCCAGAGACCTAGTTGAACACAAGCTACCCATTCAACCAGGGTTCAAACCTTTTAAGCAACCACCCAGGAGGATGTCTAACGAGGTCTATTTGCAAGTCAAGGCCGAGATCGAACGCCTCTTCAATGCCGGGTTCATACGTACAGCCAGGTATGTTACTTGGCTCTCTAACATTGTGCCAGTCCTTAAGAAAAATGGCAAGGTCAGAGTATGCGTGGACTTTAGGAATTTAAACCTGGCATCTCCAAAGGACGAGTATCCAATGCCGGTCGCGGATCAGCTGGTGGATGGAGCTTCCGGCCATAAGGTCCTGTCCTTCATGGACAGACATTCAGGGTACAATCAGATCTTTATAGATGAGGCCGATACGGCTAAGACCGCTTTTAGGTGTCCTGGAGCCCTAGGAACCTTTGAGTGGGTCGTGATGCCCTTCGGCCTAAAGAATGCTGGTGCTACCTTCCAACATGCAATGAACGCCATTTTTCATGATTTCATTGGCCGGTTCATGGAGATCTACATCGACGACATCGTGGTCAAGTCTCAATCCTACGACGAGCATTTGGAACACTTGAGGAGGTCCTTTCTGAGGATGCAACAGTTCGAGTTGAAGGTGAACCCCTTGAAGTGTGCTTTTGGAGTCTCGGCAGGCAAATTCCTTGGGTTTCTGGTCCATAATAGAGGGATTGAGATCGACAAGAACAAGGCCAAAGCAATTATGGAAGCGAAGCCGCCTACCACCAAGAGGGAGTTGCAGAAGCTTTTGGGTTCATTCAACTTCTTGAGAAGGTTCATCTCAAACCTAGCAGGGAAGGTCCAGGTCTTCTCTCAACTCTTGAAGCTGAAGGACCAAGACACTTTTGTGTGGGAGGCTAACCATCAGCAGGCCTTTGACGAGATCAAAGGCTATTTAGCTCAGGCTCCAGTCCTTATGCCTCCCATCAAGAACAAGCCTTTGAAGCTCTACATCTCAGCCGCTGAGGGTTCTATTGGTGCCCTTCTAGCTCAAGACAACGCTCAAGGAAAGGAACAGGCGGTGTATTATCTAAGTACGTTACTGACTCCATGTGAACGGAGATACAGTCCTATAGAAAAAGATTTGTCTTGCCTTGTACTTTTCAGCAATAAAGTTGAGGCACTATATGTTGCCTGTTTTGGTTTACATCACGAGTAAAACAGACCTAATTAAGTACTTGCTTTCTCGGCCCATCATGAGAGGCCGAATTGGCAAGTGGTCTTTAGCTCTAATGGAATTTAGTTTCCAGTACATTCCTCAGAAAGCCATGAAGGGCCAGGCCTTGGCAGATTTCCTTGCTGATCATCCGTGCTTGGACATCAGCGACAAATCTGACCTAGGACTGAGCGCCCTCGAAATTTCACTCACTCCTTGGACGTTACTCTTCGATGGATCAAGGACTCAGGAGGTCTCAGGCTGTGGAGTAATTATCATCTCCCCTCAAGGCCTGAGGACTGAATTGTCCTTTCAATTTGACTTTCCATGCACCAATAATCAAGCCGAGTATGAGGCAGTAGTTATAGGCCTTGAGATCCTTAGGGATCTAGAGGCCAAGGAAATAAGAGTCATTGGGGATTCAAACCTTGTGATCAATCACTTGGCAGGAACATTCAAATGCTATAGTGAGGACTTAGCACCTTATTATATGGCAGCCATGCAGTTACTGCAAGATTTTGATGACGTCACCGTCAAGCACGTCCCAAGGAGTATGAACGCTGAAGCCAATAGCTTGGCTCAGGCCTCAACAGGTCTGAAGTTAGCCCAGAAACACTTCATAAGATTATCACAGTCCAGAAGAAATTGTTACCTTCTGTTAAGAGAAGGGGTCTAGGACTGGAAGTATTTACTTCAGACCTCACAGGGGAAGAGTCAGATGACGAACCCGAGAACGATTGGCGTACACCTATCATTTCTTTCCTCAAGAGGCCCCATTTTAGAGCCTCTAGGAAAGTGAGGAGGAGAGCCATCAGTTATATCCTTGTTGGAGAAGAATTATACAAGAAAAGTTCTGAAGATGACTTGCTTTTGAGATGCTTAGGACGCCCTGAGGCCATGAGGGTCATGAGTGAAGTCCATGAAGGAGTCTGTGGAGCTCACCAATCAGGTATAAAGATGAGATGGCTAATTAGAAGGCATGGTTACTATTGGCCAACCATCTTAGAGGATTGTATTCGTTTCTCCAAGGGATGCCAGCCCTGTCAAGCCCATGGCCCAATTCAGCGTGTTCCCGCGGCTAACTATCATGCCGTGGTCAAACCTTGGCCATTTAGGGGCTGGGCTCTAGACGTAATCGGTAAGATCTATCCGCCTTCCTCTGAGAATCATGCTTACATCTTGGTAGCTACAGACTACTTCACCAAATGGGCAGAGGCAGTGCCTTTGAAGTCTGTGGATCAACAAGAGATAATCAAGGTGATCAAGGAGAGGATCATCCATAGGTTTGGGCTGCCTGAACACCTAGTTGCAGATAGGGGAACCGTCTTCATGGGGGAACAAGTGGTCAACTTTGATGCTCAGCAAAACATCATTGTCTCTAATTCCACTCCTTATTATGCACAAGGAAATGGTCAGGCCGAGTCCACTAATAGGACTCTGGTCAACATTATCGAAAAAATGGTGGAGGATAACCCAAGGGCTTGGCATGAATTACTTTCTGAGGCCTTGTGGGCCTACAGAACCTCAAAGAAAGAAGCCACCAACATAACTCCTTATATGCTGGTATATGGACACGATCCGGTCCTACCAATGGAGGTGGCAGTAAAATCAGCAAGGATTGCATATCAACATGGCCTCACTCCTGCAGATTACACTCAGGCCATGCTGATAGAACTGGAGGACTTAGATGAAGTCAGGCTCGCAGCCCTTGACCACATGCTGGTCCAGAAGAGAAGAGTGGCCAGGTCCTATGATAAACACGTAAGGAAGAAGAGGCGGAGAGTATGTAGAAAGAAAATAAAAGTTCAAGATTGGGGCTTTAATGAGGAGCGGCGCGTGATATGTGGGTGCCGTCAGTTTTCTTTCTCTCTCTCTCTTTCTTGGATCGAGTTGCAAGAAGGAACCCAGGAGATGGACTCTTGATTGACCGAGAGGAGTACCGACGGCTTGAAAAGCTGCATGGCAGCCAATGCATGGCCTGGGGCGATGACACGTGTCCCTTAGGCCTAAAGAGGTAATGATTATTGCCGTTGAAGGGACTCTTCATTGGGGTTTTTGTCCCTAAACTGCTGGGTTGGATCAAATCAAAGGTGAAGAGTCCAAGTCCAATTAAAAGATGTGCGTTGCAATTTGAAAAAGTTGTTAGGCTTGATCTTTAGCCTGATTAACCTTTCAAATGTAAATTTAACAGGGTTTTAGGCTAAATGTTGGCCTGATTATCTTTTTATTCCAAACCCTTATGACAAGGACTCGTTTGGTTTGCCAAAAACTGTACTCTGTCCTAATCTACACGCCTAGATCTTGGACAAGATCAAGGCATGGGGGGGCATTGTTTACACCCGTTTTTGGCACCTAGTCCTAGACTAGCGTGGGGCGGCCATTTAATTGAAATTTAATTAAATTGGGCCGTGAATTGAGGAAGTGTTGGGTCAAAATTAACGGGCCAAGAGAATGTTAGATGGGTCCAGTTAATTTTAATTCTTTGTGGGCTGGAAATTGGATTTATCGATATTGGGCCATGTTTTTATAAAGTTTAGTACAAGGCCCAATCGGGTCATTACGAAAATAAAGGCCTTGCATAGGTTGAATTTGTCAAAAGGCCCAATATCATGTTAATTGTACCACTGGGAGGTTCAACGAGTGAAAATAGGGACAAGATTGTGGAAGACTTGCCACATGGCTATTTGACTTGGTCAAAATGGCCAAGGCTTGGCAACTACCCACGAAAAAAGGGGATGAGGTGGCCCATTACTTATGCTAACTGCCCATGATAGGGAATTAACATGTGGGTAATTGTTATGTATCTCTGGTAACTTCCCACGAAGGATGAAAAGCACATGGGTAATACTTGCAACTCCCTTCAACCTCCCATGATCACATGATGGCGCAAACATGGGACACGTGGCGCAACGAGAAGCAAGGGCGGGAAAGCTTGGTGCATGCAAAAACCGAAGACTCTTGGCCTATAAATAGAAGAACTCAAGAAGAATTAAGGGTTCCCACACCGAATCAAGCTCAACGCTTACAAACCAAAGCCTTCACTGCGAAGCAAATTATCTCTACTTCCTCACTTGTACTCGATTATTTCACCAAATAACTCGAGCTTCTATCTCTCTTGTACCCCGACTTTATTATTACGCAACATAATAAAGTTATTCATATCTCTCTCTCACCCCCTACTTTATTATTCCGACATAGTAAAGTAATTCTACGGTGCTACTTCTTTTCCTACACGGTTAGGAAATTATTAAGTCCACTTCGTTGTGGCAAACCACGAACCAAACTGCAATCCAGCCCTTAGGTTTGCAGCACTATCGCCCGCACAGATCTAGAAGTCAGAAAAGGGACGCCCAGTCCTTTACATTGGTACGCGACAAGTCCTGGCACGCCCGCTCAGTCCTTGAGCCGTTTTAAGCCCAAACAGGGGGTCAGGCCTTGTTCGGTTTGGAACTCCAAACCCAAAATTTTAGAAAATTTAACTTTTCTATTTTTTCTCTCTCTAACTTTTCAATCATTATTCTCATTTTTCACTCTATCTCTCTCTACTTTTTACCTCTCTCCACAATCATTACTCTCATTTCTCTTTCTACATTTATTCAAAAACACTACTCAAAACTCACAACCGAACAAGGGCTACAAGCTTTTTCAAGAACAGAAAGTCTACAGGTACCGCACCAAAATGTGGCGATCGGACACCGCATGCCGTGTGGGGCCTACTCTAGGCCTCTTACAAATGATCCGAGTTGTTCAATAATTAAATAAAAACAATGAGTGGGCAACGTGGAACATCAGCTCGATTCGATATGTGTAGGTGCTCGGATCAAGTTTTTCTTCTTTCAATACACTAGAAAATTAATCTTTCCATTTTTTCCGATTTTTCAAAGATGAGAAGCTTGATCCGAGTACCTACACATATCGGATCGAACTAAGAACTAATGTTCCTCGTTGCCCACTTGGGTTTTTTTTTTAAATTATTGAATGGCTCGGATCATTCGTGCGAGGCCCGGAATGAGCCCTACACGGCATGTGGTGGCTGTAGCCCTGATCATTTGAAGACAAAAAAAAATCTGTAGACAAAAGCGATCATGCTCTTTTTTCTCAATACGTGGCCTTTCTTGCCATTTCCACAACAACAAAAAAATGTATATGTAACGACCCGGAATTTTGACCCAATTTTTTTTTTAATGTTATTAAAAATTATTTTCCTAATACAATTATTATTAGTATTATTATTTTTTTTAAGATACAATTATGCATGCATACTTTTATTTTCCTACAATACATGCATGCATACAACTCTTCTATATCTCCCTCTCCTACTCCTACTCGATCTCTATCTCCTCCGTAACCCTTAAACCGAGCCCAATTCGTCCATTCAAAAACCCAATTCGATTAGGACTCAAATTAATCAAAACTCATCCAATCCTTTTATAAATACCTCACTACTCCGACCCTAGGGCACACACCATATTTTTCACACCCTAATTGTCCAGAAAAGAGAGAAAAATCGAAGGAAATCGAAGCTCCAATCCATGGAGTTCTAGAGAGAGAAAGGAGAGAGAGAAAAGTGGATTTCGTGCCTAGACCCAACCGAGATCCAATCCGACCTTTCCAATCACCTCTTATACTCCAAAGTATCACCAAACAACATTCAATTCGGCCTCGAGGTTCCCCGATCAAGAAACCCGAAGCTTTCGTTCCAATTTGTCAAGTTTCGATCGAAATCCAATTCAATCCAATTCGAGGTATTATAATTCGATCCGAAACCTTCTCTAAGTATATTAAGTGTTTTTAGACATAACCCAATGACCCCCGTAGCCCCATGCATCGAAAACCGTGAGAAAAACGAAGAAAAAACAAAGCAGCCCCGAACCTTGCGGCCGCGACCTTCGGGCGGCCCAGCCGCATGCACCAGAAAACAGAGTTCGCGGCCGCGAACTCCCCCCGGCCCAGTTTTTGCGGTTTGTATTGTTTTGTTTCGAATGTGTTTTGCGACCTCCCGAACCTAGTTTTCGACCCCCGAAATATTTTTCCTAGGTTTCTAACACTCCAAAGATCATACCTTGTTAAAATCATATTTTATTTATTTATTTATCTATTTATTAAATTTTTATTCGTTATCGTGTAAAAGTTTGTAAACTAAAAATCATTGCGACCTTATAAGCTACTCTATAAATCCCCAAACTATTTTTCCTGGTGTCCTAACATATTAAAGATCATAACTTACTGGTTTCATAAATTTTTTATTTTATTAGCTATTTATTTTATTTTTAATTAAAGATACAAACGAAAAATAATTGCGACCTTACAAACAATGATTTTAACATCTAAACTATTTTTCCTAGACTTCTTACATCTCAGAAGTGATATGTTATTAAAATAAAATTTTATTTATTTAATTAACCATTTATTATTATTTACGCGTTATTTCTTGATAATAATACTTTAAAATATTATAAAAGAGGTTAATAATTTCGAATAATTTTATTTAGATTTCTTACAGTCCTAAGATGATACTTTGTAAGAATAAATATATTTTTAATTATTTAATTATTTATTATCTAATTATTCTTCTTTTGCCTATTAACTAAATCTTTTTATTTAAAATAATTCCATGAGCTTCCAAACCCAACTTTTAGCGCTCGAACTTGTTATAGAGGACCTTTAGGACTCTTATTAAGGTTACGATAATTATTCTAATATTTTTACCTAATTAATGTATTTAATTAGTATTTAACCAATCTAAATAATTAAGAATAATTAATTAAAGCCTAGAAAATTATTTTTAAATCTTCATTAAATAGTTCATACCTTATTAATGATTTTGTGGCCATACAAGATTAAGGGCAACGGTCCAATCATAAAAAGTTATGTGATTGCATTGCCTAATATTTGTTTTGATCCGTCTGTTATTCGTTTTTGATTATTATTGGGAATAAAATTATGTCGATGCTGGATTTGAATGCTAGATGGGACCCTAGAGACATGGGGTGGTGTACGAGATAGAAATCACTTAGACGATGCTAAGTAATGGATAAATTGTGAAATTTCTTTCTTTTTAGAGGATTGTTTGCAGGCGTGATTCTGAGATATGATGAGATTTGTGGTGAGAAAGTATACAGACGTTGTTATTGTTAAGGGAAAAGGAAACAGATGAAAGTCGTGGGCTTAGTGGACCTCGGGGTGGCCTAACAGACCTCGTGTGATCGGGGTAGCCTGAGTAGGATGAGGGCAGCCTGAAAGACCCAGTGTCGCTAGGGTGGCCAGGCAGGACCTCGGGTGGCCTGACAGGACCTCGTGTGATCGGGGTAGCCTGAGTAGATCTTGAGGGCAGCCTGATGGACCTAGAATTGTGAGAAGGGCCAAGCAGGACCTTAGGGGAGCCTGACAGGACCTCAAGTATTGGGGTAGCCTGAGCAGGATCGGGGCAGCCTGATGGACCTAGGATTATGATTTGAAACTGGCGGGTAGTCCAGTGATATGATTTGAAACTGGCGGGTAGTCCAGTGATGTCTGTGATGATTTAAAACCGGCAGAGTAAGCCCGGAGATGATTTAAAACTTGGCAAAGTAAGCCCAATGATGTTTTGATAAAACCTGGCGGAGGTCCAGCGATATTTTATGTTGATAAAACCTGGAGATAGTCCAGCGATGTTTTATGTTGATAAAACCTGGCGGTGGTCCAGTGACGTTTTATGTTGATAAAACCTGGCAAGTGTTCCAGAGATATTTTGTGACGATAAAACCTGGCGTGTGTCCAGTGATGTTTTATGGTGATAGACTGGCGTGTGTCCAGTGGTAAATTGATGTCCTGGCGAGAGTCCAGTGGAATAAATTGATGTCCTGGCGTGTGTCCAGTGGTGAATTGATAGACTGGCGTGTGTCCAGTGATGAGTTGATAGACTGGCGTGTGTCCAGTAATGATTGCGATATGGTGTATAAGATAGGCGAACCCTGGTTGTGATTCAGGCATGATAAGCTATCCCCTTGTTGTAGTATTGTAACTTAGGTTATCTACGACAGCAAAGGGAAGTGATCTCATGGGACCGAGCATGGCTAACGGTTGGGGAGGAAAGATCTCGCGGGGAGATCTTAGATCACACGTCAGGCTAATGGATAGTAATGAACTGGTTGATGTGAAAAATCTCTGTTTTACTTATTCGTATCATTATTATCCTGTTTACTTGCTAGCTGTAATGTAAGAGGGGTAGTTGGGTTGGATTATTTTACTGGGTGATTTATCACTCACGGATACGTCTGTATCCTGGCAAATCGATTGCTTCGGCAATCAATTTGCTAGAGGGCGCAGGATTCAATGGAAGAGATTCAACGATGATGCAGTTCGACACGGAAAGAATATCAGTAACAAAGATCGAGGATGCTTAGGATTCGTATCAAGATTAGAGTCAGCTCTGAAGATAGTGTATTTTGATTCCGTAAATCTATCTTGAGATTATATTAGTAAAATCTTTATTTTGAAAAATCATATTTATTTAGCAAAATTTTCTCATAGAAATTATTTATTTTTCTCCCGAAAAGTAGGGGCGTTACAGTATACAACTCTACTATTTAATTTGACAGTCTATTTAATTAGAACGCAATGGCCGGTTCAGATTTATATGCAATTTGTATACGCTCATATTCAATCCGAGACGTTCGTGTCGAGATGAACAACCGAATGAGCCGTCTGACATCATCCATTCCAGGAGTATGATACAACAATAGCCAAGGTTATTTGGTAAATCATGAATAGCCAATTAAGTTGATTGTCAGTCTAGCTATGACAAGAATGAAGTGGATAGCACCCCAACCAAAAAAAAACGAGCAAAAGAGGCCACGGGAATACATGTGGGGTGGGTGTCACCAACATCATGGAGGGCTAGAAAGTGTTCAAAAGTTGTGCTATTCTGTTAAAAACTTGACAGTATGACACATGCAAACTAACGGGTTTGGCTAAGTGGTTAAGACTCGTAAGCAAATTGTCCTTCACAAGGTCGCGTGTTCGAATTATACAGATGCCAAACATTTCACACTTTGAGATCACTAAAGGATTTACTCGATCGTTAATTTCAGGCACTAAAATTTATCGATTGAGTTGCATGCAAACTAACACGAACATCTTGTTATATAAAAAAAGCATGAAGCATGCAGCGGTACTGTATTGCTAAGTTTAGGATATTCAACTAACCAACCCCAAGCTTCATGTGGTGTCACCTCGACATTAATCAATGCTCCTGGGGTTCCGCCACATGGTGCTCGAAACTCATCACTCACCATGTATACATCTGTGAGATCCTCACCACAAAGTGTATGACGCCCACACATGTGCAATAGAGAAAATTTGAGGCACCGCCACGTCGTGCCCTAGAGGTATGAAATAATTACTCGTATAAAATTAAAGCCAGTGCAGTAGCTAAGTGCGAGCGCTGTGAGTGGTCTATTACCAAAAAAAAAAGTCTGTTTATTTTTGTTATTTCTAGACAGACGCTAAAATACCACTTATTTTCACTAATAATATCAAAAATACCGTTCAGACAAGAAAATTAAGAAGAAAAAAAAAAGGTGTTTTGAATAGGAGGTATTTTTATTTTTTGACTAAAAATTCCGAAAATAATATTTAGACAGGAAATTAAATTACTTCCACCAGCGGTGAAAATGGTGGATTTTCCACCACCGTCATTGTGAGCCTTACCATGCGTTTATTGATGATCCAAACCGTTCATCTTGTGATGTTTGCAGAGCATTACCTTCATGTAAAAAATCATTTTGATCAAACATCCATATATGTTTCAAATTTTGAATTTCGGATAATAAAAATGAAAGGTCATGGACAATTTAACTTGATAGAATGAGCCAGACTGACCATTTTATAAACTAAAATTCAACTTTTGAAAGATTTATCGACATCCAATTAAACTAATTTTTTTTCGTGAACATACTACTAAGTGGGTTTTATGAGTTGACCGATTTGTATTATAAGTTATAATAAGTTTTAAGATTGCACACGGTAAGACCCACAACGGCCGTGGTGAAAACCCACCATTTATAATATTACACATGGTAAAACTCAAAACGGTCATGATGAAAAACCCACCGTTTTCGCCACAGATGGAAAGAATTTTTTAGACAGTAGGCGAACTCAGTTTTTTAAGTTTGAGACTTTGACGACCGGCCAATCCTTGGGTTTGTTGTACCATATAAATATAAATACTACATATTGGCCATAACAAATGCAGACACTTCACCAGTACCTGTTCATCCCCATGGCCTGCTCGAGCTCTGTCGAGAGTTACCAATCGCCATACCAGATTCTGCTCACAGCAGCGTCTCTCATACCCATTTCCCACTACTTTTATGGGTTCCTGTTCATTTGTTTGGTTTTCCTCTACAATTTCCTAGAGATTCATATCATTCAAGACCTTTTCACCGGGTTCAGAGGTCAGCCCGTGTGTTTGACCTTCAATTCTTGCTCCGATGTCTACCAAGAAGTTGTTTCCAAGTGTCGAATTCTCCATGGAAGGTAAAACTATGACAAATCAGATCTCGATTTTGAAGAAGTTTCATTTCCCTTTATTCCTTTTTTTTTTTTTCCCAACTTTTTGTTTCTTTCTTGTTCCAAAAGTGATGTTTTGTTTGTTTGTTTGTTTGTTAGAACATAATTAGACATAATAGGAAACTTCCCATGATGACCCAGATGGCAATGAACGCTAAATCTGTGAAAAGAAGTCAACTTTAGGAAAATATGACATTGTGTTTTTCACTTGGCGCAAGTTAGTATTGTTAGATTAGCACCTTAGAGGAGTTGAAGGCCTGACATCTTTACTCCTAGGCCCTAGCACCTAAGTGCACCCCTGATGCCGTTCGACCAAAGGCTGCTTGGCGAAAATATGATATTGTTATAGATTCTGTGATTGATGTGAGTAGAAATGCTTGTGTTCTCTCACTGGGTTTCATGGGATATTTGTTGCAGGTATTTGACAACTCCATGGCTTTCTAGTCCTCATATTCAGACAGCATTTTTGAGCTTATTTGATTGGCGTCCTGCCTTCCACTACAGAAGGTGATGGTTTGTTTTACTTCCTTGTGCTACAATCAAACCTGCATCTAGCTCGCATTTTTTATTACGGGAGTTATGGTGAAGGATATATAATCGTACTATCCTAGAATGTGTAATCCCATCGGCTAATTTTGATAAGATTTATAATACCACACCCCTATGATACTGTATGTTTCATGCATTATGTCATGTTTAATACAGACAGTAAATATATTGACTAAGCATCGGATACAAAACCCCCCTGTATAATGTGGTGCGTTGCTGTGTGCAGACAGCTATTTCATCTGTCTGATGGTGGAACAATTGCTTTGGATTGGCTGATGAGTTCCAATGGTAAACTAGCTTTTCTGCTTTTATGTTGTGCAATGATCTAAGTTCACTCTGGTAGAGCCGAGTTGGTCAGAATGGGATACGTATTGTCAATCGTGTATCTTCTTTTTAATTTTGTGGATAAGATACCTGTAGATATAAATTGGAAAATAGTTGTACCTTGTAACAAATCCAAAATGCATTGCAAAAACAAAATAAAAACATTGACCTCTTCACATTTGGGTCAGGGGCACATGTGTAGGGGAGTGTAAGAGCTTGTCCCACATTGATTAATTATAACCTCAAAAAGTAGTATATGATATGAGCCTAGGCAACCTCTCCACTTCTTACCGATTGGGTATGAGTTGGATGCTATAACAGTTGACGAAGACCAAATGAAAGCAGCAGTGCCAACAGGGCAATGAAAATAGAAGTTGCAAAGATGGAAGTGTAACTAGTAACATGTCATGTAGATCTTTAATAAAATCCTAGAGAAAGTTGAGTTGACAATTGTTTGAACTTTTAAGTGCTATGAGAAGAATCTTATTTCCTTGGTAGTCCATTTAGAGCAGTCACTGATAGGTAATATGAGCTATGAGCTCCTAATGCATCATTTATCATATATTATGTAGTAGATTAGCATAAATTTTGACTAGCATATCTTTTGGAATTACGATACCATTCATTGGAGAATGGAGATTATATTCTCTCTAATTTTTGGTTTAATTTTTCCAGTTCCAGAGGCTTCTCTCCAATCAAAAGATACTATTACAAAAGATGATAAAACCCCCATTGTAGTAGTGATTCCTGGCTTGACAAGTGATTCTGCCCATGCTGTAAGCTTTTTATGTACTTTTAAGTTTTGCAATCCTCGTTTTGCTATCATTTCTTCTGGTCAAAGTGGGCAAAATGTGTCACAGTATGTAAAGCATTGTGCTTTCAAGATGGCAAAATGTGGTTGGAATGTTGTCGTCAGCAACCATCGGGGGCTAGGTGGAATATCAATTACTGTAAGTATGCTCTTGATGAGACTATGGATTTTATTCTTTTGAGTCATTTAAAAATGTATAATGGGTAAGGAGATTTTTCTGGAGAACTGTTTTGTTAGCTTACATTCCTTAGGTATTAACCATATTGCTACTATTTAAGATTGACAAGCTTACGAACTCTTTTCCTTTTGTCCAAACTTCTTGTTGCTGCCAATGCCTGCGATGAATGTGGATTGAACAACCTTATTTTCTCTTTTGGTTACGCTTACATATTTGTCTTCTTTAGCCGATAAAGAATTAAAACCTACTTATCTCCTTGGGTGTTGTAATATTTTAAGGCTGCTTATTATAACATTTTTATGGCAAACAATTAGAAGAGCTTTTGGGGTTTTAGATGTGCAGAAGAGCAAAGAGGGGAAAGAGAAGAAAAGGAGAGGGAAGAGAAAAGTTGGATTCACATTTCATGTTAACCTACCAAAAACCAATGTGTGATGAAGGAGCAGAGATTGACATGTAACATGCATCTAACTCTGAATATTATCAAATAAAAAGATGTTCCAGTTTTTCCTCTTAGAGAACCTTACAATCTGCCTCCTTTTCATTAGGATTCAACCGTTAACTGGTCGTTATGCACCACACCATGGTTTATACGGTTCATCTCTTACTTATGAAGTGACAATTACAAGAACTCGCTAATAGAGTTAGCCAAGGAAATAATAATCACAAGAAATCACCTAGCAAGTGAGCTAATAATATGTCATTTGGGTGCACCTCTTCTACTTTTGTACCGAACAATCCCGTGTACAACAAGGTCTTTTGCAATGTATGAGAGGTTAACCACTACGTCATATAACTTAAAGATGCAAGACATCTAGTATTGAAGTATAAATGGAAGAATAATAAATATGGGGGAGAAGCAACGTTTTTTTATGCTCTACAGGTGTTTCTCTCCACCTTTTCGAACATTGGGTGCATAGCTCATGCCACCACTTTGTTGCTACTTGCTAGTTATTTATTTTTTGTGTGTGCAATTTCTTATAACCTGTCTTGCTAATGCGAGTATTTGTCTATACATGTTCCATGATGCGTTGGTTCCTAAGTTGGGGCTGCAGACTATGTTTCATGCAGACTTCTTTTATTTACCCCCTCAAATGAAAAACTATGACACATAGACATGTTCCTCACTTGCATCCAATTGAGATTTGAACCCTGCACCTCCATCTTATGCTGGCATGAGCAGGATGCTGATTCATTTACTGATGAAAACTGGAACATGATGCGGACCTTAGATATCACAAATTTACGAGAAGCTTGTCATGTATTACAAGGTCTTTTGGCTGTTATAATATTTGCAGTCTGATTGCTTTTACAATGCCGGCTGGACGGAAGATATACGCAAAGTCATCGACCATCTCCATCATCGATTCCCAGAAGCTCCACTTTTTGTTGTTGGAACTAGCATTGGTGCGAATGTTCTGGTACTAGACTTTTATATATGTCGTGCAAGTATTTGTTGGAAATTTCTTGTAATGGTTTTTGTCGTTTCTATAAACAAATGTTTTATCAAACAGTCAACTCGATGTGCAAGTAGTGTTCTTTTTTTCTTATTGTACCATGATAATTTAACAATTGGAAATAATCCTTTCAGGTAAAATATCTGGGCGAGGACGGAATTAATAGCCCGATTGCTGGTGCTGCAGCTATCTGTTCTCCTTGGGACCTTCTGGTCGGTACTCTTACTACATCATGTGACAGTTTGTGATTCTACACAAGAATATATTTTTGCATCAATGCCGTTTTTTCTTTTGCCAACTTCCTCTATTTTATTTATTCCCAGCCATTAGCGTTAAGACTGTATCATGCTAATCATTTGTTGGGCTATTCTGCGATTCATTTTCTTTCTTCTTCTTTTTGTTCTTGCAGATATGTGACAGGTTTATTAACCGTAGGGCTGTTCAGAAGTTCTATAACAAAGCTCTAACATTTGGCCTAAAAGGTTATGCTCAGTTGTATGTCTGCATCACCTTATGCTCAGTTCTACACCAACTTGCATTGTGTTTTCCTATTGCAGTTTTTTCATGTGTCAAATTGTTGAATTTCTTCAACAGCTCTCTCTCTCTCTCAGAGTGTTCTTACATGACCAAATTTGAAACTCTTTGTAGGCACCAGCTTGTCTTATCCCGTCTTGCAGATTGGGAAGGCATTTTAAAGGTTACCTTAGTTCTCTTCTGAACCTCTCATTGTACCCTCATCTTTGCTGACAAAATCAATCACAAGTAAATGAGAAACAAATTTCAGGCAACTGTAATGGACGAATAAATTGGCGTTGAACAGCTTTTAGCAATCCGAATCTTGTCCCAACCATTTGGGCAGTTGGAAGTTTACTTTAAGTATATTTACAGAAGAAACTAAAAGTATAAGGTTACAAAGTTCTTGTTGGGTCTTTTCCGAGGATAGTGCAGGCATGTCGTGAACAAATTTGGGTTATACTTGATAGCTTCATGTTTTTTAAATTTCACGCAGTAAGTGTAAAATAAAGTCATGCATTAAGGCCATGTATTTTGTACAAGTTTGAAAGGGTAAGATAAACTGTTTGGCTGATAATAAAGAAGCAAAAAATAAAAACCTGTGGCTGATACTCGGTCTTTCTTTCTTTTTTTTTTTACTAACATAAACTTCTGGATAATGTTTGTTGTGTTAAAACAGTCACGCTCTGTTCGGGATTTTGACAATTATGCGACTCGAGTCCTTGGAAAATTTGAGGTACTAACCTTTTTGACTTATTGTCAGATACTTCAATTATTTACTGACATTAATTTCTTGTTTTGCAGACGGTGGATGCATACTACAGGCATTCCAGTAGTAGTACTTTTGTAGGAAATGTAATGGTGCCACTTCTTTGCATAAGTGCTTTGGATGATCCAGTCTGTACGAGGGAAGCCATTCCTTGGGATGAATGCAGGTATGGAATTTTTGAGTTTCTATTTATAAACATTTTTTTCCTCTGCAAAATGCTAATTATTGGAGGAGATTCATTTTTTGATTACACAATGGAATTAGGCGTAAAGGGTATTATGCAATGTTCGTATAGCATATGATCATATTGAAGCCACACAAAGTTCTCGTTTAATTAGAATTCTTCCTTTGGCTGTCCTGTTTGCCAACACATCTGCATGGATATTGAGCATTCCTTATCATCCTGCTTCAATTGTTCTATATGGAAAGCACAAAAGGTTGTTACTGGGTCCAGAGGATATTGTAAGAACCTGTATTCACTGAAAGACTTGATAGACGTCCAACTCAGCCTCCCGAGTATGTAAAGTCCCTATAGGGCAATATAAGACAAATGAGGTTGTGGCATGTGGTGCTTGACTGAAGTAGATTGTAATACCCCGTAAAAAAAAAAAAAAGGGTTTATTTTCAAGTATTATTGTTTATGACGTATTAGTTAAATTAATTTTTACTATAGTACACGTGCATGTGTGCATGTGTTGAGGATGTGTCAAGCTTAGGTGGGGTGGAGTCATGAAATGGTACCCCTGGTCTTTGACTTTATATACTCTGTAGATCAGAAGGATTAAAGGAGAGAAAACATACTAGGGGGCTTCAGAGAGAGCCGTGAGGAACATGGGTTCCTTGTTCTGATGAGATTTTGTACGACATTCTTTGAAGGTGGGATTGTATCTGATAACAAAGCGATTTGAAAGTGAGTGTGAGATACATATTTCTTGTACAATATTGATGTTGGTTTCTTGTTGGTTGTGCTATGTGCGGTGACTGTATGTCGTGGAACTGTTTGGTATGTGACGGGGCGACTAGGCTAATAAGCTATGCCAAAAGACATGTTGGCCAATGGGTTGTGGTGAGGCTGGTGAGGTGGTACGTCACCCGTCATATACTAAGGAGGACCGGATATGTGGTTCCATTTATGTGGAATGTTTTATATTTGTGGTTGGTGTTAATAAGTGGTGGTTGGTGCTGTGCGGTTATTTTGGTGTTGATATTGTACACGTTATTATGTCTCACACACTCCTGGAGTCTTTTGGACTCCAGCTTGCAGGTTGGTTAGCGGGTCAGGTGGTGCCGGTGGTGCGAGCATGTCAGAGTTGCTGCGAGGGTGGGGTGGTTGTTAATTTATTTTAGAGATAGTTGTAAATTCTATAGTTGGTGGTTGTTAATTTACTTTTGGAGGTAATTGTAAACTGTAAAGTTTTTGGAATAAAAGACAAGATTGCGGTCTTTTTAATATTGTGGTGCTTGAGGATTCGGGTTGTTACAGTTAGTATCAGAGCTTAGGTAATAAATCTTATATGGGTTCAGGTGGGTAATTAAAGGGCGTAGCGGAAGCGTGGTTGCCTGGTAAGAAATCTTATGAGATTTCTTGTGAATTTGGTGTTGACAGTGTCATGTGGGGTGTGAGGTGTCGTGTGGATATATAGATTACACATGCATATACTTAGTGTACTAGCTTCATGTGGTTATTAGATTTGAACAGAAGGAAAGAGAAAGGAACCGTGAGTTTAGGAAAGACGGGTTATACATGTGTTGATTAGAGAAGATACTAGTCAGGACAAGGGGAAAAACATAGTTGCGGAAAGGGTGAGAGTTTGTTTTTGTTTGATTGAATTTTGTTAACAAAAAAATTCAAGATCAACTTGGTAGCGTGGAACTTTATTTTGGTTAGGCTGGAAATGTTCTTCATTCAAGATCAAATTTGTTTTCCTACTTGCTCGGTAGTTATGTCTCTTAGGCATCATGAAAAAAAACAAAAAAAAAACACGTTGGTGGTGTTTTTGCTTTTAAAATGATCCGAGGGATCGAAATTTCTTGATTGGTATGATAGATGAGTCAGTACTTCTGGTCAATTGGTGGAGTTCTTGTTTTGGGCTAAGGTGATCGAGTAGGTCTTACATGGGTTCGAGTGGATGATCAGAGTGCGCAGCGGAAAGGTGAAATTACATACATATATTTAGTAGACAAATTTCGGGGACGAAATTTTCAAAGGAGGGGATATTGTAATACCCCGTAAAAAAAAAAAAAAGGGGTTTATTTTCAAGTATTATTGTTTATGACGTATTAGTTAAATTAATTTTTACTATAGTACACGTGCATGTGTGCATGTGTTGAGGATGTGTCAAGCTTAGGTGGGGTGGAGTCATGAAATGGTACCCCTGGTCTTTGACTTTATATACTCTGTAGATCAGAAGGAGAGAAAACATACTAGGGGGCTTCAGAGAGAGCCGTGAGGAACATGGGTTCCTTGTTCTGATGAGATTTTGTACGACATTCTTTGAAGGTGGGATTGTATCTGATAACAAAGCGATTTGAAAGTGAGTGTGAGATACATATTTCTTGTACAATATTGATGTTGGTTTCTTGTTGGTTGTGCTATGTGCGGTGACTGTATGTCGTGGAACTGTTTGGTATGTGACGGGGCGACTAGGCTAATAAGCTATGCCAAAAGACATGTTGGCCAATGGGCTGTGGTGAGGCTGGTGAGGTGGTACGTCACCCGTCATATACTAAGGAGGACCGGATATGTGGTTCCATTTATGTGGAATGTTTTATATTTGTGGTTGGTATTAATAAGTGGTGGTTGGTGCTGTGCGGTTATTTTGGTGTTGATATTGTACACGTTATTATGTCTCACACACTCCTGGAGTTTTTTGGACTCCAGCTTGCAGGTTGGTTAGCGGGTCAGGTGGTGCCGGTAGTGCAAGCATGTCAGAGTTGCTGCGAGGGTGGGGTGGTTGTTAATTTATTTTAGAGATAGTTGTAAATTCTATAGTTGGTGGTTGTTAATTTACTTTTGGAGGTAATTGTAAACTGTAAAGTTTTTGGAATAAAAGACAAGATTGTGGTCTTTTTAATATTGTGGTGCTTGAGGATCCGGGTTGTTACATAGATCGTTTGTTTCTGGTAGTTGGGAGCTTGGGCATTGGTGAAGAAATCACTTTTTGGATATATTGCTTGCGAAGTGTGTTTTGAACCCAAGGTTTTTCCACTTACTCATGCCAGTTATCTGATGAGCTAAATAAAAATACTACTACGTGTAAAAGGGAAGGGGGGGGGGCGGAAATTTGTCGTTAATGTTGAGTGGTTTGCTAGTGGATAGTAACATGAATAGTCAATAGCTCAAGGAAACAAAGAAGAAATGCAAAACAAATGAGTGTTTCTTGTTGCAGCAGATGATAATTGATTCCTGCCGGTAGAAGGGTGTCAGTTAGGTATGATCAAGCAAAATGGATCAGGTTAAACAATTGAAACCAGATCAGAATGGCCATTGACTTATGACCTTATCTCGGTTTTGGTAGATAACTTAAATGTGGCAGCACTGTTAGGTTACGTTCAACTTTCAGTATTTTATGAGCAGCTGACTGGCATTATCCCATCTATAGGGCAAATAAAAACATTGTTCTGGCTACCACTCGGCATGGAGGACACCTGGCATACTATCAAGGGATAACCGCGAAGAGTTTATGGTAATTTTTGTTTCACTTCTAGATTGCCTTTGTTGTTTTCATTCTTACAGATGATGAATGACCCTTCATGTACTTGGGAAGTTATGTTGTTGGTGCCTGTTCCAGCCTTCTCGCATGTAACCTTTTATTGCATTAATAAATTTCTTTGCTTTTCAAAAAAAAAGGTGCATGTTCCAGCCTCATCATTTTGCTTAAGCTCAGTTATCGAGATATTAAATAACTTTTAAAACCATTGAGCCTCTTTAGGAACTTTTTAGAAGTAAAATTTACTCCCATGTAGTACATGACAGGAAAGAGAACCCTAAACTTGTGACACTAGATCTATTCTTAAATGTATCTGAGAGCTGCATAGTATGCTTAATCTGGACATACATACAAACGGAGGCCAGTTCAGAGTTCTCAAGTCAACTTCTGAAGCATCCATGTGTATTTATCAGACAATATCTTTGCATTACTTGTTAATGTGTTTTCTTTCTCTCTTCCTTGCAGGTGGGTAGGAGCCGTTCACGAATTCTTCAGTGTTCTACACTCAAGTTCATTAATTCGCAGAAAAAAGGAGGCCCAGGTACACAAGCATTCACCATTAGACATTGGACAACTTCTGAAATAAAAGAAAGGAATAAACAGGTTTCGCACAAATGGAAAATTGCCCAAAAGGAAAAGCAATTGTATATCTTAGGAGTTAGAGCTACATATCTTGTGACGTACTTGCCTGTATATACAAGGTGTTCAATGCACAAACGAGCCCAATTGGAATATTTGTCAGAATACCACATATGTCATGAAAGTTGATGTTGCTTCTCTCTTTTAGATTTCATAGGTGCCGATCAGTTTCAGGGAAGAAGAAATAACAGATCGTTGATAAGATCTGACTAGTTATCTTAGATTTCCTTAGGAACATAGGGACCTCTGACTGTCTAATTTATGTTTCTTATCATGATTGAAAGGACCATTGCTGTTGGCCGATTTCCTGCTAGTTATATGACTTGTTTTTTGTCTTACAGATGCAAAGTCACCATTTGATTAGTCCTCCGGAATCTTCAATCGACCAAGGCCCATACCTTAATATCACGGAAGATGGAATGGTGGCTGCAGTGGCCGATGAGCAAACAAACATAGAAGAGGAAAACACTGAGCCCATGATTCAGAGCGACAAGAACAAAGGTGTAATTTCAGAAACACAGGGGAGTGATCGCGTGATGGGAGAAAGAACACATTTGACAGATAAATCTCCCCAGCACCCAGGACAAGATGTCAACGACATAATTATACCTAAAAGAAGATACATGGATCAACTTTCCCGACACAGCCGGAAATCAATTTGGCTTCTAGCCTACATTGCCATCGTAACAACTTGGCCTCTTGTGGGACCAGCTCTTACACTGTTCTTCAAGAAAAGGTTTCGTAACGTCCTAGCAGGAATCTCGCGAACAGCTCCAAGATGAATCCTACAACCTCCGGGCTGGTTACTTGTATCTTATTCAAAGCTATTTTGCACATGTAAGAGGAATAATCACGAAGGACATTGCATTGTAGTCATAAAAGCCGCCGCGTTTCTGCTGAATGGAATGGCCTTGAATAGGAGTAGAATAATAAGTTACACCAAATCAGACGGGCACCAGATTCTTTTCGAGTGATGTGAAGCAAGAAACCGAACTGCGTGTGCATTATTTTGAACTTGTGGTGCTATCAGATGTCAAAAGTTTGAAATTTATATTACAATATACAACGGTTTTGCAAAATGTCTCTCACAACTGTCCTACGTGGCACATTGAAGGGCTCTGATTAAATAAAGGGTTTGAGGGCTAAAATTCAATCCATCCAAGGGTTATCATTTGTCTAGGTTCGAAATTTGAAAACCCATTATTTTTCTCCTTTAATTTCCGATTCTTTCCTTTTTCTGTGGCAAAAAATATGAAAATTTGTTTTCTCTCTTACTTTCCCTGTTTGACATTTCATTTCTCTCCCCCTCTCTTCTTTTCTTCTCCTCTCTTCTCTCTCATTGATTTCTCAGCATTGCTGCTGTAATATTGGTACTCCATCATTCTTCTTTTTTGTCATAGACTTTATTTATTTATTTTATTATCACAGCCTCTGTACTTCGACTTAATTTGTTTTCTGTTTTTCAATTACTCAGGCTCGAGCTCTTAAGATTCATCAACTTTTCTCACCTTTCTTGATCGTGACCATCTGCTATAGACGAAGTAAGTTTCCCTCTTTTCTTCGTGTTCAACAAAGTCTACTTTTTGAACCCTAAGTTTTTTAATCCACAATATCCAAAACCCAAACACTTCTAATCAGACTATTACATTCAATTATTATTATTATTTTATATTATTGCTTATGTATTTTTACTATATGAGAACTAAGCGCCATATGTTTTTTTATAGGTTGCATTGGCTAACCAGTGAGTCCGATACTGAGTTGGTTGGAGTTTGAAACTTAGAAAGTCTACAATTTTTATAGGTGAGATTACATTTTTAGATTTTTATATTGCCTATTTATTTTTACATTCTGAAACTTGGTTTATTTTTTTGCCTATAAAGTATTTTTTGTGATAACAGTGATTTTTTGTCGATTGTGATTAGTAGTTGGTAGCATGATCAACATACTGTGAATTCAAATGGTTGGCTATAAGTACCCCACAAGCACGTGGACACTACAATTGTTAGTTTGTTTTGTGCTGATTCAAGTTAACAGATGGATATACTTGAGCTATTGTTTTTTTGTAGTTGGGATTTTGCGAATGGGGCGTTGGCCTTCAAGAGGTTAGAGAGACAAAATTAGCGAGCCGTGCCTTCAGGCACGGGCATGCACTAGTAGGGATACAGTATGGAAAGGAAGGATATATTGTCGTAAGCTGTTTACTTGATGGAAAGGAAGGATATATTGTCGTAAAGCTGTTTACTTGTGGAAAATAGATGTGCGTGGATACTATCTTTTGCTTATCATCTGTGTAGTCTGTATCATAATCTTCACCAACAATAGTAGTTCTGTGATTCTATTTGCGTAGGTACTTAACACTGGTTCGTTAAGTTCTCAGAAGTATCGCATGAATGGCAGGGATGTCGTGGAGTTGATTGCTTAAGGTCACAGTACGATTGCGATAATATTTCGACTTCTAACAATAAAAACAAAAACCAAAGCCAATGATCTATTCTAACATCTAATCACCAAGACAAAGTATAAAAATGGAGAGAACCAATGAAAATCTATGAAGGACTGGGTGGGGGGGCGGGGGGGCGTGCATTCTCCAGTTCAAGGTGGGAGAGAAGCTCTTAAACTGCTGTCCCTAAACATAAAATAACCCCGGTAGAAGTATTTTTGGAACTCACCGAAAAAGTTGGAGGAAAGCTAGAAATCTCTAGAGAGAAGTTACCGAGCTCCGCGCAGTTTTTTTTTGCAACACCTTTGTTGTAGTTACTTCTTTCAGAAAACACAACCTTGACTGTTGTGATCATACCACAAGAGTTTCAGCTGATTAGTTTAACAGATGGAGTTACTGCTCGAGTTTCCAACTTTTTAGAAATTCAACAAGGTGCCGTTGTTGATTCCTGAGCATTACGCATAAGAAGACCGTCTCTAGTTTTAACCAAAAAACGCTTGCTCTACAGTTCAAAAAC
Source organism: Rhododendron molle (assembly GCA_025413875.1). Taxonomy (NCBI): domain Eukaryota; kingdom Viridiplantae; phylum Streptophyta; class Magnoliopsida; order Ericales; family Ericaceae; genus Rhododendron; species Rhododendron molle. Next base: position 43,551,346 of record CM046398.1, read on the forward strand.
CACAATGGTGCCGTAATGTTGCAAACCAACTACAATGGGGTACATTGTACACAGCCATGACCTTACAGAATCTACCTATATCTGGCAAGGAAATGTGAACCCATCTGCAAATCTAAGACACAATCTAGCCAGCACGTGTCATCTTCACTTTTGGCATTGCCTTCTTCATCTGGCGAGCACGTTCTTTAGCCTCTTTCTTACGAATCGCGTCTGCACTGAGCTTTGCTTCAGCTTCCTCGACCCCCCTTCTGCGTTCAACCTTCTTTTTTTGAATTACTTCTTGCCTGGCATTTTGAAGTTCCTTGTATGCCTCTTGGGCAGCCTTCTGTCGCGCTGCTTCAGTCTTGGAGCGACCCTGTTGTACACACAGCACATTATAAAATTAAAAGGATATACTGAACATATCAGATGTACTGAAAGAAGTTTGAATAAAATCTGACCCACACCCACCTGTGGGCTGACCTTGTATCGGCCTATAAGATCAATATAGTAGGGTACAAGAGCAACCAAACGGGTCATCTCAGCCATGTGATTCGCATCAGGGAGGGAAAACTTGAACACCAGCATCTTCTTGTGCGTGCCCACGTGTTGATCAGAAAAATGCATTGAGATAAAACCCTTCCCATATTTCTCAAAAGCTTTGTCGCCAAAGACCTGCAGAAAAACACGTGTGAAACATGCGACATAAGGAGAGCATTATTGCGTAACCTATTCAAAGAAACAATTTTCTTAAGAGACCAATAGAATCTCATACACCACAACAAACACATTTGGGGCAGGCAATGCATAATAACGACGTGGATGGGAACTACTGAGCCAAGAACAGGTTTGCCCGAGGCTGAGCTGCTGAAGCCTAGGTCATCCCAACCCTTGCAATTGACCCTTGTTGCATTAGTTAGGTGGTTAGTCACAAATATAAGCGACTTTAGATATCTTATTCTGTCTTTTTGTTCCAGAATCATCATAATGCTGATCTTCAAGTATATGCAAAGATGTTCATATCTCCAATATTTAGCTCAACATCCATACAAGGCATTCATCATAGACTGATTCCCAACATTCCTCAGAGCTCAGAAGTAAATACATTCAAGGCAATTACTACATATATGGTTCTAATGTGATGCGTTTTGCAACCTAACTTCGGGGACAATAGCCTGAATTTCAGAATTTCCCTGTTTCATAATTATTCCACAACAGCTACTTATTACCAAGAGACCAACACTAAATTTAACACTTTGCCCAGCCCAGAACTTAAATATAACCTCTTATAACCATTACAACTACAACAATTGAAAAGCATAATTCCATTAATATTCTAAGGCTGTTCCAATTCAAATGAAATAGGAACTGAGCTCCTGAATCTCACCATTGTGAGAAGAAAAGAACTTCAGCCTAGTTGGAAGTGTCCTGAATCACAATGTTTCTAATTTTCTATTCTCGTAGGACGCTCAATTGTGTCAATCCTTTAACCTCCATTTCCATCTTCTTCTTCTCCATCTTTTTCGACCATATATTTCCTTCTTCCACAATGACAATTTGTTTCTCATCATCGAAAATAAAAACAAGAAAACTTGCTTTTGTCCCATTTTCAAAACATTAATTTACCCACATTCGACTCGATATGAACATCTCCACTCCACCATATAATCAAACTCCTACAAACCCAACTCATTTTCGAAACTACTTTGCATTCTACAAACCCCTTTTTATAGTACTCTGCAACCTGTAAATGCAAGCAACTAAAAAACCCAAACCGTAAACAAGAAAAGCGTTATCAAACACAAAACAAGTTATTCAAAAGATCAACCAAAAACAGATCCATCAATCAATACCTGCTCAACCGCGGCCTCCGTGATCAAATCAAACGCCACCTCCTTCACCTCCGAAATCACACCCAGATCCTCCGCGACCCACTTCCTACTTCCCGGTGGCATCGAACCCACCAAACTCCCGAATCTCTGGACATCCCTAACCTCCTTCTGCATCGCCTTCGCCTCCCTCCTCCTCGCCAGCGCAAAAACCACCTGGTCCATAGCATCATCATTCATATAAACCTCAATCTTGATCTCATCCTTACCCCCCACAACAACATCAAACAACCTCGATATCAAATCGTGCCGGCTTTTTAACTCCAACGTTGCCAATAACCCCTGGCAAAACCTCCTCCCACTAGCATAGAATTTGAACACGTTCTGCCCTTCTTTCAACAACAATGGCGAGTCCTCGTCCTTTCCAACCCCAACAAGACTGAAATTCTTGTCGAAAATCGAGTCTCTCACCGCGAATCTCGTCACCCAAGCTAAAGCAATGTTCTCGTTCTCTCTCTTCCCCGTAAAGTAATTGATCGTGAACGCGATCAAGAACGCGCCGCACGCGACCTCAATCGCGTACCGCCGCGCGATACTCGCGTACGTCGATTTAGTCTCCGTTTCCCGGTCCGAACCGGAGTCGGCCGCGGTGGCATTTTCGGTAATTGTAGGGGTTTCCGGGGGCGGTTGTGGGACGGGGAGGCCTTCGAACTCGTCTTCGTCCCAGTACTCGAAGGCGGTGGTTGAGGGTTTGTGGGGCGGAGGATCATCGGACGGCTGGGAGGAGTCGGGGTCGGAGTTAGGGTTTGGATCGGTGGAGAGGGAGAGAGAGGGGGTGGTGAGAGGGAGGTGGGTGTATGGTTGTTCGTCGTCGTCTTCGTCGAGGGCGGAGTCGTCGAAGCCTTCGAAGTGGGAGTGGGGGAGGGGGGAGGAGAGAGAGAGGTGGTGGGTGAGGAGAGTGATGAGGGAGAGGAGGGAGAGGAAGAGGGAAGAGGAGGAGAGAGAGGGGTTTCTCCGAGCCATGATTGTTGTTGTCGTTGAATCCAGAGAGAGAGAGAGAGAAAGATCTGTGATTGTCGAAGTCTTGAAGAAGAGGGAGGGGGAGAGAGATGTGATTGTTGAGATATTATTCAGTGGCTCGGCAACCACAGGCTGTACCGTGTTACGCGGGATTATAGGGAGGACAAATTATTACTCCTATTACTTGCTCGTGCAGCACGTGGTGGAGCTCTTGGGCCTGATCCGAGCGGGAGGCTACTGTAAGCAAACACAGTAGCGTGTAGTTCTGACTCATCTTATCATTCGTTTCGATAATTAATGATTCTAATTTTGAAAACACTTTTTTTATCGAAAAGACTTTGCTTATTGCAATGTGAGATATTTTTTGAGTATTATTATTAAATTTGTTTATCCACACCTATTTGCTTATTACAATGGGAATGCTCTTGGATTCGATAATAAAGAGTTCACGTTTTTTTAATCAGTAAGAGTTATTCATGTTACTTTCATTTTCAATCTTCGCTTTCATGAATTTTATAAGTTTAATGTGCCTCACTTTCATGAATTTTAGTATAAATTTAATGTGTGTTTGGAAGATGTTTTCAGGATTTTGCTTGCGCTCATGCACACGCATTATGTGACTAAGGTTTTTGCCACTCCAAGATCTTCCGGCATCGAACATGAGTGAGCCCCCAAACACTATCTTTACGCTCTCTTTCACGGGAGTGCGAGGATAAATGGACTAAAATGCTGAGTTGACGGGAGAAATCACAAGAAATCAATTTTTTAACCTGAAAAGAATGGCGTCGGAGAGATCTAGAGAGGTGGTCATATTTTGGCTGGAAAATGACCAGATTAGTATGATTCCGATTTCTTATTCGCCGGAGTAGCCCGTGCCATAGCCACACGTTGCCAAGGACTACCTAATGACTCTTCGATATCTTATTCGCCGGAGCAGCCACATGTTGCTAAGGACTACCTAATGACTCTCTCAACCACGGACAATAACAATTTATCGTTTTATCACACTCTGAGAGGCCAGCTAAAACGGCTTAGAGAGACACATTAGCTAGTTTTCTTTCTTCCATGATCGGGTTCTCGCTACCATCTCTTTCCCTAGCCGCCCGCCGCCTTTTTCTTTTTTCAAGGGGAAAATCGTGCTCGTTTACCACCGATGGCTGGTCCGCTGTATATGCATAAACTGCCTTCTATTCTTGGCTAAAAGAAGTTTAACTTCACATATGTTGAGTGAGAGATCTTTTATGCTGTATCAGTGATCCCAATAAACTTATCAACATAACATGTCCAGCATGATAAATTTGTAAGTTTACGCCGAAACAAATTTGCTAATTAGTCTTTGATAGGACAAAACACCAAAAGGGGTAAAAGTATTGCAGAGTTTTCGTACGGTGTAAAACCAAAATTCGGCATGTTCTCTTGAGCCAAAGATTAACAGGTAGCATACTGTTAGTTTAAACAGAAAATGAGATCGTAGATTTCATCCTCCTACCGATAAATTGTAGCTATATTGTTGCATACAACAGCTTTACCGCTTTAGCTGCACGAGAAGGAGATACCTTGGATTTGGTGGACTCAAAGAAGTTGACTACTTTGAGCAGACTCCTCAAAGTACAGTCCATGTTTTCTTATCTGTGGGTATGACAAACCACATCTGCAAAAAATGAATACATGTCAAATGGAGGAGCAGGAAAGCTTGAGGAAAAATAAACAAAAAAACCGACGTGAGAGCATGTTCTTTAACTAGTGGTTACTCTGCTGATGACATAAACAATAAAGACGCTCTTTAACTAGCAGAACATATTCTTCACATTATATCTCAACGAGCATGTACTAGATCCTATGTTTGAATCTCGCCACCCACCAAATAATCAAAATTTTGCACGTATTTCAACTGACTAAGGAAAAACTAAAGTTTGTAAACGCCAACGTTAAACCCCAATTTAAAAACTAAAGTTTTTGGTTTGATATGCCTCCCATTAATGTTCTCGAATTTTATGTTTTGTGACTAGTTGATACACATGACAAGCAACAAAAAAAAGAGAGGAGACTCAGGACTCAGGAGAGGAGAGGAACCTCACCATAGGTGAAATAGATCTGCTTGAACACCACAGCTTGCTTGTTAGCGAATGTTACGAAGTCTTCACGAACCAAGATGGAATTGCTTGTTATTGTTTTATTCAACCCATAATCAGAAGGTAAATACAAGGTTATGTACGCCGGTGATACAGAAATATCACTTTGGAGATTTGTCTTCTTCAAGCAGCAAATGTATTATAGATCTCACGACTTCATTATCAGCAACAGTTCCCATCTGCAAGGAACAGAAAATATTTCAGTTGAAGGCCAGTATCACCAGGTGAATGATAGAGAATCCAACTAATATATGAGACAACACCATTGTCATGTATAAAGTGAAAACCATGACATTTTCCGGGATAAAAACCTAAATAATTTTTAGTGGAATCTGGAGACCAAATGCTGTTAAAGGATGCTATACACAGGGGGGGACCCGGGCCCCTGCACAACTCCAAATTATCACGCATATTATACTAATTTTTAGGTTAATTAGGCAAAAATTTATGGGATTAGCCCCTGCAAGTCCTTTGAGTGAAAAAATTTTCTTAAAATTTCTACATGTGGGGGTTAAAAATCCCCAAAATTTCAAGTTTTCAATCATTTTTAGGTTGCATGTACAAAATTAAATTGTGGTTGTGCACATAGTACATACGCATAACATCGTCTTTTCTTCGGACCTTGTGAGTAGCAATACATATTGTAAAATATATATATTTTTATCAACATGAGAATACACGTGATTGGGCCCCTGCTAGACACAAATCCTGCGTCCGCCAATGGATATACATACACATGGGGTATGAAGCACAAACACCTCTTTAGAGGTCACATACCAGTGTCGGACATACATTTCGGAACAGATAGTCTCTGAAAACGTGTAACACTCAAATCGGAAGTGACACAAACTAGTTCAGAATTGTATACTTGCAAAAAGTAATCTCAACCATGTAGCATGTCTGACGATATCCCAGTATATATGAGGCGAGATTACGTGTAAGACTTGCTGGGCACTTCCACAACAACTAAAATGAAGTGTCCATGGATGTATTACAAGAGACAAATATAGACACGATTGTGTTCAAGCCATGTCCCTTACATGTCCAACAAAATCTATTAACGTAAATAATAATCCCAACCATGTGGCATGTCCGAGAATATCCCAGTATGTCTGAGGCGTGATCGTGCAAGATTTTCTGGACACTTCCACAACAACTAAAATGAAGTGTTCATGCATGAATTAGAAGAGACAAAAGTGGATATAGCCTGTGGCGTGGGAGCTGGTGAATCCAATTGCAATATATCTAGTTCACAAGTTACAGTTAGTGAACCACAAAACATAACCTACCTGTGGTTTTCTAATCAGATCCTTGAGAATAGAATGAAGAGTTAACCGGAGTTCCTTGAAGAGGACAGCAATTTGGGCAGGTGCTGCCAATTGTATCCAACGATCTATGGTGACCAATCCAGACTGCCATAGGTAAACAAACAATTAGTAAAGCACTACTTAGCTGGAAGGAGAGAGAAATGAACCCATGGGCCATCAACAAAAGCGAGCTTCAAATTTACAATGTTCTTTATTGTTCTCGGTGGATACGATTCACCAAAAAACCCCACCATCAAAATTGGTTTATGTGAATTTCTAAGGAGAAGAGAGCTTATTAATATCTGCATAGACTACTACAATAGATTTTGACAGTGTCCCTTGGCCAAGATTGTAAGTAGCCAACATGGATGAGATTAAGAAAACCGAAACAATTTGTTCCACAAGAAAATTCAATCCTATATATATCCTGGTAAAAAACCAGGAATTAATGTTCTCTATTACAAGCAGCAACCTAATAGTCTACTAGAATTCAACAGGAAAGATACCTGATGTTGAATACTCATGGATCCACCAAACAGCAGAATAGAGTAAGGCGAGATTATGGTAGCATCCCGCAGAAACACCTTATTTGTTTCAACCTGAAAAAAAAAAAAAAGGATTACATTGACATTTTAAACCAGATGAATTAACAAAAGACGAAACATACAGGTAAAGTAGTCAAACTTGTGAAACATCTCCTATAGCATGGAATAGAAAGATAGACCAAATCGAATATCTGAATCAGGTATAACTGGCAATTAATCACTACTCTTTGCGGTCGGGTTAAAGCAAAAAACAACATTATGTTGCACAGTTAACCGAATTTCAATGTCGACCACAGAACAGAGGGGGTGGGAAGAAATTAACTCTCATTTGAATAACCTACTACAAAATGTATTAATTACCCAAAACATAAACAAAACGGACAAATTACAACATAAATTTATAAGCATGCTAATATGGAAACTAAAGGCCAAAAACACTGTTACGGTTCAAGATGAAAACACGAAAAGTTGCACATAAAAGATGAACTTTAGCAATTCCACAGGCATGCCCACCTTTTCAAGATAGACAATAAAAGGGTACTGAAGTACTTTTAAGTTGCTGTTGATAGAGGAAGGATGTATATGAACTTCTCTTTTTCCATCATACAAGGAAGGACGTCCCTTTGTTGTGGGACCTGCAGACTGGTTAGGAATACCAAGAGCTGTTCTGACAATGCCATCTTCAGTAGCAGCTACATTAGGATATAAACCTGCACAAATTATTGCCTGCAGAGTATGTTGAAGATCAAACATCCAGCGAGTTCGTATGTTGTGAGATTTAAGGAAAAAACAAAACCTTTTGATGAGTTTCTCTACACTAGTAATAAGGGCAGGGATATGGGATGTGGACTGCAGTAGGCCAGTAGGCGAATTGAACACTTGGTTCCTTAAGTTCTCAAATATGTTTGCCAAAAAAAAAAAAAAACCACTTGATAGGAGCAAAATTCCTAGATTCTCAAAAGAAAGAAAGATAAAGTTCCTCTTCCCCCGGAATCCGATTACGTATCAAGTATATCACTAAATAATAAAAAATTGGTTAAACGATTATGTAATGCAATTATATATTCTATACTTTGGTTATTATTATGTATCCATGTACATGTATCGAGCTTTTGGCTAGATTTCCTTCCATCCTAAGACAATGCATTTAGGGGGTTTCGACACCAGGATATGCTGCCACAGTCAATACCCATACGGTCATACCTGAGCCCCTACGGCCTACAACTACCAAACAAGAACAAAAGGCATTGTAGGGCATTTTGGAGCCTTTTCTGTTTTCTATCTGACTCCATAAAAATGTTAGTGCTTAAAGACAAACATCATCAGATGTCATGATGAGCTGGTAAAGCATATAGATTATTGACTTGGTTTCCTCAAATTTCTAAAATGGTTCTAAATCTAAAAGAATACTTTTAGATAGTAAGAATAAACATTGAAGTAGAAAAACAACTACAATACTTCTGAGTTGTGACAGCAAGGTTCTAACACAACATATAATTTACAGATGGGTATTGTTACTTCCATTTTGTAGTTAATTACTAGAATCAAATTCACATACGCTAGATTTTTATGCCATCAGTCTACTGATAAATAGCCAACCCATAAAGGACAAAGCAATAAGCTAGTACTACCACTGCAGAAAATACATTTTCGAAAAATTTATTGGCACTTTAACTAAAGACATTGCATCTTCTGAACCATGAGCGAGATACGACTCTGGAAGAGGTCAAATTCAAACCTTGTGTGTCACGAGATGCCTATAAATTGTGAGAAATGTCAAACTTTGTGTTGAAAAAAAAAATTCATCCAGCTCAGACAAAACAAGTGGACAGAACTAGATAAGAAGTATCTTTCTTTCATGGATTTACCCTTGAAGAAAATGCTTTGTGTGTGACAACATATCAAGGCCAACATAATGCAGCACATTTCGGAGTTTCAAAGAAGAAAAGAGAAAGCATATTACTGAAAAGGAGGCATCCTAAACTTAATCAAAACTTGTGCAAGTAAAAGATACACTTTCAGTAAGATCCAGGATATGCTTTTTGAATTGGAATAAGTAAGATCCAGTATGATGTCAACTTACCAGAACAAGATGCGAGATTCGATAAATAACTTATACAATCCAAACATACACAACTCGTTACTAAAAAGAAAAATACACTTCTGTACCTTCACAATTGAAGAATGATGTGAATAGATGTTGAATGACTGTGACATATCTGAAAGCCAACTCTCGAGTTTGTCACTCTTTTTGCCCCCACCCTAATACAGAAAATTACATTTGTCTCAAAAGTCTCATGGCTAGGAATACAATCCTGGAACATATAAAACATACCACTAAACTGTTGGCAATGAAAATCATGGCGTTGAAGTATCAGACGGTTAAAAAAGCAGTGGGGGTTGCTTTGGAATTTAGAGTAATATCATCATGCTCACCAATCTAATTTTGTTGAGCATTTTACATTAGCACCTTCCTTGCATAGTTTCTAGGGAGTCAGAGATGAGAATGAAATAAACCAGATACCTGCAAGTTGGTACCTGCCTTACCTAGCCCGTTTCCGGAAGGGATGGTTTCGGACACAGGCGGGTTTTGAGTGAAAGAAGCAAACCAAAGCCCAGTTTTTGTGAGCAAAGGGATTAACAATTCCACCCGAGCAACCCAAATTATATGCTTGATTTCATGATTTGCATAGGTGCTCCTACAAATTTTGCAAATATCCATTGAATTGCAGTGTTCGGGTGTTTCTCAGTTACATTCTCATATGTATCTTCATCTCTACACAATTCCACCAATCTCACAACCATGGCTGTTTCACATTGCAAAGCATATCTCTCTAGCTCACTCGCTTGCTTTCTCTGCCATGGATGTTATTGTATGCCACCATCGTCATTATTTCCTTGTAATGGACATGGTCGTACTTCACATCCCATGATTGATAGCAGTTGCCTTTAGTTTTTCTTCCAATGACGACCATCTATTACGTTGTTCAAACGGCTTCCATTGTATAAAATCTATTCAAACACATTCTGTCCTTTCTGTCTACATACATGAATGAGCATCCAATATCTTGACAGAGTGAAGTATAAATGAATTAGTAACCCATAAATTCCATGTTCCTCTGAAGAATTTCAACGTTTGATATGCATTGAAGCAGATTATCATCCCACATTTCACTTGATCCAAAAATTACAAAACTTGGATCAAAGTATGGTTATTCTTCTTGAGCAAATAGATACATGAATACTTGTTTGCAATATGCTCACAAACAGAAAATATTTACATATTTATGCACACTCACATTTTAAAACCAAACCAAACTAAACTAAGCCTTTGTTTGAGGGTAAATAGAACAAACTAAGGCTCGTGCCTCAATTAACTGGTGTTGGCTACGTGAATCATTTTCTCCACTCTGTTCAGGTCTATATGATCTAGGGAGTTTGATACTTTCATATCCTATTTACACACAGACACACACACACAATGGGAAAACAATCTTGGTATTTATTTTGCTCACTATGTGGTTATCACACATATAAGCATTCAGTGGTGACTCAATGATAAGGTAAAGTGGCAGACGGACATATTCATGAATTCCAAACTCATAACTGCTATTAAGGTGGCAATGTTAAGCCAGAGCACAAAAAAAAAACCTGATAATTCTTCGGGAGATTGATTAACCCAATGTCAGCCAGCAAAGTTCCAAACTGAATTCGCATGTCTCTAACACAACGCAAAATAAATCAGAATCGATAACTGTGCTCGAAGAACACAGACATGGAGTTAGGTAGTCTTTGGTACAATATTGGTAAGTATCTTTCATTGACAGTGTTTTAAGTCACATCATGAAAAACTGGCAGAAACAAGGTATGTAGGAACTAAAACTTGGAGTTCAGCATACTATATAGTATATAGCACAAGTAAATCACACTCATACTTGTTCGCCTGAACAACCAAATAAGCTGGATCATGATGAATAGAACAATGGGCAATGATGGCATGCTATGTTGCATGTGCACCTCTCATTAGAAGAAAACTGAAACTATTCAAAAGTGAATTATTTTCTTGTACCCCCTAGTTTGTTGTCTGCATATCCATCTGTTGAAAATGAAGGAAACATGGATTTTCTCGATGCTGAGTGAGTAATAGGATTAGAACCCAAAGTTACTGGGCAAACAAATTTTCTTCCATAATTAGGATGCCATTTTATTGGAAAGTTAAAATCAGACACAGTATCAGCAACATAAGGTGCAGAGAAAGAAACACCACCTTATCATGTACATAACTGAACTGCTTAGAAAATACGAACTGCAAAAACGTTGTGCTGCTTTAACTCCATTCTGCAGGTATAAAATGTAGCCTTTTAGCAAAAATTGTATAAGATAGGTGCCAAAAACAGATGGCACAAACCATGTACATGTGATGTCTATGTCAAACGCTATACCATTATTATATCACAATTACATGTATTTCCTCCAAAAGCTCAACACAAGAATCAAGAGTCAAAAGGAAAGAATTCCTTGGACAAATTAGCAATCTGTTTTCCAGGCATAGTAAGAGCTGTCGTCATTCTCAAAAAATCTCCTATTCCCTCGTTCCCAGAAAAACCAAAATATAGAGTCGCTAAATCTGCCCCTCAGAAACCCTCTAGCCCAGTAGTGACATGTTGCTTCACTCTGTACAAGGCATCACCCCAAATACTAAAGAGGAAATAACAAGATTCCCCACCTCATTCGTCACTGAACAATGCAGTAAAGGGTGGTTAGTGTCCTCCCCTACTAGACTGTACGCAACACCAATCTGCTATAAGGTACCCTCATGGTCGAAGCTATCCAGGGTCAGAATGGACTCCTCACAAAGAAAAGATTAGTGTAACTCAGAATGCAATGACTGCACGAGTACAGACCACTCCTCGCAAGTCTCCAAGACAAGATGTGCTCTCCCTCTCCTTGAATCTGGCAACGTTGAAGCATTTCAAGGAAGTCCCCAGTCCCTACAAATTCCAACTCCCAATTATGGAAGGACCTCCTCAACTGAGCAGCCCAAGATCTCTACCACATGAGATTCCTTATTGACTGAAATCTAAGTCATGAAAAAAAAATCATGTGACCCTTTCCACACCCTGAAGATGGAAGAAATCCTACCAGATACTCATAATACTCATCCAAAGGCCTACCACGTATAAAACTCCACCACACTCCTCCAAAGACTATGCCTCTCAAAAGTGAATCTCTATGACCATCTTTCCAAAGTTGCCTCACAAACATCTAGCTTCCTTCCATCTCCTTTAGCTAGCCTGCACATGTCTTTCCAATCTACAAGGTGTCCCTCATAAGCTCCTCAAGCCTCCATATATCTATAATTGAGTTCATATTTCAATTTTCCATATCCCTGCCAATTTTGTCCCACATAGATCTCCTTCACACAAAGCAATCCAGAAGTCAATCTGCCGTATTTTTGCCCATAAGTCCCATAACCTTAAAACTATCATTTTTCATTTTACAATCAGGTTTATGTAAACGGGTCTGTGAACTAACCTCGCATAAAATCTTTTCCCATTTCTTATATGCAACCACCATCAGCAAGTGGTCAGATTGCCTGCTACCGTCATCTGATTCAATAGCACCATCTATTTTATCAGTCAACAGTGCCAATTTGGCTCTATCAACATTTTGCCTCTGCAAATTTACACAACGAACTAATTCTGTGACAATTCTTTTTTGTTCTGAAAAGGGAGACAAAAGCAATTCAGAGATTAAAATGGACCTCGTCTTTTGGATATACAAACGGTGACTTGTAGCTTAAAAATGCCGAAATGGAAAGAATGGGTGACAAGCAACCAAATATTGCCCCGTAAATCATCATCTGCAATTCCAAAGAAAGACAGCATCAAGGACATGGCCAACAATACCCCTAAGAAAGGGTTGATACAAATTGGTGAGTGAGCATGCACTCCATCAGAGACACAAAGAGAGCAATGCTTACAGGGGAAACTAAAACACAGAGTATAAAACTGTTGCCAATCAAGTGTATTAAACCATATTGGACCACATGAGCCAAGCAGCAAAAAAAGGGCTAACGCAAACAATAGGAAATGATAAAACTAACGTGAAGAAGTCCATGTCAAAAGTTTTAATTACAAAGCAATTCATGTTACTGACAGAAAATTAACAGCGATGACCTCAATGATTATTGAACAAAGAGCAAAATACACAGTTGAACTAGTAGCTATGTGGTATGGAGAGAAAAGTTAAGAAGTGTTTGAATTGCCACAAATGTTATTATTTACATATGGAACAAACCCCCAAAAACGCAGCAATTGCATTCCAAAATTGACGCATGTAAAGTATTATGCAGGATGGCCGAGCACTACAAGCATTTTGAGATAAATATCGCCAATAATAAAACAAATACATGCTACACACCTTGCCAACCAATACATCAACCGGAAGCTTTGCCAAATGATACCCAAGAGGGGTCAATTCTTCATCCCTTTCAATGGCAGAAACCTAAATCATAGGGAAAATAAATGCTCCATGACATTATTTAAAGAGCCAATAAATCTGAGGAAATCATATAAAGTAGAATTATTTACCTTTTAACTCATACAAAAAAATGGGTTAAGAGCATTATGTGGGACACTGCAATGCAGTAAAAAACTGCATACTGGAACTATTGATCGCTTTGAGAATATTTACAGTACACCCTTTCCTTATTGTGGTAATCAAACAGAGAATCCGGGTTCATTGAAAATAATGGCATGATTTTTCATATAATTCCTAATGATAAAGACTTTACAGAGCGGGGAACGATATCAAAATACGTACAGGTCATTAAGGAAGGGGCAAAAAGAATGATGCGCATTGATATTTCACTAAACTACACCATAAGTAAGACCAAACCGTTAGGCAAAAGCACAGAGTTAACCAATCGTACAAGGTTTTATACATTGACCAAGATCAACAGTGAAAATGAATGGGGCAGAGCTTAGGAAAATAATATATAGAATCACACAACGGTATTTAAATTTTGGGGGACCAGTGCATGAGTCCCCCGAACCTAACACAGTTCAGGAAGCATGAGGATTCCTCCAGACAAGGAATCCTATGACCTTCAACATAGAAAGCTGGGTCCTCGACACCTACCTCTATGGGTTCAACACAGCGGTCCAGAAAAGCATTAAAATGGGTACTGAAATTACAAAGACAAAAAAGATTCACGATTAACCAAGGGCTGTAACAGATAAATGAAGCCAGCATCATGATTTAGATGGAACTAGTAGAATTTCCTTCTCGACAGGATTCTGCTATATGCATGAATGAACCTTATTTTCTCATCATTCCCGGTCTCTCAAACTCCACTGCTAGAGATTTTGATTGCCCGAGAGAGTAATTATATCATAGGCATGTCACTAACTACAAGTGTTTAATAGATACAATTTCCACGAGCAATACAAGGAAAAGAAATAAAAAAAGGTGCGCATGAATGAGAATTACATCGATTCCCTTTCATTGTGCCCCCTCCCATTCAGCAATCAGGGAATGGATCCTGGATATGGTCATCCATATGTTCAGTTACCTTAAAGGCAATCATCTCTGTTGATGCTGACGATAAGCCAAAGCTTTTAGAGATTATATGGTTTGCACTTAATCGGGAAAATATGGGAGATCCCATTATATATTCTTACTATGATTTCTACCTTGAAGTTTGTATACCTGAATTATCTTGATCCCAACAACTAAAGGAAATGACTGGATCTCCTACCCCATCAAAATGGGATGTTTTTACATAGCCAAGATCAAGTCAATGAGAAGATGTAGTTCATAGAGGCTGTGGTTGAGAGAGGCCAACCTTCTTGGCACATATCACTGTACCAAAATCAACCTCAATGAATGACAAGACGTCCCCATTGGGGCATTGTGTGGACGTAGCCACAGATTGGCCAAACCACGTTAATCCCATTTTGTTCTTCTAGTTCATTTAATTCTCTTTTCCATATTCCTCAATAGTCAATACAAGACTTAACACTTGCACATGACAGAATATAGAGTTTCAGGACCATAGTTGATCAACAAAAGAAGATGTTAGAATATACCTCATATAATAATGAAATTGCTGAGTTTATAGCCTCCTCTCTTGGAGGTTCTAGAGCCTGAAAACAACAATTAACCAAACAAACAGGGATCAGATACATCATGGCAAATTCAGGTTAAAAAAACAACACTGTTGAAGAGATAAGAGAGTACAAACATGCGTAATTAGGCTCAAAAAGGTAAATAGATAAGAGCTTTTCTAGGAACAGTACAACATACCTTCAACAAAAATGCCTTTATGTTACCGAGAGAGAGCAATTTTATTTGTAAACATAATTCCACTAATGGCATTCGCAGCATCTCAGGTATCTTCACATCATATGCATCAACGACCAAAACAATCAGTTTTTATTGTAACGCGGCAACAAGCTGGATAACACTCTGAACTGTACTGAAGAAATCAGTACCTGGAATGGACGCATGAGATTTCCAAATCTGTGACGTGTATACAAGCAAAAACAGTTTCCAGGTTTCACACGTCCAGCTCTTCCACGACGCTGCCTCGCATTTGCTTGAGATATCCAATCTTCGACCATGCTAGACAATTTCTAATGGCAAGGGAATTAATTCATTTAGAAGCAAGAACAGACACTTTGCAAGAGAATCAGAGCTTGTCCACCATACAGTAGAACTGGAGTAGTAGATTTTTTATTTAGTATAATACATAGTTCAAGAATAGTTCACAAGGATTGTTAGAGCTTGTCCCACATTGGTTAATTATATAACCTCCAATATTACTATATGATCATGGGCAGCCTCACCACTTGTTACCAATTGCTATTGAGTTGGATACTTTGACATAGTATCAAAGCTAAGGCTTTTGGAAGCGCCTTTGGACAAGACCCTAGACTGATTAGCGTTGTTTGTTTCATAGTGGTCCCTTGGTTACGGATCCTTTGTTTACCTCTCCACGTGGGAGTCAAGGGTCGCACATACCGGGGAGTATTATTGCTTGTCAAACTTCTTAATTAAAACTCCAAAACTAGTATATGAGTCTGGACGATCTCTTCGCCAATTGGTTTTGAGTTGGATGCATTAACAAGATTACAATACTTGAACTACATGAAAGTTCTACACTAAAATACCACATGCAAGGATGAAATGCCACCCGAAACACATCAACACAAAATACTTCTGAATTTGTGTATTTACTTTAGCATTGACACCTCGAAAGGCAGCACATCAAACAGTTGATAAACAAGGAGTCCAGTCCTGGTGATTGGGTCAGAAATAACAGAGCTAGACAACTTTGATTTGACTAATCTTTACTAATGATGAATGACGCAAGCCAGAATTTTGGATGTTCATCTAATTCATGAAGGGGATGCGACATCACTGTACTAGATCATGGCCCAGTAAAGTTACGTTTCAAAATGCTGTTACTTAGCAGAAACAAATTCACGTCCCAAAATAATAACTCAAAAAGGCAAAGAACAAACCTTTTGTGGATTATAGCGATTCTCCTTATGCTTTCCACAGTCAATCACATATACCACGTCGTCTATTGTTATACTAGTCTCAGCAATATTGGTGGCTATTATAACCTGGGGAATGCAGACATTAAGAAAACATAAGATACTTATTTCGTTAGTCTAACAAAGAGAAAGCCATGCATATCTGTATCAGACATTCTTGATTACTAGCTTTACTAGCACAGTTCATTTCATATATCCATACCAAAGTTGATGACGTCAAATTAGCAGATACAAATATTGTCTCTCAATAGTCGATGGGGGTGCTATATATATACGTGCAATAAAGTGTCCCAATAGGACTGGGGGAATAGGTACAGTTCAATCAAGATCTAAGATTATATTGTCACACATTTAACAGAAGTTCAGAATACTTCAGATTTCCTTTTTTCATTTTGGTTAACTGTTTGTTATGTTTCAGATGCGATGAAACTCTTCTTTTTTCCCTCGGTAAATGGGCTAAACTGTCAATTGTTCTTCTACTCTTGACTATAGACTCATCCCATGGAAGTGAAGCACGTGACTTGATAGCACAGGCACAAGACCGTACCACCGAATGCATTTGAAGCATACAAATGAAAGACACATTAGGGAGTTGAACAAATGGGAATAGACTTCAAATGAGCCCCTCTGCTGTCCTCCACAACATTAGGTGCTGTTTGCTAACCATTTTTGGGTTTGAAGCTATTTTTGTGCCAGACCACCAAATTCATACATTCAGTTGCTAGAACAAATGTGTTTGATGATTGATTAATGTAGGGGTGTACAAAAAATCGACCGAACCGAACCGAATTGCCGAACCAAACCGAACCGGTCCCGAACCGAACCGAATCAAACCGAACCGAACCGGTTCGGTTCTTAGATGTTAAAAATTTCTGAAACCGGTTCGGTTTTCGGTTCTTGAAAATTTCCAGCGAACCGAGCCGAGCCGAGCCGAACCGGTTTAATATATATATTAAATATTTTTAAATATATTTTAATATATATTAAATATTTTTTAAATTTCTTAATATATATATATATATATTAAATATTTTTTAAATATATTAAATATTTTTTAATATATTTTAATAAATATATATATATTAATTGTTTTTTCCCGAACCGAACCGAACCGGCCCCGAACCGAACCGAACCGACACCGAACCGAACCGAACCGAACCGGGATCAATATAACCGGTTCGGTTCAGTGAACCTCCCGAACCGAACAGAACCGGTTCGCACAAAAACGTCCAAGAACCGAACCGAACCGGTTTCAGCCCTAGATTAATGGTACTTGGTTTACATAAGAAGACGGGTTAGATGCAATTCAAGACCACAAAATACTGTTATTCCACTGTGCATCCTATAAGAAGCTTCCCAGGACCACTTTCTCCTAACATGTGCTTGTTTCCTCAATCAGCTCTGCTATGCGCAGAGACAATTTGTAGAGACCCACGCAGAGAAACGCGTTTGGCCCCATTTCGGGTCCCCAAAAAATCTAGAAGCAATTTGCCCCTACGAATCCAAAAGTAATACTTATCGATATCCGCAGGAGCTGATTTTTTATAGGGCCCCATAAAATAATATTCAAAAATTTATGGATATTTTTCTAGATTTTTTGGGGACCCGAAATGGGGCCAAACGCGTTTGTCTCTGCGTGGATCTCTGCAAATTGTCTCTGCTGTTAGAATTTTTGATTTCCATTTCAGTGTTTTGATATATCTGTAACTCTAAGTGTTTTCCAACAAACCACATTATAGCGACAAAGTTCACACATGAAAATTAGCAAGGCACAGAAGACAAACACAGAACACTTTCACTGCTAAAAACAAGCAGCTTTACCTTGCGCATGTTATCAGGAGGACGTAGAAACACCTTTTTTTGATCAGCTGATGAGATCGAGGAATGTAAAGGAAGAAGCCACTCGGAAGATTGTCCACCAAATTGGCGAGAAGCTGCTAGTTTATCGAGTAACAGGTGAATTTCTCCAACGCCCTGGTGCAATTTATGCAACACCACGATCAGTTTCAGTGAATTACACAACCCCAGGATAATGCATCCCAATAAAATCCGAAACATGCAACTGACACAAAATATAACCGACCCGTAAGAAAAAATTTAGTGTATGAAACAACCAAAGTATAATGCATCCCAATAAAATCCAAAACATGCAACTGACACACAAAATATAACTGACCAGTAAGAAAACATTAGTTGGATAACTTACTGGCAAGAAAATCAGTATGGCGCCCTCTGGATGTGTTTCATCAATGAAATGAACCAGATCTTCAAGAAGGTCGTAATCAATAACATCTTCATTTAACCGTCTCTGCAGACGGGCCAAGTAAAACTTATGAACTCAACATCACAAATAAAGCAACAGCTGTACTCTGAACATTAGAAAACTATATCTCAAATACATTACCAAATTCTGTCGAGTTTGATCACTATATGTTTGATAAGTGCTCGGAGTATAGTATGGATTTATGCAATCTTCAGACAGCAAAGATTCATCACCCCATCCAGATAGAACAAGATTCT
Organism: Rhododendron molle; assembly: GCA_025413875.1. Taxonomy (NCBI): domain Eukaryota; kingdom Viridiplantae; phylum Streptophyta; class Magnoliopsida; order Ericales; family Ericaceae; genus Rhododendron; species Rhododendron molle. Next base: position 43,570,244 of record CM046398.1, read on the forward strand.
TCTTCCCTCTGTGGTTGCTAACAGGATCATTCTGTAGCCATCGAAATTCAAGGACCCATTGTCAGTGGATTGATTTCAAAATAATACTTTGTTACCTACATGCATGAAGAGATAATGACAAATATATAGAAAACTGTTCAAGCTTTTGTGGACTCTATGTGAGTACCAAAACTATAGCAAGTACAAAAGTTAACTTAGAGACACTGACGCAATAGAAACAACAGCTATCAAAATTATCAAGAACAAAATAGCTATGTCCAAAACTAACAGTAATTTGGACACATCTGCTGGGACACATGCCCAAAAACCTGGCAGCATTGCAGAATATCAAGCACCTATCCCTTCCTAGAGAGCAAAAGTGACAACTGAGGGACATATACTTGCACAAAATAGCTAGTCAATCCAAGTTCCAGTGATGCCTTGTACTCCAACTTATCTATCCGAGGTCACGGCTCATCTGGAAGTGCATAAGGTAGCATTCAAAGCATCCGTACCATTCCCCTACGAAAGCTTCCCTGAAAAACATTCCACTACCTCTACCAGCCCCACCACAGCACAACCACCTTCTCCCTCACCCCTCAAATCCAGCCCTTCATGTGAGTCCATGGATTTTGGGCCGGGAAAAAATTACAAGAACTTTTGACAAGGGAGGGGTGAGAGCCACAGAACTGGGGTTAAAAAAGGTACAACCTGAATATTGACAAGCAGTATTGAAGATCTGCAAATAGAGATACCTTCTCCTTTGTGGATGTATAATCTCTTAGGTAAGCTGGAGAATCTGAAGCAAGGCGATACTTAACAGTTTCGTATATATCCTCAAGAAAGTAAGTTGAGACAGGATGTGTTCGGCCTTGAGCAGTGATTACTGGGCAGTGACTGAAGTACCTCGAAAACAGATCTGAATCAACAGTTGCAGACCTAAACATTGAAACCATAGATGGGCACAAAAGCAAATAAACTTAGTAACTATCAACAAACATATATATGAACAGAAGCCATACATAAATAAGCATTATTTATGAACAGCAACCATACATAAGAATAACTTTCAACTTAGGGGTGCTATGAGCAGATTGCTTCTCCATCAGGTTCTTTAGTACAATGAGTAGAAAATCACCCTGACACCAAGAAAAAATATTGATCAAATCTTATCCTGAAATGATATTCGAAATATCTGGTATACCTTCACTATCTTTTTGCCAAGAGTATTTGAGAACTACAAAGATATTCACTTTGATAAGAAGATTGAGTGGAAAATTTCAGAAAAAAATTTGGTGGAAGCATCAGCCCATTTAACTATCTATTTAGGAAGAGGAGACAGAGGTGAAATCTAGTTGGATTCAGCTCAGGGTTGGTAATACAAAACTGAAACCAAGTAAACAAACCAACCCTGATAGAAGGACCATTTAACAGGTTTTGATACCTTGACAAAGGCTGCTGTCAAGTTGAATCATTCGCCAATATCAAATTAATCATGAAAAATCCATGTTAATGCAACTGATTTAGTATTTCTTTAATGGAAATAGCATCTTTAACAAGAGCAGATAAGAAAATAAAAAGCAGCATCGACATGAGTAAATTACAGAGCATAATTTGACCACCAAGGCATATCCACAGCAGATATGTCTACAAACATAGCTTAAACCATTGGCCAACCTATTCATCCTCTAAGGATGCTACAGATGAAGTTAGTGCTCCGGCTCCTTTCCCGCAGCTAAAAAGGATAAGTTATCCCACTAGACCAGAAAGATTCACTTCAACAATGATGAATGAGGACAAGTAAAAACCGATATTGATGAATGATGCAAGCAGACAAAAGATGCAGAGAATGCAACTACTGATAGTGCTACCCAAACTATTTGATAAGTGACACAACATATGTATAGAATCTTACAAAAATTCACAACAATACACCACTACATAGGAATGTGAGACGTTCCAATTATCAGAAACACTCTACACAACTCACCAGAAGGGAACGTTCATGCACTTCGTCAACAATGATATGAGTAACACCAGATAAATTTTTATCCCCCTGCCAATTGAGATGCTGTCAGAAAGAGGCTAGAATTTGGAGTATGATATGGGTCTCTCAAAGCATGCTGCATAAAATCAAATATACTTAAAGAGGGAAGAAATAGGTTCCATACAAATACATGCTTACTTCTGCAAGAAAATGAGAATTGATAAAAATCAACCACAAATAACTCAAGATTTTCAACTAATTCCTAAAACACAACATATGAATAGAATAACAAAATACAAGCTTCAAGATGAAAACGAGAAGCTTCTGAACGTGCTAATAGAGGATGAGAAAGCGCATTGCTTCGCCATCTCTTTCTTCATAGTAAAAAGCAAGCACGTCATAAGTTTTGACTCGTTTAACTTCCATACAAAAAGAAGTTTTCCAAGGCTGAATGTAGGGTTAAAAACTCCTGGAAAGAGGAGGAACAAAACAGAAAAAACCACAGTACCATATGGCATCTGCAACAAACACTGGAAAGTACCCCAACATTATCGTGTACTGAAAAATCAAGAAAGACGTGTATATCATTTGGGTAAGACCTGGTGACTGTTGTACATAAAGAACAAAACTGAACAATTAAATGGATAGTAGTATATTTTTGTTCCTAAGATGTTTTGCTGAGTAAAGCTCTTTCAGGCAGCACTAGAGCAGAATGAAGAATAGTCGCCATGGACAATTAAGCAGGAAGTTAACTAAATCACAACAACTATTCAGGTGAAACGCGGAGCAAAGTAAATTACGATCTGGCTAAAAACTCAGTGCCACACATGAATTGATGAATTGAATCAGATTAAGGAGAACAGATTGACAAGAACGCTAGGCCTACCGCAAATTTCCTCAGAAGAATGCCAGTTGTGCAGAACAGAAGCTTTGTTCTTGCATTCCTTCACAACCACAAATATCAAGGAAACAAACACCCAAGTATTAGTATGCAATGCTCAAGTTGCTTACAGAAAATAGAGGTAAACTTAAAAAGAAAGAACACGTAGACTGGTGAGGCTGGAAAAGACTCTTCATGATTGAAGCAATTTATATGATAGAGCCAACTAGGATATCGCGTGTTTAAAGGTTTTTATGCAAAGCCAAAACCCTTATAAAGCTTTATCTAATCTATATACCATGCCCAAGCATGAATCAAGAGAAGGCACACCCTTCCTATCCAACAGCTGTATAAACAATCAAGAATATAATCTTCGCTTGAGGAATTGGCTATTGGAATCTTCCTATTCCAATTTACCTAACTACCTCTCCAGCAACGTAAGTCCCTCACTGGCCTAGAGCACACTCAAGACAACAAAAACTGAGGCCACCAGCACTAAATCCCATAAATACCGACAGCACCAGGAGAAAGAATAGAGAAGCTTCAGAGAAACTTCTTGTTGGATGGCTTTGGTGATGATTCAAATATTATTGGGTGTACTTGGAGTCAATGTGTAAGTATATCACTGGGAAAGGAGGGTGGACTCCTGTAGACCTTTCTGCAAGTATAGGATGTCTTTAAATTCAAGTAACCACAGTAAGAAGAAGGACTACTTTAGCACCTTGCACTATCAAGACGAACTTGATAACCAACCAAAGAACCATTTGAACCAGGAGAAGATTCACATCGCTCATCAGCAACTCGTTCTGCCACAGAGATAGCCTACAAAACAACCACAACAAGTCACCAAGTGCCTTCAAAGCTTAATACATGAAAAGGCAAGACTTGTAAATACATGGACAGAACACACACAAAAATACTGTCAATGTGAAAATAGATTAGATGAAATTCATTTACTCACTGCTATTCTCCTTGGTTGTGTGCATATAATGTTACAGTATCCACCATGTCCTTCTTCAATCATGTCATCCAATATATATTGTGGGACCTACACAAACATCTAGTCAGGGTACAACGTTCAATGCTGTTCAACAGAAAGCAAAAGGAGGAGAGTGCCAAAGAAGGTTGCACTAAGAGTCTTAACAAGCTAGGGAAAGCATATGTGGGTATATGAACGCATGTTAAGGCGACAAATTGCTTATAGTAGCTTGAAAGAAAAATAAAGTTGAACCTGTGTTGTCTTTCCAGAACCTGTTTCCCCACAGACAACAAGAACATTATTCTCCTTCAACAATCGCAGTACATCACTCTTCAGCTCAGCAATAGGAAGTGCAGCTCTAGATTCTAACATTTGCTAGAAAGGATAAAAACAAAAGCAAAAGCAAATTACAAGATGAACACTATATACCAGTTTATTAGTAACAACTAACTTTGCTAAACAGGGCATGGACAACATACAACACAGGCAAGATAAACAGTGAAATTCAAGAATCAAGATAACTTGCTGAATATTGGTTATTGCTAAATCAAAATGACAAATGACAACTACAAACTGCTCTCATCATTAGACACCGTAAGCTTTGCTAAAAGCTGATTGTCAGTATTTGACAAGAGAATCATGGCAAATTCGTTGTATACCATTCCCTGAAAAATGACTATGGGATAGAAAATGGATGCCGGCATTACCCAGCTGACCGAAAAAGAACAAGAGACTTTGAAACTCTTAAATCCATACTCATGCTTGTTTCAGGACATACAGAATGAGAACAAACATGGAGTCAAGTTCCTACTCTTCATAGTCAATAAGAAGTTTTTGTGTTGATAACCTCTCACAGTGCTAACGACTTCCAAGGCCAACTATCACTTATAGAATCATTTTGTTGAAAATATGGATGGCAATAATACTCTTCATTTCAAACAGTCAACCATACATTACAGCAAGAGTTGCTAGGACATGAAGGCAAGCAGGACAAGAAAATACAATAATGAGACAGGGCATGGAACTTGATTACTCCAAGTAATTAACTCAAGTCTCTCCACAGGACTTCTTTCCAATAGACCAGTGCCAGAAGATACTAACCTTGTATCTATGCATTTTCTTTTTGTTTACTAGTTCCAGTCTCAGACAAGAACTTTCTGCTTCTCTGTGATAGTCGACACCTGTATAGTAAAAAAACACAAATCACAAGTCAGACGACTTTGAGAATCACACATTTTCTGACTCTAGAGAAAATTCATAGTAGTCAGTTATATTCCTTCAATTTCTCCTTGTTTTGGATACCATGTTAAAGCATCCAACTCAAAAGCAATTGGCAATGAGTGGAGAGGCCGCCTAAGCTCATATACTAGTTTTGGAGGCTATAACTACACTCCCCAGCACGTGCCCCACAACCCGTGCGCCCGCCTGTGGAGAGGTAAACAACAGGTCCATAACATAGGGACCACAACAAACAACGAAACAAGGTGCACTTAAGGCACAAACAACGGGAAAAAAAATCAAGAGAGTCTTGTCCAAAAGCCTCCGAAACCCTAGCTATGATACCATGTTATTAGAGCTAAATAGAATTGTTTAGGGTGTTGTGTTAACCCTAATACACAGATAACATTAACATATATAGAGAAGATGTACATGATTAAAGACCAAACTATCCCTCATCATATTCTAACATTGAGCATAAATGTCATCATGCAACTTGTTAGCCCCCTCAGAAAAATAACCTAACAGGCCTTTGTCAATTAATTGGAAGGCCACATGCCAAACCTTAATTTCTCTCTTCTTTTCTTGCCTATTCCTTTTGGAGAATTTCTTGTTCTCCTTATCTCCTTTCTACTTCAAAAAATCTTGGTTGCCAATCAAAGAGAATATTACTTTCGGCAAGGAAAAGCTCATGAAGAAGTCTGTGAACATACTTTCAGCCTTCAGATCAGATACTATAGGTGTTGAGTCAATGTTTTCCAGCACAGGAGGCTTTTGAAACTTTTCTTTAAGAGAGCCACTCAAGGCATCACTAGAAGTAATCAACTCAGAGCCATCAGCGATTAGTAAAGAATCCACAAAACCAGCCCTTCTATCTTCCTCACTGTCTCCTGCTTTGATTGATGATTCCCCTGTACCAGTTCAAGCAAAAGGGATACGTCTTTTACAGATCCTAATACATCATATTAAATTTAAAGCACTATGGGAATTACCACACAATTCTTCATTGAACGAACATCAAACCTAAAGTAAATTAAGAAAGCCAAAGCCTGCAGAAAAGAAAATTCTGCTAATTGAAGCCAACAAGAAAGGTCACCTTCCTCCCAGTGTAGAACAAACGAAGCATAAGGTTCTGTAATAAGCAGGTGAACAGGAAGATCCTGAAACAAGCGATAAAGAGCAAATGCCGCAACTCTGTTCTGTGCATCCTGAGAGCAAATACGTAAAAAGGTGAGATTCGAAAAGAAAATTTCAACTCGTGTGGATCACAATGAAATCAATCCACAGACTACATTAAGAAGATAAACTTCATTAAACACAAAACAGAAACAAGAAAACTGAGCAAAAACAACTCTTTGATGAAAGGATTCTAGAAGAGCATAGGGACAGAGATGGAGTAGGATGGAAAGAAAAAAGTACATTTGTTAATTACATATCAGGTATAAATGAGGAAGGAACAAATCATAAATGGTACAACATTTTGCATTTTTATCAAAGTCCCGCATTGATATATTTTTGAAAGATTCACCTTTTCATCAAGCCAAAAATAAGACTAAATACAGCGATTTCATGGGGCTTAAATGACAATCCAGAGCCAGCACATTATATATGTCTAACAAGAGGCTCATCAAGAAAACTGTTCACGATTTAGACCTCAACCCAACCCAATCCAATCCAACTGTACCACAACCTGAATGTCTTTCTCTACAAAATTTCTATTTTCCATATTCATCTCCAGATGCATTCAAAGAGCACATTATGAAGCAAACTAAAAAGGGATTCACGGCAAACAAAAGATGGATGAATCAAGCATTAACTGTTGCCAATGGCTATACCTAGATGTTAAACTTTTTTTCGTACGCAATAGGAAAAAAATGACCAATCAAATCAGTAGTGCGATTCTATTTGTCAGTATACGTGGTGCTTGTTTAAAAATTAATCTAAAGGTTAGGTCTTACACACAGGAAACAGGCGTCCTATCACCTTGAATAGACAGGAACCTCACTAAGCAATGGCTTCTCTCGAAGAAAGCTGCATTAACCGGGCCTAAAACTCCAGAGTGAAACTCATGGTTATGGAAAGAAATGAAGCTAGCAAATGCACGCACATCTAAAGGTAAATATTGCATAAAATTTTGGACTGCAAGCATATAAATTGTCGGAGTAATTACCTTGTTGTCTAATTTATGCCCTGTGAGCACCATAGTACCAGACATAACATCTACTAGAGAATCTGAAGGTCCGGGAGAAAGTCTGTACCTCAGGAGATTCCGAAGTTTCAACATGACTAGGAAGTTGAAGAGTAACTAGCCCTCCAGCTTGTCTACTCTTGCCCCTCCCACTAGCTTTGCGCAGTATGCTGACAGCATAGCTGGCATTCTTTTCTTTCCCAAGAACTTTATCATACTTTGGTGCTACCCACCCTGATTTTTGACAAAGCTGTTGAAGAACAGCTTTAGGTATCCTTCGCGGGTCCCCCTGTAATCATTTAAACCAGAGATATAATATAGTCAAGAAAATGAACCTCGGTGAAGGAGACAAGGGCGAGGCACTGAACACATACTTCTGCACTGCACGACATACACTATTCAATCTCCTGCAGCCCATATACCAGCACAACGAAATGATTTTTGTTATACTTTTTTTTTTTAAGGTTTAACTTTTAATAATCAACTCTATGCATATATATACATAAATACCTGTACACAAAACTTCTTATAAGGGCGCCCTTACCGTATTAAAGTGAGGACACCCCTTGCCCGACCAATTTGCGATGATCCGAGCCGCTCAATGTGTTCAGAACTTGATTTTAAGGATATCCGCGAGAAATCAGCAAAAAAAAAGCCCGGGAGGGCTTCATCCGAGCAGTTTTTATTTGTTTTTTATCAAACGGTTCAAATAAAAACTGCTCGGATGAAGCCCTCCCTGGTCCTTTTTTTTTTGCTGATTTCTAGCGCGTACACCTAAAATCACGTTCTGAACATATTGAGCGGCTCGGATCATTGAAATTTGGTCGGAAAAGGGGAGAAAAGGGGACATTCGCAACTTAACTAAAATAAGGGCGCCCTTATAAGAAGCTAACTCAATACCTGTATATGAGCGAAAATGCAAGACTTGATGTTTAATAAAGTTCCATATCTGTTCTTGATGCATACAAATCTTCCTATTATTACTATCTCCTGCTATAGCTATACAATATATACACGTGTATGAAAAGTGGAAACAGTTCTATTTGATGAAACTCGTGTTAAGTTGTTAGTTGTCCCAAAAGCTTGAGTTGTAAGGAAATTGGCTCAACAATGTATATCAAGCTATCTAACAATTGTATTTATGAGTAACACTTAATCCTTATAAAAGAAGAAGGGCAAAAAAATGGCAAAATCTTCACTTCATGACAACAAGCTCAATACATTGCTCATTTTACCTTCTTCCAGATGCCTTCAAGGTTTTCTAAATTCTTCCCACTGGACATCTTCTGTTTCTTTTGTAGATTCACATCCCGGGGAGGTAAAACATCACCAGATGAGGCATCTTCTGAAAAGAAATTTCCAAGCTCTACGTCCCCAGGTTCCTCAACTAAACCACGAACGGGAATACTCAATGGGTTTTCTTCATGTGAAAGGTCCATTGAAGCAGAACCATCACTAACTTCTCCATTTACTTTTGATTCAACTGCTTGTAGGATGGACGCTTTATCACCTTCTTCATTCCCCAAAGCAACAGCCTCAGGTTGTTGCAAAGGCATGGAACTAGAAGATGAATGGTCAGCTGCCCAAAAGGAAGGACTCTCATTCCCAGATGCCAAGATGTCATCCCATAGTCCTGTTCAGAAAATTCATTTAGCATATGAAGAATACATGAAGCCAAAGCTGGAAAAAATCACTCGAATTTAAATCAACCTATGGCAGACATCTCTTGCTTGAGTTTGCGAATAATTTGGCCTGCTTCTTGTTGGCCTTTCTTGTCACCTCTTTCTTTGGCATTCATAGCTTCTATCCTTGCACTGTGGTATTCTCTGACAAGAGAATCATAAGAATCCCTTGGTTCTGTAACCTATCCATAGGGGGAACCAAGATTATGTTGAAATCACACATGAAATTGAACAATGAATGTCACATTGTTCAACTGCTTTCATTCAGAAAACAGCATAAGCCTTTTTGGAGAAGAATTACGCGGTCTGTGACTAGGTCAGGCTAACAATATAAGAGGAATCCTATGCAAAGTACAATCCCCAGTGGACAACATGAAGCAGGAAGAAGAGGCAAAAGTGTTGAAAGACAAGGATACCTCATCATTTACTATACCAACATGGATCAATAACAAACATAAGTATAATATTATCAGCGGTAACGTGAGAAAAAAATACTTGAGAACTATTACTTTTGTTAATTTAGAGTTCTGTTTGGATTTCGAATTGATAAAACAGTGCATAGTATGAAATTTGAAAATTCTATGGTTTTAGTGTTGTACTCTCTCACGTGTTCTTTCCCATTTTGCATTTCCAAGCCACAGATTTTAAGCCATCAAAATAATCAACTACTCAAATTCAGGATAGGTGGTGTGCCGAGGGATTGGAAAATAATCGATCCACCACTCGGTTGATGATTACTGCCAAACAGGAATCCGTACAAACTCCTAACTAGAAGATGCCAACTACAATGCACTTTTTTAGAATTTTTAAGGGTGTCTTATCCTCTATGAAAGCATTTGACCCCTCTCTAATTGAATGGAATCAATTCAAGTTTTCACAAGTAAATAACATAAAGCAATTGAACAACCTTGAACTGCGAGTTCTGAGACCGTATTCATGATTCAAGAAGATAGGTTTGAGTCTTCAAAAGGTGATTCGGCTTCAGTAACTCTTTATTTCGAAACAGTTTTCAATTTTTTGATTTTTCCTTTTCAAAGCTGCAGTGGAAGTTGACCCCTGCAGCGTACTTTGAACTTCATTTCCCACAGCACAAAGTCATAACCGAATTCATTATGCGTATGTTCGGTGTCTTGCCTATCCAGCAAAGGAAACAAGTCATTTGTTTGAGCATACATGATTGTTGATAATCTAGCCTCGCGTGTTATATAACCCAACATTTTTTCTTACCACGTACAATGGACAAGATTAAACTGATAAAAAGACAGAGGAGTTACCTCCTCAACCGGTTAACCAAACTGAAAACACCTAATATCTTCTTAGTACTAGAAACAATACAAACAGAAATTACCTCCTCAACCAAATGCTTGCCAATTGAGTCAGCTTCCCAAGTTTCAGATTCATCCTGGAATTGACAAACAACTATAACTCATTCATTCAAAGCGTTAATCATGCTCGCTGCAAGCTCTCTGTGCGGCGAAAAAGTAGTAAAAATTTCAAGCATTAGAAAACAAAAGTTTTGGCACTTCCCGCGCTGGTACATAGAAAATCCGAAAGAGTAATGAAGTGTGTAAGGATTAAAATTGCGACCCTGACTACTTAAAATTACTGTGCTCTTATCAACAACTGTAAAGCACAGAGAAAGGGTGCCCTAATGTCATTCAGAAGGACCATAGGTTGCCACCAAAGCATAAGGGAAAAGAACAGAAATAAAAAGTAAAAAAACATATGAAATACCCTATCAAACAAAGGCAAGTAAAAAACATGAAGAGAAGAATCGTACAATGCACATACATACGAGGTTAAAGTACACACAATATGTACTCCGAGACTAAGGGTGGGAGCTATGATGTGTCAATAAAGTAGATGAGAGTGAGAGAGGAAAGTTTTACGTCTATAAAAAAATAATAATGAGTTCCGTCAAGATTGCAAAACTTAGAATTCTCAACCCAATAGACATGAGTCTATGAAAATAAAACTAGGGTAGAGGACCGGAGGTACACGAACCTAGATATATGGTGGTTAGTAGACAGGCAGTAGGTGCATGGGCTTGGCTTGTGAAGCACAAACAGTCGTTTTTCCAGAGAGAGAGCTGGTGACCAAGGAATTGCTAGAGGTGTCCAAAAGAATTTCTAGCAAGGCTGAAGTGTTTTGAGTGATTACCTATCAAAATTTGGTTGACTAACATCATGGTTCTATACACAACCAATTTGCATCCTTAGGTGTTGAACTTTATTTCGATTATTTTTGGAGATCCAGATGAAGGGACCGACTAATATTATCTTAACTTTGACAACTAAAAACAGAGAGATAAAAGTTGCCCAAGGATTTTGTTTACCTCTTCCTGATGTTCCAGATATCTCCGTATCCAATCTGCTTGAGACGGTTGGCAGGAATCCAGAGTATTATCATCTGAACGCCCCTTGATTCTAACATTAAGTTCAGGCGTTTCCTCCCCAATCTTGGCAGATGAATCCACCGAAGGACTCCAATCCTTTCTCGAAGTTGATATGATCCCAACAGCACCTCCTAGCGTGATCGATATTAAGGAACTTATGTTAAAGCACAATTCTCTATGTCCCACACTGATATGTATGAACCTATTGTTATGCAGTGCGCTACATTTCTAAGAAACACTAAATATGTTACTCCTATTACTTAACAATACCTTCATTGGTATAGAGAGAAGTCCCAGTAGAAAACTTCAGTGGAAGCTCATTCCCAGGCAAATTCAAGCATAGCCAATCAAGTGCAGCCTCGAGACTAGCACCATCCTGTGCAGAAAAAAAACAGAACAAACCAGTCAATGGTGAAAATATTACTCCAGCAAACTAAGATTACAACAGGATTCCAGTAATATTTAAAATCACCAGCAAAATTATTCAACAAAGCAACAATGAGTAAGAATTAGAAGAGACAGAATAAACCAAACTAAGATCCATGTTTGATAGATATAATCAACAAACTAAGTTACAGCAGGCCCTTCCAATAAAAAGAATAACCAAAGAAAAGTATGGACTATGGAGTAAAGCAACCACGAACATGGTATTAGAAGAAACCAACATAAGGTTCAAGTGCACAGTACATATCCATTGAAGATTAGAAAACAAAGAACAACATGTTAGAAACATATCGAACAAAAAAATGTTGGCAAACACTGAAATATCAGAGAAAGTGGCAAGCTACGAATATTACGTATACATAAACGTACAGGATTTAGTTGAATGTAGTAACATATTCTTTGGTCAGTTTACATTGCTTATTTCACCCAGAAAAACAATGCTAACAACTGCCCGTTTAGTGCCAAATTTTGAAATTTGATACACTTTTCACAAATTTTCGTATAATTTCGCACATCCTAATACACATTTTCATGCTACACTGCACATTTTGAACCTTAAGAACTGCCCACAGTGGTCGTTTTCCAATATGATGTTGATTATATAATGCAGGAAGTAGAAAAATAAATTGAAAAAGAACAATAGCATATAGCAATTGAAGCACGTGGCTGAACTCAACTGGAGTGCAACGGAGTTCAAGTTCTTTTCATCCTCGCATATTTTTCTACATTGTTTCATAAATGAAACGGAGACTGAATATTCAGACAAAACGCAAGGTACATATTCTTTGTTCAAGCAGAATGTACATATCCAATGAAAATGAAGATTAGAAAAAACAAAGAAGACAGGTTAGCAACTTATCAAACTAAAAATTTTAGCACACACTGAAATACTATAGAAAACAGATATTGCATAAACATAGTAGCATTTAGTTAAACGAAGACCACATAACATATTTTTGCACAGTTCACATTGCTTATTCACCCAAAAAAACACTTAACGGTGATGCTAAGAACCAGTGCTCTAAAAGTTGCTAGGTGTTAGTCGAGCGGAAGAGGAGCGCCTAGAGGTCGTTTTGTTGGCCAACCAGCTCCCTAGGCGGCTGACAAGTCGGCACCTAGGTCGATTTTTATGGAGGCGTTGAACAGGGCCCAGCGCCTAGGCTCGGCAGCCTAGACCGATTTTTAGAACAGAGCAAAGAACTGCCCTTTTGACTGTCGAACAATGCCAAGCTTCTTAACTAAATACACTTTACACACATTTTCTTTGATAACCAGATGTTCGGCCAGCTTGAGCGCATCTCTACTTTTCACACATTTTAATACACTTCCGCATACTTCATTGACATTTTCAAACTACAATGCACGTTTTGAACCTTAAAGGCTGCCATTGGCCATTCCCCAATATGATGCTAATAATATCAAAAAGGAAACACAAAACAAATTGAAGCAGAACAATAGCATAGCAATCGAATTGAGGCACGTGCCTTAAGTAAACTGGACTACAATGGAGTTCAAGCTTTTCTGTTTTCTCAATCCCGTATTAATTTTCTACATTTTCTCGTAAACCAAACAGAGAATGGATATTGGAGACCAAAAAAAAAAAGGCCACCTTGAGAGCAGAGAGAGCGCGTTCGATTTGATCATCGGAGAAGCCTTCGCAGGAGAGCTTCTCGTAGACGGACCGAAGCTTCTTGGCTTTCTGCGCTTTGGAAACGGACGGTTCGGCCGGAGGAGGGGCCGGGGACCGGCCGGAGTTGAGCAAGAGACGGCGGAGGCGGTTCTCGTTCTCGGCCGTTATCTGGAGTTTCGGACCGGTGGAAGAAGATTGAGATTTGGCTTTGGACGAGGAGGATGAAGAAGATGGCTGCTGCTTCTGCTGCTGCTGTTTCTTTTTCGGAGCCATTTGAGAGAGAGAGAGAGAGAGAGATGAAATGGCGAATTACCCGATATTTACAGGATGAAACAGTGATAAAGTGTAAAAAGAAGCGTGTTCACTACACACGATTCGTTGAAACCTTGCGGCCACATTGGTAAAACTTTTCCACCCCAACTCAATGTGTCATGGCCGCTACATTTTACCCTATGGCCGCAATGTTTCATAGTTTACTATAACTAACTACTACTCAAGTAGGTTTGATTAAAGTGTGGCCAGATCTATTTTCATAGGAATAAATTCACACCCATCGTCTCCGAACATCAATTAATAGGTATTCGATTAACATGATTTATCGTCTTGACTTTTGACAAGTTCTACAACCTGAACCGTTTCGATCCAGAAATAAATCTGGCATGACTTCACAACTGACCAATTTACGCGACGCGTTCCCTGTAACTTGTCTATTAGTTTAGTATAAGATAGTTTAAATTTAGTTGGCTGATATACATTTTTATGATTCTTATGAAGCCATGACTTTCATGGTAAGACTCTCATATTGGAATCAAGGTGACATTGGAAAGAGAAACTAGTTTGGGCAGGGCAGGGAAGTACAAGAAGTCTGGTGTAACTGAGAGTTCTCTTAAAAATCGATCACACAGCCTTGGTTTTTTGTTTCCCCACTTCAATCCCGTCTTTGTAAGTCTCTCATAGGCCGTGTCCTATTTTCACTTGGGTTGCAGTCCCTTCTACACCTTTCTGTGTGTGCAAGTTTCTTTGTTTTCCACTGACGTAATCTGTTGTTGTTCGTGACTTAGACAGTACTGCAGAACAAGCTCATTTATTTGTAAAATTTTACAAATGTGTCTTTGGATCTTTTCTTTTTTTTGGTACTGAGATTAATTGGCACTTTTTTTTTGAAATCTCCTAGTTCACTATTTTTGCTAAATTGCTGTTGTTAACTGTTAGTTGATACCCCAAATTCTGCTGTGGAGTTGCCCTTAAGTGTTAGGTTGTGTTGGATAAATTCTGACCATGTGAGCTGATGGTGGTAATGTGGCACCACATGACATTGATGGCAAATTGGCAATGTTGTGAGCTTGAAGCTACAAGGAGCTGTGGCTCCTGTCCAAGGTCGGTAAAGACTGCCAAGATGGGGATCGATAGAGGGTCGTTTGATGGAAAACTTTCCCGAAATTGTTGGGGCGTAACCAATAGCAGACGAGGAGACAGCCCAGCCTTGAGCTGAACCCACTCTCTGGAACGGATGCAGATTTCTGAACCAACATCTGTGCTTGGCCATCTAATATTGCAATGCGCTTTTTGGTCTTTCTCCCTAATTCCAGGATCCATGCCCTAGATAGTGTGTCACCATCAGTTTTGAGATATTTCAGTATATTCACAAGGGAAATCACTGCTTCCATTTCACCCGCATCAAGAAGAACAAGACGGGAAATCAAGGCACGAATCACTTCCATTCGAACTTGTATGTCCTCAGACAATTTTCAGTGGAACAATAGAAGATTTTGATTCAGATACGGATAAATCATACCATGAAAAATGCAAATAGGGGATATGAACGATGAAAGGAAAAGAAAAGCAAGCACATTAAAGACTGTCGATCATAAAGTTCAATCTAGAGCGACAACCTTTCTATACACTGCCTTTTCGTGTATGTAAACACGTAGTTAAACATGCACATATGTGCAGTGTGTTAGCGCATGCAAACAAGTTCCGCTCGGTCATAGACTCATAATCATCAGTATGTCACAACAGAAGGATGAAAGTTTTTGCTCGTCTACATTCTTGTTAATGCATATCTACACTTTTGATGGAATTCACCCAAAAACATACCAATTTTCAGCATACTTATATGGAAGCTACTCATTTCTAGAAACTGGAAGACGTATCTTAATAGTTACTCTCCATGATCTAACAATTCGTGAGCACACTATTACCAAGAAAACAAGAAAATCCAGGAAGGGAAATGTCAAATAAGGTAGTGGTCCTTCTCTTCTCTGTAAGAAAAGATCTCTTCTTCTTTTTTGGTGCAACGGAATAGATTAGAATAAAACGGAAGAGTTTCAGGCAGCGTTACAACAGAAATAAATATACAAGTAGAAACTGACATTGGCACTAATGCTAGTCCCTATGATATCCAATGCCCATAGCATCTTCCAAAACGGAGAGTCTAACCGATTGAGGTGTCTCCTCCGTTACAACCAAATCTGATTCTTGTTCAGCCCCAAGATGGGCCAAATCATCTGCACTTTGGTTAGCTTGCCTGTAGATGTGGCCAAGCCTTGACTGCGTGCGAGTCATGAGAACTCTTGGAGTCTTCAATGAGTGCTTGTTGGGAATGTCCTGCTGGGGGGGCCTTCCATGATCAATTTCACAGCCATTTGAGAATCTGTCTCAATGCTCACATTACTAATACCTTTCTCTAGCATTATGGTTAAACCCCTGTAGATACCCCATATTTCAGTCTCCAAAACCGAGCTGCTCTCCAATTTGCTGTAGTATCCCAGAATCCAGACTCCTCTATGGTCCCGAAGGAGCGGTTCGTGCTTTCATAGAGATCAACCTCTCTTTTTTAAGAATCAAGATCTTTTGCTCTGAAAGAAAATAAAGTCTCCTCCGAATAGATTTGTTTTGAGTATATATAACGCGTATCGGAGCAAGGACATCAAAACATTAGTCAAAAAAATGAACGGAAAAATCATATTCAAGATTATTCAAGATTTAGAGCATTGGAGATGTCAAAGTTGAGCTGGATAAGTCAACGGTCTCCAACCCATCTGCCTTCACTTATGCCAAAATTGACGTGACTTCGACATCTCTGACTCCTATGCCAATTTTGACATCTACCTCTCGCCAATTTTCAAAAACCACTTTTGTAAGTTCAAAAAAATTCCTGCCGTTTGATGATTTTTTTTTCCTTTGTCCATTTAAGTTTGACCTCTATTTTTTTGATAAAAGAGTTAGAGAGGGAGAGCTTGATGCCAAATTGAAAATATCAAAATACCACATAAGCCTCAAAAAACATAAGCCTTCAAAAAAAATTTGTCAAATTTGACATGGCATGCTAAGTGGGAGAATTGACATGTGAAGCAATTCCAACCCAAATGTCAAATGTTTACGTGTCATTTGATTGACGTCCCCCTCTCATGTCAAATTTAACATGTGATGTAAAAAAATTTCTTTCATTACTTATCTCCAAAACTTCCTAAAATAAAACATGGGCCAGACTATTTGCAGTCACAAATTTCCTGAACGTAGTAGTCTGTATATTATATGGTACACACCTGTTTATAATATGGTACACATGCTACGTTCAGAAAATTTGTGGCGGCAAATAGCGGAGTCCTAAAACATTTGACATGCTGATGGAAAAATTCCAACCTAGAGGTCAAATGTTAACCAATCGATGCCGGAACACATTTTTCTTTGAATACTTGCACTTATCACACTGGATTGGACCTATTTGTTCAAAGACAAAATATGATCTGATAAGCTTCGATTGGTAACCGACGAACATGATTTTTTCGTAGTCCAAGTTGTCAACGAGCTCTACAATATGAACGGATCCGATTATTATTGCAGGCCCAAAAAAATTTAAAATGGACGGTGATGGACCATAGCAAGTAGCAACTTGACAGGACCCTTGCAAACCTCATCGCTCTCTCTCTGTTCGTCGCCCAAATTTACAAATCTCATCGCAGAGAGAGGAAAACCAACAGGTTCCTCTCCCTCTCTCTCTCTCTCTCTCTCGAGAGAGAAACCTCATCGCTCTCTCAGTTCGTCGCACGCATTAACCATTTTTTTTTGTTTTTTGTTTTTTTGGGTGTGGAGCCGGAAAACGGTGTGGCCCTGAACAACCCCTGCTTTCTTCTGTTGTGATTGAGATTTTTGACGAAAGACTGCACCTTGAAAATTCTTCTCTAAATGTTTTCCTTCTTTTGATGTTTGCAGTAGTAAAAGATATACATACTCCTCCTTTTGATGGGAATGGGAACTAACCATTCGTGATTCCTAGTTATATACCTGGAAAAGGATTTAGTGGTGGTGTTTTTTAATCTATTTTTCTTGAGAGAGTAATGTCAAAGACTAAATTTTGTCAGTGCAACAAAACGTGTTTTTGCATTGTCAGTTTTCTATGTACTTTGTAGCCAGCACCCCTCTCTTTTTTGCATATCAACTTGTTCTTAGAAAGTATGTTGGTTATCACTCTTTGCTGCAGCACCACATCACTCTTAACATGGGGAAACGAGCGCGGCGATCCTCCTCCTACCCTGACCACCAGGTGAACTCTGTTTAGTGGACTTTCATTTCACATTTAACAATCCCCAGGCACGCTGGTATATAAGATATTAAATTACGAGAACAACACAATGCTTGCTATGCATTGAGGTCTGTTTGGTGGGATCATGCTGAAAATAGGGGCCTTTGAATTATTTCATTTATTTCTTTGGAACTAATTCATCCTATTTTTGCGGTTGATTGTTGGTAGAGGGATGGTGAGCATTAGGAGGATCGAATAAGCCAGCTGCCGGATGGAATTCTTGCCCGCATTTTATCTCTCCTGGAACTTAGAGAAGCAGTGTGCTTTCACATAGATGGAGGGATTTGTGGAAATTCACCACCAGTTTGAATTTTATCAAGTTGGTTGGAATGGCAGCCGCAAGAGAACTCACTCTCAAACACTTGAGGTCGGAGCTCAGGGGTGCTCGGAAAAAATGCTCCGCTGCAAGGGTGGCTCTTTTACAGTTCATGGATCACTCCTTCGGAAGCAGTGCGACATTTACATTTGAGGAGAACGTCGTCGCAATTTCTAAGCGAATTCAATTTCTGTACCTTAAGGATAAAGAAGCCAATGCGAATTTGATGGCACTCCAGGATCAGATTGAGTTGGAGGAAGCAAAAAAATATCAGCATGAGTTGGAAATTTTGAAGGAGGAGACTGCTCGCAAAGTGGCTCGTAGTGTAGCTGTTTGATGCCGAGTTCCTTTAATACACGGCAAATTACTAAAATTGGATTATAACGTATTGGTTTTACTGTAGTTTCTGTCTTGTACACTGACCTGGTATTCTAGCTTATTTCGATATCTGGCAAACCTTCGTTTGTTAAGGTGCCAGAACTTCACTTTGAAGTTTGGTTCCCCTTATCGGTTGGACCAAGAATCTTCTTGGTTCCTTTTGTATTGGCAACTGTAATGGCGATGCCTCCTTCTTGAATATTTTTAATTTTCTAGTAGTATTTGTATATGCTAGATAAGTTGTCCTTTTGGACGCTGCGTTCTTGAACATCATGATGTGAACTTTTCCAAAAGAGTGTTTAACTTGACATAACTTCTTGTTTATGTACAGAAGTCAAGTACAGGTGCTGTGTATGCCTTCTAACGGATGAGCTCGCAGTATCATGCATCATACCACCATGACTTCATTGTTCATCCAAAAAATAATTGCTGGTAAGGTAACGTGTACAGGAAAATATCTGCGTTCCAGGAAACTGTTGATGCATAGCATGCAAATAATGAAAAGGTAAATTAATAAGATTAGTGTTAACGACATATGATTTATGCTTAATATCATGTAGAAGGCGTGATTGCTAAACATGTTTTCATAAAAGCGTGGTTTCAAAACTCGAGACACTCATACTAGTTCCAAAATCCCTAGCTCAGCCACTTGGACTGTTAGAAGGATTATGTGACTAAGACCAAGAGTGCAACCTTGGATTAAATATGTGGTTGGGAAGCATGATAAGAGAATAAGATCTCCTGTTCAAGAAGTTATTTCAAGAAGGAAGTTGATGCTCTTGAGGGGCAATGCCTTACCAGCCTGGGAGCCACCCAGCCACACGATCCTTCGTCGTCTACCCTTGAATTCGTGTGGTTCACATCAATTTCTTGGACTGTTAAGGCATGTTGCCAGGCGCAGACAATAATTTTCATTTTAGTTGGCCCAAAGTGCAGTCCTTCAAGTACTGCTGTAATTTTCAGTTTAGTTGGCCCAAACTGGACAGAAAACTAGACATAAAAAACTGGATGGGAGCCTTCCCCAGAAAATGGAAGCCAAGACAGAGACTACGGAAAGTACAACAATTCATTACAGGAAAGTAACCTATCAAAGTAGCATTGGCAAAGTATAATGCTGTCTCGTAATATTTTCAGAAATCATATGCGTACAATACTTCTATTGTCTAGATACAATACTGGTAGAGTAAACCGACCATCGAGAATGCCTTACTTCACATACATAAAAGTCTCCCAATGCCCTTGGAACTCTACTTCAACCATTTTCATAATTACGTCACTTCAAAGGTTCAGAGTTTTGCTTGTTTTTGAAGTTGCTCCTGCTTGACACATAATGAATCGAATTTAGTAATTTACTAAGTGTCACAGAGAGGAAAACAGCAAAAATAAAGCAGAACCATACAAAATGACCACAGTCGTAGGATAGATAATTTTCCAAGATGGTAGTTTAACTCATAGAAGTAGACTATTGTCCAAGATGGTAGTTTAACTCATAGAAGTAGACTGTTGAGAAGTCGAGAAATAGTTAAAAGGCAGCCATCTCAATGCCATTTGAAGAAGCTCCATTTGGTAATTCAACGACTGCAACAGGATCAGCTGACATTGTCTTGGCATCAATTACATTCACTGCTGACTTTCTGGACATTTAAAACAGAATATTCTCAGATTGATTCTAACATTAAGTTCAGGCATTTCCTCCTCAATCTTGGCAAATGAATCCACCAAAGGACTCCAATCCTTTCTTGAATTTGATATCATCCCGACAGCACCTCCTAGCATGATCAATATTAAGGAACTTATGTTAAAGCACAATTCTCCATGTCCCACACTGATATGTATGAACCTATTGTTATGCAGTACACTACACTTCTAAGAAACACGAAATATGTTACTCCTATTGCTTAACAATACCTTCATTTGTATAGAGAGAAGTCCCAGTAGAAAACTTCAGTGGAAGCTCATCCCAGGCAAATTCAAGCATAGCCAATCAAGTGCAGCCTCGAGACTAGCACCGTCCTGTGCAGAACAAAACAGTCAATGGTGAAAATAGTACTCCAGCAAACTAAGATTACAACAGGACTTTGAAAACTATAATTCGCAAGGAATTCTATCCCATAGGGTTCAGTAATATTTAAAATCACCGTCAAAATTATTTAACAAAGCAACAATGAGTAAGAATTAGAAGAGACAGAATAAACCATCGATCTTAGAAATAGCAACAGCAAAATAAGATCCATGCTTGATAGATATTAGATATCATATACAAACTAAGTTACAGCGGTCCATTCCAATAAAAAGAATAACCAAAGAAAGTATGCACTATGGAGTAGAGCAATCATGAACATGGTATTAGAAGAAAACAACATTTGGTTCAAGTGCACAGTAAATATCCATTGAAGATTAGAAAACAAAGAAAAACATGTTAGAAAGTATCAAACAAAAACTTTCCAAACTATAAAAATTCGCGAGAGCGCGAGCATAGAGTGACGATCGAGAGCAAGTGCGAAGGGTCCTACCGAAGGATTATGTCACTAAGCTCGCAACAGCTCGTACAGTGGTGGACAAATACTTGACGAAGCTTAATTAATTTTAACCCAATTTAAACAAGCAATGGAGCATAAATTTCATGATCCAAAGAACAATGAAAGCTATACAACAAAATCAACATCAGCTGACTGAGTGGTTTTGACTTTTGAGTTAAGAGCTGAAAGAAAGAACCTGTTACAATGGCAGTGAGACCAGTCCATTGATTTCCTTCCAGCTGAACAACCACACAATCTCTCTCGGAGTGAATTAAGTCCGTAATACTGAAAAAGAAACGATATGGGTGTGATCCAGTGCAGCCAAATCTATTTTCAGAAAAATAAATTCGCTCTGATCATCTCTGATTATTAACTAATTTGTATTCGATTAAAATGATCTTTAACATGGTTAATCTTCTCGAGAAGTTCTACCAGTTGAAAAGTTTCGATCAAGAAATAAATCCAGCACGAGTCTTGTTATATCTTATTGAAAAGATCCACAACTTGAACAGCTCACATCAAGAAACAAACCCAGAATGGGCTCACAATTACAAAAGAAACAAACTACAAATTGACAAAAAGAAGTCAGCGGATGTTCAATAGAAAGTGTGTCACCATTAGTATTGAGATATTTCAGTATATTCACGAGGATTATCACTGCTTCCATTTCAACCACATCAAGAAGAAAAAGATGTAGAATCAAAGTACAAATTTTTTCCATTTGAACTTGTATTTCCTCGGAGAATTTCCAGTGGAACAATAGAGGATTCTGATTCAAATAGGGATAAACCATACCATCAGAGCATGATGCAGATGCAGATAGAGGATAAGAACGATGAAAGGCCACACTAATACTTGTCGTATCTATTGGTTGGCACCTGAATATATACAGACCATATCACAGCAACTACGCCGAATTTCAAAATAAGATAGGGACAGAAAAGAAAAACAAGCACGTTAAAGACGGCCGGTCATAAAGTTCAATCTAGAGCACCAACCTTTCTACAAAGCACCTTTTCGCGTATGTATATGCATTTTTGCTCCTCTTAGTCGTAGACTCATAAATCATAATCATATCAGTTTGCTACCCTCATAATCACAACAGAAGGATGAAAGTTTTTGCTCATCTACGTTCTTGTTAGTGCATATCTACTCTGGATGGAATTCACCCAAACATACCAATTTCAGCATACTTTTATGGAAGTTACTCATTTCTAGAAAACGGAAGAGGTATCTGAACATAACTCTCCATGATCTAACAAATCATGGTAAAACTTTAAAAATAACATCTTGTCCGACCACGAGTGCAGGGGTGGAGGAAAAATTGAAAACATACTTTAGAACTCAATATAAACCAACTCATTTTTCCCTCTCTGCTTCCAGCAATTATGTTATAATCTGCACAAAAAGGAGCATCTCAGACATATGCACGAGAAAATAGAAGCTCAACAATCGTTACCCAATAAAATTAGGAGCAAAATCAACAGCAGGATCATCTATCCATCAAAGTTAGGAACCAGAAACCAAAAATGTAAAATTGGAGATATACAGCCAAGAAGGATTGCAATGGAGGAGACTTCGTGGAGCCCAGTTTCGAGCTTTTTAATAAGCTTTTGCTTCAAAAGATCAACACAAGAATCAAGAGTCAAAAGGAAAGAATTCCTTGGACAAATTAGCTATCTGTTTTCCAGGCACAATAGGAACTGTCGTCATTCTCAAAAAATCTCCTATTCCCTCATTCCTAGAAAACCCAAAATACAGAGTCACTAAATCTGCTCATCAGAAACCCTCTAGCCTAGTAGTGACATGTTGCTTCACTCTATACAAGGCATCAACCCAAATACACTAAAGAGGAAATAACAAGATTCCCCACCTCATTCGTCACTGAACAATGCAGTAAAGGGTGGTTAGTGTCCTCCCCTACTACCATATACGCAACACCAATCTGCTAAAAAGTACCATCTTGGTCGAAGCTATATATCCAGGGTCAGAATGGACTCCTCACAATGAAAAGCTTAGTGTAACTCAGAATGCAACGACTGCACCGAGTACAGACCACTCCTCGCAAGTCTCCAAGACAAGATGTGCTCTCACTCTCCTTGAATCTGGCAACGTTGGAGCATTTCAAGGAAGTCCCCCCGTCGCTACAAATTCCAACTCCCAATTATGGAAGGGCCTCCTCACCTGAGCAGCCCAAGATCTCTGCCACATGAGCTTCCTCATTGACTGAAATGTAAGTCTTGCCAAAAATAAAATCATGCGACCCTTGCCACATAATCCCTAAATAGACTCTCTGAAAAGATAAGTAAAATAAAATACAACTCGATAAACGGGATACAGAGAAATTTGTTTTGTTAATGGAATTGCCAGCTCAAAAGAACTAGAATTTTTGGAGCTTACACTTTTCACACCCTGAAGATGGAAGAAATCCTACCAGATACTCATAATACTCTTATTACAAAGGCCAACCACATATAAAACTCTGCCGGGTCCTCCACTAAACCGACATGATGCCATATTTTCCTCAATCACACTCCTCCAAAGACTATGCCTCTCAGAAGTGAATCTCCATGACCGACTTTCCAAAATTGCCTCAACATCTAGATTCCTTCCATCTCCTTTAGCCAGCCTGCTCTGAAAGAGTAATGCTTTGTTCGGACGAGGTTTTGAAAATTTTTGAGTTCGGTTTTTGGGTAATAAGTGGAGAGAGAAATTAGGATAATAATTAGAGACAAGGGTAATGAATAGAGGGACAGAGAGAAACGAGAATAACAATTGGAAAACGATTGGAAAGACATGTATCGAGTGTTTTTTGGGTTGGTAATTTTTTTTCAAAATACCATCCAAACAAGGCATAAGCTTTCCAAACTATAAAAATTAGCGAGAGCGTGAGCATAGAGCCATAATTGAGAGCGAGTGCGACGGGTCCTACCGAAGGATTGTGTCCAAAATCAAAATTTTAAGCTACACAAAATCAACATCAGCTGACTGGTTTTGAGTTAGAGCGGAAAGAATGAAGGGTTAGGCGAGACCTGTTACAGTGGCAGTGAGACCAATCCATTGACTTCCTTCCTCAGCTGTGCAAAATCCCGACGGCCCTTTCCTCCAGCTGAACAACCACTCTCTCTCTCTCTCTCTCTCTCCCGCGGAGTGAATTTACTCCGTAATGAAAAAGAAAACGATATGGGTGTGATCCAGTGCATCCAAATCTATTTTCAGAAAAATAAATTCGCACCTTTCATCTTCGATTATTAACTGATTTGTATTCGATTAGCGTGACCTTGAACATACTTAATCTTCTCGATAATTTCTACTAACTGAACAGTTTTGATCAAGAAATACATCCAGCACGAGTTCACAATTTACAGATTACCCGTCGGAGTCCCCCTAGTAGGAGCTCCAAAGAGCGTGTGACGTCGTTTGAATAACCTCAAACGTTGAAGATGCGAGGTTTTATGAAATCGTCGTTTGATCAAGTGAGACCGGTTCTATTTTCAGAAAATTAAAATCACACTTATCATCTCCGATAATCTATCAATATGAACTTGATTCACATTATATTCAACAATTTATATCTTATTGACAAGATCTACAACTTGAACATCTTAGATCAAGAAATAAACCCAGAATGAGCTCACAATTTTCCGATTGAACGTCGCAATTGGACTTCTCATGTTCCACATGCGAAGTCCTAATTAGTTCAACCGACGTCGTTTCCATAAACCGCCAGAGTTGAAGATGCGAGGTTGTATCGAGAAACCCGGTTGACTTCGCCTCCAAATATCGACCCGCACAAGGTGGGGGAGATCAACCAGCAGTCGTCGTCCCGCTTCCCCCAAGGTTTTCTCTCTCTCTCTCTCCCCCAAGGTTTTATTGTGATGTGCGATTAATTTGTTATTATGGCTTGATAGTTATTATTGTTTGTGTTGTAGTTTTTGTTTCTTAATTTATTTCAACTGAAGGAATCGTAAGAACATCCTTTATATGACTTGCCTACAAATTCATGGAATGGGGAGGGTAGGTATCATCGACTGTTATGAGCTTCAAATAGGATCCGAAACTCTGTTGTTTTTTTAATTGGATGTGAGAAATTCATTAAGGAAAACAATCTCAGAAGAATCCAAGACGGCATACTTTCCAAACAGGCAAAATCCTTGGGGATTTTTCCGACAGCTACAAAGCATGGTGTTAAGAGGAGTTTGCTTTACAGATAAAAATTGGGAGCTTCAAACACGGACATCAAATCTTACGTAAAACAATAGAAAAGGTCGATGAATACCTTGAAAATCTGTAAAGTTCCTTTCTTGCCGTAGCTATTATATGATGTATGCCCAAGCAAGCTTTCTAACTAAGTTGCCAAATGATATACCACTAGATTTCCAATGAGCTACGAGATTTCAGCATTTGAATTGTGTGGTGGTTTAGAAATACACTTGGATGATATACCTGCCACCAAATGTACATAGAGTAGGAGCATAGAAAGAAGATGTGAAGTGTATATTTTTGTTTTTGATAGCAGAAGGAGCAAACAGCTAATGAAGATGGAATAACTCTTCATTTACTGTGCTTATCTTTTGTTCTCAGCTTCTTTTCTATTGCCATCAGTAAGATAAAGCTCTGCCGAAACTCTATGATTCAATTTGTTCTTTTTCAAGTTTTGAGAAAGAAAATTACTTTCTGCACGGTTCTCAATAAGTTTATCCATCTATCTCTCTCCACTCATTAACACGTATTACATCAAAAAAAAATTCTCAAAACCAAACAAAGTGCTGCTTACATTTTTGGCTCAAATGAGGAATGCTATTAGTTAGTATGTAAATAGTTTAAATGTAGTTGGCTAGATATATATTGTTATGATTACTTATGAACTCATGACTTGCACGGTAGGACTCCCATATTGGAATCATGGTAACTTGGAAGAGTGGCTGGTTTGGCTAGGAAAGCATAAGAAGTCTGGCGTAACTGAGTTTCCTCAAAAAACTCATCCAAACAGTTGTTGTGTTTGAGATATGATTCTTTCAGTGGATTCGATGGTTGAGCCTTCGTCTTTGTTGCCCTACTTCAGTCGGGTCTTTGTAAGCCTCTCACAGTCCTTGTCCTGTGCTCCTATTTTTTACTTGGGTTGCAGTCCCTTCTACGTGCCAACACATAGACATGTGAGTAAATCATTGTTGTTTGTCATTTAGGCAGTAGAAGCATCTGATTGGAAAATTTTACAATGTGTTTTGTTTACTTAAGCTTTTTGGTACTACAGTTGGTTTTTGTATTGAAATTTCCTAGTTCACTCTGTTTGCTATTTTGCTGTTGTGAAGCCTGAAGGCTGTCACCGCTTCAGATTCTGTTGTGGAGTTGCCCTTGATGGCAGAAAAGGTGGAGGTTGTGTTGGATGAAATTCGGCCATATCTCAATTGCTGATGGTGAGATCGATGGCAATGTCGTGAGGTTGAAGCTGCAAGGAGCACGAGGCTCCTGTCCAAGTTAGGTAACGAGCATGAGATGAGAATCAAGCATTGTTTAATGGAGATTTTTCCTCACGTAGTTGCGGTGGAACCTAAAGCAGGGGAGGAGATCGGCCTTGAGTTGAGTGAAGAAAACATAGAGAAGGTAATAATGCATCTCCTTTTGTTACAACTGTTATAGCTTTTAAAGCACTTAATTGTGGTTTTAACATGTTTTTGAACCAGTCCTTTTCTACACTGTGGTGCTGCATTACCATTTTAGCAACCATATTTTCTGTCCAGATTTATATGGGTGTCAGGATACGTATCTGTATTTGCTCATACGACCTTTTTTTGGTTGATATAAGACAGTATCAGCTGATGTACTGAAATATCAATATCACAAATCCAAAATCCCTATATGCTAATTTGTTGGCTGATATGCTATTTATTTAGAACCCTAGTTTTGAGTCGATAGGGCTGCTATGTAGGCTGTTGTGGTAATGACTGAAATCTTGTGGATTCTCTTGTGTTATTGTTGCTGGAGAGAAGCAATGAGCGGACAGGACAGTTACTGATATTAGAATGTCCTCACTAGATTTTGAACATTTCTTTTTTCAGCGTCTCACTGATAGGAGCTTCACCGTTCGTAGGATAAAAATTATGTCCTGAAAACTGATATACGTCGTTCATAATTCATGAAATTTCATTCCTTGGCAATAATGCCATATTCTGAGTCGATACTTGATTTAGGACTTAAAAGAAGCTTTTATAGTTTTCAATGTATTTGATTATATCTATACCCAAGTCACCGAAGTTCACTTCGTTTCATTCATTTAGGTCCTTCAATAAATACCGGCATTCATAGTCGGAGAACCAAGTGAATCTCTTGACTAGTAGCAATCAAAGAGCCAATCGGGAGGATTCAATTCACTGGGCCAGCTGCAGCTGTAACTACTGTTGGGGTGTCTTATCACATGGAAACTACGGGAGAAAATACCATCCATTGCAGCAGTTCACATTCTATAATACTCAAACTTTCATGTTTAGCTTGAGGTCTTTCATGATTAAAGAAGGGTGTTAGGGAAGACATTAGACATGTTGTCATAAATGTTGAAGACCCAGAATGGGACTGGGTTTCGTTGTTACTGTAATAGTGTGACAGTTTATTTACAGAAATTCTATTGATTGTATAAGATTTTATAAGCGGAATGTCAATATTTACACAGATAGCGTCGTTTTTATCTTTCTAAAAACCAGGACTTGGAAATCATTGTGCAAGCTTGTATGTAGTTTTGCAGTGTCCGGAATGGATGGATTTTTTGATGCAGTAGGATTTATGGGTATTATTGTCATTTTAGTGTCTTTAGTGTGTGTAGGGTTTTGAGTCTATAAATAGGAGTCTAGAGTGCTCATTAGGTAGTTTTTTTGATGTATTGATAAAAGAATATAGAGAGCTTTTGCTCCTTATATCCCATTTTGGGATTTATCTCTCTTATGCAATCTATCCCTTGATTTGGTTTGCATCATTTGGTATCAGAGCTTCTAGGCTCGATCCCCACCGTTGATCTCGACGGAATTCTCACCGGAAATCTGACCCTCGCCGGAAAATCTCGCCGGAAACCCAAACGGCGCCGGAAATCTCGCCGGAGCCCCCAAATCACTCCAAATCCTCAGATCTATCCAACCCAACACCTTATACTTTGATTTCGGCCCTATTCAGCCCTGAATCAAACCAAAAACCTTCAGATCTGTCTGTTTCGGACCATTTTGGAGCTGCTACAGTGATTTCGAAGGCTGCTACAGTGATTTCGAGCTGCTACAGTGATTTTGAGTACAGCTACAGTGATTACGAGCCAGCTACAATGATTTCGAGACTGATACAGTATTTTCGGAGTCTGCTACAGTATTTTCGGAGCCTGCTACAGTGATTTCGGACTGATTTCAGCTTGTTTCTGCTGATTTCGGACCAGATCTGAGGTGGGTAAGTGTCGAATATTAACTTATTTGCTGGGTTGTTGCTAGATTGATCATTGGTTGTCGAGTTGAGTGTAATTACTGTTTATTAAGTATTTTGGGGTTGTTTCTATTGAAATTGGTGGTTGAATTGACTGGGTTTTCATTATTTGGGGTTGATTTGCTTGTTTGAAATTGATTGTGGGTATTGTGATGGCTCATGGAGATAGAGTTAGAAGAGGAGGTAGCGGTAGAGATGTTATGGGAAATTTTGGTGATGAAACTGATACTTATGGCAATTCAAATTGCGAGAGGAATGAGATTAAAGAGTTGAATAAAGAAGTGGCTACCTTGGTTGAAAAGGTGCGACGTTTGCAACTTCCAACCAAAGGAATGGATTCTTTTAAGTATAACCATCGTGTTGGTGCTCGGCATTGGCATAAAGCATGTTCAAACAACATTGTGGTTAAACTTCCCATGTTTGATGGAAGCCTCACTCCTAAGGAGTTTGTAGATTGGTTGAATACTCTTGAGAGAGTATTTGAATGCCATGTTATCTCCGATGAAATGAGAGTGAAGTTAGTTTCTAAACATCTTCGAGGAAGAGCCTTTGATTGGTGGGAACAATTACAAGATAGTAGGAAAAAGAGAGGTAAGGAAAAGATTAGAGAGTGGAAGAAGATGAAGAAAATGTTCGAGGAACGATTCTTATCTTTCTCTCACTTTGCCAATGTTGGTTCTTTGACTAATGTTGCAAAGTATAAGACTTGTGGGAAGTCTTTTGGAGTTGGAGTACGAAGCACAATGGATATAGGTGCTGTCCCAATACAAAATCAACCTTTATTTAACACTTTGAAGGCTAGAAATTCTTCTACAAATGAGAAACTTGAAGGCTTCAAGCAAGGAAAATCTAGTTTCAAGTTAGAGGTTGATGAAAATGTTTATGAGAATCAAAGTAATGCCATTTTTGTTGAGGAGAAGATGAATTTCAACCCGGATGTGTTTGATGATGAGATGAAACATGGTTATTTCCACGACGCTCCCATCTTTGATGAGTATCCTAATGAAGAACTTGAGGGTGTTCTTGAAGATGATTGTGTCTTTGAGATTGAAGATGTGCCCATCTTTGATGAGTTTCCTAATGAGGAGTTTGGTGTTGATAATGAAGAGGAATACTAATTGATGAACTTGTGGCGGAAGGTTATGGAGAAGAAGCAAGTTGTGACCTTGAGATTGAAGATTCCTCTCAAGAATTGAGTTGCAAGTTGCCTTTGGTACGAAACACTCAAATTGAAGAGTATGAGAATGATTTGGAAGCTCTGCTATTTGATGAAGAGTTGGTTGAACCAAAGGTCAAGGATTGCTTCCAAGTGTTGCCTCATGGGGTATCCCAATTGCAAGATGTTCAAGTTTGTGGTACATTGGTCCCCAAGTCAACACTTCTCTCCACACCTATCCCTTGGGATTCACCGAAAGAAGCGGAAGCACTCATGGGACAATTTGAAGACCCCTTGGGTATGGCGTTCACTCGAGCGAGTCTTGGATATGAGGTGGTGCACGCTCTTAAATCTTCGAATGATGATCGGTCTAAGTATATTTTGGGAGTATGTGTTCAGAGATCGTTTGATGGTGTTTTGTTGTACCGAAGACATACCAAATGGATTGCTTATTCACACCTAAGTATGGCTGCGGTGGATGTATACGAGAAGAAGCTCATATTAAAGATTGGTTGTGATGAGGGAGATGTGATCGAGGAAGTGTAGCCACATGCCTACTTCGAAGCTGGATAATAAATAGTTCTATGTTTTCTTTATTTAGTTGTCTTGAGTCTTGTGTCCAACTTGAGGACAAGTTGTTTTTTTTAAGAGGGTGAGTCTGATGCAGTAGGATTTATGGGTATTATTGTCATTTTAGTGTCTTTAGTGTGTGTAGGGTTTTGAGTCTATAAATAGGAGTCTAGAGTGCTCATTAGGTAGTTTTTTTGATGTATTGATAAAAGAATATAGAGAGCTTTTGCTCCTTATATCCCATTTTGGGATTTATCTCTCTTATGCAATCTATCCCTTGATTTGGTTTGCATCATTTTTTGAAGCAAAATGTGTGCTCTCACCATCTAAATGTTGGAAGGCCCCATTTCACTACTTTAAAAAGACGAATTGCCTATCTTTTCTTTCATATCGGGAGAAATACAACCAGAAGGGGCTAATTCAAAAATAGCCAAAAAAAGCTTGGATGTGTTATTGGCATTCTCCGGAGTGGATGGATATTTTCAAAACAAATACTGTACTGTAATATTGCAATGAGCTTTTTTTTTTCTTCCCTAATTCCGAGATCCACACCCTAAAAAGCAATTTTATTAGTCCATTGATGATACCATCTGCTATGAAAGACTTTGCCAAAGAGTTCCAGCTTTACTAGTCAAAATGAATTGTCCCCAAAATTAAACATGAACAGGACTGCTAAAAAGGAACATTCTATGCGGGACCATACAAGTCTGCAAATTCAATTATTGATACAAACATAGATAGTGTTGAAGCGCACTCATTGGACACTGGCATTATTGAAGTGTTATCGGGCATGACTTTCTTGCTACATAACGCAATTCCTAGAAAGCCTCTGAGAAAGGAGGCGTTTGTTGCCGTTTTAGATGACTTTGATTTGTCTCCCCAGTGTAGAAAAACTGAATATATCCGCTGATACATATTTCAGCTGCCCTCCATCCCCAGTGAGACTGTCCAATCAGCATTCTGAAATGTTTTTCTTCCCCACTTAATCTTGAACAGATCACTTCCTGATACTTAGCGACACTGAAGTCTGATCACTGAACCAGCACTGCCATAAACAACCCGGGTTGACGAGAATGGAACTTAAAGTTCGTTACTCCAAAAATTAGGGAAAATTGACAGAAAGAAGTTAGCGGATGTTCAATAGAAAGTGTGTCACCATCAGTATTGAGATATTTCAGTATATTCACGAGGATAATCACTGCTTCCATTTCAACCACATCAAGAAGAAAAAGATGGAGAATCAAAGTACAAATCTTTTCCATTTGAACTTGTATTTCCTTGGAGAATTTCCAGTGGAACAATAGAGGATTCTGATTCAAATAGGGATAAACCATACCATCAGAGCATGATGCAGATAGAGGATAAGAACGATGAATGGCCACATGAGTACTCGTAGTATCTTTTGGTTGGCACCTGAAATATATAGCGACCTTATCAGAGCAACTACATCGAATTTCAAAATAAGATAGGGACAAAAAAGAAAAACAAGCACATTGAAGACGACCGACTATAAAGAGCACCAACCTTTCTACAAACCCCCTTTTCACGTATGTACATGCGTTTTTGCTTCTGTTGGTCGTAGACTCATAAAATCATACAATATGCTACCCTCATAATCACAACAGAGGGATGAAAGTTTTTGCACGTTCACGTTCTTGTTAGTGCATATCTACTATGAATGGAATTCACCCAAACATACCATTTTCAGGATACTTATATGGAAGCTACTCATTTCTAGAAAACGGAAGAGGTATCAGAACATCTTGTAGCTTAAAAATGCTGAAATGGAAAGAATGGATGACAAGCAACCAAATATTGCCCCGTAAACCATCATCAGCAATTCCAAAGAAAGACAGCATCTAAGACGTGGCCAACAATACCCTAAGAAAGGATTGATTCAAATTGGTGAGTAAGCATGCTCACTATCAGAGACACAAAGAAAGCAATGCTTACAGAGGAAACTAAAACACAGAGTATACAATTGTTGCCAGTCAAGTGTATCAAACCATAATGGACCACACAAGTCAAGCAACAACAAAAAGGCTAATGCAAACAATAGGAAATGATAAAACTAATGTGAAGAAGTCCATGTCAAAAGTTTTAATAATTGCAAAAACAAGCTTTCTAACTGCATTGCCAAATGATTTACCACTAATTTTCCATTGAGCCATGAGATTTAACATCCCAATTGTGTTTTGGTTAGAAAAACCATTAGATGACAAACCTGCCGCCAAATGTGCCTGAGAAGATGAGAAGATATATTTCTTCCTATTCAAAAATCACTCCATCCAAGTACAGGGTTTTGCTCCGGACATGAAATTATTGGGCTTAACACTCGAGTGAAGTGTTCAAAAATCCTCCTATGTGATTGGCCAGATCATCGAGTGAAGTGTTCAACAACCTACATTTGGAAAACCTTGGCATATCTCTTATGAGTTACGACAACGGGTCTAACAAATGGAGATTAAAATGATCTCATGTACTAATAAAGACGATAAAACCCACCAATTTCCTTTAACCCCATTTTATGCAATTCAAATGCATCAAAAGTGCATGGGTCTATTCAATTCAAGGGGATGTCCAGACATTCTACCTAACTTTTTTAACTACTTTATCCTACAAGCAATGTTGGTCCACTGGCTAATCCTCAAACCACTTGCAGAGAGAGAGAGAGAGTGATGTTTGGCTCAGTACGCCACCTCCTTTGCACTGGTTCCCCTCGTGTTTGCAGTAACCTGAAATGAACAGAGTGAGACAATGACAGTAAAGGAAAACTGCAACCATAACACAAGAAACAAATTTTGCAAACCGTGAATTGGCCAGCTGCCCTCAAATGTGCCAGATAACATCAATACCATCAGGAACTATAAAACTTAACATATATTATACTAACTAAATTTAATGTTGTCAGCGACTAAGCGTAGCCCATTGCATGTTATATGCGCTAGAAAATATCCAACTATACACGTCCACATATCGGATTCCTTTACCCTACTGTCTAGTTGTTCAACTGATCCAAATCAGCTTGACTGCCCCCTACCCAAATCAAGAACTTAAGATGTAGGGATCGCATAGCTGTACAAAACTATGAAATAAAAAAAGATGCGGAAAGAAGCAACTCTCACCGCAGGAGCTGCCTCTAATGCACCATCCGCAGTCGAGAAAGTGACACGCTTCAGTCCATTTTCATTCATAAACTTAAGGGCCAGCTATGCACAAAAATGGAATAGAAGCTAAATCGTAACTGAAACTTCTTATCAACAACTCACAAAGAAAATTGATTGAGAAGGAATAGTTGAACAGAAGCAGAAATATGACATTTGATTCTCGACGAGAGGAGCCGAAATTTATAATTTTTATCGAAACTCATAATTTTTTTGAAAAAGACAAAAAAAATAAGTAAAAAACAACGTACATAGGGGGAAACCAGTTGCAACTCTCAGAGGTTTCTCAGGTGTCCATTAAGGCATCTGTGCTAGCTTCCGCGGCGAATTTATGTTCTCAAAAATACCGTATTTGGGTATCTACCAAAAGCAAAGGATGTATTACCACTACAACTCTGACAATCATGGACAGCCTACATGACACTTAGTCGTGTTAAAGGAGGACAATAACTTACTGCCAAGGATCAACGGCAGTCTTCAAAGTCAAGTGCATCATGAACAAGAATTATATCTTCATTCCCCTACAAAAGATATGTGAAAGAATAAAGTTCCAATGCTAATATTTGTATGTAGGCTGTTTCAATTGCCCCACCCTCAACTTGCCCCAACTGTATTCTTTGGGTTTCTCTAATTGTTCCCTGCGGATATCCATTTCTAATTTGGCAGTGGAACTCCCACTCCTATACATTTGAAGCCTCAGGAAGATTCAATATTTCTGGTCCAGGGGAGAGAGTACATTCAGTTCTGGTAGGCTGGTAGCATTAAGCAACATCTTTGAATATAGAAAAAATGTGGTCGCGACCAATTAGCATGAAATTTCAAAGACAGAATATGATCTCTCCATCCCCAGTTGTTGGGCTAAAAGGAATGCAACAGACATCATCATCACCAGTTAGGAAGTTATCATTCTCTTACACAGAGGTTTGTTGACAAATGGAGGGCATAAGAGGGAAATGCGCTATATACAGAAATAGAAAGCAAAAAGGCCAGGAATCCTCTCAATCCTCAAAAACCTCTCATCTCTATACATTACAGGCACAAACTACAAAGCCACAAGCAAAAGGCTATGAATCCACTCAAGCCTCAAAATTCTCTACAAATCGTCAATTGTTGGGTAAATTGACCCCACATGCATTTACAGAAAAGACCCATAAAAATTATAGATTGAAATGGGTTCCTCAGACCCATCACAATATCACTACTTTTGTTCACACCACATTTGTACATCTCAAAATTTAACTTCTAATCTAGGAGCTTGAAGATCGGCATTATAAAGGAGCCACTCTCCAAAACCTTCTCCAATTTGCTTCTCAAAGTTATGAACTGCCCCTTAAGGCAATGAAATAGCTATAAAAACCGTGCAGTTCTTACCGGTCCATACTCACTAACAATATCCCGTCTGAATGCAAACCCAATTCGAAAGAAAGCCTAAATGCAAACACAAAGATGCAAACTTTCTAAACAACCAAACATGGGGAGAGAGCATAACTATTTTGACGAATGAGATACTCCCTCCCTTTCTAATTGTTAGTTTACCAGTGCTTACAACCCGTGAGTGTGCGTGAGAAGAAACACGAGTCTTTCAAAAACATTCCGAACTATAAATAAATAAAAATTTCGCGAGAACGCGAGCAAAGAGTGAGGATCGAGAGCGAGTCCTGCCGAAGGATTATGTCACTAATAAAGCTCGCAAAAGCTCGTACTGTGGTAGACAAATACTTGACAAAGCTTAATTGAGCATAAATTTCATGATCCAAAGAACAATGAAAGCTATAAAAAAATCAACATCATCAGCTGACTGACTGGTTTTGAGTTAGAGCTGAAAGAATGAAAGGATTAGAGGAGACGAACCTGTTACAATGGGGCAGTGGGACAAGTCCATTGAATTCCTTCCTGAGCTATGCAAAATCCCGAAGGCCCTTTCCTCCAGCTGAACAACCGCAGAATCTCTCTCTCTCTCTCTCTCTCTCTCTCTCCGCGGAGTGAATTTTCTCCAGTAATGGGAGTACTGAAAAAGAAAAGAAACGATATGGGTGTGATCCAGTGCAACCAAAACTATTTTCAGAAAAATAAATTTATTCCGATCATCTTCGATTATTGAATAATTTGAGTTCGATTAGCATGATCTTCAACATTGTTAATCTTCTTGATAATTTCTACTAACTGAACAGCTTCGATCAAGAACTAAATCGAGCACGAGTTCACAATTTGCAGATTACCCGTCGCAGTCCCTATAGTGGGAGCTTCAAATGGTGCGCGACGTCGTTTCAATAACATCGCACGTTGAAGACACGAGGTTTTATGAACTCGTCGTCTGATCAAGTGCGACCAGTTCTATTTTCAGAAAATTAAATTCACACTTATCATCTCCGATTATCTATCCATATGAACTTGATTCAAATGATATTATACAAATTATATCTTATTGACAAGATCTACAACTTGAACATCTTAGATCAAGAAATAAACCCAGAACGAGCTCACAATTTTCCGATTAGACGTCCCAAATGGACTTCTCAGGTACGAGATGCGAAGTACAAATTAATTCAACCGACGTCGTTTTTGTAAACCTCCAGCGTTGAAGATGCGAGGTGCTATCAAGAAAGACGCTCGCCCAAGCTGGGGGAGATCAACAGCAGTCATCGTCCCGTTTCCCCCAAGGTTCTCTCTCTCTCTGTCTCTCTCTCTCTATCTATCTGTGTGCGCGCGCGCGCGCGTGCATAGTATATCTCACTACATCTTGGCGTCACATTTTAGGTATGCAAAAGCTTTGTCTGTGCTTTTTTTTTTTGCTTCTTCTTTTTTCTTGGCAATTCTTATTATTATCGCCTGTCTTTATCACCAAAACTATCATTTTTCAGTTTTTTAGATGTACTTCTATGGAGCATGTCGGGTGTTCGGATAAGTTTCTTTCTTAGCTGTAGATGTCATATGGGCTTGATAGAATGAATAAAAAAAAACCAGTTTCAAAACTGTCAATTTTTCTATCGAGTGTGTAATTCTTGATAGTTGGGGGTAGTGAATGTGCGTACAACCATTGCAAAATACTAGGTAGTACATGGTTAGGGCATAAAGATAGAGGATTATTCGGTGCTCCCGGGGCAAGTAATAATTTTTCCTAGGGATGGGTATTAGTTTTGCAAGAAGACCTCAGATCATCTCCAAGGGAGGTAGCAAAATGAAAACTAAACCACATTTGAAAACCCATGTCAGCAAAAGGAGCTCCAAGGGAGATAGCAAACTCCCTATAGCGTAGCTTTCTCACTCTTTAAGTTTGAAGAGAGAGAATTGAGTCTTCAAATTGACACATGTCGGACACGGATACTTGCGGTCGGTAGACGTGTCCGTGCTTCTTAGTGTGACACTACACGAGATTGATGGCAATGTTGCGAGGTTGAAGCTACAACGAGCGTGTGGCTCCTTTTTAAGCTTCGTAACGACTGTGAAGATGGGAATCAAGTGTTGTTCAATGTAAAATTTTCCTGAAGTAGTTGCGGTGGAACCTATAGCAGACGGAGAGATTGGCCTCGAGCTGAATTAACAAAACATAGAGCAGGTAATGATGATGCATCTCCATCCTTTATATACAAAATGCTATCTTTTAAAGCACTGTGGTTTTAACATGTTTGTGAATCAGTTGATCTTTTTCTGCATTGAGATGCTACATCACCACTTTAGAAATTGTATTTCCGTACTGGTTTTGAGGGTATGATCATATTCACTTCATGTGCTCGAAAAGGAATTTCAAAATGTGTATGAGAGAGCCTTTACATCATTTGGGATCTTTGAGGAGGAGCAGTTCCATTGCAAATAGATAACAGATATAGTCAACAATGTTTGGCAGGAACGGGGGCTTCAAATGAGAAATGCTACGCCTTGAGTCCTTGACAAAAGGAGTGGCATTTCTCCTTAGATATGTCTCATCATCCCTGTTAAACATTATCTGTTGAAAGTGATGACTCTAGGAAGAAACAAAGATATATGTATGGGCAAGCTCTTTTTTGTTTAGTTTGGCAAGAGTTTCATCATTGTTTTGAATAAGGTATTAGGGATCCGTATCTATATTGCTCACACAGCCAGGTGTCAGCCTGTATAGCACAGTATCGGCTGGTGTCCTGGAAATGTTGGTATTGGAGGTCCGAAATTCTTGTATGCCAGTAGGCCAATGATATGCTACTATCCTTAGAACCCTGATTTGAATCACGCAAGGCTACAGGGGTGTAGATGATCAAATTCTGGTGGACTCTGTTATGTTTGGAGACATGAGCGGACATAGTGTAGCTAGAGAAGCGATGAGCCGACACTTACTGAGAGCAGAATGTCCTGACTAGTTTTTGAACATCTCTTTTCAGTGTCTTATCAGATTCACTTCACATAGAAGAAAAGTTTGTCCTGATAACTGATATAGTTTGGTAATATTTTATGAAAGTTTGTTCCTCAGCAGCAACAACAGATTCTTGAGTCGCTACTTGATTTAGCATTCTTATTGTGCTTATAAAGAAGCTTATATAGTTTGTTGTATTCTTGAATATCGATGCCCAAATCACTCAAGTACACTTCGTTTGTTTCATTTAGGTCCTTGGAAAATACTGCCATACCTAGTTGGAGAAGCTGGTGGATCTATTGAACTTGTAGCAATCGAAGAGCCAATTGCGCAAATACGAATCACAGGGTCCAACTGTAGGGCCTGGATTGGATCTTGTCTTTTGACAGGCCTATGCAGGGGTATTACGATTTGGAGGTCTGTCACGCATCCGTCGCCGCAATTCAACTTTTATAATACTCACGGATGTTCGCAATGAAGAACTTCAGGTCTTTCATGCTTAAATAAGGGTGTTAGTGAAACATCTTTTCATATATTTCGAATACCCTGTTTAGAATATGACTGGGTTGGCCATGATTTAGTGACCACCACTGACAAATTGTGCACTCATTATAGTTATTTTTGTTATAGAAGTGTGACGGCTCGTTTGTAGCAGTTCAGTTTAATTGTATAGAATTTTACAAGAGTTCGTCTGTATTTATAAGAACTTAATTTTACCTTTCTGGGAAACCAGGTTTTGGAAATCATCATCATCTTTTGTGTTGACTTGGTGTAACACTTTAATGTCTAACTGCAGTGGGAGCACTCATAATTGTCTGATTAGTTGTTGAAAGATTTACGAGTAGAAAATGTTGGTTTAAGGAATAGAATAAAGGGGACACGTGTTATCTTGAAATAATAGATGAGATCGCACGTAGGTTGACATTAGTTATGCTTTGTTCAATTTGTGTAGGGTAAAGAATGAGATAAAACGATTGAGGATCATTTTTTTGACCGTAGAGTGAAGAGGAAAATAATACCAATAGCGATTATACTACACCATCCCATGTGGTATTAAAAAGTCCATGTTAGGATGAAGCGCTTACCATCTTATCAAGATTCGCAGGTAGTGGTAAAGGCACAATTTTAGTATCAGTCCTTGTCCAATCCTAGTATCAGTCCAAAATACAACATTGGGCTATTTACAAAAGGGTAACATATAGGGCCATATGTTTTCTTATAGCATGAACACAAATTTTAATTATATTTTGAATTTTACAATGGCAATCTATGACAACTTGTATCAGAATAAATTGATAAGATTACAACGGGAGAAGGCCCGTGAGGGAGAGGGAACAATGTCCAGAGATTTAAACTAGGAAAATTGGAGGCAAGTATTATGGAGGTCAATTTAAAACATAAAAATACACTATGCCGAAATACATAGAAGTGTACAACTTCTTGAGCTGAATTCTCTTCTAACGCAAGTTCCAGTAGTTCTCCGACACGCTAATGCTAGAGAATGCAAAAACCACCCGAAGGCTTTCCCAAAAGACTACTACATGCCAAGTTTTGAAAGGAGTTCGCGCCATCGAGGGGGTTCTTCATCAAAAATGTATGTCAGAGGAGAAACAAGAACTCCACTCCCTCCAATCTGCATTACAAAATAGTCAAATACTGAGTTCCAGAAAGCCATCGTGATATTCCCAAATTTTCATGAAGATGCAGGAAAAATGGAAGAGCTAAGAAGATGAAGCTACAGTACTGAAATGCACACTTAGATCCAAAAGGAGGGAACAGTGTTTTCTTATAGTCAAGAATCAGAACTAGTCATCGAAAAGCAACTCAACTAATAACACGAAGTTCAACCAAATCTAACCATTTTTGAGGCATTTTTTTGCCTGAATCATGTGTTTTTTTTGCTGGAAAACCATCGACAAGCAGGGAATCAGTGAAACTGCCGGTCTACTGAGCCAGAAATTCTACAAGTAGTTCCAAAATCATACTTTTGAGTCTTCGTCGATCCAGAAAATTCTTATGCCCTTCCTTTTACAAGGGGTTAAGGAGACTCAAACTTGCATTTTTGTGTGGAATTTTATTGAAGCTATTGGGAGGTGCCTTGGGAAACTTCCATGTAATAAATCACTTGACAGGAAAAATTGTAACCTAGAGTTGGTCCCACAAGTTTGGGCTAGACAATGGCTATGGCATAGTAAAGAAAGAAATTTGTCTTACCGCTCTCAGTTGTTGAACAGACTTATAAAGCAGCTTTTTGGGTACACATATGACTATCGCAAAGTAATCTGCTGTTATTCTCCCATCACGTTTGCAAAAAACCGGACTTACGGTGGGTCCCTGCGTGTGCAAACATGAAAGGGTTAATGCAATTCTTAAAATGGAGAAGACCAACATCAACACTTAACAATAAAATACATAGCTTGGTTGACAAGGTGGCAAGGTCAATAGGAGGAAAATCACTTGAAGTGGCTGCTTGAATTCATTTTCTTAAGAATTGAATCCAAATAACTAGTCTCAAAGAAATATCCATCACTTCCATTGTAGCCTCCCTCACCTCACTCAAAAATCACAAGCGAAATTAAAAAATCACTCCATCCAAGAACAGGGTTTTGTTCCCGGCATGAAATTATTGGGCTCAACTCTCTTCCTGATATGTGATTGACCAGATCATCCAGTGAAGTGTTCAACAACCTACATTTGGAAAACATCGGCATGTCTCTTATGACAACGGGTCTAACACATGGAGATTAACACGATCTCATATACTAGTAGAGACAATAAAACCCACCAATTTCCTTTAGTGACCCCATTTTATGCAATTCAAATGCATCAAAAGTGCATGGATCCCATTCAATCGAAGGGGACGTCCTGACACCCTACATAAGTTTTAACTTTATCCAACAAGCAATGTTGGTCCACTGGCTAATTCCAAACCACTCACAAAGAGAGAGAGAGAGAGAGAGAGAGAGAGAGAGAGAGATTCACCTGCAAGCCTGACAATGATGTTTGGCTCAGTACTCGTACCGCCACCTCCTCTGCACTGGTTCCCCTCATGTTTGCAGTAACCTGAACTGAATAGAGTGAGACAATGACAGTAAGGAAAAAGGCAACCATAACACAAGAAACAAATTCTGCAAACCGTGAGCTGGCCAGCTGCCCTCAAATGTGCCTCCAATCTTTCGAGGATTTCATGAGTGATGTCCAATACACCTTTCCGCTGGGTCAAGGACTTCCTGCTAGCAACAAGAACAGCCTGAAGACAAGGTAAGAACATGTACAGACAACTTCCACTTGATAGAACAAAGACCCTCTTTTTTTATAAAATCTCTACGATTGATTTTACATGCTTGGTTAAGTCAAAAGAGAGTTCACCTGACTTTCCAATATAACTCCACCTTCGATTTCTTTTAAATTATTCTCTCGCAATGTGGTTCCGCTACTCACAAGGTCCACGATAGCATCAGCTATGCCCATCTAGATTAAAAAGAAGCCAGATAACATCAATACCAGCAGGTACTATTAGACTTAACATATACTATACTACCAACATTTAATGTTGTCAGCGTAGCCCATTGCATGTTAAATGTAAAATTCAACTGCTTGACATTTGCTGGAAAATATCCAACTATACATCTCCCCAAATTAAGAACTTACGATGCAGGGATTCCGTAGCTGTACAAAATTATCAAATATATTAAGATGCAGAAAAGAAGTAACTCAGTAACTCTCACCGCAGGAGCTGCCTCTAACGCTCCATCCGCGGTCGAGAAAGTGACATGCTTGAGTCCATTTTCCTCCATAAACTTAGGGGCCAGCTGCACACAAAAATGGAATAGAAGCTAAATTGTAACTAATACTTGTTATCAACAACTCACAAATAAAACCGATACAGATAAGGAATAGTTGAACAGAAGCACAAATATGACACAAGAAGATTGAAATACAACATACATAGGTGAAACCAGTTGCAACTCTCAGAGGTTTCTCGGGTGTCCATTGAGGCATCTGTGCAAGCTCCCGCAGCGAATTTATGTTCTCAAAAATCCCATATTTGGGTATCTAACAAAAGCGAAGGATGTATTAACACTACAACTGTGACAATCATGGACAACCTACATGACACTAAGTCGTGAAGGACAATAACTTACTGCCAAGGATAAACGGCAGTCTCCGAAGTCAAGTGCATCATGAACAAGAATTAGATCTTCATTCCCCTACAAAAGATAATTGAAAGAATAAATTTCCAATGCTGATATTTGTATGTACTGTTTCAATTGCCCCACCCTCAACTTGCCCCAAATGTATTCTTTGGGTTTCTCTACTTGTCCCCTCCGGATATCTATTACTAATTGGGCAGTGGAACTCCCACTCCGGCACATTTGAAGCCTCGGGAATATTCAATATTTCTGGTTTAAGGGAGAGAGTACATTTGGGTCTGGTAGCTCTGGTATCTCTCCATCCCCAATTGTTGGGCCAAAAGGAATGCAAAAGACATCATCATCATCATCACCAGTTAGGCAGGTATCATTCTCTTACATAGAGATTTGTTGATGAATGGAAGGCATCAAGACGAAAATGTGACTACATACAATACATTACATGTATTGTATGTACAAACTACAAAGCCACAAGCAAAAGGCTATGAATCCACTCAAGCCTCAAAATTCTCTACAAATCGTCAATTGTTAGGTAAATTGACCCCACACGCCCCTACACAAAAGACCCATAAATTTTTTAGATTAAAATGGGTCCCCCAAACCCGTCAAATATCAGCAATTTTGTTCACACCACATTTTGTACATCTCAAAATTTAACTCTAATCTAGGAGCTTGAAGATCAGCTTTATAAAGGAGCCACTCTCCAAAACCTTCTCCTATTTGCTTCTCAAAGTTATGGCCTGCCCCTTAAGTCAATGAAATAAATCTAAGAACCAATAACTCTGCAGTTCTTAACTGCCCCTTAAGTCAATGAAATAAATCTAAGAACCAATCACTCTGCAGTTCTTACCTGCCCATACTCACTAAGAATATCAAGACCCACAATACCAAGGTCTAGATCCCCTGATACCAATTTTCGTACAATGTCTTTTGGCCGCTGAAACCAAACTTCAAAGTTTGAGAGCTGCAGTGAAACATTAAAATAAAAATGTCACATGCAGCTACAGAAGACATGACCGTAAGCATATCTTT
Organism: Rhododendron molle; assembly: GCA_025413875.1. Classification (NCBI taxonomy): domain Eukaryota; kingdom Viridiplantae; phylum Streptophyta; class Magnoliopsida; order Ericales; family Ericaceae; genus Rhododendron; species Rhododendron molle. The sequence goes on from CM046398.1 coordinate 43,613,279, forward strand.
AAATAATAACCAAAAAATTATTAGCTGAAAACAAAAATCAAGAGAGACCACTATGGTCAAACAGAATGCATAACAAATTGGCAGAAAGCTTCCTATTTGAAGAAAAAAATATGCTTCAAAAGTATGTTTCATGCATATTTAGCACAAGTTTTAACTTAACAGATTTCATTGCACCAATAGAGGGAGGACTATAAGGTGAAAACTTGTGCACATACAGAGTCATACACTTTGAGAGAGTTTGCTGTGATAATGGGTTGGATGATCATAAATGATGAAATGGACAAAGCATCATATCATATATAAAACAAAGCTAACACTGCATAACATGATGACCCATGTCTTGTAACTGAAAAATAGAATGTCACACTTATGGATGCATCATACATGTTGCACTGTCGTAACTCATATATATTGTAGTTTTGCCACTTCTGCTAATCAATACTACTAGCTAAAGGCAAACTAGAGATGCACGCAAAATACTTGTCGGAGGACAACAACCATATCTCATGACACTATGTTACAAGAAATCGGTCTCGGTTGTCAGGTGTCTGGAACAGGTGTATATCTAGAGTCCGGATTGTTAAGTCTCAAATTGAAGGGCAAACAGACTTGGGGAAAAATGGACCATCACTGTTTAATTTCAGTAGCTTGTGGTAAATATAGTGTTCTGGTACAAAGTGTCAAAAAAGCCATCCGGTCCTTTTCACTAACAGTGACAGTATAAATGAAACAACAGTGTCACAACAAGTATCTGACGGGAACTATTCAGACACATAAACCACATTCTTGTCTAGGTGTGCAGTGTCTGAGTACTTAACTTATTAGAACATTCCTATATAATAAGTAACAAACCGGTATAGCCTGCAGGATTTATGGCGCTCCAAACAATGAAGTTCTCCAAAGCAATGTTTTGAAAACTGGACCGGTGAGCGAACCGGAAAAGGGACCGGGCGGATGGGTCACTGGTTCAACCGGGGTTGAACCGGAATCGAACCATGACGTCATAAATATATTAAATATATATATATATATATATATATAAATAATTAAAATGAACATGTAAAATATGTCTTGGAGTGAAAAGTGGAGGAATTGGGCTAGGATTGAATTCTGCACAATTTTTTTCAATCCCACATCGGCAGAATCGAGAACTGTTGGGACCTCCTTCACCTATATAAGGGTCCTTTAGCCTCTAGGTGTCCCTAAAGAGCAAGTGGGTCCATTGCTTGTTTCCACGCGCCAGCTATGACCATTGATTGGCTAGCTAGAGTTTAAATTTTTGAACAGGCTGGGTCTCCAAAAACCGTACCGGTTTGCCGGTTCGACCGGAAAATTGGGATGGTTCTCATTAAAGAGGCCGGTTCTCATTTAGAAGCTGTTTTGGGGTCAACCCAAACCGGACAAAGCATCTGTTGGCAGGCTAACCGGTTCGACCGGCCAGGCCGGGCCGGGTTTTAAAACACTGCTCCAAAGCATTTAAAACCTCATAAATCTCAGAACTTACAGAGTGTAAAACTTAGGACGAGAATGACAGCACGCTATCAGATAGGCTGGTTATAGGGCTGTAAATGAACTGAGCCGTTCGCGAACTGTTCGAGGTTCGGTTCGGCAAGAGCTCGTTCGAGATCGATTCGTCTGTTAAACGAACTGAACCTGAACCTCAATTCTAGGCTCGTTCCGTAAATGAGCTGAACCTGAGCCTAACGGTATTCGGCTCGGTTAGGCTCGCGAACCTATACTTAAATGTAATTAATAATTCAATAGGGGTTTGTTTGTAAATATAAAATTTTTTAAGGTTGTATATATAACTCAATACTTATTTTCTCACAAATTCTATACGATCAATGGGAGAGTTTGGATTCGCTTGAGTTTAATGAGCCGAGCGAAACCAAACCCAAGTCTTGACGAGCTCAATTCGAGCTTAGATTCAGCTTGACTCCATTTGTTTGAGTTTAACGAGCCAAACTCGAGCCAAGATGTTCAGGTTCAAATCGAACCCGAGCCGAACTCGAGTCAAACTAGTACCTTAACGAACCCAACCGAGCCGAACCCGAGCCTTGAAAAATTTTAACGAGCCGAACTTGAGCCGAGTTGTTTGGGCTCGAATCGAACTCGAGCCGAAATCGAGCCGAACTAGTACCTTAATGAACTCGAGCCGAACTTAACAGGGTTCGGCTCGATTCGGTTCGTTTACAGCCCTAGCTGGTTACCACCTTGGTATCTAGTTATCTACTAAACTGATTATGTACAACCGTGTAAATAGATACAAGTCCACGTGCATATCAAGGTGGAGGAACTGTGATTGTGCAGTGATTGATAAGCTAATACAACAAAACGGTCATTGTTAAAGAAAGGATTGTGCTACATGGTCACATATGTGGCGGCTTACGCAAAAGCAAAAAAAATAAATATGATTTATGTCAAAACTCAAATGCAGTAAAGAAATTTGCAGTTCAATTCTTATATCCGAAACTCATTTGCATTTCCACCTGCGTAATCTGTTGATTCTACAAACAATTGGAGTTTCAAAACTGCACAACTGGGGTGTTAGCATTACATGACTTAAAATCGTTTTCGCCATTTCCCACCTTCATCTCATCATGCAATCAAGATTATCGAAGTACAAATATACATCATAAATCAGCTCAAAGCACAAGACCTGAGGAATTTCGGCCACGTACTGTCGAGGATTCACTTGCCTGACGGATAATTGACAATCCTGTCATAAATAGCATCAAACAAAACAATTAACATTTAAATAAACTGAATGCAAATAAACTAGCAAAATTTTACTTTCCATAGGGTGAATGAGCCCAGGAGATACTCAAGTTTCGTATTTTGAAAAACCTAACACCCACCATCTCCCCCCTCCATTTTTTGTAACATTAATTTCCCCATCCTAAGACTATATTCATCCATAAAAATCTAACAATTGGTGATATATTTACCTTTTGAAATTGATGTCGATCCACACAATGGTATGTGTCATAGTTGCATATAATCATATTATTTTGATAGTTCAAGCAGGTTGGGGGTGTTTGGGAGCCACTTTTGCAATAAAATGTGAATTCGGAATAGTCAATTGTAAACTATAGATTATATTCAAAATAAATTACGAACCTGTGAATGCTTTTGGATAGCGCTGCAAATGAACCAACCAGCTAGTGAGCAGCTCGAGGCTTGGGTTAGCTCGACTCGTTTCGTAATCAATCCCAGCTCGAGCTCTCGTTTAGTAAACGAGACGAGCTCAGCTTGGCTCAAAAAGCCCGGCTCAGTTGTATAAGCTTGGTTCGTTTAAAGGGGCTCGTTTAGTAAATCAACTGGGCTCCACTCATTTAAAGAGGAGCTCGAGTTTTTGGCTCGTTTATTAAATGAGCCGAGCTCGAGCACATTTGCACCCCTACTAGTTTTTGGATAATATATGAACTGAAGAGCTTTTACAACAGAGTACTTTTGACCGTATTGCCTTTCACTGGGATGTATGTACTTGAAAGGGAAATTAGTTTTTCAGTTAAAACTTAGTTGTAAAAAATGCAAAATGAGAATCCAAAAAAAAATTCTCTGCTCGTGGGTTCAATTTTGAGAATTAATTGTGGCAAAATGCAATTACCTTGAGCAGATCGAGAGTATCCGCTGCCATTCGACCTTTGCTAGGCAATCCGAGACGAATTTCTCCCCTTTCGGGAACTCTATTGTCCGCGATTCCGCTCGACACGGCGGCCGGAGACGCCACGGCGCAACAGGAAATGCTGAACTTCACCGAAACGCGAGGGGAATACGAAGAGTGAGAAAACGAGGAAGAAGCGAAGGCGGCGAGGGGGCATTGCAGGAACAAGGGGTTGACGACGGGCATGGTGGCGGTGGGGCGGGGCGGGAGAGAGTTTCTCTCTCCGCGACGGCGGCGGCGGCGGCGGGGGTAGAGAGAGAGGGCGCGCGAGGGGAGTTCGGGAAGAGATTAATCGCCGACGCGAGAGCGTGTTTGCGAAGAGAAATAGTACTAATACTGTTTGGATTCGTTGCTTTGCGGTAATGATTCTGTGCACGTGGGGATATTCTTGGTTGGCTACGTTTCACACTTATGTAAAGGAGATCCAGATCTAGTCAAATATACAATTTATTTATGTAATTCGCGTGCGTGTAGCGAGCGCAAATGGGAAAGCGAGGGTGAAAGCATCTTTGAAACGTATCATTTGCTAACTAAAATTCACGAGAATAAAAATTGAGAACGTGAGCGCAGTGCAAGAATTGACAATAGGAGTGCCGAGCAATTTGAAGAAATTATACTAAGAGATCTACATCCTTTTCAAGGGACTGGATTGTCTTGTAGAAGATCTCTTTTTTATTTTGTGACATTTTTTCGGGCTTAATAATATAAATTGTTTATTTTTAAAAGTCTGTCAAGTTCGTTAGTTACTTGGTTGTATCTCCGTTCCAGATTCTCAAAATAAGTCTTTATTTGGGAATAAATACTTAATTTTTGAATTAAAGTTGATGTACTGTGAGAGAATAACATGTCTTGTAAAACGGGAATAAGTACTTAGTTTTTTTAAAAAGAATCTGAAACGGGTTACATTTATCAAATATCATTATTTGTTACTCATTCTGTCTCTTTATTCTTATTTTTTTGTCTGCTTTTTTTTTTTTTAACTTTTAAATATGTCAATTTTTTTTTTTTGGTCAAACAGAAATTCAAATATGTCAAATTGTTTGTTCATTCCTAATTTGCTCTTACCTATTGAATTGATGTAACAAGTCTCGATTTATTGGAAAGTTTTTTGGGTTAATTATTTGTTGTCCCCTTTATCTATACATATTTTTCACTTTACCCCCTACTACTATAGAATGTTACAACCTACCCCTTTATCTTCCAATTCCTAACACATAAGGCATGCCGTTAGTCTAGGATCCAAAAAATCGTCAAAGGGGCATTTACATGTCACATGATCTGTAAAAAAAGAAAAAACTAAGTGCTCTAATTTTCAATTTGTTTGAATCGGTACAAAGATCTTATTTCTCTTATCATTTTATTCTAAAGGATCATAATTAATTTTTGGCTTTAGGGCTCTCGTTAGTTAACCCTAAGAGATATTTAGTTCTACTACTTTCTTAGGACTAATTAATGAGAGTTCTAGAGTCAAAAATTAATTATGACTCTTTAGAATAAAATGATCATAGAAATAAAATCTTTGTACCAGTTCAAACGGATTGAAAATTGGAGTACTTAATTTTTCATAGGCAGTTTTTATATTACAAAAATATGGTAAAGTATTTCAATTTTTAATCCGTTTGAACCAGTGCAAAGATCTCTTTTTTATGATCATTTTATCCTAAAGGGTCATAATTAATTTTTGACTCTAGAACTCTCGTAATTAGTCCTAAGAAAGTAGTAGAACCAAATATCTCTTAGAGCTAACTAACGAGAGCCCTAGAGCCAAAAATTAATTATGATCCTTTAGGATAAAATGATCAGATAAATAAGATCTTCGCACCGATTCAAACGAATTGAAAATTAGAGCATTTAATTTTGTCTTTTTTACAGATCATATGACATGCACATGACTCTTTGACGATTTTTTGAATTCCAGACTAATGGCAGGCCTTCTGTGTTAGGAATTGAAAAATAAATGGGGTAGCTTGTAGCGTTCTATAGTAGGAGGGGGTAAAGTGAAAAATGTGTATAGATAAAGGGGGCAATAAGTAATTAACCCAAGTTTTTTTAAAAAGTTTAAATTTAAAATATGCAATAATCTTGCTCTCTAGATTGAGAATTTCCAATAATGGACAAGTATTTTGTGATTGAGGGAATACGTTTTTTTGAACCCATTTACATTGAGAAAAATTGATATTGCAACGCATCCAAATCAAACTGATCAAAACATATATTTTAGTGTGACCGACGTTTTGAATAAACATCTAAAAATTTAATCATTTTGATTATTGAAATGAATCCGGAAAGAACCTGTAAATGCCCAACATAGAGTACAAATTTTTTTTCACGGGAAGAGATAAGGATTTTATTAAAAAAAAAAAAAAAAGAAGGCCCGAAGACCGTATATCATCAACGACAAGGTTAGCCAAAAAATGGGGGACAAGACCCCCCAATTGTCTAATCTAACATCTAATAGGGATTGCTTAGCCAATGAATAGGCCACCATGTTGAAAGAACGCTTAACATATTTAAAAACACAAGGGCTCCGTTCAATTGCTAGGAAAGTACTAGAAAGGATGGGAAAATCAACTTTTCCATAATTTTTGTAGTGTTTAGTTGGCAGGAAAGTAGTGAGAAACATGTTTTTAAGTTTTCATTTACTTTCTTGCAAAAGTGATCTGGCCAAAAGCATAGGATTTTGCGTCCCGGGAAAAGTTTTCTCCATTGTGGAGCCAAAATAATTGGCGGGTAAAAAAAAAGTGAATGACGTCAATACCAAAAAAATACGAATTAGGTTCTTAGAAAGGCACTTTGAGATTTACGTGAGCAACAACAATTTCAACTGTTATGGTGTTTTCTGAGATAATTGTTGTGGAAAAAGATTGGTAGTTTATTTTTTTTGAAAGTATTTATTTATCTTGTCATTAGTGTTCAATTTTGTTTTGTACTAATTAATTATCAGTGAGTTTTTGTATCAGCAACTAATCAAGCACAGTTGTTTAAAATTTGTTTATTTAGTTATCATCTACTTATTTTTTAAACTTCATTTGTACGGTTGATTATTAGAGGATGTCAATTTAAACGAGAGATTTTCATAACCATTCAGAAAATAGAAAATTGAATAAGGAATTGCAAGTCGATTTTTTCATTTAATGTTAAGGTTTTGCATTAGATAAAATAAATTTTCCGTATGTGTTAATTTTTAAAATATGATAACCTATTATTTAGCTCTTAAAGTTACTTTTATTTAAAAATAGCCATGGGAATAAAAATAAAGAAGTTTCTCATAAGTGTCTTTTCCCGGCAAATGAACCACTAAAACTTTAGTTTTTCTACAAAAAAAAAAATTTGTCAAATGAACACTCACAGGAAAATAAATTTATTTTTCCTTTATTTCACTTTACTTAACTTTTCTTGAGAATAACTTTCTAATACAACATTCCTGACAACTGAACAGAGCCAAGAGGAAAAAATCAGAAAGAATAGAGCTATTATTTGGCTTTGTTCGGTTCCCATTTTAGTTTTGTTTTTGTTTTATTTTTCAATCATTACCCTATATCTTTCTCCAATCATTACCCTATATCTCTAATTATTAATTTCATTTATCTCTCTATCTCTCTCCAATCATTACCCATCTCTCCAATTATTATCCTATTTCTCTCTACCCACTATCAAAACTAAACTAAACTAAACTATTAACCAAACACAACCGAATAAGCTCTAAACAATCAGAAAGAATAGAGCTACAATCGGAGAAAGATTTTTCAACTTGAGTAAGAGTTTGCACAATCTGAATAGAATCACCTTCGACAATAAATACTAGAGAAACCTTTGTTCGCAGCAGGAACCAGTGCTTCACGAAAGCCCAGTGTTTTCGCAGTTCTACGGGAGAATAAACCAGGAAAAGAAATGTACGTCGTTCCCAAAATTTGTCCCACATGATCTCGTGCTACTATCTCAACACCAACCAGACCACCACTCTTATCCACAGCACCATTAAACATTAAGTTTAATGATACATTAAGTTTAATGATATTGGGGGGAGACACCAATTAACAGGAGGGGAAGGAGTAGCATTATTAGTGGAAACACAAGCAGGAGCATTGGCATCCTCGAATTTAGAACAGATCACAAAACTTTCTTCCAAGATTCTGGAGCTATTCCATTTTTGACTTTCAAAGTGGGTTTTATTGCGGGCCTTCCATAAGAACCAGCAAATTGACGCAAGAAGTACCCCCATATCAATACCTGCTAAACTCGGCAAACTACCCTCCGAATAAGGCAAATGGCTAGGTCGTTGATAGCAAATAAATCGGTAAGATCGGATCGTTTCCACAGAGAAATCTTCTTTAGCGTATTTGGATTAGAAGATGAGTATCGAGCTTCGGCTTTCAAGCAGCCAACTTGGAATTTGGTTTAAATTACGAAATTGAACTTGAAATTAAACTAGATTAAAAGCGATCGAGTCAAAGGGATTGATTAACCCACGATTTAGCCGTTAAACAGTTTCTTCATCTAACTTATGAGTGGACCGAAACCGTCCGGATTCCACTTGAAGAATTAACAGCTGAAGACTATTTGTAACTCAACTCAAAGCATTAATTTAAACTGAACTCATTTAACGCAAGTGAGAGACGAAAAAGGATCGTTCGCACGCGTAGGATTATCAAGCACGTAGCATAGGGCGATAGACCTCATTGATCAAATAAGCCACCGACCCCATGATCGATGCTAAAAATCATGAGTTTAATCCATTCAAAACACTGAAATCAAGCTAAAGTTTAGGCGAAACTGTTTAAACGACTAATCCATAGGGTGCATCTCACCCCATGACCAAACCAATGAACTACTCACACATGGCAATAAGACTAGAAAATATACTTGGAAATGAAAACATGATTCACCAATAAAAAGGGAAATAAACTTGATTTATATAGAGATCTAACTTGTAGCTACAACATTAACACTTGAGAATTAATCATAACACTTAAACTTACTTGAGTTCTTGAAGAACCTAACTTGAAAAGCTTAAGAACAACAATGGAGTTCATAGGAAAGCAAGAAAAAGACTTAGGCCTAAAAACTAACTAAAGGCCTATATTTACCATAAATGGCATACAAGCCTATTTATATGGCTTACAAATCAGCCTTACAATGGACCAAAATGTCTCCAAAATATCCTAAAAACCAACCAAAAGTAGAAAGTTTCCATAAATAGAAAGTTCGAAAAAGCAGCAAAATATCTCCTGGAAACCAAACGTTATCCATAACAGTGGAAAGGTTATCCATAACACTGCCTTTCAACTTCCCCGTAGCACCATGTTATCCATAACAATCACAATCGTTATACATACTCCCAAGGCTGGAGACTTTCTGGACCAAAAATATCGCACTGTTATCCATAACAGTGAAAAGGTTATGGATAACACTTGACTGCTAGACCAACTCAGGGGAAACGTTATCCATAACCTTTCACATGTTATGGATAACGATCTGCAGAACCTGCAGATCTTGGCCTGCAACTGCTATCTTAGTTTGCCACCTCCCGAGCTTCATTCAAAACTTCATCTCATGATCGCTTGAACTTGGTGGCACCATTTCCCATGGCCTCGGAATCACGGACACCCCCGAGGGTCATTATCGATGCATTTTGCTTGTTCGCCATGCCTTGGCACGATCCAAAATAAATCTTGAGCAATGGTTGGCCTTTGGAGCTCCATGCAATGCTATTGAGACCCGATGCTCGTGGATGTAGTACCGACGGGCTTTTGGCATATTGGTTCCATCCCGGAACGTTCATTGGCCCACAAAACCACTTGATTGACACGTTTTTTCTACAAAACTCAACAAGATACCTTAAGTGCAATATCGAATAAAACATTAACTTTATGAACATAAATACTACAAAGCCAGGGACTTAAGCACCAAGAATCTATATTATTGGGTGCTTATCAATACCACCAACATATGATCGGGAGATGATAGCAAGAGCAAACCACCAATCTAAAAAATGAGCCGAATCCCAAGAACTAGAAACAGTATGAGTAAAGGGGGATTGACACCACACATTTCTCGAAAATTTACATTGGAAGAGCATATATTCCAAGGTTTCATGCTTGGCCCTGCACCTTGGACAATAAGGGGAAATATCTATGTTCTTCCGATTTAAATTATCGAGAACTGCAACTGTATTATGGGAACAATACCATAAAAACATCTTAATTTTGTTTGGAACATGTAAAGACCATAAAGCTTTCCAAAAAGAATTTGTAGGGTTAATTGAGCTAGGTCCCACATGTTCACAAAAATGGTTCGAAGCAGTACACCTTCTAGCCAAGTGGTAAGCCGACTTGAAAGTAAAAGACCCATTACTAGTATAGTACCATATTCCTTTATCACCAACACCTTGGGAGCCAATAGGGACTGAGATGAGAGATTCCTCATCAATCTTTGAGAAAAGCGAATTAACAAGAGGGATATTCCAACTATGGGTATCGGTATCAATAAGATCAGAGACGAAGCGAACTTGGCTATAGGGGGCATCTGGTGGTGGAGGTGGACTCAGAACTTTGAAGGAGAGGAAATAGGGAAGCCATGGATCACGCCAGATATCAATTGAGGAGCCATTACCCACATTCCAGCGCCACCCCCTACAAAGAATGGCTCTACCAGAAATAATGCTCCGCCAAGCCCAAGATGACAAGCCAGGGTAGCAAGCATCCAAAAAGAAGTGTTGTGAAAATACTAGCCTTTAAAGAGGCGCTGACATAAGGATTGGGGGTTTTGTATCAGCCTCCATCCTTGTTTAGCAAAAAGAGCTAGATTAAAAGCATTGAGATCTCGAAATCCCAGCCCTCTTCTAGCGTTACGATTGAGTTTTTAGAGGAATGTTCTAAAATGAATATTCCTTTTTCTAAAGTCTAACCTGATCCCATCCCACTGCAATTGGAATTTGGAAATCTTGTCTCAACAATAAATGTTCTAAAATAAGGCCGCTTACGTGTAAACGTGTTAGGGATGGTAACGTGTCGGTCGGTCCAAATTTTTATCAATCGAATTAAGGCTATTAGTAAAAATATTACGCGATTGATTAACTTAATAAGTAATTGTATCGTTTGATATGTTCGTTGTGGCATGGTGACCAAAGGGCGATGTGAATGGCTTGTGACGGTTAATATAGGTTTAGTCAATCGATTACTGTTAGAGCAACGATTGGTCGATATAATTGACTACGTTAGATCGATCGATTTGATTAAGAGTTTCAATCTGTGCATCAATCTATTTCAATTGATAAATGCCAAATAATTTGTAAAATAAGACGACAAATTAAACGTTGACTATATATATATAATAAAAGACTACTTCTTTTGGTTGGAATTGGATTGTTCTATGTTAACTAACATGGCTAAATATATAGAAATTGGACCATTCAATCTGATTAAGTTAAAACCGTTTGATGCACATAATATTATTTGTAGTTGATTCGGGTATCAAATTGACTAGTACAACTTAATTACCAACAATAACTACTTCCTCCGTCCGAAATTTGATAGTTTCTCGTTCAATTTCTAACCGGATGAAAAATAAAATTATTTCTTTAAATTGGTAATGAATTTTATATCCAATGTGGATTTTGTTTGATAGATCTCAATTAGTTCTATAAAATAATATTTTTAAAATTACATAAAATATTATAAATTACAAGATATAATCGATTGAAAAATGACACAAACTTCCAAAAAAGATTATCAAATCCGGACAAAGGGAGTCATATCTAGATTCTAAATGTATATATAGTATGTACGATTTATTTAATGAAAGTATAGTGGGTCGAGTTTAACAGAATGAAAATGGAGTCACGGTCAATCGCAATACAAATTATTGTTCACAGCAAACCATTTTTTACGTATAAATAAATAAGAGTTATACTTGCTAAGCATTATATACCGCATATATTCGTCAAAGATATATAGACTTTCAACTTATTTTTGAGTCATTTTGATGGATGGGATTGTGTGACTCTTGGATCATAAATCATTCCTCGGTGTATGAGTTTTTGATTATGGACCACCGTAGGATTTTACATTATTGATTTTAGCAACCTCTTAAAAAGAATAATCAAAAGATGATTTGAAAAGATTTGATTTATACTATTGGAGCTATCATAATTATTCCAACAATCGTCGCACCTCTTTGTTTCTTCCTTCCCCTCCGTCCCCCTGGGGTTTTCATCCTAAAAGGTGGGGGGAGGCGATATCCCTATGGAGTTTTTCTCTCCGTCGATCTCCGACCGGAATCTCTTTCCCTCTCCTTTAATCACTCTCCACCCTCATTCTCCCTTCACGCCTTGGCCTCCCTGGTTCCTCTACCGCTGGACCTCTTCCATCATATTCGCCGTTCGTCGGTGACTCATTACTGGTGGTACAGTTCAGATGTGCAAATGTAGGTGCGGAGCTTTTGTGCATGATTAGGTTGTCAGAGTTGAAGATCTATGCTGGTAAATGATGATGGCGAGGGTTTTTTTTTTTTTTTTTTTTCATTTTCTTGTTGGTTTGTCATCATTACTTCTTCTTCTCCCTCTCATGGAGGTTTTCTCTTCCGGTTTCTTCATGGAGGTTTTCTCTTCCGATTTCTTGCCGTGAGTTTTTCTCCTGACTGACTTTCTTCTAATTGGATTGTTTCTTGTTTTCACAAAAAAAATGTTTAGTTGGTTTGGAGTATAGTATGTGGATGAGCCATCTTAATTACTTAATCATTTGTCTAAAGACGAGTTTTCATCTTGATGTAATTTTTGGTTGAAGTTATAATAATATCATCTGTTATCGGTTGGAAATAAAAAAAACTACTCTAACTATATTAACTTTCGCGAATCAAAAAAAAAACTACGATTGAAAAAAAAAAAAAAAAAACTATACTCAAAATCACAGGAGGTCAAAGTGTATTTGACCAGAAAAGGTAAGGACTGAGGAAGAAGAGACCCCAAAGGAAGATCTGGTGTACCATCGTCGACCAAACAAATCGGAGGAGAGTCATTATTTGGTAAAATCACTACTTTAAACAAAACAAAATACTCCTCCGTACCGCATTCCACTCTCTCTCCTCTCCTCTCTCTCTCTCTCTCTCTCCTCCGATTCCCAGCTAAGAAAAGCACAACCCCCCCAGCTAAGCAAAAGCACTCCACCATCTCTCTCTCCCATCCCCCACAGATCTCCAAACCCATCTCCTTCGTATACAGAAAACCCACAAACGCAAACTTCCAAATATTCCTGTTTTACGAAGAAGATCCACCGGTTGGTTACATCGATTTCCAAGTCAACTCCCAAGCGGACGACAGTTGAACCGAAATGCCCTGCGGAAAAAACTAGGGTTCTTGTTTGTTCACTCAGTTGTAATCATGGCGACGGAGGTTTCTCACAGCTGGAGCCTCTCCTACAAGGGCATGACCTCGGACAACATCAAGGGCCTGGTGTTGGCGCTGTCGTCCAGCGTGTTCATCGGGGCTAGCTTCATTGTCAAGAAAAAGGGACTTAAGAAAGCCGGCGCATCTGGAATTAGGGCAGGTACAGTTATAGAATCACACCTAGCTTGATGAAGTAATTTTGCAGTTTTGAGTCTTTTGACTATGTACCTAGCTGTGAATCTGCTATTAAATTGGTGATATTTGTGCTGTATTTGGTAAAGTGATAGTGTTGCATTTACTTCTAAGTCATCATTACTGTATTTGGGAATTTGGCGTACTTTAATATGGTTTGATTGACTAAATTGGGATATCCACCTGATCGGAACTGATTCAATTTATAGGAACTCTACACAACCAATGGGCACTGGCCGAGCCAATTTATAGGATTACTGAGGTTTTTGATGCAACCAAACAGCCAGTCGTTGCATCTATAAATTAGATTCCGGAGTTGGCCAGGTGATCAAGGCCTAGGATTTATGTATGGGATGTTGTCCTGGCTTTAATTGGACTCTCTGCTAGTGGGCAGAGGGATCCCAGGAATTAGTCGAGTTCGTGTATGCTGGCCCGAACACCCTGTATTATAGAAGGAACCAAAAAAAAAAGATTCCGAGGATACATGTTCGTAATGGTCCAGAATGCTGTCGCCTATGTGCCTTTGCTGGTGTTATGGGCGGTTTGTTGGTGTTGGTATGGTACCACTGTAACAACGAGCAGAAAAATTTCGAGGATTTGGAATCCATGACTGTCAACTTCTGCTGAATTTATCGTTCGTGGCCTTTCTCAAGATGTTATGTGTTTCTTATGTAGGAATGGTTTATATTTGTTATGAACATCACACAGCAACCTTCGGTTACCCTTTTAGTTTTAGTTTTAATTTTGTTTTCAATCATTACCCTATTTCTTTTTTCAATCATTACCCTATTTTTTCAATTATTACTTTCTCATCTATTTCTATCTCTCTCCAATCATTACACCTATCTTCAATCATTACTCTATTTCTCTCTCCACCCACTATCAAAACTAAACTAAACTAAACTCCCAACCGAACACAACCTTTATCTTTTCACTCTGTGGCCTATTTTGTGGAGTGCAGCTCCTCTTCAATCCTCCTAAAATTGGAGGATCCTCCAATCCTATTTATGACCTGACACGTGGATGCTATTGAATCTAACAGCTGAAAACACTCTTCTCCTAACCTCCTCCTTATCCAGGTAACACCCAATAACCTCTCTTCCACTTCTTCCTTCAGCCCACTCCCCTCCCTCCCTCCCCCCCTCCCTCTCCGCCGACAAGCCATCACCATCCAACCCACTGAATTCATATTAATTGAAAACTTTGGCATTTAAGATCTAGATGATCATAGCACTGAAGATAGCCCTGGCCCTAGATTTTGGGTTTCAAATTTCCGATTACCAAATGGTGGTCGAATAACGAGTTTTTTTTTAAGGTCTAATAACAAGTTAGCAGTCCACTTTTTTCACTTTTTTGATCTACAAAAATCGTTAAGTTCTCTGGTGGTGGTGGTGGGAATGGTGATGAAGCGTTCACTATGGCTGGAAAATGTCTCTAATGGCTGAGAGTGAGAAGAAGAAGAAGGGGGAGAGAGAGAGAATTTTGTGTGTGCTCAACCATGTGGCCTTTCACTGAGTTGTACATCTTGACCGTTGGATTTGGATTGGAGGATCCTCCAATCATTTGAGAATTGGAGAGGAGCCGAACTCTATTTCGTGACATCTTATTCATTCCTCTTGCTGTCTAATTTTAACTGTGTTTATGAGTTTGACCAGTGTTTAAAGGAAGGAATGCATTGTTAGCCACGTGAAAGAGAGTCAAGTGACAAGTGCGATCACAGGCTGCTCATTTTAAGTTGTCAACCTTATCCTTATCCTTATCTAGTTAATGTGATGGAAAACACTCACTTTCATATTCATTGTCTCCTTGTAAGCTACCATCATATATTTTTCAGAAATATTTGTTTTTCGTGTACTTGGTGGATGCGTTTGTCAGGATTGTTTCTTGAACTCATTTTATGGTTTATCATACCTAATTCCCAGGTTACTGGGCCACTATTGTTTGATTGAAACATATTCAATGCTTCTTTTGACAGGTGTTGGAGGTTTCTCATACCTATACGAGCCACTGTGGTGGGTGGGCATGACAACAAGTGAGTTTATATAACTATCGACTGTTCTATGGTATATTTGTTGGATCAATGTAGGAGCATCTGGAATTTCAGTTTCTGTGAAGTTTATCTATAATGGCCCCTAATTGGCATTGGTTTTTTTGGCTGATCGGGTCATGAACAAATAACTAAGAATGATTAAACATTATCAGAATTGAAATATTCTGTTAACCATGCAACCTTGTTAAAAACCCCTCATGAAGAATGGCAGGCCTTGGGAATTCTGTAGAGTGAAATCCATTATTACATGAATCCAATTGTGGTTGCTTTACCTTTGGATATTACTCCATATTTTCTAGCCCCTTGTCTATCCCTCCAACAAACTATTGATAGTTTGACCCCTTGTCTTTCGTCCTCTTTTTGTTTTTCCACTTGATGGTAATATTATCACGATATCAAGCACTGCATTTCCTTGTTACCCTGCTGCACAAATTGCTTGTATATTCTAGAAGATTAGAATGTCTACTGAAAACGTGGGTTCTAATGGCTAGTAATTTGTTAACAGTGATTGTTGGAGAAATTGCTAATTTTGCGGCTTATGCATTTGCCCCGGCTATTCTGGTTACTCCTCTTGGTGCGCTCAGCATTATTATCAGGCATGGTAGAAAGTTGCAAAATTATTTTACTTTGATTCCCTGGTTTGGCTGCTAATGACCACGTCGTGTTGCAGTGCTGTACTTGCAGATGTCATTTTAAAGGAGAAGTTACATATTTTTGGGATCCTTGGTTGTGTTCTGTGTGTTGTTGGTTCCATCACAATTGTTCTACATGCTCCTCCAGAAGGCGAGATTGAGTCCGTGAAAGAAGTGTGGGATCTTGCTACGGAGCCAGGTCTTTTCGTTTAGCTCTTCTTACTGTGTTTTTGCCATTTATTTATGCTGTTTTCATGCTTCACTTATTCTGTATTATTTGCTAGACTGTAATTAACGGGGTGTCTGTTTCCACTTTTCTTCTTGGTAGGTTTCCTCTTGTATGCAGCTCTCGTGCTAACAGCTGTCTTCATAATTATATTTCGCTATATCCCACAATATGGCCAGACACATATAATGGTCTATATTGGAGTTTGTTCGTTAGTTGGTTCATTGTCGGTATGTATTGGTTGTTTGCCGTGGGAGATTCTTGCATAATTTATTTCCCATTTTAGTTGCTTCTAGATTATTTAATCCAAGGATATTCTGTGACAGGTCATGAGTGTCAAAGCACTTGGAATTGCCTTGAAGCTCACATTATCAGGGATGAACCAACTGATATATCCCCAGACGTGGGCATTCGCTGCTGTAGTCATTACTTGTGTAATTACCCAAATGAATTATTTAAATAAGGTAATGAAGTTTTCTTGTCTTTCCATTTCCATTTATGGTTTGCGTTTTTCGTTGTCTTTCGCTATCGTTCATCTTTGGCTGTTTGGTTACACCTGTGCTAATTGTGTTACCTTCATTGCTCGAGTGCAGGCCCTTGACACATTCAACACAGCTGTGGTATCTCCCATTTACTATGTTATGTTTACGTCTCTAACCATTTTGGCAAGTGTGATCATGTTTAAGGTAATTATTTGGCAAATGAGGAACTTTAAAAACACTGTTGATTTGGGAGGTCCTTTATATTTTTATGGTATAATTAATTCTGCCAACCAACTTTTACTTATTTTGCGTTTCATTGCTTCTTGATATTGATATTGGGTGCCTGCTTATTCCCAACTTGTACTATGTTGCTCAACATTTCAAGTTCGTTTTGTGGGTGTACAGGACTGGGATAGGCAGAATGCAACACAGATTGTGACAGAAATGTGTGGTTTCGTGACAATATTGTCAGGGACCTTTCTTCTTCACAAAACAAAGGACATGGTTGATGGTAGGCTTGTTTACCTTTCTTATGTTTTTCACTACAAACAGTGAAGTTTAATTTTCCATGTCAGGAACTCGTTCCTCTTGACAGTTACACTCAGTTTTGCAAGTCCAATCAAATACCAAGTATTTTTTAGCAATACATGATACCATTGTCGACTCATATGCAGGCATGTGCACGTCACCATCCATGCGAAACTCTAAGCACATGGATGAGGAGAATGGTTTTGGACAGGAAGGCATTCCCCTTAAGCGGCAGGATTCATTGTGACTGATGTAGCACCTCTGATTCATCGGATGAAGGGACCTCAATGTGTCCGACTTGTATTTTATATGCATTGGATCCGCCCCTCTTGTTCGTGGATCCTCCCCTCTTGTTCGTTTACGGGGTACAGTTGGAGAAGAAATGGGGAATTTTTAATTCGTTCATTTCCCCCTTGGTGAATCATACGTGGGGTGGCTTTCGAAAGCAGAGTCCCTTCCCCTCAAATGAAAGGGACAAGCGGAATGTAATCCGGAGCGTCCCTGGTTATATAAAATGGATTCTTTCTTCATTCTTTTGTGCCATACTGTTGCCCCAGTTTTTACAGGAATTGGCACTTTAATCAACACAACAAACTGTATCAATATGAATTTTCCCGATCTATAGTTTGTTTTTGAACTTTGAAGATGGTCTTTCGGCCGATTGCACGCACCCGAGACGGAGGTTCTTATTCTTCAGCTGCAAAATAGCATTATGTTTGTTGGTACTGCTAATCGAAGAGAGACGCAAGTTCTTTTCGTAACTTGGTTGCATCCCTTCGATCTTCCCTTCTCATCCCTTTCCAAAGAATGAATTCAAGGACTTAAACGGCTATGGTTCAGATTCTGTTGAAAAATGAGTCGGAGGGGTAAAAATTGGACAATCCACAGAGATTCCTGGAGAGAATAATTTCAAGGTTTGAATCCTCTCATCAAAGACGCTAATAGCAAATCTTACCATTGCGCAACCCAACCTTGTTTCTTCATTTGATTGCCTTTAAACACGAATTGAATACTACCAAAAAGGCTAGTAAAGGCAGAGCTTTCAAGCAGTTGATACGGACCTGAATCTGATATATCTATCAAAAATTGAAGTTTTCATTTTCTATTCCATCATGACAAGATCCTTTGAAAAATACAACCGAATTTCACCCTTCGCTCTCCTATTCTAGTGTGTCTTATTACTTACTGTACTACGTACGGGCGGGGCTGTACTTCTTGCAATCACCATTGCCGTGAATGAATTCACTTCTGACCACCCCTGCCTCTCTCAGGGTTAGCGTCTTAGAAGTCTGGGAAGACCAAAAACCAGGGAGGCAAAACATAGCAGTCCATCTTCAGGAAAATGTTGGAGTTCAAGTCTGTCTTCGGCTTTGCTTCAAAAGGTCAGATACAGAAGCACAATGTGTTGAGTTGTAACTGCATTTCTCGCAGCACGATTGAAGCAATTCAATGGCTTTCAGGCACCTGCACAATTGGAAAATGAACTTAAACCCAAGACTCACTACCTTGAGAAAGAGAGATAATAAGCACCCACTTGAAGCTCAAACTATAATCTAAGAAACCAGCAAAGTTCAAAACTATAAAACACTAAAACATCATAAATGAAGGTTGGCGCGATTGTAGGTTGTAACCGACCAGGGCCATCTGATAGAGTGGAAGAACAGATCAATCAAACTTTGTGACTTTAATTGGTACATAAAGTCTATTGGGGCCGTCTCTACTTCTGAGAATCCCCGGCTTCAGATCATTAACTGACCTCACAAATAACCCAAATTTCAAAAAATAGGCTGTTGGACTACAAAATCATCGTGGTAATCATGAAGATTAGGCACACGCTGTGATGCTTTAACCAAATGCTGAAAACAGCTAATCAACGTCATAGTTCTAGGCTTCTAGCACATTATACAGATTTGTGGTGCAACATCGAGTTCTTGTCCTGGGTTTCCACTGCCTCCATGGAAGCAGTTTAACTTGCCATGATATGTTGATGAAAACTGTCTAACCCATCTTTTGGCTATTAACTATTTGGATACCTGGAGAAACACTTAGGAGGATGTTTGAACTCTGAACAGTGAACACCCGCCATCTTTCTTTATTTGTACTTCCATTTAAAGGACGAGCTTGTTTTATGGCCCAAGAATTCTTAACTAGGAAAAAAGTGTTCTGAACAATAACTTCTTGTATTTGCCCAGGCCTCATTCCTCTTACCTTCAAATGGGTTTGGAGCCCCACAAAAGGGAAGGGATATGGGGCTCCAGATTTCCACGGAGGGATGCCTGGCATCTATGAAAGCATGAAGACTGGAGATCTACTATTTATTGGAGGGTCATGACATTGAGGGTACCTCACTTGGTGATGTGTCTGACCGAGTAGAAAGGGGATATAAGGCTCCCTTCGCTTGAGTAATCTGCAGGTAAGTAACACGAAAAAGTTGTAACCCAGCAACAATGTCGGGTGTGCTCTTCAAGAACATGGAGGGGAGTGGAGAATGTCCAATGTCTTATGATTGGTCGTTAAACTCCTATGGCAGAAGTCCTTGTGGGAAACGGAATTAGGCACTTTGGCAAGCCCTCAACCATAGCCACCTAGTCACAAATCTCAGTAACCCAGCACCACGGGGCATGGAATAGCTCGGGCACTCCATGAGGGCAAAACCAATCCCCAGGGACTTTCTATGCCTCGCTTTCGCGTCTTGACCTAGGCCGAGAGCATCAGAGCCTTTGGAGAATAAATTCAAGAAATCAAGGGAAGGCTCCTCAATGGTATGGGAACAATCGGGAGGAGGCTTAGCTTTGATTGAGTGGGGGATGACAAATTCTATACGGGGTTTCGAGAGATCTTCCCTAAGTTCCTTGCCTTGAAGCTAATACACCATCCCATTAGCTTCGGAGAGCACAAGTATATTCTGAAACGAGAAGAACACAATGTTGTATCCAATCCAAGTTTCATCTCATGAGACAGGCACGTGGAGTAGTGCATACATAAAGTAACATGGCACTCTATTATCCATTACCCATTTGGGGTGAATTATACTTGTCTCCTTGTGACAGATTAGCAACAATCACTTCACACCACAGTTCTTGGGTTAACAACTAACGCGTCACATTTTGGCCAACTAACATAAAGCAAAACACGCAAAATGCCATAAAGCCTAAGAAGGATAAAATAACCTCCCAAACATAAACTTGAGTGTTCCTGTTCCACTTAGCTCTAAAATCTCAACTTTGGAACGCACAACACTGTTACAAAATGGAAACAACATTAGAGACAAGCTGCCCATGAACACAGTAATAACTTTACATAAGCCATAAGGTTTTTAGAAGAGGCATGTTACTTAGCCACGTTCTACATAAACTAGCAGTCTAGCATCAAATTATCAGAGTTGAATTAAAACTGTATACTAATAAAGAGGATTATCAATACAAAAGGGCACATTGAAAAATTGAACTACGAGATTGAAATCAAACTATTAATAATCCTCTTTGTTGAACTATCCAAATGTAAAATTCTAAACCCTATTCACTGCAAGCACCAAACCTTATCGATTGCCCTGTGAAAACGAAAACGAAAAAGAAAAAAAGGAAAACGAAAGAAAGACATTAGCGATCAACCCTAATCCTCAGGTCGATCGCCCACCCAAAAAGTGCCGGATTTTCCGCCAATTTCTGGGAACACGTAAATAAATCCTTCTTTATCGGGAGAAAAATAAAAAAAAGAAGAGGAAAAAAACGTACTTTCGGGAATCGAAGTTGTTCTTGGAGAGACAGGCTTGAATGTCGCAAGCATTCTTCTTGCACGGCTCTTTGCTCGGCTGTGGCATCTCTATGACTCTATCTCTCTCTCTCTCTCTCTCTCTCTCTCTCTCTAAAGAGTTGATCACCGTGGCGTGGAGGAATGGCGGCGAAAACGGTGTCCTCAATTGCTTTGGAAAAG
Organism: Rhododendron molle; assembly: GCA_025413875.1. Lineage (NCBI taxonomy): Eukaryota > Viridiplantae > Streptophyta > Magnoliopsida > Ericales > Ericaceae > Rhododendron > Rhododendron molle. Next base: position 43,634,371 of record CM046398.1, read on the forward strand.
CGGGAATTCCACGCTTCCTAGGGAATTGCCACGTACTCCAATAAAGAAGAAAGTACGCTGGCACCTGTGGTTTAACCGCTAGTAGCCCTGAGGTTCTAGATATTTGCACATCTCACGTTTAAATTTGTACCACACTCACATCAGGACCCTTCACTCCCATCTCACGATTATACTGATGATTGAATATATTTTTATTTTAAATTCAACATTAATAATATTAAAAATGCACATATTTTAGCAGGACTGCTGTAATACCCCGTATTTAGAAAAAAAAGAAAAAAAAAAAAGATAGTGATGTACAGAGTAATTAATTGGGAGATAAAGATGAGTATTTTGTCACTAGTATATCTTTGGACCTTATTTAGTGAAACGTGTAACGATGGGAGAAATTTACTATCTTAGTTGTAGTAATTGTATAGGCTTGTGGGTGCATGGGGTTGCACGTGGCTTCTTGCCTTGGCATGGTTCAATGCACATGAGTATATAGGAACGAGTATATATTCCTTTGCAAGGTTAGAGAACAGTAAGGAAGTTTGAGAGGAAACCGAGAGAAGAAATGATCGGTGAAGAAATTCAACGTTGTTATGGGATCCGAGTGAGGGTGAGTGTGAGATACATGTTTCCTGTATAATATTAATGTTAGGTTCTTGTTGATTGTGTTATGTATGGTGACTGTATGTCGTGAAACTGTTTGGTATGTGACAGAGTGACTAGGCTAATAGCTATACCGAAAGACATGTTGGCTAATGGGTTGTGGTGAGGCTAGTGAGGTGGTACGTCACTCGTTATATACTGAGGAGGGCCAGATATAGTTCAATTTATGTGGAATGTGTTGTACTTGTGGTTGGTGTTTATACGTGGTGGTTGGTGTTGTGCAATTATTTTAGTGTTGATATTGTGCACGTTATTATGTCTCACACACTCCTGCGGTCCTTTGGACTTCAGCTTGAAGGTTGGTTAGCAGGTCAGGTGGTGCGAGCTCGTCTGAGTTGCTGCGATGGTGGGGTGGTTGTTAATTTATTTTAGATACAATTGTAAATTATATAGTTTTTGGAATAAAAGACAGATTGTGTTCTTTTTAATATCGTGGTGCTTGAGGATCCGAATTGTCACAACTGCCAGGACCGTATTGAAAGAATCATGTTAACTTCGATAAAGATAAGTGTATTTATTTAGAAAAATTAATTTCACACTCCCCGTTTGTAACAACCCGGATTTTTGGCCATATTTTTTTTTCCTTTCCTAATTAAACCGTAATTTCTATTATTAATAATATCATTTAAAAAGTATTATTAGTACTGATAAAATTCTTTTCCTTAATAGATATATACCAATATAATTATCTTATCCTATTTATTTATTTTTATTTTTAAATTGCAAGCATGCATACAAACTCCTTCCATCTCTTCCTCTCCTACCCCTACTCAGTCTCTACCTTCTCCCTAATCTTATTTTCGTCCTCATCTCGTCCATCTCAAAACCCAAGAGATAGAAACCTTTACGAATACAATCTTATCACCCACTTCAAAATTCTCCTATAAATATCCCATAACCCCGACCCTAGGGCATATTATGCTACTCCCCACACCTCACCAGTCTAGAAGAGAGAAAGAATTCGGAGAAATCCAAACTCCAATCCATGGAGTTTTAGAGAGAGAAAGAAAGAGAGAGAATAGTGGGTTTCGTACCAAGACCCAACCGAAATCCAAATTGATCATTCCAATCACTTCCGTCAATCCCAAGCATCCCCAAACATCATCCAATTCGAGCCCAAGGTCCCCCGATCGCCAAAAACCGAAGTTGTCCTCTCCATAATTCAAGATTCGTTTTTAAATCAATCCGATCCGATTCAAGGTATTATAATCTCTCTCAAACACTCCTCTAAGTATATCTAGTGTTTTTTAGCATAAACCAATAGCTCTCATAGTCCCATGCATCGAAAATCACGCTTAAAAACCAAAAAAACGAAAACTGCCTTGCACCTTGCGGTCGCAAGGTTCGGACCGCAAGAACCAGCCACAAGGTTGCGGCAGATGGTCCAGCCGCAAGGTTGACTCGATCAGACCTTGCGGCGGCTGCTGTTTTGGTTCGAACCCACTTTTCGACCTCCCGAACAATGTTTTTGACTCCCGAACTATTTTTCTTAGACTTTTAACACTCCGAAGATCATAACTTGTTAATTTCATATTTTTATTTATTTATTTATTTATTTATTACATTTTTATTTGTTTTCAATCAAAGTTTACAAACGAAAAATCTTTGCGACCTTCCGAACAATGTTTTTAACACCCAAACTATTTTTCCTAGACTCCTTGCATCTCAAAAATGATATGTTGTTAAAATAATATTTTTTTATTTAATTAACTATTTATTATTATTTACACATTTTTTCTAAACAAAAATACTTTACGATATTATAAACTATGTTATTAATGCCCGAATAATTTTATTTAGATTCCTTACTTTCTGAAGATCAAACAATGTTAATCTTAGCATATTTTAAATTAGTTAATTAATTATTACCTATTTACTTCACTTACAGCTATTTTATTTAACGTCTTCTTTAAAAATAATTCCAAGACTCTACGAACCCAACTTTTGACGCCCGAACATGTTTTATAGGACCTTTAGGACTCTTATTAAGGTCATGATAATTATTCTAATATTTTTACCTAATTATTGTATTTAATTAGTTTCTTAATCAATCTAATTACTTAAAATAATTTAAAAAAACCTAGAAATTTATTTTTAAAGCCTTATATAAAAGTTCCTTCCTCATTACTGATATCGTGGCCATACAAGATTAAGGGTAACGGCCCAGTCATAAAAAGTTGTGTGATTGCATTTGCCTAAAATTCGTTTTGATCCGCTTGTTGTTCGTTTTTTATTTACAATTGTGAATAATATTGTGTTGATACTTGATTTGAATGTTAGATTGAACCCTAGAGACATGGAGTGACTTATGAGTAGGTTTTCGTCTAGATTATTAGACAATGGTTGTTTGGGAGAAAGAGATGTCAGAGGATGCCTTAGGCGGATTGTGTGATGTGAATTGAAACTGGCGGGTCGTCCAGTAATGATTTAAAACCTGGCGGGTGGTCCAGTGACATTTTATGTTGATAAAACCTAACGGATAGTCCAGAGATGTTTTGTGTTGATAAAACCTGACGGATTGCTTAACTCCGCAAACTACCCTCCGAATAAGGCAAAGGGCTAGGTCGTTGATAACAAATAAACCGGTAAGACCGGATCGAGTCAAAGGGATTGATTAACCCACGACTTAGCCGTTAAACAGTTTCTTCATCTAACTTATGAATGGACCGAAACCGTCCGGATTCCACTAGAAGAATTAAAAGCTGAAGACTACTTGTAACTCGACTCAAAACTCTAATTCAAACTGAACTCATTTAACGCAAGTGAGAGACAAAAAAGGATCGTTCGCACGCGTAGGATTATCAAGCACGTAGCATAGGGCGATAGACCTCGTTGATCAAAGAAGCCACCGACCCCATGATCGATGCTAGAAATCATGAGTTTAATCCATTCAAAACATTGAAATCAAGCTAAAGTTTAGGCGAAACCGTTTAAACGACTAATCCATAGGGTGCATCTCACCCCATGACCAAACCAATGAACTACTCACACATGGCAATAAGACTAGAAAATATGCTTGGAAATGAAAACATGATTCACCAATAAAAAGGGAAATAAACTTGATTTATATAGAGATCTAACTTGTAGCTACAACATTAACATACGATAAATTAACGGGAAACAAGTACCTTAAGTAGTTCTTGAACAAAATGACAAGAAAACTTGAAAGACTAACAAAGGAGTTCTAAAACTTAAAAAGACTTAAAGCTAAATAATGAACTACCTAATGGCCAATAAAGGCTTAAAAGACTATAAATAGGTTAAAACAATAAGTCAAAAAGTGGACCAAAAAGCCCCCAAAATATCCTAAAAACATGCAAAAAGTAGAAAGTTTTCATAAATGGAAAGTTTGAAAAAGCAGCAAAATATCTCCTGGAAACCAAACGTTATCCATAACAGTGAAAATCGTTATTCCTAACACTGCCCGTAGCACCACGTTATCGATAACAAACACAATCGTTATCCCTACTCCCAGGTCTGGAGTCTTTCTAGACCAAAAATGCTGCAACGTTAAGGATAACACTGTGAAGTGTTAGGGATAACACTTGACTGCTGGGCCAAGATACGACAATCGTTAGGGATAACACTGTGAAGTGTTACGGATAACATTCTGCAAAAATTACAGAATCTGGCCTACTGATCTGCTATCAGATCCGCCTAGGGCTGAAACCGGTTCGGTTCGGTCCGGTTCTTGGACATTTTTGAACCGAAAAAACTCGGTTCGGGACGTTCACTGAACCGAAACCGATTATATTGCTCCCGGTTCGGTTCGATTCAATTCGGTTTGGGTCCGGTTCGGTTCGGTTCAGGAAAAGCAAAAGCATATTAAAAAATATATTTAATATATATATATATTAAAAACCGGTTCGGTTCGGTTCGGTTCGCTGAAAATTTTCAAAAATCGAGAACCGAACCGAAAATTTTCAAAAATTTTCAAAAATGAACCGGTTCGGTTCGATTCTTGAACTCGGTTTGGTTTGGTCGGTTTTTTGTTCACCCCTAGATCCGCCACCCCGTAAGCGTCACTCAAAACATCATTTCATGATTGCTTAAACCCGGTGACACCATTTCCCATGGTCTTGAGTGCTCAAATACCCTCTAACGTAAATCTCAATGCACTTGGCTTGTTTGCCACGCCTTCGCACGGTCCAAAGCAAATTGTGAGCAACGGTTGACCTTTGGACCTCCGTGCGATGCTCTTGAGACCCAATGATCGTACATGTAGTACCGATGGCCTCTTGGCATGTTGATTACATCCCGGAGCGTTCGTTGACCCACAAAACCACTTGATTGGCACGTTTTTCCTACAAAATCCAACAACATACCTTACGTGCAATACGGAGTAAAAACGAACATTTAAATATGAAAACGTCACAACTTGGAGAGTTTAAGCCCCGAGATTATACAATCTCGGGTGCTAATCACGGATAGTTCAGAGATGTTTTGTGTTGATAAAACTTGGCGGAGGTCCAGCGATATTTTGTGACGATAAAACCTGGCGGATAGTCCAGACATGTTTTGTGTTGATAAAACCTGGCGGAGGTCCAGTGATATTTTGTGACGGTAAAACCTGGCGGATAGTCCAGCAATGTTTTGTGATGATAAAACCTAGCGGGTGGTCCAGTAACGTTTTATGTTGATAAAATCTGGCGAGTGGTCCAGTGACGTTTTATGTTGATAAAATCTGGAGGTGGTCCAGCGATGTCTTCTGATGATAAAACCTGGCAGGTGGTCCAGTGAAATTTTGTGATGATAGAACTGGCGGGAGTCCAGTGGTGATCTTGATGTAGTGATTAAGTTAGACAAACCCTAGTTACAATCAGGGCATGACTAGCGTTCTCTTATTGTTAGGCTATTGGTCAATGATGATTAGGTTTACGTGTGCTACTCCTGTTTTACTTTACCGTATTGATTATATATTGTTATCTGCTAGCTGTAATATAAGGAGGGTGGTTGGGTTGGATTATACTACGGGGTGAACTCTTTCACTCAGGCACGGATTGTCTGGCATCCGTGTCAGATTTTTGTAGACACCCCAATCTGGGCTTCCAGATTAGTTTGCTTACGGTTTCTTATTTCCCCGATGATGAAATCAGATTAAGAACAGACTTGAGATTGGAATGGTTTGAACTTTGTGTATGTGGGACCTCCCTAAAGCTTTTGAACCTCAAAAACCCTAAGTCAAAACCCTAAACCCAGGGTTGACCATCACACGTGGGTTTGGAACCTTCACGCGAGCTTTCTCTGCCAGGTGAGGGTCAAAGTCAAACTGTTGACCGTTGACCCTCGCGTGACCTTGGGAACCCTCGCGCGCGTGTTTAGAACCCTCGTGCGACGGTTCTCTCCTGTCCCTATCCTTAATTTCCAGCTGGATTTTGTGATGATTAGAGGTCTAGTAAGCCTGAAGAACCCCGTTTTCCACCAGTACAGCTGTTGTAGACTGCATGGTTGGCTCTTCCCAACACAACCACTCCCATCACCTTGTTGGAGGCTTTCTCCACCAAGTTTGGTTGACCAGCCTTGTTGGCTGATTATTGAGCCATGTCTACCACCCATACATTTCCCTATATATATCCCCCATTGCTTCCAAAGCAAAGGTGACACAATATCAAGCAAAAAAGGCTTACAAACCCCAACCTCACTTCCAATTCTCTCACTCTTGTGCTCTACATACACTCATATTCTAAGCTACACCATCTTGTTCAAGCCATTTCAAAAACAACTCAAGTAAAGGTATAAACATTTACCTACTTTCTGTCCTGATTCCTGAGGGGGGCTGACAGGGCCAAGGCTGGTAATCAATACCAGTCCTGGCCCTAAAGTCAGCAAAGCTACAAGAAGCATGTGACTGGGAACCCTCGCGCGATGGTTCTACATGCTCGCGCGACACTTCTTGTCTGTGTGATGATAAACCTTGTGGGGAAGGGTATCCTGGTTTTTCAGCTTTGTATACTGTTATTACTGTTTTGAAGCATATTTAGGCTTTTAGATCACTGTGTTGCATGAAAAAGCCATAGTTAACTTATTTTTTACAGTATTATTTAGTTTGAAATGTCTTTGGGAAGCTTCTGAGTATGTTTCAGAGCCCCAAACATGCAAAGCAATTTCTGGAAGTCCAGTCAGAACCCTCGCGCGTGTGTTCTAAATGCTCGCGCGATGGTTCTCTGTTTTCCAGTGTTTGCCCTTGCATGGCAACTAAGGTTTAAGGCCTCTGTTTATTTACCCCCACTGTTTAGGGGTTGTATTTCAATTTGTTTGGCTTCTGTTTAACTTAATTTGTAATAATTAGTTAAATTCCAATGCATATTAAATTGCTTGGTTTGCCCCCTGGGTGAGCACTGGTCCTTCCAGAGCCCAGAAGGGGATCAAAATTCAACCTGTGATATAAGAACAAACCCGCGCGCGAGTGTTTGGAATTGTTGCGCGATGGTTCTTTGCATGCACGTAGATCCATGCATGCAAAGTTGGCCATGGTGTTGGCATGCCTAAACCTTGTGCAGTGTTCTTGATGTTCTGATCAGAGGGTTGGGTTTTTATCCTAATTTTTCATAGTATGCCATCCATCCATGCTCAATACAATCACATCTTGCAAATCGTGTTACAGTTTTAAATACTGATTAACTGTTCCTCCGCCCTAAGTGGCTAAAAATTGATTAATTAAAAGAAGAATCACAAAAGTTTTCAAAATGCCTAAGTAGAGACCGATCTCTGGATTGGGCCAGAGAGGTGCCTTAAAACCCTTTCCCTCTCTTAAGCTGGCTCCCGAACCCAGATATAGTTATGACGGACTGGTTTCCTTCACTTTTTCAAATCAAATAGCGCGACAGGTGCTTCGAAATACGGTTCCTTGGGTGTCGGACCTTCAAACCCGAGTGGCGACTCTGTATTTTTGCGAGCGCCTGCTTCTCCGCTCGCGCTCCCTCGATTATGGGCCCTTACTTTGGAAACCGGAATTTCCAAAGGCTGTTTTAGAAAGGAACGGAATCCTTTTTAAGGGCATGCTGCCCACAATTTTGCAGAAAATCAGGAGGAGGCTCAGGACCCTAAAGGAGGGTAGTACTATTCAGGGATGAATCCGGGGATGGAGACTGAGCCAGAGTATGCTTGGGATCCGTATCAGACCTAGAAGACAGCTCTGTTACTTATTTATTTACGCAAAGACTATTTTTAATATTTTCGCAGTGGTTTGTATTAAATAAATCTTTATGTTGAATTATCTGTTTTAAGTTTTGAACGTTAATTTAATAAATTTTTCAAAAATTAATATTTAATGCCTTCGATTTTATTTTCGAAAATCGGGGCGTTACACTGTTTAATTATTTATACTTTTTTTTATCCACGCGAAATTACAATGTTGTTATTGAATGTGTGAAAAAGTGTATTGAATAAAGGGTAAAATAATAAATTCAAGTGAATAAAGACAAAAAAATAGAATGAGAATGGTAAAAAGAGGAGTGTGAAAATCAATTCTCATTTATTTATCATGAACTAAAAACTTGTAAGCACGCTGAATTGGAACATATTTGTCTCAAAATAAATTATTTATAATATCTGAAAAACATGATTTTTGTACGATTCTTGACGACTTTTAAAACATGAGCATCTAAAAGAATCCTGTTACATGCCATTCCAAAACATGATTTTCGTACGATTCTTGACGACTTTTAAAATCCTGTTACATGCCATTCCAAAAGAGAAAGTCTATGTCTACCGCTCAACATTTACCATTACCCTCATCGCTCAATTCACCAAGAATTTTAAAAAACTTTGAAAGAATTTTTTTAAAATTCGGATCATTAATTATCGAGACAGACGATAAAATATTAAACGGTGAAAGAGAGGATGAGCATTATAGCAGCACTGTATAAAATTGTCTACCGAATTGCTTCCAAAAAGGATAACATAAACTGGAAAGAAAACCATTGACTTTTCAACTATTTATCATCTATATATTGCTACCATATTACCATATATGGTACGAAGATTTCGATCCCCTAATTGAAAACATACAGCCAACTACAAAATTCACACTTATTTATCCATAAAAATAAATAAATAAAGGACTCCGTATTAAAGTCTAAATCTTGATATCTCTAAAATTATTCGAGTTGTATGTAAGGTGGTCCAATTATAAAAATTTACCCACAAAACATTAACCACAACGATAGAGTATGGTAACTAATTGGAGCTAATTCAGTTTACCAAGATTCTTGTATCTCCTTTGGAATTCAGAAGTTCGAATCTTTCAACTCGCGTGTACTTCTCTTAAATGATTTTTTCTTTCTTTCTTTGTCTCTATCCGATATAATGGGCTTATCTTTCGTGTTGGTATTGATAGGGAAAACGATAGAGCATGTTTTAAGGTAAGATAATCACTGTAGTTAACTCAACCCTTTTCTTGTTCTCTGCCACGCAATTTCATTCTTTTCCTCTCTTCCAAGGCCACTGCTGCTTCCAATAGCTCCTTCGTGGATTCTCTCTCTCTCTCTCTCTCTCTCTCTCTCTCTCTCTCCTGCTCCTGTTGGGAAAGCAGAGGGCAGTTAATGGAGGGTTTAAGACCGAAACTAAAGCAGGCGTCCCTGCTCTGGCTCGATGGTTTACGGGACGCTTGTTGTCTCCACCGGGTTGTCATCTACTGTCTCAGGTTCCTTCTCTCCACACACACGTATATACATATATATATACGCACACATATATTAGTGTGCGTAGTTATGCGCACGTATGTTCACCTGTCCTTGCTTCAATTACACGCTTTTTAATTAGCTTTTTATTTTTGTACAACTGAAGGTCGAGACAACTTGCGATCCGAACAGGGCAGTGCTTTCTCTTGAACGGCCTGATTTTCCTAGGAAGGTATATATCCAATTAGGGCTTTAAAATAATCCAGCTAGCTTAATATTGTCTGGTTGAGTTTATGGTGTAATGTATGAATCTGGGTATGCCACTGTTACTTGTTGTCACTGCTAAAGTTTCTCCCTTTCAAATTCTCTCCCTTAAAAACATAAATATTGGAAATTTTAATATCAAAACTTGCCAATTGATGGTAATACGAGTTCTGTATTGCGGTTGCTTAAATGGGTATGCTGCAATTCAGGACTATGAAAGCTTTAAAAGGGGAGAGAAGGGCTACTGACCCTTTTTGTTTTTGTTCATATTGTTTCTGCCAAATCCAGCCATTTTCCATGTTTTTGGAAGTAAAATTGAACTAGAAGATTGAAAACACAATCTTTAGCACAGTTCTATTCATTTTCTTTCATGAAGCTGATTTCTTTGGATAGCTCTGTGTCCTTTGAACTTAGTGCGGAAAAGGGCATTTGTTGGAGGGAGATTTGAGGGTGATTTCGAAAATTATTTCCAGTGAATCGAGTCTTGAACGGTGTCATGTTTGGATTCTTTCTTCTGCTTTCCATTGAAGACAGCTAAATCTGATCTCGAATTTCTTGAGCATGCTTACTGAAAGGCTTGAGCTACAATGGGTGTCCATAAGGACCATAAAACATTCAAAGGAGGACCCAAAAATCTGCTGAAGTGTGTCCATCAGCAAAAAATTAGAGCAACCTGTAGAAAATTATGTTTCTTCGGGTTAGTCAAAACACTTGTCAGTGTGTGGATAATGTCAGTGCGCTCAGTCTAATTGCTTTGGATGCAAGACTTCCTTAATTTATGGCTGCAAGTGACATCAGAAAAGAGAAGGAGAAAGCTGATGCACCAATCATTACAATCAAGTATAATGCAAAGTAGTAGATATAGGAATGAATAGAATCAACTTATCCTAGTTGTGGAACCAAAAGGGAATTAGGGAATGGAAAAGGACAGATAAAGTATTTTGCTGTATTGACGTTAGGGGAGCGCTCTTCCTATCATCTTCATCCCTTTATTACTCTAGATAACTATCTCTGGCCCACTGCTCAGTCATAAATGCCCACATTCTCCACTCACATATTCATGTGAATCATGTGAACCCAAGCCTCTATCAGCTTCCCCGTGTCCCTTCTCTAGAGATTGCCATTGTATTGGTGAGACCACAATCGGAGCTTATATAGAACACAACTCAAAAGTCCTTTGTATAGACTAAAGGCCGTTTTTTTGATCAGCTTGAGTAAAGATCTTCTAACTTGGTTGTTTAATGGGGAAATGTTGTCCTTCCCTCAACCATTATCTTCAGTTGATAACTTTTTTATACACATGGTGATGGTGTATAGGCCGTTGTGAGTTTTGCCTAGTTTTTCATGTGTGTGATTCCCTTATTGCCTTTTCTAGTAGTGTTGATTACTTGTAAAGAAGTAGAGCCCAACTGATTGGCATTGTCCTTCCCATGGAGTCAACATGCCATTGTTATATCAGAAACCGAGATAGATTCCATGTCAACAACAGCTTTATCTCCATATATTTGCTCCCTGAGATATCTTATTGGTCTTCAATTTCCTCCTGCAATGAACTCCTGCCGCCTTCCTCTTCTAGCACATACGACATGCAGCCCAATCACCTGTTTGAAAATGATTGAAGAGGAGAAGCACCTTTCCCTGTCATTCGATACTCCCTCCGTCACATATTGTATATCCTTTTTTAAAAGCCGTGCCATATTCGGATAAAAAAAAAATGCATTTCTGTGCATACTTTGTTAATTTTTTCACATCAATTTAAAGATCTTTTAAAAGGACATGCACTTTGGATGGATGGAGTGTGATCGAAGAGAAGAGACAGTCGCCATGTCATTTACACAATAGGAGGCCTGAAAAATGAGGTTGAATTGATTGAGGTCGTATAAATTCTGCCAGCACGTGCCAAAAAAAAAAAAGAAAAACCGGGGATTGAATGTTTAATCAGCTTTTTGACCATTGTCTGCCATAAGCTTGTTCCCTTTGATGTCATTAGAGTAAAATTTTTTTATTTGCCACTTTTCTGGTAAATGTGCTATTTGTTAATAATTTCTTTAGATGAAGTAATCAAAAATTATATTCATGTTGACAGTTGAATTTTAGAGGTCAATCTCCGATGGAGTAATATCTCTCTTTCATTGTCAATGGAGTATTTATCTTTAGATGTATTTTTGAGCTGTGAATTTCAAGTGCAACCTAATATCTTAAATTACTTGATTTCTGGTTTTTGCAGTATATTTCTTCTAAATTCAGTTATAATTCCAACACTACAATGGATATTACCTGATCAATGCCCACATAATGGAGAACCTTGCTTAATTGATGGTATTTCAAAACTATATTCCTTCTTACGTCTTGGACTCCTACAACTCTTTTATGTGAGTACTCATTTTTTAATCTTCTCTCTTGTAGTTTTTATATTTTCAAGCACGAGAAAATGTGTTGTAGTGGTTTTACTGACGGCCATTTAAGTAATCTACTAATCTTTTGCTGGGATACTTGTGGATGATATATATTTTCATTGTGTTACAGAGATCTTGTACTTTGTCAAAGCATTAGCATGCACGAGAAATTATACAAACCATATGCATGTGGTGGAATGAGTTTCGTGGCTCCTCATATTGGAGGACTGTTGTTTGTTGATATCCAATCTTATCATTGCAGTTTTGGAAAATGTCAAAGTGTCCATTTGTTTGCAAGTGTATTTGTAGCTTATATTTTGGCTTAATAGCTTAGGCGCAGATAGCAACTTAGCAACAGGAGGCATAGATACATTTGAGAGCCTTATTATGATCAAGTCTTATGCAACCAGGTGAATGGAGTTGTTCTAGATCTATCTTATGGAGAATTCTGCTGTAACTGTTATTCATTTGTCGATTACTAGTGACATGTCAGCATAGAAGCAGAAATGAAGTTGTGTGCCTAACTGTCTTAAACTTGGAGGGTGAAGCACTTATACTGCTTTCTACTCAGGAGCAAACAATAAGATCCTTGTACTGAGTTTCTCTCTCATTTGGTTGCTATACCTTGATTGATAGATCATGCTAGGAATTCTGAAGTTGAAATTTCTTGAATATACAGTAAGAAACGATAGTAATAACAAGAAGCCCCATCTGCGTAAAAGGTTGAAAACCAGTTGATTTATAATGAGGAAATCGATTAAAAATGATGTAATTCTTTTCTAAATGCGGCAATGTTCGGTATACCTGTGTTATGTTGATGTTTTCGTTTATGTAGTGGCATCTATTTTGTAGTGGTTGATCAGTGTTTGTTGAAATGGTTAGAGAAGTACTCTTTTAGTTGCTTTCATTTGGTACTTTTGCACATCTGTGGTAAGTCGTTTTTGTGCTCACTGAGGCACTTTTTTGACTTCTAGATACAAGTTTCACTTTGATTTGTTCTGATTAGATCATTTGATTCTGTACAGGTATTGTGGTTCTATCCGATGTATGTATTCAGCTTTATTCTAAGCACCATGTGGTACTGCACTATCTTTTTGCTATACTTTTGTCGTCATTTCTTCGTGTTGGTCATTGATATGCCATATCTATGAGCCAAGAGGCCTTTGGCCCAACGGCATCTGGAGTGCACTTTGGTGCTTAAATATCAGGAGTTCAACTCACTTTCAAGGTGCTAATCAAAGACAAGAAAAAGATGGTTTGTTTAGGGCTGTAAACGAGCCGAGTCAAGCTGATCTTCGGTGTGTTCAAGCTCGGCTCGCAAATTATGGACCAAGCTTGAGCTCGGCTCTTGAGACGAGCTGCTATAAGTGGGCTCGAGCTCGGCTCAAGGGAAATTTTCAAGGCTCGAGCTTGGCTCGCGCCAGCTCGGAAATAGTATCAACGAACAGAAAGGTTTGGGTTGAGTTGTGTTCTTATAGAGCTTTCTAGGTTTCCTCTTGTGTTGAGGGAGCGATGTGGGACTAAAGGAAAATGGAAGCAGACGGTTTTTACGCGTCCCACATCGACCAAAAACAATTGAAGAAGAAATTCATTCTTTCTTAAACGTTCCTGGTGGACCTCTACCACATACATGTCTCTATGGGCTTTATGATGTTAAGTCATGCTGTCATGATGACGGCTAATTCTGGCAGTCAAAGGTGAAGTAAATATACACATATGTACACCTGAGCTCGCGAGCTGAGGTTAACTCGGGCTCGGCTCGTTTACCAATTGAGCCGAATATCCTAGCTGGAGCTCGTTCATTTAAGTCACAAACCGAGCCGAGCCTAGAGCTGCTCGCGAACGGCCAGCTCGGTTCATTTGTAGCCCTTATCTACCATGGGGTTCCAGTGTGATAACTAATTGACCATTACACCCTTGGCTAGTAGTTTACCTTAGTTCTTTTGCCAGCTAAACTGTCCTCAAATCGTGTTTGTTAATTAATTGTGGAAAACTTAGGCCTTTGTTTGGCTGTTGGGTGATGTGAACATTATACTAGCACGGTTTACTTTTGTTCTTTCGAGTGTTAAGGTTAATATATCGATATGAGGAGCATCGGCCTTAGGCTTATCAAATAGTATGGTAAGAGTTGGAATGTATGATAACGGTTAGCAAGGTATAAGTTTGGTTTAAAATGCCCTGGCTGTGTTTTAAGTCTGAAATTTGGGCATCAAACATTGGGACTAAATTGTAGATTGGAATCTTGGGAATCATGCTTAAGATTTGGAAGAAGTACACTGTTACATATGTTTTCTACATGGCATCATGTAGTAGTGGTGAGAGTTGTGAAACTGCATCCTCTATTAAGTTTGAATACTGGATTACTTTATCCTGTTAATATTGTTTCATTTCAGTTCTTTGAATTTGAAAGAACCTCTTAATCCAGGTACAATGATATTGCTAAGTATGGTTTTCTTGCTATCGGAAAACAAGGGCCTACCCCAACAGAAATGCCAGGTCAACAGGAGCTATCAAGCTCGTCCAAAGCAACTCAGATGGATGAACGTATTGACCTTGGGGGGTAAATTTCGAACTTGGACTCTTTTGATGGTTTCTGAAAGGATGGATTACTGCCAAATAGGCATTGCATCTCAATAAAAGACCTAGGTGTTGGATTACGTGTGAGACAATTGCAAGTTTTTTTTTTTTTCCAGGGCCATGATTGGAATAGCCGAACAGGTCTATTCAGTCATCCTCTTGAATATCTTCTTCCTAGAGGTGAAAGGATCTTTTTAAGTCGTCTGTTATTGGCCTTTTATTTGTTGTTTTCATGCCTTAGAAAATTTGATTTGAAGGTTTTTCTTTTTATTTGTACTCTCAATTTATCTATGTTTTTTGTTTTTTGGTAACTAATGTATCAATGTTCTTTTAAGATATTTTGCAGGTTTATGTTACTGGGTTGATACCTTATATGGGGAAGCCATTGAATTTCTTACTTATTTCCTGGTTGTATGCTTACTACTGCTTTGAGTACGTGGTTAATTTGCTATATAAAGTTTATATATGTGTGACCTGGACCTGGTATTAGGTAGATAGTAGTTTATTGACATCGGACAATGTCTAGGTACAAATGGAATTTCTCTGGACTGAGTTTGGACATAAGGCTTGACTTCTTTGAATCCAACTGGGCTTTCTTTGCTGGTTTTGGTAAATTTTCTTTTTCACCAGAGTTGACTGATAGCTAGTTAGTTACAATTGACCTCACCTTAGCTGTTACTTGAAACTGCAACAAGATACATGATTGTTGCGTTAATGTTGCATACATGCATTGGACTGTTGACTTAAATTAGGTGGTTGTGGTAGTAGACTAATACGGTTATGTGCGTTTTGACTTCTCAGGGAGCCCCTGTGTTCTGCCTTTATTTTTTTTCACTCCTCTTGTGAGCTATGGGATCATGGCTATACTCTTTCCACTGGTCTCTCTCTCTCTCTCTCTCTGTTTTAACATTGTTGCTCATTCCCATATTGCCATGATATTGGTGGTTTTTTTTGGCAGTTTCTGTTCTTACTCTATCATTCCTCATATATACACGCCTGATTAAATTTGCAGTTTTGATTCTTGTATGTTGTTGCTGGTGGGACGTGATTTCATACTAAAATTGCAGTTTTGACGGAAGATGAATTAGTAATTGTTGTACTCATAAATAAGCTGATGATATGACTAGGTGGACATGTCAGTTTATTGATCATGCTTTGACCCTAATCTTCTCGCGGTAATCCAATCTGAGGATGTGGTAGGCTTCTTATGTTATGGTTTGTGAGAAATATAGAGCAGATGCTTGGTGGGATATCTCAGTTGCATTATTAGGCTTAGGATCACATCTGACTAGTTTTGAGTACATACTTAGTAACTTGAGAGTGACATGTATAAAATCCTGTTTGATCAAACTAGGATGTTGCTGCCAGAGCGATTTCAATTTATGACTTAGAGGAGATTTCTGTGGTACAGAATAAAAGTGGATTCCTATACGTTAAATTCCAAAGAGACCTCTTTATGACTATGACACGTGACATTACGTTCAGTCCATGATTATGTGGGGTGCTATAAAATTAAAAGCGACAACCTCTTCCTTCTCTTCCCCTTGAAACTCTGACAAGCTCAACCTCTGTAAGAGAACACCATTGCACCCCAAACTATGGGAAAACAAAATCCAAAGCGCTCTCACGATTGGGCAATGGATAAGCATATTTGTCCCCATACACCATCCTGTTTACACATGGAGCACCAATTCACAATAACTGTTTTCATGGAATCATATTATCACTAATGAGGATTTTACCATGCGCTGCACCCCAGAAAAAAATGATCAAATGATTCTACCTGAGTTCAGCTGGATCTATATTACCTCGATTTTGTAGAATCTTTCCCTTCCCTGATTATTGCTATTCATTACAATCTCTTAGGTAGTCCCATCAACTGGATCATCTCCTGTTCTTGCTACTTTCAACATAACAAAATATCCCAAGAATTTACCATTTTCCGTGTGATCAACATGTGCCCGACCTCTTCCCCACACTAAAAATGTTGCTGAACATCACTCTCCCATCACCCACCACCTTACTTGTCTGCCCTATAAAAATATCCCACATGTTTGGATCTCTTTACAAAAGACCAGTGCCATGTGACATAGTCACTGCTGATCTAAAAAGAGAATGACATAGTCACCTGTAGTGAGGCCCAATCCCCACAATGGCAGCCATAGTTTGAAGCCACTCTTCACCATTTATCATGCTCATATACACTTCTCCGGTTCTCCCTAGCCACTTTGTTAAGAACACTTGCTTAAAAGTCTCCAACGTTTTAATGTCCGAACCACTTCCCTAGTAGGAGTGCAAACTGAATTCCAAATCCATCAAAATGGTACGTATATGGTTGAAGTCCTCTCCAATTCAGCGCACAAAAGAACCCCTTATACCTTTTTTTCCCCGAAATTTCTGTATCCTCTTGGTCCATGATGAAACTTTTTTGATGGTGTAGGCAGACCGCAGACAAGTCATAATACTGCCAATTTTAGATGAATATTTTATTGCTTGTCACATGTGTCCTTATGTTCTAGCAGTTAACCATTTGATCTCAAGCATTCTCTAACTTGATATTCTATTTTGGATGACTTTTCATCGTTCTTTCGCACACTATTTTTAAACTTCCATAGACGTGCTTTCCTCCCATAGTTACGTTTCAATTCTTCTCTTTCCTAATCCCTCAAGTTTACAATCTTCTTTCTTTCTTTGCAACAGCTTTCTAAGCTTTGAGAAAGTTGACATGTGCTTCTACATGCTTGCATAAATAGTATTAACAGTAGTACATTGTAGTTTGTTCTGACAGCAGCAGGCTCAGATGCTGACGAGTTCATTACTTCTCAAAGAAGAAAATGGAAGGGAGCAGATTTGGGAAGGCTCCCAATATTTTGTGCCGCAGATTATATGTCGTAAGTCCAGTTTTCCTGCATCTCCTGGCTTAAATATTTTACTTTTGGAAATTTTGAGTAATATTGTTTATAGAGTTAGAAGTCTTTCCCACCATTTTGTATTTAATCTGGTAAAACTTAACCAAGCTCCTTTGGTGCGTCAAAATTGCTTCATTTGGAATATTTTTCTATTTACGTTGTCAAGAAATAGCAGCAGAAACAGTTTTATGGTTCTTTATTCTCACTACTGTTGATGTTGAGAACAATGGAATTCTCCCTCTATTCTTCGTTGAAAAGTGAATAATTTATTCATTCACAGAAAATATTTTAGCTGGGAGAAAACACTCTGGCCTTTGGTAATGTTTATAGGGGCTTTAATTTTATAAATAGTTAGAGGTACTGTCTACTTTGTCTATGTGTGTCTGCTTACATGGAGTTATTCATAGAGTTGAGAATTACTGAAGGGGTGGGCTGCAGGTTGTAAGTCTCTGACATAGGACCATATTACGCGTCACAGATGAGGACTTTTGCTGAGACATTTTTCAATTAACCTAGTGTCTCCAGTGTGAACATCTAGAGGACATATTTATGTGGAAGTATTCGGCACCCTATGGTATCATATCGAACATGGTGAATAGACACGGGATTGTGCAATGATATGGAGGCATCCCCATTCATCAGTTAAAATAACACAAAGTTGAGACCATTTTTTTTTGCTCGACAAAAAATTGAGACCATTTATTGCGATCAAATATGGTTTCGGATACAATAAGTGAGACAAATCATTGCCAAATTAAATGCTTTTGAGATCTTTGGGCTCACTCGACACTCAATTCAAAATGCAAAGTCCACTTGATTTCTGTAGAGATCAAAGCAGTGTAATTGCTTGTTGGTGCTGGTAGTGATCTTTTTTATCTTCTTACCCTCCCAAAGATGTTTTTTCTTATATACCTTAATGATGCACCAAAATATATACCTTTTTCTCAGGAAATTTTGTTATCTTCTACTATTGTTACTTTCAGCTAATAAAGATTTCTTGCAGTGGACAGTATAGAAAAACACATATTAACAAACATGCTGCTTGTTTACAAAAATTCCTGCTAGTGTCAAACGAAATACGCATTTTATGGCATTTGACACATGTTCATTCTGAAATTCATTCATTTTTCAGAAAGTGAGTGGATGCAAAATTCTTGTTGAACCCCGTGTGACCATTAACCTTTGCCTCAAATTAATCAAAGCAAAATGCTGTACTAGTTAGAAAATGGCGGGATGGTGGTGCTCTTTATCATTAGAGTCTTTTCATATGCCACTAATGCTGCTTCTCTTGATTCATCTTCTTTTTATGCAGGATGCGTGTCTTGTATTTCTTCCCCATGAAATCTCGTGACCCAATTCAAGTTAACAAGGCACTTTGAGAATAAGCAACTTGATGTGGCACGCAGCACATGAAGTGTCGAGGCGTAAGTCGAAAATTGAAATCCAACCTTTTTCTATATTAGGTTGATATGTACGTAGTTTTTGATGTTCTATTCCAAAACCACTCTGCCGTTGATTAACAGTAGATACTTCCTGTACATATTATTCAGTTACATAGGTGATTTATTGAGCAGATAACCTGTGTCGTTACCAGAAATGGTGATTTTGGAAGTTCTGCTTGATGTATGTATAGAGTGCAGCAGCTCAAGGTAAAAGTAAAGTAGCAGCTGTACTTGTGTCTGTATTTAGGAAACTGTGACTAAGCCTTATAGTTCTTTGATTTTTTGGGGAGAAAAACCAAGCATTGTTGTGTACAGGACCTGGAAATCAATATTTGTTGGCACTGATAGCATTATACATTAGTAGTCATCATGCTATCGACACACTAAAGTTTCACATAAACTCACACACTTACATGGTTGGGAGCTCCACACATACCGCGCTGTGCATTTCGTGTGTAACTACAACATTTTCTGAGCAAATCACACGTGTCAGTGAAAAATAGTGATCCTCAGAACCCTTCTAACGTAGAAATCCATCCTGATCATTTTAAAGTGTTATGTTTCCATCCTCAACTCATTTCTTGTACCAATATTGCCCTTACTCTTTACATTTACAGTACCATATATATAGCACTTCTAATGCAGGCGCCCGCATTAAAGCAATTTGCGGACCACCCCATTTCTCCTCTTTCCGATTGAATTTTGATGATCCGAGCCGTTTAATATGTTCAGAACGTGATTTTAAGGGTACCGAATGAAATCGGGAAAAAAAATGACTAAGAAGGGCTTGATTTGAGCAGTTTTTATTTGAACCGTTCAATAAAAAATAAACAAAAATTGCTCGGATGAAGCCTTTTTCGGTCTTTTTTTTTTGCTGATTTCTCGTGAGAACCCTTAAAATCACGTTCTGAACACATTGAGCGGTTTGGATCATCGAAATTCAATCCGAAAATGCAAAATCCGCAACTTGCTTGAATGCGGGTGCCCGCATTAGAAGTGCCCTGCATATATATATAGGGAGCCGATTCGTGGGACTACAACATAAGTCCTTTGGTCCCCGTGGATTAAGCCTCCCCATCCCGAGAATCTCTCAAAGAGATTGATCCCTCTCCCAGGAAACCCCTCGTCTGATTTTGAAATGGGTTTTGGCTAAAAAACTTTAAATGGTGAAACCCACTGTTCGTCCATCGCTGTCACGACCCACTGTTTGTGTTCGACGATGTTATGACGGACACAGGCGCATCCGCCCCATGGTTGCCAACTCCACAAAGACGTCGGCGTTGAGCAAGGATGGAATCAGGATTTTACTCTAGCAGTGGCGAAATGTATACTAAAAAAATCTAGTGGTAGCGAGATTATATAAGTTGGACATATATATACTCCGTATTTTTTTACATATAATAATTGCATTTTCTAAAATTCTTATCGTGGCGGTCGCCGCCATTAGACCCCCCTGATCCCATCCTTGGCGTTGAGGGAACGGATCTTAAGACGGAAACATGGTTTGGGAGTGATGATCGATTTGAGGGATATGCCGAAGCGACGGTGTACCGATCGGTGGCAGCAACTAGTTAGGGCATGGGGAAGATGGTCCACGGCGGCAGAGAACAATTCAATATCAGTTGCATCTTCTTCTTTATATCTCTGGCTACAGTGAGCCAAGATACATATGATTATCTTTATATGTATCTGTAGATGTGTGGTTTTGACTTTTGATGATTAGTTTGAGATGATGAGTTGTCACAGATTTTTTTCCCCCAAAATTGATTTGAGATGTGATTGTTGACGTTTTTATGAATCATGATTTCATATTTTTATTTGTGTATTTATGAAGTCATGATTATTTTTTTCGATTAAATCATGGTGTATTATATTTGGTTCATGAAATTATCGTGTATTCATGAAATCATGGCTCAAATTTGTATTTTTTAAATTATGGTTCATGTTCACGAAATCATGGTGTATTTCATGAGATCGTGGGTGTGGGTTAGGAAATACAACTGAATGGAACGGAACTCAACTGTCTTTTCTGTTGAATTAGAAAACTGAAACGAGGAAAGAGGGCGCGTGGGTTAGGAAATACATGATCATAGGTTGTAATTTTGGGCCCCTTGCTTCTGGGCTAGGTTTCCAATAGTAGGTGTGTAGAACTTCGAACTTTTGGGCTTTGAGAAATAATTGCGCTAGTTATTCATGTTTGAGGATGTTTATTTATGTGTTTTCATGAATAAAATGTGTTATTCATGGGTTTTCATGGTGTATTCATGAAAAATATGGTTGATTAATGTGTTCATGTTTTTTATGGTCGATTAAAAACATGGTGTATTTATGTTTTTCATATTTTTTATTATTAATTTAGTCATGTTTTCATGGTTTATCAATTAATTTAATCATGTGTTTTCATGAATAAAACATGGTGTATTCATATTTTTTAATGGAATCAGTGCATTCATGTTTACAAAAATTCACAAAAATTAAGGATTTGAAAATTCACGACATTAAGGAGAGAAAAATAGTTTAGAATATATCTATTAAGAAATTAAAAAATTCAAAATTCCCCCATTTCTATCCATTAATCATCTCATAATTTTAGGTAACTTAATTACTATAATCCCACTAATTTAAGAAAAAAATATACACCTAAATATGAATATCTTATTAAAGGGGTAATATAGGTAATTTACCATCTAAAAGGATGAAAACATAATGATGAGCACCCAATATTGCAGATATTTAGTGCGACTAGTCCCGTTGTATATCATTTTATCTTGCGTTTATTTAGCTTTTATAGTGATTTTGTGCGTAAGGCTATCTGTTGAGCGTTTCAGGTAATGCGCGAATAAGAGGGTTTGTTTCGGTGTTTTG
Source organism: Rhododendron molle (assembly GCA_025413875.1). Taxonomy (NCBI): domain Eukaryota; kingdom Viridiplantae; phylum Streptophyta; class Magnoliopsida; order Ericales; family Ericaceae; genus Rhododendron; species Rhododendron molle. The sequence goes on from CM046398.1 coordinate 43,656,099, forward strand.
AACAACCCTTGAAGGCAAGCGAGAAGGTGGGGCCTTGAAGAATTCAGCCGTCGGGGTTCAAAGATGAAGAACCAGAGTGGTCGTAGTGTGCCATGGGCCGTCTGGTGTCAAAACAAGGCCCAAGAGCTGAGCTGCCAGGAAGCAGAACCGTATTGATACGTTTTTCGGAGTATTGATACGGTTCCAAAACAGAGAGAAATCCAGCCTTCAGCGTATCGATACGGTTTTCGGAGTATTGATACGGTTCCAAAACAGAGGGAGATCCAAGCCTCAGCGTATCGATACAATTTTAAGCGTATCGATACGGCTCGTCTACGGGAAACTTTGGAATGCAGCCAAAACATCTCGGTATCGATACGGCTATGGAGTATCGATACAGATGGCTTACCGACTTACTTTTTTATCAGATTTTAACTTTCCAAAAGTGGTAATTTCCCACTTTTTGGATATTTGTCTGATATTTTAGAGGAGAGAGAGACCCTTTTGTATAAATACTCTTCTCTCTCTCTTGTAAAAGAGTAAGTAGTTAGTTTAGGTTAGTCTTTTGCTTTAATTTTCATAGTTGTCTTCTCCAAGCTTTCTCTCTTGCAATTTCCTTAAGAACTCAAGTAAGTATTTGGTTTCGTTTAATTTGTCGTGTGTTAATGTTGTAGTTCCTCTTTAGATCTTCATTAATATCAAGTTTATTTTCGTTTTTATTGGTTAATCATGTTTACCTTTCCTAGCATTATTTCTAGTCTTTTAGCTATGTGTGATTAGTTGATAAGGCTTGGCCATGGGGTGAATAACACATCGTGACTTGGGTTAATCTTGCCTTTCTCAACTAAATCCTTGAGGTTTGGTATGGAAAATGTGAAGGGTTCGCCTTTTATGTAACAAAACTTGCCGATGTTAATCTCCGGTGATCATGTGCTTGCTCACATGGTTCCGGAGCGATGTCTCGGTTCGTATTTGCCAAAAGAACGAAAGAGCTCACTTATTTTCCATACTTCATTTCTAGTCTTTTAATGGTTTCATAGCTAAATCTTCCGGTTGATAGCCTAAGCCGTGCGATTCAACCGTGTTTTCGTTGAGAATGGTTAGTTGGCTTAAGTTACGGGCGTTAGTAACTCCATTGCCTTGCTGCTCGTTTAATCTAGTTAAAACTCATTTCTAGTCTTTTACTTAAGTGTTTAACACCGTTCAAAGCAAAACCAAAAGTTGGCCGTCTTAAATGCCGAAAACCTTTACACCTACAATCCGAACAAGCTATATTCGAGCTCCCTGTGGATCGACTCGGACTTTCTCGCTATACTATGCAAATCGTTAGTCATAGTCCGGTTTATAAATAATTGAATTTGACGGCCGTTTGGTAAACTTCAACGACTACCGAATGGGACCATCACATAACTGTTCAAAAAGTGCTAGATGAATACTTACATAAAATGAGATCTGAAGATGAATATTTAAAAACTCCTTTTTTTTTTTTTAAATACCAATAACGCATGAAGATTTGTGAACTGAACGACTGGAATTATCACATTATGTCTATTGTTATGGTGGATCCATTTAAGTTGCAAAAAGTCTAAAAACACAACATTAAAACGTAACTTCTGATACAACTGTGTTTGGAGTTGTTCAATATTTGTGGTTTCATATGTATTTTACGGTTCCGAACATATTTTACGGTTTCGGGTGCAGTTGTGGCTGAATTAGTGTTGGTAGCTTTGCCATGAGAGGGACTACTCCATTAATCAACCCCTCTATCAGTTACATGGAGCTAGCATAGAATGCTAGATGGTCCATCTAAGTGGGAAAGTTCACCTCAAAAGCTATGGACTTGATCACATGGTAAAACTCTGCAACTTTTGACCCGTTTCGCTTTCTTCTTAAAACTTTTTTTTTTAAAAAAGAAGGTAATTTTAAACTCAAATACAATAAAAATGAAAAATAATTTTACAATTTTTTTTTACCGTTTAAAAGATCTCAGTGAGATCCATCAAATAAGATCTATATTGATAAAAAAAAATTATTTACGTAAACACGTAATTTTTTATCTTAATATTACATTCTTTTTAAAAAACCTACTTTTTCCAAAAAGTGGAATGGAGCTCTGTACAACCCCATTGATTGGAGCACGTGAAGCGCGTGGTGAAAGAATTTATTCTCCTTTTTTTTTTTTTTTTTTTGAAAATGTCATTGAATTAATTCTCCTATATGTCTCCATTAATTGGTGCACGTGAAGCGCGTGGGTAAGAATTTATTCCATATACTACAAGTTGCATATAATGTCTCTATATATAGGATTGGATTTACACATTAATTATAGTAAAATATTTCTACAGAGTAGATAAAATCAAATCAAAACTCCATATTTAGTAAATCATACTCTTTACTTTTGAGATTCTACTCAAAAGTAATTTTATTTTTGTCGGATTTGTTACTCAAAATTTTTTAGTTTCGAACAAATGCAATTTTTTAATAGAGATAAAAAAATAGTTCTCCAAGCTTTTTAAGCCAAAATAGTCCTTAATTGTGTGTTAATATCATATTTCTATATTCATACGTATCGGGGCAGTTCCGCAGACAACCAATTAAACACTTAAAAAAACACCCCAAATCTCAATTTCATAATTTCATATCAAATTTTTATGATCCGAACCGTTTAATGTGTACAGAATGTGATTTTAAGAGTGTTCGCGAGAAATTAGCAAAAAAAATGACTAGAAAGTGCTTGTTTTTAGCAGTTTTTAATTAAATCGTTCATCAAAACTAAGCTAAAAATTGCTCAGATCAAGACCTTCCCGGTCTTTTTTTATGCTGATTTTGCGCAAGTACCCTTCAAATCACGTTCTGATCACATTGAGCGCTTCAAATCATTAAAATTTGATCGGGAACTATGAGATATTTTTTTAGGTGTCTAATTAGTCGTCTCTGGAACCGCCCCACGTACATAATATATATTTCCATTTATGCACGTGAGTGTAGGATAATTCTACTACTTCTACCACCCTTGACCATCAGGGACCAATGCTAACGAGTAATGTTCAGTGGTCTTCCGGGGCACCGTCACGTTGTGCTCTAACACCTTTCTGAACCAAATATTTTTGTAGGGTAAGTGTGTAAGCCCCACTATGGTAAAAAAAGGTATTAGAGCATCACGTGACAGTATTCCTAGACCACTGAATAATTTTTCCTAGAACAGATCATTAGCCGAGCCGCCCACATTCTGTCTTCTCCCAAAACAGTAAGCTCTAGCACAATTTTTAATGAAAGGATTATTTTTTTAATTTCCCTCATATAGGGGGTCAAAATGGTCTACAATTTTCTTTTTAGTATTTATTTTGGCTAATATAAAAGTCAATAACATTTTTTTTGTGTGTGTGTGGCTGGAATTGCGGAATAGTGGGGGCGGAAAGTAAAAGTTGCCCCATGATGCCAAGAAAATGACCAAAGTAGGATTCAAAGTTTTGAATGCAGACATGAAGTTCTACTTGAACTTGAGTAATTGTAATTCCTAATTGACTAAAGTTCTTATTTTTCAAGTACTTATTTTTTGTTTTAGAGAGAGATTATTATCTCATAATACATCACCTTTGATTTAAAAAATATGGTACTAATATTTAACAACTCGGCAACATAGTTAGAGCCAATCAAGTGTGAGATCACAAGTAAAATCTATACATAGAAACTTAAAAAGTTTTTTAGTTATTTATTTATCTCCATTGGCAACATCATATCTCACTATAGTCTGCAAATCTTGCGGGTGTGATTGCACATTCCCAAAGTAATAGAGTTGATCTGAGGTGATCTAGCTGAGTAATAAAAAATGAAAGACACTCACACCCAATAACTTGCGGTTTGGCGATACGAGGCCTGGCTATCCTTCGTTTGCGGTCGACGTTTCGGTACTTGAATATAAATTTTTAGCATGAGTTTTTTCTTTTCCAAAATCCAAAACTTATGGAGCTAATAAGAAATAACTAAGTGGAAATCACAAAATAGCTAATTCAAGCAAAACAAAATAGCCAATAGGATGGTTCTGAAAAATATTGACCAAGATTTCATTTGGGTGAAGTGATGTCATGAGGTGGTTGTCACTGTTGGAAGCCTCGTCGGCGATATCAGCTAATTTTTGGAAAGAAGATGTGGAGTATATGGTACGATTGATATAAATAAAATTGGTGGGGACAATTATAAATAGACAGATGTCTGGGGGGCCCAGCTCAAAACCCCACACCAATAAAATAATGTGGAGAAATGATTATATTAAGCCACGGAAACGGAGAAAAGTCTTCTGAAATTGACTGTGCAAGTCAATAGCCAAAGTCACCCTCTCATTTTTTGTGTGTGAACATGGGACTTGGGGGCTGCTGTCGACGGCCGCATTTAACATCGCTCAATTTTTCCTTCTAATAGTATTTTAGATGGTTCGAATGTCAAAATAACTCTTTTAAGGAGAGAGTGTACTTTTAAAACCGGACAATTAATTATCGAAACAGACGGTGAAATTGAGCGTTGCTGATGCACAAATGAGAATAATAACATACACCCCCAAGTCCGCACGCTTTCCCTTTTCTTTTTCAAAAGGTTTATTCCATTTGATTCCTCACTTGATTCCAATAGAAACATAGGAATTTGTATTAAGGCCCCGTTCCGGAACTCATTTTAAGTACTTATTTTTTAAGAAGGCAATTTCAAGCTTAAAAATCATGCGTTTACGTAAATAATTTTCCTATCACTATGGATCTTATTTAATAGATCTCATTGAGATCTATAATACGGTGAAAAAAAAATTAAAAAATTATTTTTCATTTACATTATTTTTTAGTTTGAAAATGTGAAATAAGTACTTATTTTTTAAGAAGGTGTTCCAGAACGGAGCCTAAATCAGTTTGAACATTTATTCTATTTGAAATGGTGAACAAGGGACCATAATTCTCTTCGGGCATTTTGTTTAGCGGGCTTGTTCATCGTTTTGCACTTGTAGATATCATCAACCATGTCAAGAACAAGATTTCTCTGTTACCGATCATCGCATCATAGTACCTTACGGAAATATATATATGCTGATTGATGTTGAATCGACATAAACTTCAACGTTTCAAAGACGAACAATCTCGATTGTCAAATTAAACGACCTCGGGAAAGGTTCATGAATACAGAGATCGCGACTCTTAATCAATTACGTGATGGATGAACATAGTACCTGCTCTCCGATCCGAGCGGTTAATAATGCATGTAAGAATAATCAAACTCACAACACAGGGATCTGTTTTTTGCTAATTCCAAAAACCCAACCAAACCTGAGCCACTTTGCTTTCAAACAGCAATTGTACGTGTGGTACCAGATAATCTTTTACCCACCAGAAAGGGAAACAAAATTCTTCTTTATTCTCTGTTTGCTTATTTTTTTGATCAAAACTGGAATGCGATGAAAGTATCTAAAGAGATCTCACGCAGACATTACATAAAATGTCCCTCAAAATTAGCCTGGAATTAAGGACAAGTAGGTTTGTTTAAAAAACAAGCAAAAAAGACGGGAGGGTAGCTCATGAACACCTCGACTATTTCCCTCTCCGGTCCAATCAAAAGTAGACCATCCATACCGGGACTAAGGGATTAACAAGAAATTTCTCTCTTGCAGTCTGACCCCAAAAGGTTGCCAAATTTCAAACCATGTTTGGCTTTACAGCTAGCTCATCCTTATTGCTACTTGAGCTACTCGCTGGGGGCTATGGAACATGTTTTGAAGAATTCTCGAGAAACAAAGGCCGAAAGAATTAACATAAACACCACCCTTTCATTCTCTTGTGGAGGAAAAGAGAAGCTAAAAAAAATGTTTAGAAGGTTTTTCTGAAAAGCGAAAAATTGCATTTTCCTTTTACATGTTTTCTCATACAAATTAACAAAGCAAATTATAGATATATAGTAGTACTAAACACAAACAAATATATATCCTCCTATACAATCTCTCTCTCTCTCTCTCTCTATTCACTTCTAAGTCCCTTTGGACGATACCTAACATATTACATCTCAAATCCTCCCCAACAATGTAGAAAAGGAAAAAAAATCCAAAATAAAACAAATTGGATATAACAAACAGAACCCAAATGAGAACAAGGTACCTAGCTAGCTTGAAATCAAACTCAAACCACTCAAATCTTCATAAAATTCAACTTCTAAATCTGCAAAAGAACAAGCCCACCACAGTGCACCCTTCAGTTCCAAACCCACTAGAGAAAATGTGCAACCAATTTACCATAATTCTAAGTAAATTATCAGGCATGAAATGTAAGAGTTGAGGATTGAGATGAACTAATTACCAACTTCCGTTCCAAATGTCATTGAGAATCGTTTGGGTCATCTTCTCCACTATCAGTAGTAGCTTGAGGCTGATTTTGTTGCTGATGTTGATGGGGATGGTGCTGATCCAACGGATGATTTTGCTGCTCGGAATTCATGTTCAACCCACCTCTGGAGTAAGCATTGAGAGCAGCCAGCATCCCCAGATTAGTCTCGGACATTCCCAACCCAAGATGCTGAGAAGGTTGCTGCTGGTGATGCTGTTGTTGTTGCATCAGCATTGACCCTAGCTGCAGCGGGTTCGCTCTCCCTCCTTGAAACTCGAAGTTCCCCGGAGGAAAGTTAAACCTCGGCATGAAATGCAGAGGCGTGTTCCCGCCCGCTGCGGCTGGCGCGGCTGCGAAAGGCCACATCTGGGGCTGGTCCCCGGACGTGCCTGCGGAAACGGCAACAGACTGGCCGTTGCCGCCGGCACCTCCTGAAGCGGCGACCGGCAGCATCCAGAAGGTGTTACCGGTCCCGCTGTTGGGTGCCGGGGCCACCGCCCACATGGCCGTGGCCGGCACCGGCATCATGTTGGCGTTTCTCAAAATACCCGACGACGGCCCTCCGGCTTCTTGTTGCTTGAATTGGTGCTTATTCGAAGGCGAAGCGGGCCCCGCCGACCCTTCTCCTCCTGATTCTTCTTTGAACAAATCTTCTCTGAATCTCTTTCTCATATAATTCTCAGTAGAATTTCCTCCACCTCCGCCTCCTTCCCCTCCTCCGCCGCCACCGCCAGGCATGGCCTCAGCAATTTGATCAGCCGTCATAAGATGAGGCTGCTGGTGGTGATGGTGTTGCTGTTGAAACCCTAGCATATGAGAAAACCCTTCTTCATAAGGGTGGTGGGCCAGCGCTAGAGCTCCATGGAAAGAGTGAGGAGCGGACTTCGACGGCGGAGCGGAGAGCGTAGATCCGCTGCCCCGCAGCGAGACGTTGAGCGTCGAGAAGTTCGCCGGGATCGTGCCGGTCCCGGTGGCGGCGATAATCGCCGGCTCCGCCTGCTGCAACAGCCACTCTATGGTCTCCCCGTCCGACTTGTGCTGCAATTCTCTCGTCAGCTGAAAAACCCTAGCCGCACACGTAGCCGGCATTCTTATCCTCCGCCCCCTCCCGTCCACCTTCGTGTGGCGGTCCTTGGTCGACCTCTTGGGCGGATTAGCAGCCGCGACCGCCAGCTGCTGGTTGTTCTTATCCGATCTGGTGGCGATGGCCAGCGACGCATCGACGAGCTGCGGCGGCTGGGCGGAGGAGGAGGTCGAGGCCGCGGTAGACGACGCGGAGGGCGAAACGGAAGACGACGCTCTATTTGCTCCGCCGGGCGCGGCGGCGGGGGAAGTGGCGGAGAGGCCAGTATGGATGGAAATCGGAAGGAGGAACGGGGAATTGTGGGATCGGGGATCGAAGGGGCCCGGGCGGTGGGACGAGGAGGAGAGGTGGGGCGGGGGGTGGAGAGAGGAAGAAGTGGTGGTGGAGGAGGTGGTGGTTTGTTTATTGGTGTGCTGGTGCTGGTGTTTTTGTTGTTGCAAATCTGTTAGTTCCATGTGTAGGGGGCGTGTGGGGTTATTAGTGGGGCTTTAGGAATTTTTTCTTTTGTGGGTTCAAAGGCTGATGCTAATTCAACACCATCATCCCCACACACCTCCTCTCTGGGCTCCTCTCTGCTCCTCTTCCTTGGGTTGCTGTTAGAGAGAGAGAGAGAGAGAGAGAGAGGGAGGGAGGAGAGAGAAAAGGCTTTTTTAAGGGTTTGGAGGGACTTGGACCTAAACAAAGGCTAGACTGAGAGTTTGTGATGTGGGGTTCTTTGGCTTTCTGATTGACCCTTGTCTTCTTCTTCCTTTTCACTCAAGTTTTGTAGTCCAGGAGAGAGAGAGAGAGAGTAAAGAGGTGGGGGACCTGAGAAACAGTAGCAGCAGAAGCCCCGCTCGTGGGGTCTCCCTCCCTCTCTCTGTTAAAGGAATGTTGAAAATGGCCAATTTGACGAAATTACTGCACCATGCATGGGAACAAATTGACCAGTAAAATTTTGAACCGTCGGGTATATAGATCCCTATCTGGCAAGGTCTTTGTTTAAAAAAGGGCCAATACGTTCCATTTTTTTTTTTATTATCGGTAATACCAAAAATCCTCGCGTTCAGTTCGGTCTATCTAATTTCCGCCTTCTTAATCACACCCTTTATTGTTGATCTTGAGACCATCTCATCTCGAGTGCTCCGACGCCAAAAAAAAAAAAAAAAATTTGTGTAATTGACAATCTGCTTAGGCCATATTTGAAAATTCAACACAATCGTCACAATCGCAATCACTCGATGATTACGTTACCGTTCCACAAGCCACTTCCAGTAGTATTCAAAACCTTGGTACGGGGTAGAATTGGTTGGTGCATCCGGATCCCTGTTCTAAACGCAAAGCTTTCAGTGATTCCTGAATTGCTTTGAATGGTGATAAAACTCTGTTTGACCTAATAAAGCTGCCCCCCAAAACTATAACCCGGAAAAATTCCATTACTTTACCTCTTGCAGTCCTCCACTATGAGCTACACATGCTAATTTATCACTCCTCTCCGGTCCACTCTCTCTCTCTCTCTCTCTAAACTGCATCTCTCTCTCTCTCTCTCTCTCTAAATTGCATTTTGCAGTGGAGAGCTACAGTAGCAGCAGGGACAGAAACTTCAGAAACCAACAGCTCTTTGCTAGCTACCACTATCTACCAGTACCACATATTGTTGGTCGTGGGCGCGCACCTTCCTCACTATTTCCATCGAGTACTGTTAAAAAAAAAAATCAATGTTAACGTAGGTAGTTCAAATGGCGACATGAATGAGCTGTAAATGCAGACATCTTGAGTTTGAAACTTGGCAACCTCTCGATCGGAACCAAGCCAAGCCGCAAGAGAGAAATCTCTTGTGAATTCCCTAGTTTCAACGTGAATGAACCATCTTTTAACTAGACCGGGGAAGGAAACTTTCGAGGCGCATGTGAGCTGGCTCTGACGCCTTTGACGTGCAACCAAAAAAAATTAATGCCAATGTGATTATTCTTCAAACTTTATGGGATTCGATCAGTTTTCACACTATAAGTCTATAACCAAAGCAAATTGATTTCTCATTTTTGGTAGGAACAAATAAAGGATCTAGAATGGAGTAATGGGGTTTGGAAAATTTTTTCCAAACCCAAATTCACTCATTATTTATATTTTCAATCATTATTTTCATTTCTCTCTTGGCTCATTACCCTTATATCCAATTATGCATTAATCTTGTTTCTTTTTCTATCTCTCTCTACTCATTACTTCTATCTCCAATTATTATCATATTTTCTTTCCTCATTTATTACTCAAAAATCAAACTCAAAAATTTTCTAAATTCACAACCGAAAAAGGTAGCATCGCATAAAAGCATGTTTAGGTCGCCAGTGGTATTGTGGTAAATAAAAGGGGGGGAGAGTGAGTCCAGGGTGGCAGATAGACAAAGCAGGTAAGAATCAGATAAAAGCATCTAATGCACTAGGACAGCTCATCCCAACCCAAACCCCACCTTGTTTTTTTCGATTTTTTTTTTTTTTTTGAAATTTGCTTTCCTTTTGGGTTGTTGGCAATTTGGACACCCATCCTTTTGAGTAGTATAGTTTCGATCAATTTGGAGGTGCAGTATGTGAAATTACAGTATTGCACTTACTGAATAGGAAGGTGAATGGGTCAAAAAAGTCCAGTAATTTCCAAGGAAATTGAAAGTCAAAATGGTAAAAACATTTCTTTTGTATCATTAAAGGTCATATTTATTTAAAAAAAAAAAAAAACCGACTAGATTGTCCTTTGCTTGCTCAAGCTAGCTCCTGTAACACGGACCCGGGATGTGGCCAAGCGGGTGCTGAGCGGCATCCGACCATTCATCTTAGGACAAACGACTTGGATTAAATCTGAGCACATATAGATTTAATATCCGATTAAGATCCAAGCCGACAATATCCGGCCGCTCGGCACTCACCCGGCGGGGGGTGCTTGGCAGCATCCCTCATTCCCCATAAAATTCGTTGTTTGATCATTACTCAAATCGTTCACTTGATCAGATTAAACTGATTTGATCACCTTAGCCTCACAGGAAATTCTTCTACTCTCACATCATAATTTTGCATATCAATTACTACTTAGTTATTACTTGACATGATTCACGTAGTCGTGCGTACACAGTAATGATGTGACGATACAAACAGTGGATAGAACATAAACTTTGGAGTGGAACCACTAGTTTAAAATCCATGAAACTAGGAAGGAGATCAAGAAGATCCACATATATATATTTCAAACCCTAATCCTTATATATACATACACACACTCGAACGTGTCCATCATTATAACCTAAACCTTTTTTGTAGATGCTTTTCCCATAGTGGTTAAAAAAGGACAGCTTTGTCCATTTGATTCCAAGTATAATAATACAGGAGAGAGGTGCTCAAATCATTAATCACTTTCTTTTGTGATCAAATTTTCAAACTTGCACATATATAATATGATGATTCATTAATTAAAGGCTAATCAACCAGGTGGTTCCACCTGGACCCACTTTCTCCCTTTTAAAATTGGATGTTAATGTAGATAGATAATCATCGAATATGATGAATACATCCTCATCCTCAATCATTCTACCAATATTATATATAATAATAACTTAATCCATATTACCTCTCTCATATTATTTCAAAATAAAAATAAGTTCTCCTCTTTCTCCCCTGGCATTGATACTGCAGCTTTCTCATGGCAGCAAGTTGGTATATATTTAATTCAAGGTCGCGTTCTGCTAATTAAAATAAATAATTATTTTTTAAATTAAAAGTGATTTATTATGAGAGAATGGTTTATCTCGTAAAGTGGAAAATAAGTATTTACGATAAAAAATAAAAATGTTAGTGGAACGGGACCTAAGAGAAGAAAAATTAACAAAAAAGATTAAAATATAAAATGGAAATACTTACTTTTTTAAGAAAGGCAAGAGGTTCTTCATAATCCCTAAAGACTAGACCGTGCTGTTGCTCTTCGTTGGCCTTACCTAGATGATCAAAAGAATATCAACCTCATTGGATATCGAGCAATATTGCATATTTGGATATCGATGGATACAATTTGAGCACACGTTATCTAAAAAATAATGAAACGTCGCTAGATAATTTGAACCATTTTTATTGGTAGATATGTCATTTTCACGTGTCTTTATTGATATCCGGCCAACGCAATTTTTATAAGATTAATGTTCACGGCGAATTTTAAAAAGTAAACAATATCAATTACTGAAGTAAGCTCGGAAAAAAGTAAAAACCCCTAGAGAAATTACGACAACAACATGGTCCTCATGAGGAAATTCACAGTTCTTCCAGCTAGGCAAAGACAGTAGTCACGTTGAATTATTATCCATACATCATACTACCATTTTTGTTTAATTTGCTTGGTTCTTCCTTAATCTTATATATATGAGAGAAAAAGGATTCTTGATAGAGACCCTTCCATTACCCTTCTCTTCTTTTGTTTTTAATTTTTCCAATGATCATGGGTGTTCGAGTTGGCTTATATATACGCACCAGAAATGATATTTGTACCGACGAGATTCATCCCGAAATTGTACCGATCGGCTCGCCGGGCCGGGCCCACTCCAGCCACCGAACCGCCGATCCGAGCCGTCCAAAAATTCAAAAAAAAAAAAAAAACGAGGGGGTCCACGCGGGAATCAACGGCATCCGACACGTGTAGGTTGCTCGATCAAACACCCCATTTTCGTACATATATATACGAAAATGGGGTGTTTGATCGAGCAACCTACACGTGTCGGATGCCGTTGATTCCCGCGTTGACCCCCTCGTTTTTTTTTTTTAGAATTTTTGGACGGCTCGGATCGGCCGTCCGGTGGCCGGAGTGGGCCCGGCGAGCCGATCGGTATGATTTCGGGATGAATCTCGTCGGTACAAATAGTGGTACTCTATACGCACATTGACTAATCTCCTTTCCGATGCGGTCAAAGATTACATGTCATTCAAGCCGAGACAAGAAGATTCACAAAAATTGTTTTTTAAGACTAGACTCCAAAAATCAAACCTTGAATTCTGATTAGTTGTGTGGGATTCCATTGCACGTCTATTCTCTGTCCTCTCTCTTCCCACCCTCTCCCTCCCCATCCCATATTTCCGTCCAAGAAGAGAAATTGGAAGGATTTTTTTTTTTACAAGTTGTATACTTGTTCGTTTTGGGATCTCATATTTCCCTCCTGATTAGTTGATCGTATTTGTTCATTTCGAGGTTTCTATCTATCACTCTTTACTCATCTTAGGGGGTTTCTACGCTAGTGATTAACTTATGCAGCACAATTTTTTGGTTGTCTTTATTCAAATTTTTTTGTGTGCGTTTGTTAGTTTTATGGCAAACTTTTATGTGATCTAGGTTCGTCTCGATGAGAGGAATCGAAAAAGTAAAAAATTGTGACTTTTACACAAGTATTTTGGGAAGGGAATTGATATTCACACCCTCTTTTTTGTTATCCACACTCTTTTTTTTTTTTTAGTGTTAAAAGTATATGTATTTTTTTTGCTAAAAGACAAAAAAAAAATGTGAATAACGAAAATTGGAGTTTGAATATCAATTTCCTTTGAGAAATATCCAAAAAAAAAAGCTCAAAAAGTCGATTTTTGGACTTTTTCTTTGGTATTTTCTAAAATACTTGTGTAAAAGTTATAATTTTTATTCGTCAAGACAAACACCTATCTCACATATAAAAGTTTACCGTAAAACTAACAAACACAAAAAGAAATTTAATTATGGACAAAATCCAAAAATTATAATTTATAAATTAATCATTAACGTGAAGAAAAATTATTTTCAAAAGTTTCTTTCAAAATCCAAATCAAACCAGGCATATTCAAAATGGATACTGACAAAGGACTCTAGTGTCAGAAATATTCAAGGCCCCACACTTGGACTACTTTTTCAAGAAAACCCAGTTACTACATTATTGGCCCAGTACACTCCTCCCACTGTTGTTCAAAATTTTCAGTTGGGCACTTTTAAATGCTTAGTAATCCAATGTTGATCCTCATTTCTTTCTGTTCCCTTTTTTAACTTTCCCCTTTTGATCTTTTTCACCTCCCCAAATTTTTACACTCTTTTCTTGCTCACGGTAAATGGTTAAAAAAAAAGGTTTCTGATCAATTAATTTAGAAAAGCTGCCACTTAATTTTTACAGTGTTTTATTTAGTGCTTTGACCCCCCAAATTAAATAAAACCAAAAAGCTGCAGAATTCATCCTTGTACTATCCTGTAATCTTTGTTTCGGTCCCCTTACATGGCGGAAGGTAAGAATAAAGAAGTTGGAAAAGAGTGAGGCCGTTCCGGTTTTTAGGAAAAAGAACTATTAGGAAAAAAAAGGTAATTTAAAGTTTAAAAATTATGTATTTACGTAAATAATTTTTCTATCAATCTTGATCTTATTTGATAGGTCTCATTAAAATATTTTAAACGGTGCAAAAAAAAAATTGAAAAAAATATTTTTCATTTTCATTATATTTGAGTTTGAAATTATTATTTTTTTTTTTAAAAAAAATACTTTTTAAAAAAGTGGGACACGCAACCAGAGCTTTTTGCAGTGTGACCCCTATAATTTGGTGCAATCGCTAGTGACAGGATCTATAAAGTTTGAAATGTCATTATCCATATCAATGCCCCCCCCTCTTCAAAGCCCACCGGCTCATTGACATGTAGGAGTACTTACAAAGATGGTATTATTGATGGTACAGAGCCAAAATAGTGGGAGTGCTACGTACGTGCTATTCGTTGTTTACTAATTTACGACTCACATAATTTCTTAGGCCTGCTGCGGTAGATGAGACTGTCAAAAAGTAGTAGTAAAACTTACATGAGTTTTAAATACGATATCAGATGACTTTCTTTTCGTGTTTAGTAAATGAGAAATGCGCGCCGCAGATAATTGCAACGACCGTGAAAATTTCTCAAATATTTTCGGGTGCCACGACACCTAAAGCGGCGGCCGTAAAATGGTCTTAGTACTATCGGTCATATATAGCGGAGGGGGGCACAACTTAAATCGGATAATGACACGATCGTGCCATGGTGCCAGTAATCGGCCAATATGGATTGTAACAATATCAGTGGGCCGAAAAACCGCTATGTAGCAGCCGGCAGAGCCGGCTTATAGCCAAGGCCAGAGAAGCCTGCGCTTCCGGCCCTTGAAGAAAATTAAAAAGGGCCCCCCCAAATTTTTAGGATTCCTATATACATATATGTATATATATATGGTCCAAAAAAAATTGCATTAGTCTTCTTTACACAAAATAGGCTTAATTGAAATTTAAGAGTCACAAAATAGGCCCAAATTGTGCAATTATTCAATAGAAACACTAAAGCGTAGAAAAAGAAAAAAGAAAATAACATAAGGGTCGGCAGGAACAAGGAAGATATAGCCAATCAAAAAAGAAAAAGAAGAAGATAAAGCAGATCATAAGGACGGCATAAACTAGAAATGTTTCATGCTTGATGCTTCATTCTTGAGGAGTTGAAGGGGAGGGAAGACAACAACCAACGACCGTGGACGAAAAATACTTGCACACGGAATTCCTCAAGGACTCTCTTTTACTGTCTCCAACCCTCCCCCTCTACCAAGTAAGTTTTTAATTTATTATCACGTGAAATGGAAATTGAACCGTTGTTTGAAGAGAAGCGCCTCATTTGTAGAAAAGAAGCAATTTGATGAGGGTAATAGTGAAGAGGTGACACATTTAGCCGAGGTATTGTAATAGTTGCATTTTATTGGGATAATTATATGCTTCTATTTTGTAATATATGGTAAATCTTTTGTATTGAATTTTTTTTTTTAATGACTCTTTGTAGATCACTTTTGTATGAAGAATATAGGGGAGACTCATTCTAGAAGTTCGCTTCCGGCCTCCAAAACTTATGAGCCGACCCTGGCCGCTGCTACGTACGATACGATACGTAGTACTCTCGTCATTTAAAAAAAAAAAAAGAAGAAGAGAGAGTACGTAAAAAAGAAACATGTAAATGCTAAACAGTAGTGTACAAAACAAGTAAAGTACTAGTTTCTTTCATCTTCTCAATTGTTTAAAGTCTTTATAAGAAACAGCATGGTAGGTAAGATTAATAATAAGTACCGTACAAGGGAAACAAAATGCACATGGCAAATGATGTACTAGGTAGTTTGGTTTATAACTTGGGCATGATCAGTACTGCGTTAAAATAAAGTAATGTCCTCCATTTGTTAGTTGTACTAGTATATTATTAATTAGTATTAAAAACCTTCTTTCCCAATTTCACTATTTTTTATTTTACGAGTGCATGGGAAATTGAAACATGAATGAATTAATAATTAAACCAACCAATGCAAAAAGGGTCAACAGATTTAAGAAATACTACAAGAAACAAATTTAAAAAAAAAAAAAAAAAGTTGTCACAAAATGTGCTCCGGTGCCAGAGAACTTTTAGAAAAAAAAGGTAATTTCAAGCTCAAAAATTATGTGTTTATGCAAATAATTTTCCTACCGATATGGATCTTGTTTGATAGATCTCATTGAGATCTTTTAAACGGTGCAAAAAAAATTAAAAAATTCTTTTTTATTTTATTATATTTGAGCTTGAAATTACCTTTTTTTTTAAAAAAACAGAAGGTTTAAAAGAAAGCGAAACAGTACCTTAATCCCTTCGCAGTCGTCGCTGCAAGACGTCTTCACTTTTGCTATTGGAAAACCCAACAAGCCGCCGCCAAAGGTGATCCGTGAATCCCTTTTAGACTTTGATTTATCAATTACTCCATGTTTTTTTTTTTTGTTTTCTAGAAGTGCTTGGGGGAAAAAATTACTGTATGACGATTTACCTCGTTAACCGGCCAGAAAATTAAACAGATTAATGGTGGTGTCCCATGTCCTTTTATCACTGTATATTGTGGTGGGTCTGTACAAAAATGTCTCGAATCACACCACAATACATGGTAAAAACGAAATTTGAAATATAACGTTACGGTGCTCCAGCTACACTGAATAATTCGTGGGAAAAAAAACTGAATAGTTTTTCGGCGGGAAATAAAAAGGGTGGGGCAAGAACAGTCTCTTCCAGGAGAGAGAGAGAGAGAGAGAGAGAGAGAGAGAGAGAGAGTATGGTGAGGTAATGATTCAGATTCATTTACGAATTACGGGTGATGATAATAACTGTGTATAGGACTATAGGAGGTCATTGAATTGACCGCACATGCGTGTCACGTGCATCCCGGTCACTTTTACTACTGTATCTTTTTTTTTGTTTTTTTGGACTACTTTTTTTTTAAACCGTATTTTTTTTGAACACTTTTACTGTAATTTGGTAAAAGTTTCCAATTTGAATTGCGGCGGGAAAAAATTATTTATTGATGTCTTTTAGGAGTAGAGCGTTCACTCCAGGAGTGACGATCTCACTGAAACTGTTGGTTATACGAGATGTACCGAATCGATTGGTGTGATTTTCAACCGAATTTATAATCGTGGCTCTGGTTTTTGATTTCGAAAAACAGATCGGTTCGGTTGTGGTTTCATGTGACAACCACGCTGAATCATAACCGTAACCGAACCGCATCACGGTTCTTCGGTTTGTGGTGCATGACTTTCTAAATGTTTCTGTTTAACAAGTCTAGGCGTTTTATTTAAAAGGAATAAAAGTGGCGAAAATTGATAGAATAAAAATAGCATGAATAGATCAGTCTTTTTCCGGTGTCCCGAATGAGCTGATTTTTAACGACAACTTTTAAAGACATGTTTCAACCAAATTGAACGATTTTCGATTAGTGGCGTGGGGCTCCGATTATTTTTGCATCAAAACTTGTGTTCCCGGAACCGCCCCATCACTTTTTTAAAAAAATAGATTGCACTCCTTATTGTGCACTTCAAATTTCGAAATTTAATTGAACTGGGCCTGACTTTGCGCGCAACCCATTAACTAGTTGGATTTGAACCCAAATGAGGCTCAATTTAGAAGGCCCAACTACTGGCCCAGCTAGCTTTTCTGCGTTCATGAGG
The DNA here is from genome assembly GCA_025413875.1 of Rhododendron molle. Taxonomy (NCBI): domain Eukaryota; kingdom Viridiplantae; phylum Streptophyta; class Magnoliopsida; order Ericales; family Ericaceae; genus Rhododendron; species Rhododendron molle. The sequence goes on from CM046398.1 coordinate 43,673,480, forward strand.
CCTTGTTTAACCCATAGATATTACTCCCTCCATATGTCTGGCCCATAAACCTAAGTCTTGAAAAAGGTGCATTTTTTTTTGTCTATTGATTTGTGAAAAAAATTAAAATTTTTAACGAAAAAATGCATCTGTTTAGAGGTCTGGGTTTGTGGTTCGAATATTTATTTAGGGGACGGAAGTAGTACTAATATGACTATACATGTAAGCCATTCATTCAATATTCCATTAAGCAAGCAAATATGCAAGAATATCGTTGACCCAAATTAAGTAGCTTAAAACTGGAATTTTAAGTTGTTGATATGTCATACAGTATCTCGAGCTCCAAGTACTCCTACCCTTCAGTCACAGTCATGAGGTGTAGACTCTCAGGCGGTTTTGGATAGTTTTTTTTTTTTTTTTTATCGGTGAAAGTCAGTATTGTAAGAATAACCGGATTACCACTTTGAAAGATGAGTTTGAACTCTTGACGTTCTTTCTCATAGCATGGTTAGCACCTAGGTGTGCACCGTCTGATTCCATTGGACCGAAAGCCTCTTTGGGTCGAGACTTGAAATATTTTCCAATCCTTCAGTTAATATGCAAGAATTTTACTCCAATCCCTAAAATTGTGCATCATTGACGTTGCTCCAATTCAATTCCATACAAGCATTTTAAAGAACTTTCGATAATTAATTTAGTTTGACAAAAGGAAAAAAACGAAAAGAAAAATTTAACATACCACCCTCACGGCCCGTTTGTTGACGGGATACAAAGGCTGCCGGATATGTCACCATCCCGGATAGTATATTCAAAATGCTTATATTCGGTGTTTGCCATTCGAATATAGACTAGTTTGATATAATATCCTCCGCTCACAAGCAGATATAATAAGGATGGGGGAGGGGTGGTATTATTATATCCACCCTCATAACTAACCCTCTTATATAATCATAAAAATGTAACCGTTCTATTTGAATTTTTATATCCACTACTCATATCCACCGAAAACGAACCAAGCATATACATACCTGCTCTTCTATAAATTATTCAAACAAACTATCTATCTCATATTTTCTGGTATATATATATATATGTCCGCCATCCTATCATATCTCCCATCTTTGGAGTAACGTTAGTATATACTGGAAAGAGATGAGGTGTTTGACTGTCTAAAAGAAAGGTTCATGCACAACTTTGAGAAAGTTACCACTGATTACACTCCACTCCACTCTACTCTTTGGATTAACTATCAATCAATTAACTTTTGTCTCCCAAAGAAGACTCTGCACAATCTTGGACCAATTTAACCTTTTTCCCCCACACGGTCACACCGACACACTCCCTCCGTCACCCATTGCTTGTCCTGTACGGGAACAGAACACGCATGTTTAGATCAATATAATTAAAGTTTAATTAAATTTTTAATGTTACGCCTTATTTTCTTCATTGAAAATTTCTTATAATCATTTACAGAGTTAGTCCGTGGAAATTTTCACACTCTTTAGTTTGACTTTAACAAGAGGACTGACATTTTGTACATTCAAGATAGTTTTATTTGTACCCTCCAAAAGGTAATTAAGTATTCTTGCCCTAGGTTTCCTTAGCACAAGTTTTGCTTCAGCAAATGAAATTCGAGGCCAACCACAACGTGTATGAAACTCTATAGGTCATAGTCAAGTTATAAGAGGAGGTGACTCAGGTGATTAATCTCAAGAGCACGATCTGAAATTCTTTGTGCCGAAAAATAATGTACCATTATACTGAGTGCACTTTCGGACGTTGGATCACACAAAAATTTTAAAATAAAAAAACTCACACCATCTAACAGCCCAAATGCACAATTAACACATGGCCGGACACACCATTTTTCAGTACAGAGAATCTCAGACCAAGAGCAGTCAAGAATTTCTCAATATAACTATATGAGTAATTGAGTACCAAGAAAGAAAAGAAAACAAAAGGTGGAAATGGGGTGGGGGGTCCACCACACAGCTAATGGAGCATCTCAGAAGTGTTTGCTTTCAGCTTGGACACCCCCTTGCTTTTTTCCAAAGCTTTCATTCACATCACTTTGCTTGTTCCTCTTTTCACTTTTCCCACCTTTTTATTTTTATTTTTTTCTGGTAATGAAGAGCAGTCTCCAGACTGGTTTGCGCGTACTAAAGAACTAATCTCTTCAACCCTTAATCAGTCTTTGCAAACCAAAATGATTTTTACGCATGGGGTGGCCCCCACCATCCCCCACTGTTTCTACCTTATTCTTTCGTACTTTTTCTTATTTTAACATTTCCAAAAGCTTCTTTATTCCCTAGATGTATTTCTATTTCTATAAGAACAAACAATCAAATAGTACTAATTTAACCCCTTGATTCTTGTAGCTAGCTTGGTATATTTTAACATCTTACCCAAATCATTAGCAAGTTTGTGATCCACTTCAACATCACAGAACTATCAAGAAGACAAAAAATGCATGAATTTGATTACGAAGAGCTCGAAGCAGCCACCGAGAGCTTCGCTTCGTCCCGGATCATCGGCAAAGGAAGCCATGGATGCATCTACAAAGGCACGCTGAAGGACGGAACGCTTGTCGCGATAAAGAATCAATCGCTCGGGCTTCAAAAGCTTCAGGACAACTCGAAGCTCGACAACGAAATCCGAATACTGTTGTCTCTCCCCCCGACCCCGTACCTCATCAGCCTTCTCGGAACGAGCCGTGACTGTGCTGGGAACAGAGTCCTCGTCATGGAACACATGCCGAACGGGACTCTCCACGACCTGCTTCATGCGTCTCCGAGCCCGCCTCCGTGGCCGAAACGCTTCCAAGCGGCCATCCAGGTAGCGAAAGCCGTGCAGTTTATCCACGAGGCCGAGCCCTCGGTTATTCACAGGGATATCAAGTCTGCCAACATTTTGTTTGATGTGGATTGGAATGCTAGGTTGGCGGATTTCGGCCTCGCTATTAGGCGATCGGGTCAGCAGGTCGACTTAGAGAGCTCGCTGAGCCGACCTGCTGGCACGATCGGGTACTTGGACCCTTGTTACACTGCACCATGCAGGCTGAGCACGAAAAACGATGTGTTTAGCTTCGGGGTGGTATTGCTTGAGCTCATTAGTTCTACCAAGGCCATCGATGTTTCTCGAGATCCTTCTTCCATTGTGGAATGGGCATTGCCGCTGGTCGAAGAGGACAGAGTGGAAGAAATCTGCGACGAAAGGGTTACTTTGCCCGCGTACATGGAGAGCCGGGTACGACACATGTTGCGTATCGCCGCGCGCTGCGTGTCGTCCGACGAGGATCACCGTCGGCCGTCGATGGGCGAAGTCGTCGACGAGATGGAGAATTGTTACGTCGAGCGCGTTCGTTTTTCTCTCTGGATCGACATCTTGGACGCGTGCTTGAAAAGGAGGCCGCAGAGAGCGGTCGCGAAACGAAAAGGCAACCCCGTCATCGCCGCCGCCACGGTGACAACCGGTCATGGCAAGATGTTGCTGAGGGAGGTGTTGGCTGATATCACACTGGAGTGAGGATGGGACATGTTTGCCCCTGGCATGAACATGATTAAAGAAATGGAAAGCCGAAGTTGCAGGCCACGCATGGAGTGGGTCAGAGACACAAGATTCCATCCCCAAAATTAAGAATTGGGTTGGGGATGGATGTGGGAATATGAGAAAGCTTGTTGTTTGATTCCCATTTGTCATACCCCTTTTTGATTTTTAGAGGCATATCTCTTTTGTTGGCTTTTTTTTTAAGTGTGGGCTTTTGTGGTGGTGCCCCTATAGCTAGCTTAGCTAGATTCATTATTGGTTTTAGGAGCTTTAATTAATTTGGGTAATTGTTCACCTATTCCATTCAACCAATCAATAAATGAGATAAGGGGATCGAAGTGGTTACTTAGGCCCTTTAATTGCCAAGGTTTTATTTCTCCTTTTTATTTATTCTATTATTTTTTGGAGGATTCTTCGAAATCGATTAATAGAGTAGGTGGGACTCTAACAACGACCTTATCCATATCCATGGGAGTATAAGGCGGCCAACATGTGGGCCGATAGTACTCCACTTGCTTGCGGGTGTAATGTCCAAATTCTAGTACTTTCGCCATAATGAGTTCTACTGTGGTTTTCTAGTTTCATGACCACAATGAGTACTACTATTTCTCATTGGATAATGCTACAGTATCCTCCCTCTTGTCTGGGAGATACCGTATCACCCAAAGTCATAACACGTTGAAAAATGGCATAACAATGTTGTGCCATTATGGTGTCCCCCAAACAAGGTTACTATTCATTTGGGGATACCATAAAAATGGCATAACGCTTTTAAAAAATGGCATAACACTTCGAAAAATGGCATAACAATATTATGCCATTATGGTGTCTCCCAGACAAGATTACTATTCATTTGTTACAGTGTCCCCCAAATGACATAAATTCACACAAACGGGCATAATTATTCTCACACAGAGGTATAACGGGGGGACACCGTTAGATGTGGCAATTCTAACCCATATTTCTTAACCTGCCCAAATCCGTCCACTTATAACCCAACCCAACCCACTCATATTATATAATGGGTTTATATGGGTTGAACCCATATAAATCCATATTTTTATAACCCATATTTTATGAGTTTAGGTGGATTAAAAACAGGTCCAATAGGGGCTAAAACTAAAGACCCATGCACAAGAGTTAATTATCGATCATCAGAAATTCTCTCTCTCTCTCTCTCTCTCTCTCTCTCTCCATTTCAAAGACTTTTTTTTTTAAAGTACTAAACTGAAACAAATCTGGATTTGGCGAGTCAAAATGACTTATATTTTTTTTTTTGTCTTTAATCAAGATTTTTTCATATTAAATAATTTTGTATTAAATCTTTATAATTTATTAATTCGTCTCGTCAAGAAAAAATGAAAAAATAAAAAGTTTTGATCAAAACTCATATCTGTTTAAAAAGACAAAAACAGTAACCATTGACGAAGAAGGAGCTGGCCGACAAGGAAAAACCGAAGCTCTGAAAAATTAGACCAAGACTTACTACAGTAATTAGTTACTGCTAGTTTTTCGGATAAATTGAGAGTGATTTATTATTACTCCATTTTTTGGCTTATTTTCATTTTTATTTAAAAAATTGAATTTGAATTATAATTTTTTACTTTTCTAATTCTTCTTATTGAGACAAATCAGAAGGAAGGGGAAAAAGGGGACGGGGAGAGAGGGGGGAGAAGAGAGGGAAAAAGGAAAAAAAAAGAGAAAGAAATGGGTTGGGTTGGCGGGTTTGGGGTTGGCTTGATCCATATTCAATCCGACCCGTTTCAGTCAGTTTACTTTTTGACCCATATTCGATCAGCCCATATTTAACCCGCGACCCATTTCAACTCGTTCAGACTCTCCCATTTGCCCCCTCTAAACACCGTAAGAGGGGATACCCAAATCATTCCCTTTCTCATTTGTTTATCCTTAGTAGAAAAATAAATTAATAACGATGTCGCGCGGATGCTTGGTTCTCATGCTCTATATACACCAACATTCATTCACACAATGAGTATTGATAGCAACGAAAAGCCTATCACGTCCGTAGGAATCATACCTTGGACTACTACTACCGGGGTGGTAGCCAAGATAGTAAGGCTGGGGTTATTCTCAATGGAGGCGGTTCTCATGTGACCAGTCACGAGTTTGAGGCATGCCGATACCCCCTTGCTCCCATTTGAACCGTATGATCCACCGGCCTATTGCCTTCTTCTCAACCTCGGGTGGGCTGACCGTGTGCAACTATGAGTTTTGGATCTCCTTCAAGATCCCTCGTCGCAGGTCTAGAATCTCACCATAATCAAGCTAAGCAGGGTTGCTATGCTTGGTCGCCCCTCCTCCACCCTTTTGATTAGGAAAAAAGAAAAGAAAAACAAAATCATACCTTGGATTATATATTATATCCGGATCAAGTATGAATTGTTGAACCCTAGCTATGACTTATACCTTTATATGAATTGAGTGACCAACTGTATAGCATTTAAAAGGTAGACCCAAAAAGTTAGAGATCCAGGGTCACCCCTATGTGTTAGGCCGTTATTTGCGCAAATATCTTAGCCTGCCTTGATATAGAGGTATAAAAGAAGAGAACAAATCACTTCCACTTTAGGTGGAGAATCCACCGTTTTCACCGTCGCTATTTGCGGGTCGCACTATTCGTTGCAGCAATCTGAACCGTTAATCTTAATAGTAATAGACTAATAAAAGGGGATCAATAAGGATTTATTATTGTCATTTGAACAGTTCATCTTGTAAGATCCGCAAAAATAATATATTCGCGCAAAAAATCAAACTTAATTGCCATTTCCACGAAAGGTGGATGAAAGAAAGAGGGAATAGAGAAGTCAAAGATATATGAGTAACTTAACTTATTTCAAATATCACAAGTGGTGTACAAATGCATGCAGCCTGAAACTACTTCACTTGTTTCACATTATCCTTGATTATTTTAACCGGCCTACTACTACTATTATTTGTTTTTTATTTAATAACATTAACAGATTTCAAAATAAATTAAGAGGATCAATAAAGTCGCAAAAGGGACAAAGGAACTGAACTCAATTGCCAATTTGTTCGAATATACTCCCTTCGTCCCGATTTATTTGTCCGATCTCGAGTTTTCAAGTTATTAAGGAAATGAAATCTAATTCATTGATTTGAAAATTGACATGATCTGAGCCATTGAATTTTGAAATTGAACAGTCAATTTGGGACATGTATAAGTCAAAAAGAGGACAAACAAATCGGGACGGGGGAGTAATAAAACTAGTGTACTTACAGTACTTTTAAATTTTTAAGAACTTCAAGATAATATAAAAAAATTTAAGTTGGCAACCGAAAATGGGATAATGGCAATGACAAATGAACGCAATCGAAGTTTCTTTAATAGTATAGAGTTTTGGTTGCACATGCGAACATTAGTTTAGTTTTTCCTTATCGTTTAATTACTTATCCTGTGCTGTAACGATAAAAGCACTGTTCTTGTGATGAATGAAATTTCTTTGCCGTAAAAAAAGAAGAAGAAGGATAAGTCACTATCACGGTCTCTGATTATCGAATCTCTAGAGTTGGTATTTGACCAAATTATGCAAGAAGTTTTCCATCTCTACCCGGAAAAATGTCCCCGAAAAAGAATTTTTTACTAGGCTACGGGAAATGCTGAAACGGGAAGCTAATTTGCAACGAAAACTAAGGTGTTGTGTTCAAAGTGCATGACTAGTAAATTACGAAATTTGGATTCTTGCAATTAAGTGCAAGAACCTTACTGTTATTAATCCTCACAGGCCCATTTTGTTTGAGCGAATACATATGAGTATCGAATTGAATTATGTATTCTAGACGATCCATTTATCTTTGGTTAAAGTTGCTACCTCCGGATTAAATGTCCATCCAATATACCTAGCCATATTTTGCAATATACAATCGGATCACGATTAATACACGAGAATACATGTCCAGTCCGATGATATTGCCAGCCCATCTTTTACTATAGTACGTCTTATCAAACAAGCTACCCAGCTCTATGATTACATCCAATCTCTTGTTAATTATTTACTGAGGTACTCATGCAAGGCACCACCACATGATATTTCAACCTCCTCTCTAACAACACACTTAGTCGTGGATCCAGACTTGAATGCAGAATTGTAGAAAAGGTTGAGGCAGTACTGCGACATTAGGGTTGTACTTACGTGCTAGGAGTAAAAAGAGGTCAGGAGTTTAATTCATCTTCCAAGGTGTTAATCTAAACTATTTTAACAATACTGACTTTTCGTCGGTAAATATAGGGAAAATGATGGCCAATAACGTGTTTTGATAATTAATACTCACCAAGGACATTTTCAGCATTAACAAATGTTTTGGTTTTCTGGAGGTATTAATTATCAAAAGCATTAAGACTCTTTTTTCGGCCCAAGCCCATCCACGCGAAGGGATGAAATATCCACAGAAAAACGTGGGCCAAGAATATGGAATTCTCACGCCCGGCCCACCCGGTAAGTCTTGTTAAGGCCATCCGTTTCGGTTACCCTACTGCCTCAAACTTTAACTGTATTCTACGGGACGTATTTTGATAATTAATACCCATAAAGGACATGTTAAGAATATTTGTTAATGCTGAAAATGTCCTTAGCAGACGTTAATCATCAAAACACGTCATTGGCCGTCATTTTCCCTAACGCTTTTTGATGCAAGGCAACACGTATTTGGGTGTGTTTCACTGATTAAAATTAGTACTTATTTTTTTGAATTAAAAGTGATGTATTGTGAGAGAATAACCTATCTCGTAAAGCGAAAAATAAGTATTTAAAAAATACTTATTTTCGATAGTTCTTGTTTCAATATGGATCTTATTTGATAGTTCTCATTGAGATCTTTAATACGGTACAAAAAAAAATTGAAAAATTATTTTTCATTTTTATTATTTTTGAGTTTGAAAATGTGAAATAAGTACTTATTTTTTAAGAAGATGTTCTAGAACGGGACCTTAGTGAAACGGGCCTTAGTCACCGGGAGGGAAATCAAAAAAGAAAAGAGAGATGGAAACCTTGCATTACTAGACGAAACAACAATAGATTTTTTTTTTTTTTTACAGGCTTGTTAAAGATAAATTGAATATCTTAGGAAATCTATGTACCTTTTTATGTGTTTTTCTATGTGAAATACAAAGCCTCAAACATTTTATTCTAACATTTCGAGTTTCACACGTTCGCAATAAACTTAATGGTGTAAGTACGCTTATACCGAGTTATACGTACAAATATGTATAGTAATAGGAATCGAATACATTTATGCAAGTAAGTTGCAAATATTGTCTACGAAAATACGTTTTTTTTTTTTTTTTTGGAAAACAAATTCTTCTCTTTAGGCTAAAAAAAGATTAAAAAAAGCCATTTACCCTCCTCTTTCCCTTGCCAATTCAATTTTCTCTTTACTCTCTTACATTTCTTCTTCTTCAAATTTTTTGTTAAAATTTAGACAATAAAAACTTAATTTTCTCCCCCTTTTCTTTGCTATTCAGACATAAAAAATCCAAAAAATCTATTTCCAAAATAAAAATAAAAATTATTACAAGTTTCTATGGCAGGCTATATATTGCCAAACACACCCTAATTACTTTTCTTCAGGGGTTCTGCCTCGTAACTTCTAATCCCAACATGAACAGATTATCCACCAGAATCAGCTCAACACAGTTTCCAATCGAATCCCAATTTCTCCATCTATATCTCCATCGCATGCCGAAACCCTAACCCTAGTTGCCCCAACTTCCTCCATTCGAAGACAACTGGTTCGGTGTTCAATCTACAGGCATGGAGATTCAGTCGAATTTCAATTTGTTTGAGAGACGACCAATCACCAAGTCCAAGGCTCCTGCCGTCAAGTGGTTCAAGGAATGGTAAAAGATCCCAAAGCTCTTACCTTTTCATATGTTTCTTTAAATTTTCGTCATAGTAATGCATAATCATGGTTTTGTATGTAAGCATGGTTTGGTTTGTTGGAAGAGATAATGGAGAACTGGTATAGATTGAGAGGTACACTCCGTCGCGTGTGGGCATAGATTTAGTCATTGGTGTGGTCTGTAAAAATGGCAATCTTTGATCTGTTGTAGTTGTATTGGGTATTGGCACCTCATAGACTCATCATATGCTTTAGGTCTATGAGAAGAGAAGTGGCTATACTTCTGTTGTCTTGGGTCTCTGCAATAGTGACTAGCAAGGTGAACTGCATGAGTCCTTCCATCGGGTTTTTTGATAAATCATGATTGGGTGCTTTCTATTTGGTAGCATTTAAGTGGCTTATTGTTGATTCTTTTTGTTTTTCCGACTTCAATTGGCTGTTTTTAGTATTATGTTGTGATGATATTATATTTATAGAAAGACGCAAAGAAAATTAGTTGTGTAGTAGAACATAAGCGGGAAAGGATAAAAAAGGAGACAGGTGAAAAGTAAATGCAATGAGAGGACATCAGATGAGCAAAAGCTCCACTTGAAGCTTGAACCAGTGAACGAATTTTTCTTCTGTTGCCCCTCCGTTGGATGGATGAGTAATCATTTGTGGGACAGCTAGAATAGGAACCACATTTTGATTGGTCCAGATTGGGGCGGTGCATCTTTTGAATGACTGTTTTACATTTGCGTGTTGATAAGTTCAATTACTATGGAAACCCATTTCAATAAAAAACGGAAGGAAGTTGATATATTCTTAGAGGGATACAATCGGCAAACATATGCTTCCCTAGGGGCAGAACCTCCTTGGACATTTGATTGATGGCTTTGAACTGCATCGATATATCTGACTCTGAAGGGAATCTCAACTCTATATAGGTTAATCATCTTTCATTACCTTTACCCCGATATTGTAGCATTCCTTACATGCTTTCTTTGTTAGATGTAATTATCCGCCTTAGTGATAATGTCGGATAGTTGAGCTGGTGCTTCCTGTTCATGCTGTGCGCCCTTCATCACCTTTCATGTTAGAATGACAAAAACACATTCTGTCTTTATTATCTTAATGTCCTTCTCATGTTTCTTAGTTTTGCGTGGACTTTGGTAATAACCTGATCCTTTTCTTTTAGGGTGCCCCAAGATGTTGTGGCGACCGGGGGAAAGTGCTTTGTTTTCAAATGGGTCACAGGTTAGTTGATTCTTCCCTATCATGCTTTGATCTGATTTTCCGTACTTCTATAGGGGTAGAAACAAAGATTTGGTTAACTAATTTTGCTATTCCGATTGGGTTGGAAGGGTGATATACATGTTGAAATGGATAATACTTGCCAAAGATAATGAATATGTTTCACCTATTTTAGTGCCTGATCTTTCCAATTTTCTTCTGCGAAGAAATCTTTGAGCATGTGGGTTGAAGAAGTTGCTAAGCCTTCCATTCAGGATTACCATTTACTTTTCTGAATAACTGTGAGAAGATTGTCTTCGTATGCGTACAAGTTTTGTACTAAAATTTATGTTGATTACCATCTGTGACTACATGGGTTAAAATCTCCGTCGACATGTGAAAGGCATTGACTGTATGTCCAGTCCATAGTTTCTTCATCATCTTTTGGCTCATCTTCGGATGCATGCTGCAACTATTTTTCTTGTCGTATTGTATTTGTGCCTGGATTTCCATAGAACTTGGAACGTGACATAGACTGATGTAGTACGATGAACTAACTGTGGTATTGTATCACCTTCTTTTGCTTTGTCACCTGACTTTGTCCTAATACATTTCCTTGTCCTGTTCTCATAGATGCGAAGTTGAAGGCCATGAAAGAGAAGTCAAAAGAGCCAGAAGTAGCAGAGCCAGAACCCGAGCCAACTACTGAGGTTCTATTCCTTTGTAGCTATGATGGCTGTGGGAAGACATTTATTGATGCTGGAGCTTTGAGGAAGCATTCACATATACATGGAGAGAGACAATATGTTTGTCATTACGAAGGTTGTGGAAAGGTAATGATTTTATCGAACATAGGTTGTTTTGTTTTGTTACCACTGGGGTTTTGTATGTAACTGGTTCTTTAAAGTTTGCTTTAACAAGGACCAGGTAACTATCCTTTTACTACTGTGCTGATTCTACTAGTCTTATGATCTCCATAGTTCCTAAGCAAGTGTGGCGAGGAAATTTGAATTAGTTTCAAGGGGTAAATTTACAGCTGAACTTTTTCATATACTCCTGTTGTACCCTAATACCAATTATTCTTGGACCCATATGATTTGTGAGCAAAACTCTAAAGCTGACCCAAAAAAAGGAGCCTCTTGGAAGACCAAAGTTGTTTTCTGTTACGGTTGCGTGAAATATGTTGATTATGTGTTGGTTGGCTATGTTATTATTTCTCCTTTTTTTCAACTTCTGTCGTTCCTTTTGGTGCATTTTGTTGTTTGCTTTTTCAAAACTAGTTTGAGATTTGATTGTATTATTAGTTCTGAGTGTCCTACGCAATGTAAAGTGAAATACTACGGGCTGCAGCAGTTTGCCAAAAGTAGGGAAATTTTGGAGCTATGATGTTCATAATACAACTTCTAGTGAAAAAATGTGGTTCACATAATGTTCCCAAAATGTACAAAAAGGTTGGCAAATTTTGTGATTTCTTGTCCATAACTACAGGTAAATTCTGAAACTTTATGGATCTACGGATGTGGATAGGCTCAATCTTGGCAAAATGTCCCATCCCTAGACTGATTGTGTAGATCTTCCTCTTTACCTCTCCATTTCCTTGCTTTCTGTTGGGGCTTAAAAATTACTTTGACTGAATCATGGGGTTGCGTTGCAGAAATTTTTGGATAGTTCAAAGCTGAAGAGACACTTTCTCATTCATACAGGAGAGAGAGATTTTGTATGCCCTCATGAAGGCTGTGGTAAGGTGATCAAACTGTCCTCTCAAAACCTATTATATTTGGCAAGGAAATTTCCCCCTCCCCCTCCCATCTTTTTTTTATTTCGAAAACTGAGTTTTTTTTTTTCACCCCGAAAGAGTGTTATGTTTCTTTCTTTGTTTTGGGCACAAAAATTTGTTGCTAGTGCTTATGATATGCTTAACTTTTCTCCCTTCACCTTTTATTTACATGGTTTATCAAATCATTAAAACCAATTTTGGCTCTGTTTAATGGCTGAGGAAAAAAACTCATACTGAAAATATGTTTGTTAATCTTTACTTGACAGTTGAAACTTGTTCAAAATTAGATATCAACATGTAAGACCTTGTACAATAATCTGAGGAATCTCTTAAATTTCAGATGTGTTTTCTTTTAACTGTGTTTCTCTTATGGTTACCGAGCTGCTGCTGTTAAAATCTTTAGGAAACCTTTCATCTTGGAAGAACTACATAGTCAAGAATATGCATTCGCACATTGATTCCAGAATTAGACCAGTCTTCACCTCGCTTGGCTTAGTATTTGCATTGGTTTCAGCCAAATTATCATAATTCTCAACTTTTGGTTGTTTCTTTAAAATGTCTGCATCTAAAGAGCAACATCTGAAATTGCAGGCATTCTCTCTGGATTTCAACCTAAGGTCGCACATGAAAACACATTCACAAGAAAACTATCACGTATGCCCATATCCAGATTGTGGCAAGAGGTACGCTCATGAGTATAAGTTGAAGAACCACGTTGCAGCCCATCATGAAAAGGTTTGTATTATCCCTTCCAAACTATTTGCCCTGTGAAATTAATCGTTTTGTGCTGTACTCTTGTATTAGTTGGTTGTTTTGATAAAACATTGGGTAAAAATGTTTAGTTGATTTTTTGTGTTGCAATGAGTAAGGCCTATTTCGTTGGTGTTACTTGACAGATCCTATGTTTTTTTAAATAAAATATTGTTGTGTATGAAATGCAGTTTTTTTTTTTTTACCCCATTAATAATAACGTATGTAAGATAAATGATGCAAAAGGGATGATGAGCAACCAATAAGGCAATAGGCTTGCGGTCTGTTGTTATAACTATATTTGCCAGTAGTTTTACTGATAATAGCGAAGTTCGAGGCTCAACAGGTCTACAATCTGAAATTTGTCTACAATCGACCTCTCTTAATAGCTTTTATGTAATTACTGGATGTTCAAACAGACCTGTGTCAAAAAATGATGGTCAAGTGTAAGATTCACTTGTGCCACAATTGCTTGTACCCATATTATCTTTGATAATTCAGGGTGTCCGGGCCAGCTTATGTGAACTTCAATTAATCTCTTGTGGCACAGATACTTGTACCCATATTATCTTTGAGGATTGCAATGGGATAGGATTCTCTCTCTCTCGCTCTCTCTCTCTCTCTCTCTCTCTCACACACACACACACAGAGACACGCTCGCGCGCTCACAGTTAGAAGTTGATGCTTCAAAACATGAGAATTGTGTCAGCCAGTGTGACTAACTATAGAGACAAACGTTGACAAGACAAAGAAAAAATCTAAAATTAAGGACCAAGTCATTCTGTTTTAGTTTACTTGATACTGTACCCTTTTTTTTTCTTCTGATTTGTAGACTTCCATTTTACTTTTGTATCTGGTCGTGGTGTAGATCATGTTTGTAGGTTTCTTTCTTTTCTTGAGACTACACAAATCGGTATTAGATATCCAATTTCATCCTCTAATTTTTGCAGAACAACGTCAATGTAGAGATGCCGAAGTACGTCCAGACCTTGCAGTCTCAGCCTCCAGAGAAGCTAGCGAAAACTCCCAAGCCCTCTGCTGCTGCTACTAATTATGGGTCAGCATCTTCTGACCGCCCTTACTGCTGCCCCTATGAAGGGTGCGAAAAGGCGTATATCCATGAATACAAGCTGAACCTTCATTTGAGGAGAGAACATCCGGGCCATTTTGGCGATGAAAATCCTAAGAACACTCCATCTGCCATTGACAATGATATGGACGAAGGCAGCGACCAAGATGCTTACGCTGGAAAAAGGGGAAATATCAAGATTCAGAAACAAAGCAAACCCAAGCCAAATGTGAAGCTGCCTCCTTCGAAAGTTGCACGCAAGGGCTCAACCTCATCTCCTGCGAATTTGAACGTAGTGAAAAAACCGTGGCCGGTTAAGGAAGAGAGATACGAAGACGACGATGAAGAAGACAGTGAAGAGACGGAAGAGGACCGTGACAATATCGAGGATGGATGGAGGTATGCAGGTAATAATGAGGACGACGATGAAGAGACCGAGGACGAGGATTAGGGTCTTTACCTTGGCGAGAGAGAGAGAGAGAGAGACAAACAAGTGATGTGTAGATTGCGTAGTTTCATACATTTAGGTGCCAATCATAGGGGCAAATGTCCATGTATCCATTCTTTTTTTAAAATGTAGTCATGTTCTAAGTCACTCCGTGTCACATGATCATGCAGGAATCTCGAGAGGTATCCCGTGACTACCGAGAGCGACTTAGAACATGAATAGGGGACAACTTGGGTGTGGAAGATCCTTGGCCCAAATAGTGTGGTTTCCTACTGTTGATGGGTGTTTGGTAAGAATGAAGGTGTTCACTTGCCTCAATAATACTATCGGTGAAATTGTTGCAGGGTTTTCCAGGGAAATTGACTTTATGGTCTTTTTTATATTTTGCTGTGATTGAGGTCCTCTTGGGAGTTTTTTTTAGGGCTTAATTGCAATAACACCTCCTAAACTATCATTTTTTGGCAACTTCACCCCCTTAAGTTTAAATTCGAGCAACTTCACCTCCCTAACTACCAAATTCGAGCAACTTCACCCCCTCCTCCATTTTTCGTCCAATTCTGTTAGGGATTTGGATGGAAAATTGGATAGAAAAGCAATTTAACATATCAAAATACCCTTTATTCAACCATTATAGACTCTCTCCCTCTCTCTCTCTCTCCACGATCGAGAGACGAGAGAGAGAGAGAGAGAGAGAGAGAGGGAGAGAGAGAGAGGGCAGAGGGGGGTGGTCTATAATGGGTGTATAAAGGGTATTTTGGTACTTTTTCATCCAAATTCCTAACAAAATTGGATGGAAAATCGGGGAGGGGATGAAGTTGCTCAAATTTGGTAGTTAGGGAGTGAAGTTGCTCGAATTTAAATTTAAGGGGATGAAGTTGTCAAAAAATAATAATTTAGGGGGTGTTCTTGCAATTAAGCCTTTTTTTAGAGAAGTCAAATCATTTTCTTTGGGCTTGAATTTTCTCTTGTTTTGCTTGAGAGTCCAGCCCATAATATAAGCAATTTTTTGCTCATTTTTTTTAAATCCAAATCAGAACAGTATAAAAGAAGATTGACCCCGGATGGACAAAATCCATGTACTGAATAAGTTGGGCATCCCAAACAGAGCCACTTTTGATTATGGGTTCTATGCGAAAGCCTCTTGGCAATGCACAAATGGACGGTTAAGATCTGTTCGGTTGAGATAAAATCTTAGCCGTCTATTACCGAACATGGATGGCTCGGATGGGGACAACACCCATGTTGCCCGTCGGAGGGACAACAGGGTCTCCGAGTTTCATCGCTACAGAACTTTGCTAAATTAACCTTAATATTAGTACTTGTAACATAGAAATGTTTAGAGTCGTGCAGAAGAAGCCCGTGGTCCTCTTCCCACATAACTGCAGTCAACTGAGCAAATCCAAATTGTGTCTCGATTCTATCACTTTATATGTCAAATTTGTGGATTCCAATAATCCCCCAAGATTTTATAGATTTAAACATGGTGGAGCCTATCATAAAAATGTGTAAAGTTATACTCCAAGGAGAGTGGTTTAACGGTTGTTTCGATAGTGTTTCACAAGATAGCCTTACGATAGAATATTATTAGAGTTAGATTATTACGACAGGTCAATGTCATTTCATCGACTTGAATTCGAAACCTCACATGCCAGCACCTAAGTGTCCACTCATGACCGCTTGAGCTGCTGCCGTGGTCTCAGGGTCTCACGATAAATTTAGTTTTGAATCCCCATATGCGTATCTAAGAAATCAAGATTTTGGTTTGTTAAATTAATAGGTCATTAATTAATAGCTTTCTAACCATTGTAATTTGTACAGGTGCAATGGATATAATTTGCCATCTCGTAAAATTAATGTGAAAATATTTATTGCCCGCTTTTATGGTCAATTTGCCGTTTTATTATTCAGATTTCCCAAATCATTATGGGAAAAAAAAAACTAGATATCCAAGTACACAACTATATATACAATCAACTTAGTAAACTTACAAAGAAATTTTACTTATGGAACAAAATCTAATTACGTAAAAAAAAAAAAAAAATCAGACTATGATTACAAACACGCGATACCGTGATTTTGAGAATCCAAATCTTAAAAAAAAGGCTCTTTTTGACTCAATTTTTTCAGCGTTGAAGCAAGTTTTAGAGGGTAGTTGAATTATTTTTCAAAATGAATCATAAACTCTGTAAATTGGTGAATTGCATTAATTGGCCAACTCAATTTGACCTGGATTTTTCGTAATCTAAATAAATTGCGGACTTTAATGAATAAGGCCTGGTTGGCAATTTGAATAGGGCAAAATTTGGGTTTCTGTTTCTTGGTAAGCTTAATTAATTCACCACTAATCTCATTTAATGTCAAATTTGTTATGGAACAAACGGATTTGGTTAATCTAATTAGCTAATGCTTTGGACTAATGTGAAGTTAATTGCAGATGATGAGTTGTTGCTCTGACAATTTTTCTCTTCTAGGTTGGTACGTGTGAAACTAAAGTGTCATGAACTATAAACCAAAACATAAACGGTTGATTTTTTTTTTAAAAAATCGATAGGAGAGATCATTACATCATGTTTGAAGTAGAAAATACAAAGGGAAATTTCTGGGTCGGTCCTGCCTAGATTGACTTGTTCCCACAAGATCCTTGCGCGTAAATACGCACAATTACTTCTCCCACCAAGTCCTATGCCACGCGCCTACTTTTTTCCTTTCTCTTGCACGGTTTCTTTCTCTCTTCTGTCACAGTGTCACACACACACACACACACTCTCTCTCTCTCTTTCTTTCTTCAGTCACACACACACACTCACACACACACTCTCTCTCTCTCTCTCTCTCTCTCTCTCTCTCTTTCCTTCTTCTCTCCTCTTTTCGTTTTAAATCTTAAAAATAATTATAACTCTTGTTTCACATATTTATTTTATAAAAAATTTTGATATTTGAAATCTACTCAAAAAAATCTATCAAACGAGTTCAATATTGAATATGAAATTATGTATAAAAATAAAATAATTTTTTTGGTATAGGCTTCTCTTTTTTATTATAGATTCTAACCAACAATTAAAAATTATAATTAACAGTTAAAATAATGCTAATTAACAATTAAATTGAGGTTTATAATTTTTAGGGTTTAGAATTTGAGAATTGAAAACACTGCTGATTAACAATTAAAAATTAACATAACTGCTAATTAACATTAAAATTAGAATTTATGGATTGAAAACACTGCTAATTAACAATTAAAAATTAACAGAATAAAAATTAATATGATACTTATTTGATAAACTTCGTCGAGTAAGTTTCAAAATTATTTTTTCATAAAAATTTGATATATAAAATAAAAAATACTCGTAATATAAGTATTTAAAATAGAGAGAGATATCATATTCAATGTGACAAGACCTAGTGATGGAGGGTACAACAATGGCTTGGGAGTTGGGACCATGAGATACAGAGAGTGCTCTGAACTGAAAAGCAAAAAAAGCGAAAAAAAAATAAGAGAAGGGATATGTTGCAGCTGGACGTGGGGGAGAAGAGCAAGAGGGAGAAAAAAGAGGGAGGGAATAAGAGCAGGCGGGTGGGATTATTTTTGGGAAGGATCTAGTGGGGCATTGCTCTTACACGGCAAGGGCTTAGTGGGCTATAGATTTCAAAAACAGGACCGGCCTGTCATTTTCTCAAATATACGAATCACGGGACACTACATGAGTTGTTTGATAGTCTACGAGAAAACTAAGCCCAACAACTCAACCACTTTAAACCCAATCAAATTATAAGCCCTCATTAGGGAGAGAAATAATCCCAACGGAAGAACACCCACACGTAGGTGAAAAAACTCGAACTTCTGACCTCCTAACTAGTGAGATGCAAGAGTTCTGACCAACTGAGCTAGCTCCAATTGATTATAAACGATTGATGAAAATATAGGCATACAAAATAATCACATAAAAGTAGCATATGTTCTTAATTAAAGTACTAGAAAGCCACAAAGTAGGGCACTCAGACCATTAACCTCTCCAATCAAAGGAGGAGTGTAATACCCGCTCCGAATATTTCGTATTTTAAATTGATATTTTGAATTGAATTAGATGTTTATGAGGTTGAACTGTACGTAGTAGAATCTCGAGGGCCTTGTATGTGATTTGTGGTTGGAGTATAAGTTGTATATGGTTTCGCTTGCGTGGGATGATTTCCCTTGAGCTAACAAAATATCCTGGGAGATACTTGCTCCCTCATTTTTATCTCTTATGTTAGAGAGAGAGAGAGAGAGAGAGAGATAGAGAGAAAGAAAGAGAGACGGCAAAAGAGGAGAAGGAGAAGAAGAAAAGGAGAAGAGAAGAGAAGGGGATTTGCTTGGGGATGATCGTTCTTTCCTAGAATTGAAGTTTTAACATGGTAATTCATGCTTTCTTGTATTTGATTTCATGTTTATTATGTTAAGTTCATATGTTTGGAGGTTGAATTCATGCCTAGAATAGATGGGTTTGGGTCATTTTGGATGTGGGTTGGAATTCTTGGAGAAATTAAGAACCTAGTCTTAAATCTCTTAAATTTGGTGTTTATAACTTGATTTGATTCATGAGTTTGATGATTAATTGGTAACTCTTTGAGTTCTTAGAGTTTGAGCATGATTTTGTGAAGTTTTGGTGAGTTTTGGTTGTGTTTTGAGTTGAGAAAAGGTTGGAAATAGGAGGAGGTTCGAGCTGTGTTTTTGCTGAGAAACTCAGGTGGTACCGGTACTGAGTTTTGGCTGTACCGGTACCAGGTGTCCAGTGGACGTTAATTGTGAGTTTTTGGGGCTGGTACCGGTACTGGGATTTTTGCAGTACCGGTACCAAGGTTAAAAATCAGCATTTCTGACGAAACTTCAAATGGGCATAACTTTTTCATCCGGACTCTGTTTTGGGCAAATTTTATATCGAAATTGATGTACTCGGAATGTATTTTACAATGGTGGTCGTTTCATGACCTGATTCTAATCCTAAAAGAAGTTATGGTCAGAATACGGTAGAATAGTTATTGGATTCGTTATCGATTTTTGGGTTATATTATGTTTAAGCGCTATACTTGCTTGGGGACCCTTGGAGGTCTTTGAGGCGACATGTTTAAGTTAGTTAGACATCGTTTAATACCTTGTTAGCTCTATAACTTGAGATCATATGGTTGTAAAATGGATTAAGGGACGTTTGGTGACTTTGGTGACCTTTGGGCATGTGTTAGCTTGGTAAAATGTTATGGGGTATCATCCTATATTTATTTGATCATTCCAATGGAGACATGTGCTAATATGAGTTAGCCTATGACTAGGTAGCGAGCTGGTCAAATGGGAGGTGTCGAAACCGTAAGTTTGGCATATTTCAGTCGAATCGAAGGTGAGTGTGTCTGATATAGTTCTTCTCAATAAGATATTGCTGTGGTGGTGAGTGTATACATTGCTAATAGTATTTTAGCTTTGATATGGTTATCTTTAAAGAGATATTGCTGTAGTGTGGGGTATATCATGCTACTGTTGTTTAACTTTTGATCTGTTGTGAATGTGTGCGTGTGAGGCACACTATGTCGTAAGCCATATCGTTCAATGAACGATGGTTGGGAGCATGGTGTGTGGGACACGAGATTTGGTTATGATATACGTGTTAGATGAATGTGCATGCTGATGAGTGTTGATTGAACCGCCGAAGGTTAGCGTGTGAGGCATACCATGTCGTATGCCATGTCGGCTAATTGTCGGTGGATGGGAGCATGGTATGTGGGACACCTCGTTTTGGGTACATGCGAAGTGGCAGACGTGTCACTGCATGTGATGTGAATAGATTCATGTTGTTGTGCATTGAATAATATTATTACTCTATTGGGTAGACAGATTCGTTATAATTGTTGTATACGTTTGAGTATTTAAGTTATGTTGGTGGATTCATATTCATGTTGATATTCCTTCGGGTATTGTGGTATTATGTTGAGCACTTCTATGTCTCACACACTCTGGTTTTCCTTTTTGGATTGCCAGATAGCAGGTGGCTTAGAGTGGGTCCACTACCGGTCACCGTGTTGAGGTGTACTCGAGCGTTAGCTTTGGGAGATGTTGATGGTCGAGCTTATTGTAGATTGTTAATGAAGGAATTGATTCATATAAGTTGTAATCAAGTCGTTGGTGGATATTTTGAAGTTTAGAACTTATTAAGTTTTGTAATAGAGGTTGTGGTTACTTAGTTGTGCGAGCATGTGATTGATTGGTCAGTACGTTGACTCGATTCTATTTTATTGTGTGAAGTCTTCCGCTGGATGCTTATTCTGTTAGGTTGTGTCGTGTGGTTGGTCTTCTGTGGGGAATGCCACGTGGCCGCGCTGTCTCGGGCCCACTTTGGGTGCCGTTGCGGGGCGGGGCGTGACAAGGAGTCACCTCATTCGTACTCTTACTCACAAAAGAATTAATAGACCTACCTTTATTTGAATCGTTAATTTGGTTAGCCTGTTCAGCACGAAGGACTAAAGCGCTTAGTCCGAAATCTAAATGGGTGTTCCATTTAGTTTAAATTGGGCAAGTGGAGGATTCCCACTCTGCACACGTAAATTATACTATGCCATGGCTCTATACGGGAAAGAAAGAAGGGTTTTGGTAGATAAGAAGAGAACGGGGAGGAGTAAAGGCCTTGGACCGTTTAAGGTTGAAAGCCCTACTTTCTCTTCAACTTCTCAAATAGCGGGGCTTTGGTGTGCTTATTATTATTATTATTTTTCTAGTGACGTCGTCTCCGGGCGTTGCTCGAGACCCTTTCCAAAAGATGGTTTCAACTTCTGGTCCTAGCCAGTGTCCGAATGTGAATGAGATTTTCTTCTCTCGGGGTTGCTCTTTTCTCGGGATAGGAAAGAGCAGTCCCGAGAGAAGAAAAACCCATTCACATTTTGACACTTGCTAGTACCAGATGTCTGAACCATCTTTTTGAAAGGGTCTTGAGCAACGCTCGGAGATGCCACTAGAAAATTAATAACAATACGCACCAAAGTCCCGCTGATTCGTGTGTTGTCCATGCTGCAAAACTGATGGAGCTGTTGGCATCAAGGGTCCGAGATTTATACTGCAGCAGAAGCGGAATTGAAGGGGAAGTTAAGGGTAGCATGACTGGATGGTGGTTGGTTCATGAGGGGTGCATGATCAACAGTTCAACACATATAGAAAGCATGAGAATGCCGTTAAACGGGCTTCATATATACAAAGTGGTGGTAATTGGCACCATAAGCCCTATACAGGCCCAACCAAGTCATCAATCCAGATTGTGGGATTTGCGGTCCCCTCTTGGACGGCCCATAGCTCAAGGTCGTGCTGATCGAATGATTCTAACCGTTTGTTGTAGACACCAGTGAGATCAACTGGATTGTGAGTTCTTTGATCGTTTGATGGTTTTTCCTTATCTTTTTCATAATTGAAATACGGATTTCACTGTTTCTAAATATATAGTTCTTATATGTTTATGTTTATATATATATATATATATATATATATATAATCTTTTCTCCAACGAGTCTTCTTTCGACTGTACGACGGTTAGTCAGACCCTCTGACATTTGAGGAAAGGTGAAGGGGCAACCTTTCAAAAAGTAAGCTTCCGAAAACCAACACAACAAGACAAAAGATGATAATTAGTCTATATTCTGACGTATATATTGGAGAGAATTCGGGATTCTAATCCACAGCAAAACTATTTGTGCAAATTCGTATATACGACCATCGATCCTTCCATACATGGAAAGAAATAAAAATACTATTTTAAGATTGATTTTGAGGATTAATACAACCGTATATATTGTTGTCTTATCAATATAAAGAGTTCATGCATTTCATGCGAAAGATGTGCAAAATCTAGGTTAGATTTAGGACCGGAGAAGATATCGAAAAACCTATCATGTAGAAGAAGAAGTTGTTAAATTAAACTCAAATATGAAAAATTAGTAAAAATACGGCGGAGACTATATATATGAAGTATATCTTGACTAGGTAATAAGCAAATCAATTATTTTCTAAAACGGACCAAAAAAAGAATTCTGAGGCCTAAACAACTTCGAATACCCAAAAAATGGCATTTGTTCATGCCAAAAGAATTAATGGGTCTTTTTATTCGGCCGTTTCGCGTCAACCCTGGGCTAGCTTTCCCTTCATGTGAATTGATCCATCAACATTGGGCCGCGCCTCCAAAATTACTTTTCCTTTAAATTTTGTCGATCTAAAGTACCGCGGCAGGGTTTAAAGTCTGCATAAAAATCTTACTGTATTTTAAAAGCTTAAAAAATACAAAACAAAAGCTTAAAAAATACAAAACAAAAAAAAACAAAAACAAAAACCGAAAAGGCGAGTCTTTTTACCGACCCTTAAACAAGCCATTATGAAGGTTCTTGGTGAAAGGCTTTCACACAAGAGGGTTTGAGGCGCGCGCGCGCACATATATATATATATTTATCGGTATAGGAGAATTTCATTTACAATAACTAATATATTATTAAAAAATATAATCGAGTACGATAGAAAAAAAATTGCATGAATTAACAATATACGTTTCTAGTGCTTTTAATCGCAATCTCAATTTGTCGATCCCTCGATCTCACCTCACTTTTTAACAATATATAAACTAAAAACAATTAAAACAAAATCAACTTTTATCTGTTTCCTGGTTCGTACCAATATTTTCCCCCCTTTTGTTGTTTGTGTTTTTTTACATTTGAGATATTGAAAATCGACAAGTGAATTGCAGTTACTTTTATCCCAAATTAGCCAAGTTATATATTAATTCTATCCTCATGGTTGGTTGACATCTACTGCTAGCTTAATCTACCAACGGTTCAATCAAAACCGTTAAAACCGTTATAAAACCCTTTCTACACCGACGGTTTGTTCAATCATTGCTAAAAAAACACGTTGGGAGATCTCGATTTTCTTGTAGTGACATATAGTTTTGAAACAAACAAACTTAAACATTACATTAATTCGCAAATTCTGCATATATTTACACTGTTCTCTCTACAAAAACACTCAAACCTAAACTTTTAAAAAGACCAAACTAAAATGAAAAGACTGAAAATAAAAGAACAAGCAACTACTACCAAAAGAAACACCCAACTGAAGAAAAGAGAAAAAAAAAAAAAAAAAAAAAGGGAAAAGAAGAGAGCAAGTGGGGCGCCAGTGTAGTTGGCACGTCTCCTTGCCCCGATGCATGAGGTGTGGGGTTCAAGTCTCACAACCCTCAGCAGCTAGCTGAGCTCTCCTCATGAGGTTCTACACGGTACTTTCTCTTATTATTCCTCATCCACAACTTGAAATTCTGCAGCGTAATCCCAATTTCCAAGCAAAACTGAAAAAGTTGATGTTCGTTATGTCCCTGCAATCTCCACCCCAACCTTTCCGCGTACCCTCTCATCGCCTCTTTTTGCGCTTCTGTGAACTTAGTCCTCTTTCTCTTCTGCTCGCTGGCCTCCTCTTGCTCCGCCTCTCCATTTCCGATGCATGCCTCGGGAATGGGGACTTGCCGTGGTGGTGGAGAAGGAGCAATGCAATGAGGAGGACGAGCGGTCACCGACTCGTGAATCATTTGGACGGTTGTGGGGTCAACTAGGATAGAGATTTCTTCCTTGCGATGGAAGTTGCGGTTGCAGCCGCATTTGGAACAGTAGAAAGCCAGCTTGGATCGGTGGTTGTCTCCGTAGCCTAAGAACTCTAGGCACCCGTCAACGACGTGGTGACCCGTCTGCCCAGAGTGCTTTCGTTGGCACTCGCGGTAGATGGCGATGGTTGCCCATCGCCTTCCGTCGTCGTTGTTTTTCACTATATACATATTAGCAAGAGAAAGTGAGTGAGTGAGATATGTATGTAGATACGAAGAAAGACAAAGATGTGGGGTGTTGAAACTTGGGACTCTATGGAACTTGAGCGTTTGCGATATGTTAAATTTATAGGGAGAAAGAGATAGGGTTGTGTGTGAGGATAAATTATTCAATGGTATTTGAGACTGTTACGTGGTCCCTCAACATCGTTTTCCATCACATATTTCTACGGGATCTAGTATGAAAAGTGTAGACCAGACAGAAATGTGTGACGGAGAAGGCTATTGGAGTAATCCGCGACGGAGCCTGCTGATAATTACTCTTGTGTGTATGAGAGAGAGAGAGAGAGAGAGAGAGAGAGGTGTCCTTGGCAGCACAAGGCTGTCTGGAAGGGCCAATAGGGAATCCCTATAATTAATAACGTCAAGACAAAAAAACAGTGGACTATTAGCCCGCAAAATGAGAATTGATTTAGGTTACGGTTAAGGACCAATTAATGTCAAATTTTGAGAAAACGAGGAAACTGTATTAATTGGTTAGGTCATTTTGAATTTTCGTTTTTGACAGGAAGGAGAAATTTCTAATTAGGTCATTTGAATTAATGGACTCATAAATCTCCATTATCTGACAGAGATTTTCTTAGGTCATTTGGATGGATTACATCATCAATGTGACACTTGTTTTTGGTATTTCCAAATTAGAAAAGATTTTCTAATACTTTTTATTTAGTCAGTACTAAAAAGAAAATGGGAATAACAAAGTTAAGTGTTTTCAAAAAGAGAATGGAGGAAAACATCCTTGTGAATTTTAGATAAACCTGCCAAGCAAAAAAAAAAAAAAATTTAGATAAAACCGTAAATAAAAGATAAGACATCTTTCGCTGGTTAAAAATTCAGTGATATTTTGTTAGAATATTTTAGAAAAAATCAAATAAACATTCTATTTAGATGACTTATTTAGGTGCTAATTACGCTATGGTTTTCAAAAAGCGTAAAGTAATTAGTAAATATGATTAACCGTCACATCACATGTTTAGTTAAGGTGCTCCAAAACAGTTTGTTTGAGATCAACCGTTAACGCTGCTTTTTATTAATTAATTAATTTCTAAGATACTGTAATTTCCGTACAATAAAATGTACTACGAATCTATGTACATTGTCACAAACAGGAACTATGTCAAGTATTAGGATATGAAATTAATGAAGAAGAATCATGTGAAGAATAACGGAGTTGACTTATAGTGAATAAATATGTTTACACTAGCCGACAAGATTTAGCACCGTCAGAAATCTATGTGATGCTAAAATTAGTGAAAAATTTGACAGTAATTTATAATGCTCCTTTTTTAATCATTGTTATTTATGATATTGTCCGTTAATTCTGTTATTTTCTATTGTTATTATTAGAGTCGTTAAGAGATAGTAATATTCATCGTCAGTACCGGCCGTCATGACAAGATCTATATTCTTTCTCGTGCATTTATTTCTATCGTTATCAACTGTAATCATCATTCTGTACAGTAAAATGTAATACGAATCTATGTCCATTGTCGCGAACAGAAACTATGTCGCGTATTAGGACACAAAATTAATGAAGCAAAATCATGTGAAGAATAACTGAGTTGACTTGTAGTGAATCAATATATATGTTAACGCTAGCCGACAAGATATAGCACCGTCAGAAGTCTATACGATGCTAAAATCAATTAGTGAAAAATTTGACATTAATTTATAATGCTCCTTTGCTTATCATTGTTATTTATGATATCGTTCGTCAATTCTGTTATTTTCTATCCTTATACATATATTGGAGCCGTTAAGATGTAGAAATAACCTTTCTGTACGGAAAAATTGAAATTCGTCGTCACCATCGTGACGAAATCTATATTCTTTCTCGTGCAGTTATTTCTCTGGTTATCCACTATAATATGAATATGAGGCTAGCCTTTTGTGTCGATTAATTATTATTATATGTATACAAACTATATGCATGAAATCTTGTGGATAGACAAGTCAATTTGAACATATATTTCTTCTCATTTTACTGTTCGAATATGTCCGGCGGAGAAATTAATGTTCAAAATGAATTTTTTTTGAAGTGCTGTTACAATTGATCGCATTCGGCTTACCTAATTCAAATTCACATCCAAAATTTTGTGCTTCCTTTTGAATTTTGAATTTTTTTGTTCCTTTGTAAATTCAGTCCTTGTAATATATATGTTTCGAGGATCGGGCATCATGCTCCCCCATAGAGTCTGAATTAAACGATGAAATTGTCAGATAAATGAAATCCAAATTGCCTTCTTTTAGTTGGAATCTGTGTCAAAATTCATGCTTGGAAAACAAAGCTTTAATGGATCAAGGGCACACCGTCGAAACGCCAATGGAGAACCAAACTCAAAGGAAGACAAGGAGCTAACCAAAAGAGTGACATTCTTGTCAGATGGATATTTTCGATGAAACAAAAATTAAACGAATCAACTTTTTTTTTTTTTGATCAGCAATTTTTTTTTTTTAAAAATCTTTAAAAGAGATTACAAGGATTTTACGTTCATGGCAAGTCTGCTCTGCCGTAACAGTTCTGGATTTTGATGCTGATTGGGAAGAACTTTGGGGAAGCTATATGCTTCTTTATTTTCTTACATGCTTAATTAACACTTTGGGTATTTTGATTATGTCTCTAGTTTGGGTGATTTCTTGTCAATCTTTGAGTTTGAATAGCATAGAATTGTCGCAGGGTCGGGTGCATGTCAACCTAGTTGGGATGTTACTCATTCATTGTGATGCTATACTCTCTTGCCATTATATGTAATACTTCACTCTCAATATTAATAAAATTTCTTCTTCGCCATTCAAATAAAAAATAAAAAAATGGGCACACTGGCGAAAGAGAACCCGAGAATCAAACCCAAAGGAAGGCAAGAAGTCAACCATAATACCATAGAGAAAACTAAAACCGAAACAACCTCTGAAACAACCCAAACAAGCAAAAAACCTAATTAGCCCAAAAAACATAATCTGAAACTCAAGCTAGCAAACCTATAGGACAAAGCCGAAACCAAGAAGCAACCTAAAACCGCCAAATCTCGATATTAAAATTCCAAAGATCTGTTTCTTCTCCCGTTGTTTGTGTGTTCTTACATTGAGATTGAAAATCGACAAGTGAATTGCAATTACATGAGTATAGAGAGGAAAGAGTGTACATGTACTACCAAAAGAAGCACCCAACTGAAGAAAAGACAAAAAAAAGAAGAAGAAGAACAGAGCAAGTGGGGCGCCAGTGCAATTGGCACGAATTCTTGCCCCGATGCATGAGGTGTCGGGTTCAAGTCTCACAACCCTCAGCAGCTGGCCGAGCTCTCATCAGCTTCCGCATAGTACTTTCTCTTATTGTTCCTTATCCAACGCTTGAAATTCGGCAACGTAATCCCGATTTCCAAACAAAACCGAAAAAGTTGATGCTCGTTGTGTCCCCGCAATCTCCACCCCAACCTTTCCGCGTACCCTCTCATCGCCTCTTTCTGCGGTTCCGTGAACTTAGTCCTCTCTCTCTTCGGCTCGCTGGTCTCCTCCTGCTCTGCCTCTCCATTCCTGAGAAAGCGTTCCTCGGAGATGGGGACTTGCCGTGGTGGTGGAGAAGGAGCACTGCAGCGAGGAGGAGGACGAGCAGCCGCCAACTCGCGAACCATTTTGACGGTTGCGGGTTCAGCTAGGATAGTGATTTCTTCCTTGCGATGGAAGTTGCGGTTGCAGCCGCATTTGGAACAGTAGAAAGCCACCTCGGATTGGTGGTCGTCTCCGTAGCCTAGGAACTCTTGGCACCCGTCAACTACGGGGTGACCGGTCTGCCCAGAGCGATTCCTCTCACACTCACGGTAGATGGCGATGGTTGCCCATCGCCTTCCATCGTCATTGTTTTTTGCCATATAGCTATTAGCAAGAGAAAGTGTTTGAGTGAGTAAGATAGGTATATTGATACAAAGTAAGACAAATATATGGAGTGTTGAAACTTGGGAGTTTATGAAACTTTAGTGGTTGTGATAGGTTCAATTTATAGGGAGAAAGAGATAGGGTTGTGTGTGAGGATGAATTATTCAATGGTCTATGAGTACTGTTACGTGGCGACTCAATACCATTTTTCATGAAATATTTTTGTGGGGTCCAGTACAAATGTGTGAACCTCACAAAAATGTGTGGTAGAGAAAGATGTAGTGGCACTACGTGATGGGGCCCGCTGATAATTTCTCGTGTGTGTATGAGAGAGAGAGAGAGAGAGAGGGGTCTTTGGCAGCACAAGGCTGGCTGGAAGGGCCAGTAGGGAATCACTATAATTAAGAACATCGAAATAAATAACACAATGACAATTAGCACGCAAATGTAATCCAAATTTGAATGAGATTTGATTTAGGTTACGGTTAAGGAGCAATTAATGTCAAATTTGGAGAAAACGAGGAAAGAATTGCTTAGGACATTGGGATTAATTGACTCCATAAATCTCCATTATCTGACAGAGATTTTCTTAGGCATTTGGATGGATTACATAATCAATGTAACACTTCTTTTTGGTATTCGTAAATTAGAATAGATTTTCTAAAACTTTAATTTAGTCAATACTAAAAAAAAAAGGGAATAACAAAGTTGTTTTGAGAAAGAGAATGGAGGAAAACATCCTTGTAAATTTTAGATAAAGCCGTAAATATAAGATAAGACATGTTTTGCGGGTTAAAAATCGGTGATGTTTTGTAATATATATTTTGTAGATTAAATGGCCAATTAAGTTGTTGTTTCCAAAAAGCAACCTTTATCAGGTTTTAATAAAATCTTGTTGTCGATTTAAAAAAATTAAATTTGATCATGAACCGTCACGTTACATATGTTTAATTAAGGCGTTCCAAAACAGTTTGTTTGAGATCGACCGTTAATGCAGTTTTCTGTTAACTAATTAGTTTCTAAGAAACTATAATCATCATTCCGTACAGTAAAATGTACTATGAATCTATGTTCATTGTCGCGAACAAAACTATGTTGCGTGTTAGGACACAAAATTAATGAAGCAGAATCATGTGAAGAAGTTGACTTGTAATGAATATATATGTTTATACTAGCCGACAATATATAGTACCGTCAAAAGTCTATATGATGCTAGAATTAGAGAAAAATTTGACATCATCTTATTATGCTCCTTTTCTAATCGTTGTTATTTATGATATTGTCCGTTTGTACGTTATTTTCTATATCCTTATTATTGGAGCCGTTAAGAGACAGTAATAACTTTTCCGTACGTACGAAAATTTTGAAATTCGTCGTCACTATCTTCTTTATCGTGCATTTATTTCTATGGTTATCCGCTATAATATGAGGCTAGCCTTCTGTGTTGATTATTATGTATACAAACTAAATGCATGAAATCTCGTGGATAGAGAAATCAATTTGTACATATATTTCCTCTCATTTTACTTGTTGAATATATCCCGTGGAGAAATTAGTGTTCAAAATAATTTTTTTGAAGTGCTATTACAATTGATATGCATACGGATTTCCTAATTTTTAATTCACACATCAAAAAATTCATGCTTCTTTGAATTTTGTTTTAGTTCATATGTTTATTCAGTCCTTGAAATCTGTTTCGAGGATCGGGCATCATGCTCCCCATAGTCTCTAAATTAAACGATGAAATAGTCAGGTGAAATAGAATTGTTGCTAATACCAAAAGAAAAAAACTCACAGACCCAACCGAAGAAAAGAGAAAAAAGAAAAGAAAAAGAGAGCAAGTAGGGCGCTATTGCAGTTGGCACGATTCCTTGCCCCCGTATATTGGTAATTTTCCTTAAACAATTACAACCCTCAGCAGCTGACCGAGTTCACCTCGGGTTCCACATAGTACTTTCTCTTATTGTTCCTCATCCATGACTTGAAATTCTGCAACGTAATCCCAATTCCCAGACAAAACCGAAAAAGTCGATGTTCCTTATGTCCCCGCAATCTCCACCCCAACTTTTCCGCGTACCCTATCATCGCATCTTTCTGCGCTTCCGTGAACTTTGCCCTCTCTCTCTTTGGCTCTCTAGTCTCCTCATGCTTTTCCTCTCCATTCCCGAGGCGTATCTCAGCAATGGTGATTTGCTGTAGTGGTGGAGAAGGAGCACCGCAATGAGGAGGAGGGGCGGCCGCCAACTTGGGAACCATTTGGACGGTTGTGGGGTTAGCTAGGATAGTGATTTCTTCCTTGCGATGGAAGTTGCGGTTGCAGCCGCATTTGGAACAGTAAAAAGCCACCTCGGATCGGTGGTCGTCTCCGTAGCCTAAGAACTCTTGCCACCCGTCAAATACGTGGTCACCCGTCTTCCCAGAGTGAATCCTTTGGCACTCGAGATAGATGGCGATGGTTGCCCATCGCCTTCCATCGTCATTGTTTTTCGCCATATGATTAGCAAGAGAAAGTGAGCGTTTGAGTGCGTAAGATAGGTATATGGATACAAAGAAAGACAAAGATATGGGGTGTTGAAACTTGGGAGTCTATGGAACTTGAGTGTTTGTAACAGGTTCAATTTATAGGGAGGAAGAGATAGGGTTGTGCGTGAGGATAAATTATTTCATGGTCTTTGAGTATTGTTACGTGGTGTCTTAACGCCCTTTTTCATTACATATTTCTGCGGGGTTCAGAACGAAATTTATAGACCACACAGAAATGTGTGGTGAAGAAGACCCCATGTGACGATGTCTACTGATAATTACTAATGTCGTGTGTGTATGAGTGAGAGAGATAGAGGGAGAGGTCCCTGGTAGCACAAGGCAGGCTGGATGCAAATGTAATCCAAATTTGAATGAGATTTGATTCAGGTTTCGGTTGAGGACCAATTAATTAATGTCAAATTTTGAGAAAACGAGGAAAAAGTATTGATATATTAGGTCATTTTTAATTAATGGACTCATAAATCTCCATTATCTGACAAAGATTTTCTTAGGTCATTTGGATGGATTACATCATCAATGCGAAACTTCTTTTTGGTAATCGTAAATTAGATAAGATTTTCTAAAACTTTAATTTTTTTTTTTAGATAGTACTAAAAAGAAAATGGGAATAACAAAGTTGTTTTCAAAAAGAGAAAATGGAGGAAAACATCCTTGTAAATTTTAGATAAAGCCGTAAATTTAATCGTACGGAATGATGATTTTTCCGAAATAGTTTGTTTGAGATCGACTGTTAATGCTGTTTTTTTTTAATCAATTAGTTACTTGTAGTTTCTCAATAAGATATTGTAATCATTATTCCGTACAATAAAATGTACTATGAATCTATGTTCATTGCTGCAAAACAGCAACTATGTCGCATATTATGGCACGAAACTAGTGAAGTGGAATCATGTGAAGAATAAATGAGTTGACTTGTATTGAATAAATTAATATGTTTACTCTAGTCGACAAAATATAGCATCGTCAGAAGTCTATATGATGCTAAAATTAGTGAAAATTTTGACATTAATTTATAATGCTCCTTTTATAATCATTGTTATTTATGATATTGTTCGATGATTCTGTTATTTTCTATGCTTATTATCGGAGCCATTAAGAAACAGTATAACCTTTTCCATATGAAAAAATTGAAATTTCACATCCAAAATTTTGTTCGTCTTTGGATTTTGGTTTTTTCCTCTGTAAATTCACTCCTTCTAATATGTTTCTTCTCATTTTACTTGTTGAAATCCAATTGCCTTCCTTTAGTTGGAATCTCGGGCAAAAGTCATGCTTGGAAAATATAGACTTGATTTTGATTAATTGCAATTTTACAATTTAAAACTACAATTAATCTTTTTGGGTAATTAGTAGCAGTAAAATAAAGCTAATCAAGATTACGCCTGTCATATATCACTATTATTTGTTATTGGTAAAAGAAAATTTTATCAAAACTCGACAAATGGATACATCAAGACGGGAATGCAAATGAAGCACCAAACTGAAGACACGCATCCCATATGGCAATAAAGAATGCAGTTGGGAAGTTACAATTTAGAATGCAAATTAGCTACATTGCCCTACGGACCTAACGTTCTGTTGTGATAAGGAGGCCGAGTCCGAGAGCAAGCAACCTTGTTTTGCCGACCTTCGACTTGACTTCAAGAGCTACAAGCTGCGGGTCGAGTCAACTACGCCAAGCTTACTAACTAGGCTGGGTCTGACATATGTTTTCAACATGGAAATGAAAAATGCGGATCGATCATTTGTGATCTATTGAAGCTTTTTCGTATCCCTCGACTATATATGTAAGAACATCTCCAATCCATGCTCTATTCCTCCATTTGAGAGTATAGAACTCCTTCAACCCATCCTCTCAAGCCTCCTCTATTTGAGAGAATGAGATTTTGATCCTTCATATTTAGAGGATGGGAGAAAATATGGAGGATCCCCTCTATAACACTATTCACCTTTTAAAATGACATTTGTATCCTTAGAGCATCTCCAACCAATGCTCTATTCCTCCATTTGAGAGTATTTTGAGAGTATGGAACTCCTCCAACCCATCCTCTCAAGCCTCCTCTATTCTAGAGGGAAAAATAGAGAGTTTGTGGTTGGAGTAAATAGAAATAGTGGTTTCCTCTAAAACCACTTTATGAATAAAATAGAGTATTTTGATACTCTCAAATAGAGTATTGGATTGGAGATGCTCTAATAACAAAGGATCAAAAGATTGTAATTAATGAGGTGGTCTCAGATAATTGCTGGAGGGATTTCGTGAAGAACAGCTGCATGCAGAGGACATGTTGACGAGTAGTGGAAGAATTCCGTACATTGAACAAGTGAGGTTGTATGAAGCTAAATTTTTATTTTTTATTTTTTATAGAGCAATGAGGGGGAGGAGGAGCGGCCGCCAACTCGTGAACCGTTTGGACGGTGGTGGGGTCAGCTAGGATAGTTATTTCTTCCTTGCGATGGAAGTTGCGGTTGCAGCCGCATCGTTCCATTTGCAACAGTAGAAAGCCACCTCAGATCGGCGGTCCTCTCCGTAGCCTAAGAACTCTAGTCACCCGTCAAATACGTGGTGACCTGTCTGCGTAGAGTGATTTCTCTGGCACTCGCGGTAGATGGGCGATGGTTGCCTATAGCCTTCCATCGTCTTCGTTTTTCACCATATGGCTACTAGCAAGAGAAAGTGAGTGTTTGAGTTACGAGGGAGATAGGTATATATAGATACAAAGAAAAACAGAGATATGTGGTGTCGAAATTTGGGAGTCTATGAAACTAGAGTGTTTGTGATAGGTTCAATTTATAGGGAGAAAGAGATGGGGTAGGGTGTGAGGATAAATTATTCAATGGTTTCTGAGTACTGTTACGTGGTGTTTCAACACCCTTTTTCATCACATATTTCTGCAGGGTTCAGTACGAAATGTAATCCTAATTTGAATGAGATGTCAAATTTTGAGAAAACAGAGGAAAAAGTATTGGCATTTTGAATGGACTCATAAATCTCCATTATCTGACAAAGATTTACTTAGGTGATGGATTACATCATCAATGCAACACTTCTTTTTGGTATTGGTAAATCAGAATATATAGATTTTCTAAAACTTTTAGTCAGTACTAAAAAGAAAATGGGAATAACCGAGTGGTTTTCAAAAATAGAATGGAGGAAAACACCCATGTAAATTTTAGATAAAGCCGTAAATTTTATCGTACGGAATGATGATTTTCCAAAATAGTTTGTGTGAGGTCGGCCGTTATTGCTATTTTTTTTATTAATTAATTAATTTCTAAGATATTGTAATCATCATTCCGTACAATAAAATGTACTACGAATTTATCTATGTTCATTGTCGCGAACAGAAACTATGTCTCGTATTAGAACATGAAATTAATGAAGCAGAATCACGTGAAGAATAACTTAGTTGACTTGTAGTGAATAAATATCTCTACGCTAGCCGACAAGATATAACACCGTAGAAATCTATATATATGATGCTAAAATTAAGGAAAATTTTGACATTAATTTATAATGCTCATTTTCTAATCATTGTTAATTATGATATTGTCCGTTAATCCTGTTTGGATACCACAATAGAAAGGAGCATTGTAATATACACCCTTTTAATACGTGGGCCCTCCTCTATGGCGTGGTTTGGCAAGCCAATAACCCCGGGATATCTTAATCCCCCTCCTCCATAACCCCACCTAATACCCCTTAAGGGGGGCTTACACATGGCTAGGGTGGGAGTCGGTAATGTGGAATCCCCCCTTATAATACCTCCCCTCTCTTCCATTCAATTACAAAACAACCTTATCCCCCTATTTTATACTTTATCAAAACCAAGTATTATTTAATTCATCTGTCACATCAATGTGGACCCACCCTTCTTACATAATATCCCCTACTATCCAATTTTCCCTTCTTACATAATACCTCCAAACCTAATACCTCATCCAAATGAGCCCTCAGGTTGAAAACCATTTGGCAACCGTATGCG
This sequence comes from Rhododendron molle, assembly GCA_025413875.1. NCBI lineage: Eukaryota > Viridiplantae > Streptophyta > Magnoliopsida > Ericales > Ericaceae > Rhododendron > Rhododendron molle. The sequence goes on from CM046398.1 coordinate 43,708,401, forward strand.
ACGATAAATTGTTTGTTGTTTATTTGCTTATTTAAGTTAACTAAGTAAATGAATATGCTTGAACTATTGCTTTTCTTATAATTGGAATCGTTAGATCGAGAGTTGGGATATTGCACGTGAGCTCAGTAATGATTTGTGTGTGCAGATTGTTTGAGTTGTATCTTCAGGCACATGTTTAATTAAGGTGTTCCAAAATAATTTGTTTGAGATCGACCGTTAGTGTTGTTTTTATATTAATTAATTTGTTTCTAAGATACTGTAATCATCATTCCGTACAATAAATGTTCTACGAATCTATGTTCATTGTCGCGAATATAAACTATATCCCGTATTAGGACAGGAAATTAATGAAGTAGAATCATGCGAAGAATAATTGAGTTGACTTATAGTGAATAAATATGTTTACGCTAGCCAACAAGATATAGCACCATCAGAATTCTATATGATGTAAAATGAGTGAATTTTTTTTCATTAATTTATAATGTTCCTTTTCTAATCATTGTTATTTATGATATTTTTCATTAACTCTGTTATTTTCTATCCTTATTATTGGGAACTGGAATCATCATTCGGACAATAAAATGTACTATAAATCTATGTTCATTGTCGTGAACAGAAACTATGTCCCGTATTAGGACACGAAATTAATGAAGCAGAATCATGTGAAGAAGAATTGAATTGACTTGTAGTGAATAAATATGTCTACGCTAGCCGACAAGATATTGCACCGTCAGAAGTCTATGTGATGTAAAATTAGTGAAAATTTTGACAGTAAATAATAATGTTCCTTTCCTAATTATTGTTATTTATGATATTGTCCATTAATTCTATTATTTTCTATCCTCATTATTGGAACCGTTTAGAGGCAGTAATATTCGTCATCACCATCATGACAAGATCAACGTATTTTCTTTCTCATTCATTTGTTTGTATGGTTATCCATTGTAATATGAGGCTAGTCTTTTGTGTTGACTAGTGATTAGGCACGTGCATTGCACGTGGTTTTTTTGCCTGGATATAATCCTTAGTTTTGGGTACCCCATTTTTGTTTATGTTCACATAAAAGGACCCTGGAACAGACAAGCTCAATATCACAATATGATATATTTATCATTTTCAAGAAATATATCCGATCTCAATCTTTTGCACATGTTTTTTTTATTCATATCCTTTTAGTAGCTTTTGATCAATGTGAATAAACTTTGGTAGAGGCAAATCACGGATGAGGACTTTGTTCGTGTGGTAATTTTTATGGTTTATTTCATCGTTATTTTTTCAGAGTAGAGTGTGATAGCGGTGAAGTACATAATATTCATTCTTTATAGTTTATTGTGTGTCATTATTGTCTCTTAGTAGGGAGACTACATCTTTTGATATAATAAATCACATCCTTTTAAGTGAAAAGGCGATGGTATTATGAGTGAGTGATGATGAAGGAATGTTGCAGTCTTATGATCTTCCCGGCTCCAAACCTGATCATCCAATTCTTCCTAGCTTTCTCTTTATTTGGCCCTAAATTTAGTTTTCAAAATCGATTGGTGAAGATAGCGGTCTGATAGGTTCGATTTCTCTCCGAGGTGGTTGCGGACCTCATGGATGGGTTGATCTTGGTCGTCTTTGTATGCCGAATTCCGGCCGGCGGCCTTTCTGAGATCTCATTCGGGCGAGGGGCCGACAGTTCGTTCTTCTGGTTTGATATTGCTGCTGCTGATGACTGTGTTTCAGGGGGCAGTTCAGTGATGGTAGATGGTGGTGGTGGTTGGCCCTCAGGCCCTGGCTGCCCTGGCTTTCATTTTTATAGGCTGGCTTCCGCCGCCGGCCTCTACATCTGGGAGAGGCCCGCTCGGCTTAACGGCGAGTTTGGGCTCCAGTGATTTGTACGGCGGTGACTGCCAGTGTAGTTAGGGTTTTGTGGGATGGTTTGGGCGGGCCGGGTCTTGGGTACGTGTTTGGGCTGTCTTTGATTAATTTGGCTATGGGTCGCGCTTAATTTTTTTTTTTTTTTGTGTGGATCTTGATAGACCTTTGGGTGTTTTGGGCTTTGCCCTTAAGGTGTTTTATCCAACTGTTTGTTGGATTTCCTTTCCCTTTTCCCATTTTTAATAAAATTCATCTTTTGCCGATGAAAAAAAAAATTTAGTTTTGCTTCTTCAACTCCAGATCAAGAGGCTTGAGCTTGGAGCGTTGGAGGAGAAATGCCAGCAATTAATTAATTGTCATATCTGATGAAAATTTGGAAACAAACATTGCACATAGATGAAGTACATAACTCAAATAGTTCTCGGTCTATAGCCATGAACTACAGTATATTTTTACGGAGCCCTCATTGTTCTCGCAAGCTCTTCGGTCATGAGCTATATTTTCATTCTATTTGTTTTTTTTGTTTGGCTTCTCTCTCTCTCTCTCTCTCTCTCTCTCTCAGTTGAAGGGCATGAACTTGGTAGCTTGCCGGAACACCTCCAGCCTCTTGTGGAAGCTCTGGCGGCATCCACAAACCTCGACGGCTGCTGTCGCCTTGCTTTTCAAAAAGGCGCAGCAGCTGTCGAAAGAAACGATGGAGGAATTTTGGGACTGGTTACGACAGCGTACTCCATGAACCTAAAATACCAATGCCCACGCCTGCTACTGCCACCTCCAATGTTTGTTGCATGAGAGAGAGAGAGAGAGAGAGGGGTGTAAGAACAGTGCGTGTGCAAGTGGCTATTAGTTTTGAGAGATTACACCATTTTATATATATAGGTAGCACCTCCCCTCCACCACCACTATACAAGTCTACAAGGATTACATATAAATTACATGGAACTAAAATGGTATGCACTCTACATTAATTTTGTCCCATACAAAACCTAGAATGCAAATGTACAATCGATGAAGTTTATTTTTTGGCGTGGACCTCATCGTGAATAATTTCAACGACGCATTTTGAGTTATGGTTATCGAACTAATATTTTGGAGAACGAAATATTGTTGCACGTATAATTTTTATAGCCTCATCTCTAACTCGCACCATCTCTAATTAACGATGTTCGATCGGTTTGGCACATGACATTTAATTTGGATCCAACAAAGTCTTCCGTTAATTCTATATATATCCATAAATTTCGGTAAGGAAATTGATGTGAGAAATCCATCTTCTTTGCATTTTAACCAATTTCAATTTTGAATAAGAGTAGGAAGCATTTTGTCAATATTTTGTTTAGCCGTACATATGAGAAGATTTCCCCCTTTTCCTTCTCTCTTTCTTTTGCTTTAATGTTTCGATTTCCCAAAAAAAAAAAAAAAAATACACACAACTGTCAAACATTGTGAATAGAAAATAAGTAAATTGTGGGCCATTTATAATTCGATTTTGGGCACCATCAAAAAAGGTCCACACAACCACATTTTAGCCTCCCGTAAAACAAATTAAAGCAAACAAAACTCTCATTAACAAAACCTAATACATCATTCAGTCAAAAAAAAAAAAAAAAACATAAGGCTTTTAACCAAGATTAGTAGTTCCTTGGTCGTTTGGCAAATGAATAAATCTTTAAGACACCCTTTGGTCTCGATGTGTGCACTGGCTGTACTGGCGGTGGAGGAGGTGGTGGTGGTGGTGGTGGAGGTGGCGGAGGAGGAGGAGGTGGTGGTACTGGAGGAGGAGGAGGACGAGGAAAGTTTGAGTGAGAAGGATCGGCTACATCGTCTTCAGTCGACACATAACGATGAAAATTCCTATGACAACCACAAGCATCGCAAAATAATATTGCGCCTTGTTCACTGCCATTTTTGGGCATGAATTCCCCACAACCGTCTAGGACGAAACCACCTACGGATGCTGCGTAGTTACGCCTGCACTCTGCATACTTCACCTTCTCTAATGCATACACAAACATATTCAAGAAAGAGATCAGGCAAGAGAGTAGAGAAACTTGTGTATGAATATAATTAGAACGGTGAACTCGTCTTATACGGACTTCCCTTCAACGATACGCTGAACGTCAAGTTAAAATACTTAATTGTTTTTTGACTTCATGTAATCCTCAACGATTTTTGTCCCGAGATTTTGTCAATCCAAAGTTAATGCGGAAAATCTGTCATGATCAGGGAAATCCATCTTCTTTGCACTTTAACCAATTTCAACTGAGAATAAGAGTAGGAAGTGAATAGAAAATGGGGCCATATGTAAATCGATTTTGGGCACCATTAGAAAGGTCAACAAAACAACATTTTAGCCTCCCGTAAAGCAAATTAAAGCAAACAAAACTCTAATTAACAAACCTAATAAATTATTTCAGTAAAAAAAACAAATTAAAGGCTTTTAACCAAGATAAACCTAAAACATTGACAGATAACTAACCACAACACGTACTTGATGTATTTCTACTTATGCTTCCGAACCATCTCCTTCTTTGGCATCACATCAATCTTAATCCCTTCTACCTATTTTTATAAACTTGATGTGAGTCACTTGAAGGAGATAATTAGTAGCCTAAGAACCCTAGGCACCCGTCAACTGCGTGGTGACCAGTCTGCCTAGAATGATTCCTCTGGCACTCGCGGTAGATGACGATGGTTTGCCCATCGCCTTCCATCGTCATTGTTTTTCGCCACATAGCTATTAGCAAGAGAAAGTGAGTATTTGAATAAGTGACATAGGTATATAGATACAAAGAAAGGCAATGATATGGGGTGATGAAACTTGGGAGTCTATGGAACTTGAGTGTTTGTGATAGGTTCAATTTATAGGGAGAAAGAGATAGGGTTGTGTGTGATGATAAATTATTCAATGGTCTTTGAGTACACACCCTTATCAGTCACATATTTCTGCGGGGTCCAGTACGAAGAGTGTAGACCTCACAAAAATGTGTGGTGGAGATCAATCTGTTGGGGTACAATGTGACGGTGTCAACTGATATATACTTGTGTGTATGTATGAGAGAGAGAGAGAGAGAGAGAGAGAGAGAGAGAGAGAGAGAGAGAGAGAGAGAGGTGTCCTTGGCAGCACAAGGCTGGCTGGAAGGGCCAGTAGGGAATCACAATTTAAGAACGTCAAGACAAGAAGCACAGTGAATGAGATTTGATTTAGGTTAAGGTTAAGGACCAATTAATGTCAAGTTTTGAGAAAACGAGGAAAATGTATTAATTGGTTAGGTCATTTTGAATTTTCGTTTTTGACAGGAAGGAGTAATTTCTAATTAGGTCAAATTTTGAATTAATGGACTCATAAATCTCCATTTATCTGACAGATTTTCTTAGGTCATTTGGATGGATTACATCATCAATGCGACACTTGTTTTTGGTATTTCCAAATTAGAAAAGATTTTCTAAAACTTTTTATTTAGTCAGTACTTAAAAGAAAATGGGAATAAAAAAGTTAAGTGTTTTCAAAAAGAGAATGGAGGAAAACATCCTTGTAAATTTTAGATAAAGCCGTAAATATAAGATAAGATATCGAATTTGAGCACATACAAATCTGAACTGTCCATTGCTAGCTCAATTAAAATCCAAACTGTCAATTGCCATGATGAACGGCCGAATCGACCGCTCTGCACCGCTCTACGGGGAGATGCTTAGCCATCCCCTTGGTTAACACTTTTACATACATGAATTAATGACATTATCTATTTCACTTTATAATCTTTAATAGATTACTTGCATCTGTTGATAATAAATCTACACTACTTAAGCTTACTGTAATCCAGTGCAACATGACCTGGATTCTGTAAATACAACGGCGAAATTCATTAATACCAAATTGTTTCTTAATAATAAATTAAACCATCGAGTTTAGCTGTTGAAATTATCCATCAAAGCCAAGTAATTCCACCTAGAATCTTCTAAATTAATTAAGGTCAACATAAGTTCCCAATTTCAATACAAATGCATAGTGATTAATTAATTAATTTTCGTCCAATAAATATTTAGCAATAAATTTATAAATTTCCAAAATTCTGCGGTTATTCTTTTGTTGTATTTCTTATTAGAAACCTCACCTAGCTGACAATCAATATTTTCCAATTATATTTTCCTACTTCATACCCTCGCAAGGTAAGTCCTCAAGATAGATGAATTGATGTCATCCCTGGCTAATTGTAATTCTAGATCCCACTAGATTTTACAATATTGTGGCTTTTCCATCATATATGCTCGATCGACTAAATTAAATCCCGATTAACACTGGAACAATTTGGCGTTTAAGGGCTTCTTGGATGGAATTAGAAAAGTGAAGTTTAATTCTAATGTGTTTATGAGGAGTGGGAGTGGTTTTTGTGGCTACATCCAATTCTCCGTTGGATGTTCTTTTTCACTTTTTAGATTGGTTTACCTTTCCTTTCTTCGTCTAGACTCGTAAGCGATTATTTGCTTTCGGTGTTCTCCTCGATGTAACCTTTCAAGCTCTATAATATTAGAAAATATTATGTTACCATGTTTTCTAATTTTATTATTATGTCTCCTATGCTAAGCAGATTGTTATTTATGTTTCCTAATTAGTTTAGGTATCCTTGTTATGCGTATTTTCTTTATTGGTTTATTGTATCTTGGTGACCAAATTTTTGTAGCTTATATGAAGGCATGTTAGAGTTGTATTTTACACACAATCAATAATACATCTTTCGCTTTTCTTAACAAACCTAAACACCATACTACGTACCATGCATATTGTTGCAGACTTAATTCATGAGTTATTGTCGACGATACGAAGTAAATTAAGATATTATTTGGAATTCATTAACTACATATCTGAGACCGGTTGTGCACAGAATTCGGGACCTAATGATGTTCGGTTTGGCACATGACTTGAAGGAGATAACTAGTAGTAGTTTCTTGGTCGTTTGGCAAATGAATAAATCTTTAAGGCACCCTTTGGTCTCGATGGGTGCACTGGCAGTACTGGCAGTGGTGGAGGAGGAGCAGGCAGCGGTGGTGGTGGAGGAGGTGGTGGTGGTGGTGGAGGAGGAGGAGGAGAGTTTGAGTGAGAAGGACCGGCTACATCGTCTTCAGTCTGACACATAACGATGAAAATTCCTATGGCAACCACAAGCATCGCAAAATAATATTGCACCTTGTTCACTGCCATTTTTGGGCATGAATTCACCACCTACGGGCGCTGCGTAGTTATGCCTGCACTCTGCATACTTCACCTTCTCTAATGCATACACAAACATATTGACGAAAGAGGGGCAAAAGAGTAGAGAAACTTTGTGTATGAATACGATTAGGACACTGAAGCTGTTTTATACGGACATCCTGTCAATGGTACATTATACGTCTAGTTAAAATACTGAATTGTTTTTGGACTTCATGTAATTCTCAACGATTTTGCCGAGATTTTGTCAATCCAAAGTTAATACGGAGAATCTGCCATGATTGACGAATGACAACTGATAAAAGTCGTTGGCGAAAAATACTAAATAGGGTTATCGACCACTCTTCCAAAGTTAGATGGAATAATACCAACATGGCTACTGATTGTAGGGAAAGTAGTTAGATTTTTATGGCAACTAGTATATCTGCACCTACGATGCACGTGGATATTTTGTCATACTTTCGTGATGGTAAATTATAAAAAAATTGTTAAAAAAATTATAAAAAGTGCTTCTTCTTCCCCCCCTCTTTTGCTGGATACATTCAGCTACAAAAGATCGGATTAGGAAAACATAGCACAACAAGGAAAACGGTGACAATAAAAACAAAAACAAACAAATGTTGAGGTAACCATTAGGAAAGATATAAGGAAGGGAAAAGAAAAGAAAAGAAACCAAATGGGAAGATGAATTATCCCGTCAACGGTACACTGAACGTCAAGTAAAAATACTTAATTGTTTCGGACTTCATGTAATCCTCAACCATTTTGCCGAGATTTTGTCAATCCAAAGTTAATACGGAGAATTTGTCATGATCGGCACATGACAACTGATAAAAGTCGTTAGCGAGAAATGCAAAATAGGGTTATCTACCACGCTTCTAAAGTTAAATGGAGTAATACTAACATGCATGGCTACTAATTTTAGGGATTGGTTGTTAGAGTTCTTATGGCAATAGGCATTGCATGATTACTATGTTGTTATTGGCAATAGAGATTTTTTTTTTTTTGAGTTTGAGTTCAATTGTGTTTCAAATGTTTATAAGTTACCCTAGAATAGCTCTTGTTGCAAATGAACTCCAACAAGGTTAAGTTAGGCATTTGAATTTGATCTCTTGCTCACATCTAACTTTCTACCTTTTATGTCAACTGATGGCATGTGTTTGGAACTCGTGGAAAATGAAAGAAGAGAAAAGAAAATAATTGTGAAGTAAAATTTACTATTCACGATACTATATGCCATAAATTTCTCCACTTTCAAAATTTACTATTGTGAAGCAAATTTCTTTTTCTCTAAGTTCTAAACAAAGCCTAACAGATCCGACCTTGTCATCTAACAAACGGACCCATGTGTTACACAACTAGTACGTAAGGTTGAGTTCAAGCTATATTTTTTATCTTCAGCCAAACGCCAAAATTAGGCTGAAGATTCCACTTGCTTTCATTAAAAAGGCATCTATTTATTTGTAACGACCCGGAATTTCAACCCAATTTTTTTCGAATAAAGAAATTATTATTTTAACTAAATAGTCTATAAGTAATGGATTATTTATAAAAATATAATTCGACTAAAACCTAGATTTATTTTTTTGTGATTAAAATTTATTTAAAGGTTACATTAATTAACTTGTGACCGTATAATTGTTGTAATAACCCGAATTTTTTTAAAACCAATAAATACTAAAAAAAAGAATTACTTAATTATGATGATATTATTTTCCTTAATTAATAATTAGTAGATAATTACAAAAAAATAAGCTATTCTATCTAATTAGCTTTTAAAAATTAATTTATCATTACATACATACATATAATTGCATGCATGCACGTTTATCTTCTCCCTCACTCTCCTACTCAATTTTTAACTCCTCCGTGACCCAAAAACCGTGCGTAATTCGTCCATGCACAAACCCAATACCGTTAGGACTCGTTTTAATCCGAAATTCCTTGAATTCTCCTATATATATACACCACTACGACCCTAGGACACGTACACTTTTCCACCACCTTTCACGGAACCAGAGAGAGGAGAAAAACCCGAGAGAACCGAACTATATTCCATAGAATTGTAGAGAGAGAAAAGTGGGTTTCGTGGTTCCGTTCGTCCGAAACCCAAATTGATCGTTCGAGTTGTTTACTACAGTCCCAAGGATCACCGTAGATCAATCAATTCGGTCCCAAAGTCCTCCGATCGAAGGAATTGAAGTCGTCTTCCCCAAAATCACGTTTTCAATCGAAAACGAAATTAATCCGAACCGAGGTACTATAATTCGATCCGAAGCCTCCTCTAAGTATATTTGATGTTTATAAACATAACCCAATAGACCCCGTAGCCCCATGCATCGAAAACAATCGAGAAAACGCAAAAAAATAAAAGCAGACAGCAAGGTTGCGGCCGCAACCTTACGATACTAAGAAAACTAAACTTTTTGTGTAATGAAGTAAAAAGAGAATTTTCATATTTGTCCGGTTTTTTTTTTTTTTTTGTTTCGTGTCGAATTGATTTTGCGACCTTTTTAAATATCATTTTTGACCCCGGATTATTTTTCCTAGGTTACCCACACTCTAAAGATCATACCTTGTTAGTTTCATATTTTTTTTTATTTAATCTGATATTTATTTGATTTTTATTCGTAAACGTGTAATCATTTGTAAACCAAAATCCATTGCGACCTTGTAAACCAAAATCCATTGCGACCTTGTAAACTATTCCATAAATCCCCAAACTATTTTTTCTAGTTTCTAATCTGTCAAAGGTCATAACTTACTGATTTCATAAACTTTTGATATTATTAGCTATTTATTTATTTTTATTAAGGATACAAACAAAAATTAGTTACGACCTTACAAAAAATGTT